>JAYRBT010000042.1:64684984-64750440 GCA_036023395.1 Myiotriccus ornatus | reverse complement strand
ACAATCAGACTTGCTTTAAAATAGGCCAAAGTATTTCGGATTTAATCAGTTCCTGGAGGTTATTGAAATTATGAAATAAGTTTGGCAATTGATGAGTGACATCATTTATGTTGTTCAGAAAATGAAAATGCTCTAAAGAAATACCAGGAACTTCGGTGGCTAAAAGCCCCGTTAAGACAGCCTCAGAGACTGGATGCTTTTTGTCCAGCATTTGGACAGAAGACATTTTATGACAAAAGTGGGAACCAATCTCTAATACTGTGCAAGATTTCTATAGCAGAAGGGAAGATACATGTTATGTCATCTGGCTTCATTAAGGTCTCGTGTTGCTATTTCCTGGGGAGGATTCCCCTCCAGGTCTTTGCCTTGAATTTAGAAGCCATCCAAAATGACTGATGAGAAACCTTGAGCAAATTAAAGAGTTGCAGTGTATGTAATGGGTTGAGATTCATAGAATCATAGAATATCCTGATTTGGAAGAGACACATCAGGAGCATCAAGTACAACTCCTGTCCTCCTGTGCAGGACACCCCATGAACCTCACCATGTGCCTGAGAGAGTTCTCCAAACACTTCTTGAACTCAGGCAGGCTTGAGCAGTGCTGTGACCACTTTCCTGGGGAGCTGTTCCAGGGGTCAATCACCCTCTGGGTGATATTTCCTGATATCCAGCCTACACCTTCCCTGACACAGCTCCAGCCGTTCCCTCAGGTCCTGTCACTGGTCATGAGAGGGAAGAGCTCAGTGCCTGCCCCTCCACTGCCCCTCAAGAGAATGTTGAAGACCACAGTGAGGTCTCCCCTCAGTTTTCTCTTTTCCAGGCTGAACAAACCAAGCGACCTCAGCCACTCCTTGTAAGGCTTTCCCTCCCAACCTTAACAGTCACCTTAATGGTGTCTTACAAAATCCTTTCCCAGCGCTTCTTTCTCACCAAACCTTGGGAGTACTGCATAGCTTTTCCATAGAGTTCCACGGGCCAGTTTTGGATCCAGTCAACAAGTCTGAATATCTTAAGTGGTCCATCATCTGTGAAGCACTGCTACACTGGTCTCCCCACTGGCTTATCCTTGATAAGTCCATGTGGCATCTACTGACCTAACTGCAGCCTTCCAGCACCTGAAGGGAGCCCACAAGAAGATGGAGAGGGATTATTTACAAGGGCCTGAAGTGACAGGACAAGGGGGAATGGCTTTAAACTGAAAGACAGCGGGTTTAGATTGGATATTAGGGAGAAATTCTTCCCTGTGAGGGTGATGAGGCCCTGGCACAGGTTGCCCAGAGAAGCTGCGGCTGCCCCCGGATCCCTGGAAGTGTCCAAGGCCAGGTTGGATGGAGCTCTGAGCATCCTGGGCTAGTGGAAGGTGTCCCTGCCCATGATAGTGGTGTTGGAACTCGATGATCAGTTAAGGTCCCTTCCAAACGAAGTCATTCTATGATTCCTGCATGGACCCAAACTCTTAGAGGATTGGTCCCACGGAATGGTGGGAGTTTACTTTCACTTTCTCTCAGCAACTTGCTCTTGGCAATTTGAAACAGTTGCTGGGTTGGTTTGACATTTGACAACATTGTCTGAAACCCTCCTTGAACTGTGACTTTATGACACAGTGGCAAACATACCATCAATCGCATTTCTTTTTTTTTTTTTTTTTGAGGGGGTGACTTTTCTTACACATACACCCTGAAATGTATTTGTTCTGCCAGCAGTCTATGCCATTACTTCTGCTTTTTTATCAGTTCAAATTTTTCTTAGCTAATTACATGGCAACTGATGAGCCAAACACCCCAGGGCCTGATCATTAGGCAAAAATCTCACCTGAAATGAAAGGGAGTTTCAGCCTAAAGGGTGGGACTGTCTGTCATGAATATTGAAAAAACCATCAAAATAGGTCATGCCATCATGCATGCGTAATAAGAAAAGCCAAATGTGTTTTAGGCTTTTTAGTGGAAATAATATTTAAAAAGAAAAATACTGGAAGGGTGGGAACTTAACTGAGGAAAGACTCTGCAAGTAAAATTTAGCTTATGTGACTAGTTTGGTACATTAACAGGGCATTATTTCTAGGACTGGAGCTGGCAGAATTTAATCTTCCCTTTGCAGATCCCCTCAGATTAATTTGAATTTTCTCACATCTTAAAAAATCAATTTTTTTTCAGGTTTTCTCCTCTTATCACCCATCCTCCTCCATCTTAGCTGAATTTAAGCTCTGGTTGACCCATGACAAATACATGAAAGACTGTGACTCTCAACAGCTGGGGAAAAAAAAAAAATCTTAAAACATTCCAGCATGTCAAGGCACAAACTGTCCTCTTCCTCCTCCAGTTATTCAGTGAGTATCACCCTATTTCACTGCTAGCTTCGCTAAAAAGTGTCAGAGTAAGTACACAGGACAAATCCAAACTTGCAGGAGGACTCCCACGTGCTTTGCACTGAACCCTAATTTTACTGCACCTCATAAAATAAAACTATTTATATAGTCACTTCAGTTCCATCCCCCCCCAGCCAAGAGATAAGCAGAAAATACGAGCAGAACTGACAGGCAGCACCTGAATACCAGGTGAATATTGTCTGTGGATCTCTTCTTATCCCAGGATGTGACACTGGTTTGAACAAAGCTGTCCTTAGTCAGGACAGGCCATTAGGAAAAATGTTCCCTGAAGTATGTGCAATTTCTGCAAACTCATGTAAATAATTTTCAAGCCAACAAGAGTTATGTTTAATCATACAGTGCAATACTGCTCATATTGGCTGCACAGAATAATTGAAATAACAAAGCCCATAGATGTCTTTTGTTTACCTCAAATCACATTAGAATACAACGAGATAAGCAAGCAAATCTTTCTTTCATGTTCTGGAAGCCTATTTCCTGCTTCAATGTGTGTGTGCACTAGGAAACAGTAAGCTAGATATGTTTAGAAGTTCATCTGTTTATCTGCATTATTTATGTAACAGTTGTATGATATTTGCCCGGAGCAGGGGTGACCCCACCTGGGTTTTGCTCTTTTTCAAGGTACCAGCTGATGGTAGTCCTGATCTGCTGATACTCAGTTTCTACTGGCAGTTATGTCCAAGGCACCCAAAAGGCCCTGGAAATCTGCTCGGTCTGCAAATAATCAAAGTGCCACTAACTCGTCACAAAAAGGCAGAAGGAAGAATTTATCTTCTTCGGTGAGTTAAACACGATCTCAGCCCAAAGGCTCTCAGAGCTGGGGGCGTGTAACTCAGCACACATTCCTCCAGTGGGACACTGCTCCCTTTCCCTTCGAACAGACCAGGCACATCACTGAGACCGAAGCAGCCAGGTGAGCCGATGAAAATGAAGTTTTGGGTGCTCCAATGGTACTGCAGTTGTTCACTGTGTCACCAGCACACGGCTGGATATTGTGCAAGATGCCTCCTGTGGGTAACACAGCTCTTGCTCCTTTGGTTGCAATTCCTACAGCCAGCAAGCTCTGCAGCACAAGTGATCCCCTCCCAGCCTTTTGCCCCCTCTCTATTGTGTGGCTACACACTAGGGGCCCTCTTTGTTTTCAAAAAGGTTCAGTTCTGCACATCTGGAGCTGTGCAGTGCCCCACCAGGAAAGGAATACATTTACAGCAAGTGTAAGGATAAATATTTACCAGAATTCATCTGTAAAAACAGAACAGGAAACTTCTTAAAAACAACAACAACAACAATAAAGAAACCAGCCAAGAAATAATGAAGTGGTTAATCCCACTGGCTGGGCTGATCTATTTTTAAACTAGCAACAACAAACAGATTTGCAATGAATTGTACTTATTATGTTCAGTATGGTAGCATCGAGGACCCATGTTCGAGAGTCAACCTGTCACTGACATTGCTTGGTTTTATAACAAAAACTAACGCATTGTTTTTATAGCACATAATGCCAATGTTCACAAAATAACCAAGTGCTCAGGCTTCACTCCCACTGAATTGAATTTAAAGGCTCCCACTGACTTATGTGGGAGTTGGATCAGGCCCCACAGCAGCTGCTTATGCCCAAATACAATGTATGGCTGCTGCAAGTAGGGGCAAGCCTTGGGTTCGTATGATGATGATTATATTTTAAATTTTGTATGGGGAACACATACATTGTTTGTTTTTCAGAACTGCTTTTATCTTTAAGTGTTACGATAACCTTTCATTAGGCTCTAAGCTGGCACTCTGTAGGTTCAGGGAGGAGTGAATGTCACTAGTGCCTCTGTCTAGGAATAGACCTGGCATGTATGGATGCCTGTGTTTGGGTTGTATCTGGCTTGGGAAGAACAAAGGCTCCCTGGTTAGAGCCACTTTTCTGGAACTTCTCTATGGAGAGCAAGGTCTCCAGGAAGCAGACACCTCCCAGGAGGAAGGAAAAGGAGCCAGGTGTTCAAGTCAGCGTGCAAACCTCAGAAGGACCTGCGGAGAGACGTCTTCAGGAGAATAGAAGGGGAAGCAGACATAGGACTTCAGGGGAGGATCATGCTGAAGCTGCAAGAATCCCACTGCAAGACTCAAAGGTAGACAATGTAAGCCATGTAAATGCAAGGGTATCTGAAATCTTGAGAAGACACTGGTGTAACACACAAGGAACATTAGCCAACGATGAGGAAAGAGTAGCAGAGCATGATTAAGAAGGGTGTCTAAATTTGCCCAGATCTGTAGACCCTTTATGTTCCTTGCGAGAACAGAATAGTGCCTCACAGGCCTTTTACAAGTTTTAAAGATGGAAGATATGCCACAAGAAACTGAGGAGGAGGTGTAATGCAGTGCAGAAGATCAGATGGCCACCGAGCACGTCTTCTGTTTGCAGCAGAGGCCAGCAGCAGATGTTTACAGGAGAGCATAAAACTGAGGATGTGCAGCATTATTAATTTCCTTGTTTGGCCTCCCATTTTGAGTAATCATCCCTTCAGGGACTTCCTGAGGTGGATGTTCAGTATGGACAGTCGTGCCCTACAGATCTAGCCTTCTAGTGTGAATTTGTCCAGTGTTTCTTGGAACCTATTTGAATATGACTTTCCCCACACTGTCCCATGCCAATAAGCTCTGCAAAGTTACTCCATGCTGCCCAATAAAACAGAGAGCTTTCTTCCCCTCAACCTGCTAACGTAATTTTTGTGCCATCACTTGTGTCATAAAACCTGCTGACTGATGGTTAACTGCTGTCTCTCTCTCTCCCCATTTATGAATTTAGAGACATCTCCCATATCTCCCCTCAATCATGTCTTTTCCAGATGGAGGGCTTCTAGTCTATGCTGTGCATACACCCCCCCCCCTCCCTTTTTCCTCATCCTCTGTGCCCTTTGCTGGAACTTCTGCAGTTTTCCAGTCTCCTGAAATGGGTGGGGATCGGACCTGTGTATTGTAATCATGCTTTTGGAAAGGGCTTTTTCGTGACTGATGGGCCTGGGGATGTTGGCAGCCATCTGATGGCTAAGATGGCAGACCCTGGAGGCTCAGTTTACAGCTGCCTACAGAAATTAGGAGAAAGCACTTGTCAGTTTCTCAGGTTGGAAATGTTTCTTTTTGGACAAAAAAATTGCTTGGAGACCCTAGAAGTCCTTCATCAAAGTCCAGAATAATAAAAAAAGGGAACACTGTCACAAGACTAAACCACAAGGATTTGTCTCCATGGAGATCCCACGCTGAGCAGAATAAGGATGCAAGCTGTGTCATTCTCATATCCCTATATGAAATCCTGAAATACACACAATGTTCCAGGAGGCATTAAAGGCCTCAGCTCCTGTTCTTCCTACACCTGAATCTGTCCCTAGGACAAACAGGGAAACTTAGGGCTCTTTGAGCCCAAAGGTATTTTTGGTTTCAAGAAAGTGTCCATATGAGCTGGAGATAAAAATCACCTAAGGGAAATCACAGCAAAATAATGTCTGAAAAGCCCAGATTTAATCTTTGGGTTTATAATTTCAGAGCAATAAGAAAACACTGAGCAGAAGGCTAATTACCTATTCAACCTTATCTCAAACAGAAAGTCCTGGCAATACACAAATCATCCAAGGCAAATTCTACTGGCATGATAGTTATAATATCCAGATTAAGTCATTAGACATACTGAGGAGGTATAATAAAAGTACTATAATTTTAAGGCTGTTGCTGGTATCTTGACAATGAGATCCCATCTCATTCTGTGCAGCAGTGTAACCCTATTGACCTCAGCAACAGTTGCTTGAAAATGATTGCAGGGTTGAAAATGAGTCAGTCTTAATGCAAAAGAATAATATCCCCCAAATTTGGGGTTATGAAACTGTGTGGCAACGCAGACCACTCAGAAATGGAGAGGGCCAAAGAAACATAAAACAGTAGGATGCTAAGTTCATGCATTTATAAAGGGGTTTTTTCTTTAATGAAATGATGTATCATTAACTGAATGGCTTCTTGCTGATCCATTAAGTCCTAACTGTGACCTTTTGTGTCCTGATGACAGCCAGAAATGCCTGTGCTGAAGTTAAGAGAGCAACCTCTGTGTGCAAGTGCTCTCCTAGAGCGAAGCAAAGACAGTGTGTTTATTTCTAACAGGGGCAATGATACCATCACATGGTACTTTTTACACATTGCTATAACAGTTCTTTTACATTTGCTATGCTTTTTTCGGCATGCCAAAGGGGGATATATGTTTTGTGATTTAATTTTTGCAGATGTATTGCTTCTTACCTATAAAGTGCATTAGCATGGTTTCAGCATTTAGAAAAGGGACTAGTTTTGTCATCTGGGATCACAGACAGCAAAGCAGAGGAAAAAAAGATACTGTGTAACTGAATATGGGAAATTTAAGAGGCAATACACGAACACAGAAGTAAGGTGATATTCTATATAGAGCCACATTTAGCACTGAAGACTTGTTAAAAGAGAAAGGACAAAAGATGTCAGCTAAAACCCAAACTCTTTTGGAGGTCAGCTGTTTCAGGAGCAAGCTCTAGAGACGTCTCAAGAAAAGAAAAGAAAAGAAAAGATTCTCAAACAATGAAAATGCGGTGAAAACCAGTCTTGGACATACATTAAATATCAGCACTACCTTGAGATCAGAAGGTATTGGGGAGAGACGAGAAAGGGCTTTATTTCCATAGGGTCCCAAACTTTGAGGTTTACTTTAGGTAAACCTTAGATCTCTCTCAGATTGTTTCTCTCAAGGAAAAGCATGAGTTAAAAGAGAATGGGAAAACATAAACAAGTTGTATGTCACGGCCTGGCAAACAACAACAAGTAGCGGTCCTAAAGGAATAGCTGCGGATTTCAAGGAGACATGGACTCATGCAGGATGTGAGTAACTCTCATAGACTTCCCACTATCTTCCAGTGGGCTCCCACTGACGTTACTGGTATCCTGTGGTGAGAGAATAGGACCAATATTTTTAGATTTCTGTGCTATAGCTGTTTTCTGGAGTTGTTGCAGCTCTAGTATATTTTTAGTGGTTCATTCTACCGTCGAAGAGTCTTTGCGTTGTGCTGTGTCACGTGCAGCGTGCGAACTTCCTGCAGCTCATCTGTTCCTTTGATCCTACCAGCCAAAATAGCAGCAGAGCTGACACATCACTCACGAGGACTTCTTCCTTAATAGGAGCTTCCCAGGTAGACGGAAATGTGCCAAACAGGGCATGATAATGGCCATGTCGACTCTGAGTCTGGCACTGACGGGACATCCACTGCAGATGGGATGGATCTGAGCAATGTCAGAGATGCTGCAGATATTTCTTCTGCTTGCCTTTCAATACTCTGCAGTAATACTGTGCCAGTGTATCCTAACCAAATTTTGCAACTATAGAAACATCATCTTGCCAGGTACAGCCACCTGTGCCACTGTGAAGATGACACGATTTGTTAGACAGAAGACAAGGCCTGATGCACATTTAGAACTCATAATTGAATGTATCATGACCAGTAAGTTGATAAGAGAGGTCATTTCTAGTGTATTTTTCTGGTGTATATTTCCAGGAAAGACCGAAGGTCAGTTTTCCTTTGTAAAGTTTCTTTGACTTTCCTATGATTGTTATTCAAAACAACCAAATAGTGATGTTCTACTAAATCTATATTTTTCTTACTGCTTTCATTTTCATCAGTGAATACTTAATATGTGCTGTCAGTAACACATGCTAGCGGTCAGAAAATCCAAATAAAATTATTCAGTGCCTCATGACAGACATACTGTTTCCCCACTCCTCACTGCTGTACACCCAATCCATCATGACAGCTGTTTAAGATACATAAGGCTAGGATCACATGAATTTGCTTGAAGAAATAATACAGTATTACTTTAAACTTGGAAAACGTGGGAGTAGGTAAATTCTCATATACAGTATTTTGTGAACAGTTATATAAGTTTAACTTTATGCATTTCAACAGAATTTGCAAAGTACTTGCATTTGAGTCAGAGAATCATGCAATATTTTTTGACATACTTTCATCACAATTTTCTGTACTAATTCTTCAAGCCTACCCCCTCAGCATAGTGTACCTCAAAGACTTTCAGTTATTTATGAAGCAACATGACTATTGTCTGAGATGCTATTTTTTTTATCTTGTCTCTCCACCTCTCGCAGGTAGAAGCCTGTGCAGCCTGTTTGATTGCTTTCTTGCTTCCTTCCTTCCTTTTTTTTAATTTTATTTGTTTATTTATTTATTAAATTTTGTGTGTGTGTACATTCCCTATACCACAACTTTCTATTAGTGAAAGAAGAGCTGAAGAAGAGCAGCTCTTTGTACGTGGAGCAGAAACTGGTGACACCTGAAATAATGCAACACTGAGGCACAGCATACAGACAGGAGAACCACGTGTTACCCTGCTTCAAAATACGTTTAAGATGACAGTTTGGTTGGCTTGCAACAGCATTGCTGTGGAAGCTCACAAGCTGAGAAAGTCTGGGCCTCATTAACTTGGATGGTAGATCTCCAGACAGCAGTAAGATTTATTTCAGAAAGTGGCATCAGTGACTTCACAGCTGGCCCTTTGAAATGGTGCTGTCCCAGCGTGTTTGTAGAGAGACAGTATTGCAAGAGAGAAATCACTATATTTTCAACTGCTTTGTTCAGTCTTTACTTCATCATAAAATAGAAAAGTCAAAGCTAGGAGATAAGACTGAGCATTTTAGCACTGAAAAGGCACTGTTTCTAGCTGCAAGTCTAGAGGAGGTTTAACAGTAGTTTTCTTGGCCAAGCCTTTGTTTGAATTCTTTCTGCACACAAGCACAGTTTCACACGGGGCTTGAATTAATCTAAAATCACCTTGCTGCTCTTTTCCACCAGGCACATACTCCTTGCTCTGGCCCACCCTGGCTAAAAGGCAACTCCAAAACACAGAAATAATGCAGAAATGACCAGATGGGTCACTGAGGTGATGCAGATGCGTGATTTAATGATGCCAGCACAAGGGACATGGGTGGGGAACCAAGACTGGAGGTGAAGCATCACTGTTCTGCTGGCCACCCTCAAACAGTCTCAGGCGACTGCTGAGATCCCTGGGTGGTTTATTTTTGAGAAGACACTCTGCTGGTCCTGTCCTAGGCCTCTCTATGCAGGGTTATTTCTGTAAGTGACAGCTCAAAGGATGGCTCCTGACAGAATAATTGACAGGGCTTCATTTATCTTCCATGAAAAGGGCGCCGGCCTTTCACAAAATAAGACCCAGAGTTTTCAAATGCCTTTTTAATCCACAAAATCCAAACCCACTGAGAGTAAAGAGCTCTTTTAAAATCTCCTGCAGCCCCTCTAAGGGCACTCAAAGTGTCCTAAGGCCCTGCTTGCAATGTGAGTATGGTTCACTTTTGCAAAAAATGTCAGGGTCCCCAAATGCTGTCTGCAGGAACTGTCTGTCGGGAGGCTTTTTCCTCCTTTGGGTTGATTTCCAAGGAGCAGGGGAATGTCTGAAGTGCCCTAATCTAATCCTATCATCATACTGTGTATGTGTATACATGTACAGTCATATACATGTATACATAAACATAAACATGCACACACACAAATTCTTCAGGCAAAAAAGGAGGGACAAATTGTTAACTACAGAAGTAATTCTATCACTATACGAAATGTAAAACTTAGTGTCTTATTCAGACTGTTTTATTATTATTTTTGCTCTGCTTTGACAGAGGCAACTCCAGTGAAAGGGAGGAAATAAAACCAGAGCTGTGCACCAGCCAGTGATGGGAATGGAAACATCTCTCTGTTCCTTCCAAATGTAATCTCCAGACCAGCCTGCCTTCGTGCTGCTCTTTCAGGCAGCGATTTGCTGGAAAGCATTTAACAGCTTCAACTGTTTTCTCTGTGCACAGGAGAGATTCCTGGTCTCAGCTGTGTAAATGTTTTAACTGAGATTCATGCTTGGCTATTCAGGTCATTGCTTTCTCTTCCGGCCCACACAGGCCAAAATGCATCTATATAAGCATAAAGTGTCCAAAACCAACACAGTATTTTTCCCTTGAACACACCCATGGCACGTGGCTCACTCAAAGTACAGGATACAATGCCAAGCAGTAGATTTGTACATTTGCCTGATATGAACCTAGTATGATTTACACAAAAAGAGGCAATAGCCCTGTTGTGTGCCTGTGTAAATCTGGCTTGGCAGAAACTATCTTTCCAAAGAAAGAACACAAGGAAACCACACTCTCCCTTCAGTCTTGAGAAAGGACTAATCTAATGTAGGAAATGTTCTCAAAGTATTTAATTTATATTAAGAATTACAACATATTTCTTTCTGAATTCAAGTAACCCTTTATCTCCTTTACTGGAAGAATAAAATAAATTTCCTTCTGCTGTTTTGACTTTATTGTTTAAGGGTTTTGGGAACACCTTGAAACTTAACAGCAGTTAAATGATTGAAAAACCTTTAGTTATAGAAAGACTCACGTATCTCTAGAGACAGATTTAACCCATGCACAGATTTTCAGGGATTGTGTTCCCACATACTCTCATCCTGCAATGTCAAATGAACGAAACCCAGGGCACACCCTCCTGTCATGCCAAGATTCCCCTTTTTTGACCCTTCCCTAGAGGTTTCTGACTAAAATTCAGTGCAATCATAAAACCAGGAACTTGAGCACTATTTTTACTAAGTTTAGTGAGAAGGTCATGAGATTTCTGGTGATCCAAACTGGAGGCCCTCCTGAACTCAGTGGGCAGGTATTTTGCTGTTTGGCGTGTCCCCCGCGGGGTGAAAGAGGACGTGTTCTCAGCACCCAGGAACTGGCTTTGCTGTTTCAAGAGCTAATTCACTGTCACAAACACTTTAGCTGGAGACTGCAAGTGTGATTGTTGTGCACCCTGAGAAGGTCCCCAAACAAGGGTTTGCAAGGCGACTGTTTGCAGCTGGTTTGGTTGCCCACAGTGCTTGGCTCACAGACACTTGCTGGCACACACAGGGAAGGCAGAAGGCTTTGCAACTGTTTGAGAAGCCTTGAGAAATAAAACTAGATAGCTCTGGCCTTTTTATAGATGCATTTATCAGTTTAAGTCTAAAAGAATATTTATGTAATAAAAACAACGTAGTCTGCAGTTGAACTTGCAGCACAGGAGAAGGGCTTTCATCTTTCCCTAAACTTGGAAAAAGAACAAAAAAAAATAAAGAGTCTAGAGCTGAGAGATTGATGTAACTGTCTTAAACTACCTCCACTGGTTCATCATTGTCACAAACTCCCCCTTCTCTTTGCCAGCTGCAGTCTAAGGAGGGAGGTGCTGCCTGTGAGCCTACCCACAGGACAGCTATCAATGTCTTAACTATAACAGAGCAATGCTCTAAATGCTAAGCTATTTGATAAGAAGTGATAAAAAAAAAAGTGAAGAAAAGTGAGCTGTGAAAGCAGCTGTTTGCTGATGTTCTCATTCTGACTGGTTGGTGGCTTGCCCAGAAACAGGACACATGCTTTCCTAGTGCTGGACCTGAAGTGAGGAAGACCAGTGTCCAGGTATTGCAGCTAGATGCCAAGACAATGTTTCCTCAGTAGTTTTCTGAACTGGTTGGTCTGTCTTTCTGTGCCTGCTATGCTTTCTCACCCTTTGGTCTCAGCTAGGTCCTTTCCATTTTCCTCATAAGGTGTCTTAACTGGAGGGCTAATCTATTCCTGTCTCCTCCAGAAACAGGATCAGCATCTCACTTTGCACTAACAGCCTATTTAAATTTCTATCTGAATGTAAAGCTTCATACTGGAGTTTTTGGAGTAGAGAAGAAGCACATTTTTTCCTAAGTTTTCAGCCACATCCTATTAGTTTCTAGTCAGTCTGGGTAATTCTGTCTTATAACAAGTGGCCTAGCAAGTCATGGTATTAGTGTTTTCCTTATGGTAGGAATCAGTGATCCCCATAAACACTGTGCTGGCTGCTGTAGAAACACTCAACTTGCCCTAAACATTTTACAGAGCCAAGATTAGTGAAGTGTTAAAGGAAACATGGACACTTCTATTATCAGTGGGAAATAAAAGATGAAGAGGTATTTAGAGCTTTCCCCAAGTTCAGACAGGAGGCCTATATCACAGCTCCAGCTCCCTTAATGCCAGAGCCACACTCCAGTCACCAAAGCTGTACTTCTCTTTGTAAATCTTTAAATGTGATGATTTCTTCTCCAGCGCAGGCCACTACCAGATGCTTCCAGCCTGAATGATCAAACTGATTTTCCTGCTAGATAAGCTACAAAAGGGTGCAGATTATGTCTGACCTTTTTTTTTATAATTTTAAAAGTCTATTTTGGTAACTTTGATTTGATGACCCTTTTAGAAGCATATAATGAAGTGGCAATCTCAGGACACATGCACTGGTGGCAGCAGTAAAGCAAGATATTTCAAGCCTGCACCCTGCTTGTTCCTTACCCCCTGAACTGTGCCAGGAAAACCACTGCCTGTGAAGAAGGCCAGGGAATTTGGTAGATCCTCCTAAAACCAAGTTGTTTTGTCTTGGTTTTGTCAATTTTCAAATAAGGGAATTTATTCTTCTAGATGCAGGAATGAGAGGTGTTATTCCGGAAAACCTAAGTCACGTTGTTGCTGAGCAGTCTCTACTCTGAACTCTGTGATGCAGAAGTGAAATTATATAAATTTCATTGAATACCTATGTTATATGTGCTGACCAACACTATAACCACAAAAGAGAAGTCAATATGCATCTTGAAAATGAGTCACCTTTAACGAAACACACCGACTGAATCCCCCTCATCCTTCTCCCCATGTTTTTTGGGCTTCATCTTTAACTGAGCCGTGAATATTTCCATGCAACAAAACATCTATGAGGGACCACGTTTTACTTATGATCCCAGGGGAAAATATACTATTACCATGCTAATTTCTAGAAGAGGATGGCAGATGGCTAGAGCAGACTGCAGAATATATCTGAAGTTACGAGGGCTGTATATCCTATGTAGCATATACTACATAAAAATCTAAAACCAAAAGAAAGAGATGAATGTGGTAAATCTATAGTAGCCTAGGGGTACTTTATCAGTCATATAGCGCATGTGAGTAAAATATTGTTAATGAAAAGGGTCAAGATGTGCTTAAGGAGGAAGAAAGAAGAATATATCTAGTATAGAAGCTAACACAGCCCACTCAACAACCATTCACACTACAAGCCTGAAGCAAATCCTAGTACTGATAAAAAGCCCATGATTGTTGCCAGAGATCTTATTGCAGGAGATAAATCTAAGAGAGAAAATACAACAGCACATTTTCTATTATCTGTAAGAATATCCCAGGTCCGTCTATCCATAACATCCTCTATCTGACAGCATCCAGGAAGAGACAGTGAGAGAGTTTGCTTTCCCTATTGTGTTTTCCCAGTGAACTGTGGCTGAAGGCTGTAACCCCACTGTCAGAGCACTTGATGCACCTTGGTTTTGTTAATTTGTCTGCATTACCTTTTTGGACCTGTTCATGAATATCTAAACTGCCTTGCAATGGTGCATTCAGTGTTAGCCACAAACATGGTCTCTCTGATTAAGCTGATAACTGCTGTTTTCATTTGTTGTCCTGTATTTCGTGCACCTCCTGGAATGAGGGAATGGCCATTACTCCTTCTTCTTCTGTATGTTATGTGTGATCTGAGGGACACTCTCCAGTGACTCTTTTCCAGGTTGAACAGTCCTAGTCTAAAGTTGCACAGAAACCTCACGTGCTTTTGACCTTCCTGCTCACCAGGTACTCTTCCTTTCAAGTTCTATTATAGTCTCTCTAGAGCTGCATGCAAAGATCCACCAGATGTGAGGTCACCAGGGATTTCTACTGCAGTATAATGCAATGGACCTTCTCACTTTTCATTTCTCTCACAGTAATTCCCAAGTGTCTTTTGCACTGCTGGCCTCAGAGAACTGTAGCAAAGGACTCCAAGGACTCTCCTTTGTGAGTGTTAGTTGCTCCTGCAGGGCTGTCCCAGTACAGAAATTCTTAGGTTCTTTCTCCTCTTGTTATTATGTATTACGTTGCATTTACTGACTCTCACCTCCATCTACTATTCTATCACCCTGTGAGCTGAAGCTCTACATAGTCATTATAATTGTGATACCTTGAACAGTTTTGTAGCAACAGGAGACTGCCATCCATAAAATGCTAAATACTTCCAAAGTACTCCCTCTCACAAGGGAGAACAAGTGTCATTAACACTTTGATCTTCATGTCTATCGTATTAAAGGTATATTTAATCAACCTATCCTTTCCACAATGCAGAGAAGGAACAGATGAACAAAACCCAGACACACTGACAGAAGAACTTGTCTACACTGTTGCAGCTCAAATCCATGTGAAATGAAATCAAAACCATAAAAGAGCCCATGGGGCAAGTCAATTGTATCAGCAAGTATTCGTGAACTCCAGGGATCTCTTTCTCTGCCTGCCATGAATGGTCAGAGGAGCCTGATGTCTCTGAAGCCCCCGGGGCATTGCTTTGGTCCTTGTATACAGAACTGCTGTCCCAAACTGAAGTTAATGAGGATTTATCACCACCAATATAATAATCCTCTTTAATCTGTAAGCCTAGTTGGTGGACTGTCCATGTGTATCATCCATTGTGTCAGAGGACAAACCTTAACTACGTAACTGGGGCAATCCTTCAGTGATTCCACTCAGAAAATATAGCAGAGAAGCTGTGGATGGTGTTTGCCTCAATTCTTTTACGTAGTCAAAGTACATGAGAATTCTTATCAGTTGTTGAACCAGCCCCCCTTTTTTATCTTCCTGACCACTACTTGCAACATCTGTCAGTGCTTATTTAGGAGGGCCCCACGACACAAAGAGCACTAGGACAATTACTCTGAGCTATGTACTGTATTGCCAGGATGCTCTTGTCTTAGCCTTGAAAAAATACGTTCAATGGGAATAAGACAAAGCTGTGTGATTTTTTTATGTTTTAGAAAAGTACATGTTGGCAAAGGCTTGTCTCTAACAAATGCTGTTTCTTCTTCAAATAACATCAGGGGAAAACCCCATCATAACTCTTTTTAAGTATTGTAAGACAATAAACTACTCTACCTGAACAAGGTAGGGCATTTTTCTCATTTCAACCTGCAGTAAGTCTCTTTGGCAGGGCTTCAAAATGTCCTCACGGTCAGAGGGGGACAACACCCACAGATACAGAGCTCAGAAAAGACAAATGAAAATTTTCTAATCTTTTCATTGGAAATCTTTACAAAAGAACGAAAAGACAATGGAATTTCAGCTGATGGGGATAGATGATCCTTCTGTTGCCACAGAAAGCCTAATGTATCTGCTGACAACTGTTGAGAGACATATTTCCTTCATGATTTTGGGGTTTTTTTTGAATCCTTGTATGTTTAGGGATGCTTCTGTTTTAATGCCTACTTAGCATTGAAAAAAACAAGGAAAGGGCAGCTTGCTTCCTTTTTAAACTGAAAGAAAATTAATGCACTTTATTTTTTTTCCATTTTTGAAAACAGCTCATTAAATAATGTGGAAAATAGCAATTAAAAGCACAAATACAAGCAAGCAATTACTGTTGAGCATCACAAGAGCCCCAGTCCTGCATGCATTTATGTGGCAAGTTCTGGGACCGCCTCCTTAAATAACTGCATCTGACAGAGGTTTCACACCTGAAGAACATCTTTACATGGAAATATTTGCACCAGCTGGATGCTAATGAACATGTTTCCACAGAAGATTCTAAGGCTTGATTAAATCCCCACTGCAGCTGATGGAAAGAAGGCAGAAATCAAATCAAGTCCATCAGAAGAACTGACCAGGTGTTGAGTGCAGCACAAAGTATTCGTTTTTTGGTCCCCTTGTTTGGACAAATGTGTGTCTGATGGTGCTCAGTACAAATAGTTCTACACTGGGCCACAACAACTGATGCTGGGTGCCTGAAGTGACGTGCACAGGTCATCTGCAGTGAGGGTTGTGGTGTGGGGAGAAGGAAGGAGAGACCAAACCACCCATCACTGCTATGCTGGGCTCTTACTTTGATGAGTGAAGAAGAAGAGGCTTTGAGCCTCTTTGCTTTTGCAAAAGTAACTTGGAAATCTCTCCCATTACAAAGCAATGTGCAGCACACAGTTGTCTTCACGTTGCTCTTTGAAGGTCAGGACTTTACCTCTATCAGAGTGACACATATGTACAGCTCTTCCCTTCTTGCACACAAGAACCCACAGAAGGGAAAAAAAAAACCACTGCACCTCACAACTTCATGCTGAAAACTTCGGCAGAACAGAAGAAGCAAAACTGCTAATAATTAATCTTAGTCAGTAGGTGTAAAAAAATTCCTCCTCCTCTCATTCCCTCCAACACTCTGAAGAATTAAAAAAAATACAAACACCACAGTGTACTTTAGATGAAAATATTACTAGGTTGAATTAAATATCTCAGATGCTAAATTACTTCACTTGACCATTTTGTTAATTGACTGTATGGGAGACTTGATCAGTATGTGTCCAGGGCAGATTTCTTAGACTTGTAATCTGTTTGGCTGTGAAAACCCCATGTACAGTTATCTATACATACACATAAATGAAGGTATAATCATATGGAACACAGTGTTATGGCACTGCAAAGCATTTTTATGGGATACTGTATGTGGCAGAACATTTTGAGAATCCACTGTGCACCTAAAACTAAAAATGAAGGCTTGTGCTTATGGATGAGAATTCAGAGACAGGGTTTACTTTCCAGTATATAAAATATACTGTCAATGCATCCACAATAACTGTAATAATCCTCCCTAATAGCCTTAAATATCTCAAACACATTTCACACTCAGAACATGAGTCATGTAACTATTTTGTGAAATGGCCAACAATTAAATAATTATACGAAATAGTCTCAAGTGTGGAAGTAAGTAATTGCATCGTTCTGTAGAAATACATGTGTAGAATAATAATGCCAAATTTTGAGAAATTAATTAAACAGTAATTTCACTAAATGACTGGCTGAAACAGTAATTTTGCAAAATGACTGGAAATTTTAGTCATTTTGCAATGTGAATAGAGCTTACTTTTGTGTTTGGGAGTGAACTTGACGCCCAAGAAAATGAGGGACTAACAAGCAACCAATACTCCCCAGACTCACTCCCTAGCTCTTTGAACTTCTCAGACCCAGCTCTAGTAATCCATCTGCCTCTTGTCCTGAGCTGTCCCTGTCAGGTTAACTGTGGGTTCTCTGCCAAGATTATTTCATGCTGGATGTTCACTGTTTCACTTCTGCTCCGAGTAAATGCAAGAACAGATGGCTGAGGGTTGGGAGAGTGATATGGCTCCTTGGCTGCTTCTGCTAATCCAACCCAACTGCAACTGCAGTTTGAAAAATCAGAAGAATGCCCAAATGCCAAGAATTCTGCAACTAAACATGCAAATAATTACAAGGCTTGTGCAAGTGTGTGTGTGTGGGGGGAGGTATGCATGCCCACAGCAAGTCCACACCCACATGGACTGCCATTATTCACTCTGGGATGTTTACTCCTGGCTCATCAGAATGCATTCAAAGAACAAATATTTGGTTTTGGAGTGCATTAAATGACATTTAAAAAAAAAATGATAATAGTGTTTCTTGAGGGAGGAGACCCCTGACAAACACACAGTGGGTTTTCTCTTCCACAGTGTTAAATAGGCTGATTGTTAGAAACAACTGAAGATGACAGCCAGGCTGTAAACTGTTTGGGACAGGGATCATCTCTTCCTACACAACATGCAGACATGCACCCAACATACAGAAACTAGTTTATGACAAATGGCAGAGCTTTGGTTAATGCCTTCTGCAGGAGAAAGGGTCTTTAATCTCCAGGCCTTTCCACTTGCCCTGCCTTCAGCCACGACATTAGCTTAGAGCTCTTGTGCTGGCTTGCTTTGCTCATCAGTTGATGACATCATGAGCAAAATACAGAGCATATGATGATCACTTGGAAGTGTTTATATTAGAAGTTTTGACTCTTGCTAGCGGGCTACTGAAAATGAATATACACATCTGAAAATGAAAATACACATTGGCATCCACTGTGTAAGTCTTCTGTAGCAGCCCAAAGACACTAGAAGCTACATAGTTGAGGAAAAATGCAGAAGGCTCAGCTATGCTCAGAGATAGCCTGCATCCTCCTTTGAATTCAGGGTATTAAATTCTGCACTGCCCTAACTCCTCATCACTGCCCCACTGCAGGATACATCTTTCTTAATCTTCAGCTATGTGGAAAGTGCTCATCAGAGCAGCAGAGCTGCATATGGGAATGGTCCAGGGTTTATGGTAACAGGAACAATAGAAAAAGCCAGAAGTGGTAATCTCTTTGGCTTGGAACAGTTGGAGCTCTAAGATGTTTGCTTGCCATCTTCACTGCTTTTTGTTTTCTAATTATGTGAGCCCAAACACCAGGAAAATTACCTATATATTATTATAATAAATATAAATAATAAAACTACCTGTATAGGAAGTAAGAATAATTGAAGGGAGAGGTATAAGAAAGGCTGGGAGAGAAGATGTTTTCACATTTATGAACCTTGTATAATTTATGGTCCATGATGCTGTGGCTACACTTCTCAAATGCAATGACTGGTGATTGTCTCTTTTGTCAGATAATCTCACCTCCTAGTTCCATGTGAGAAATGCTCAAGGGACCAACTGAAAGAGTGACCCTGAATCTCTTCTGACTGCGAACATCTTCATATGGTGGAGTTCCTGATCTGACCCCATTACCAGAGAGAAAAGAATGAGGCTTCAGGTACAAACTCAAAGCAGTTATCTTTCAACAGAAATATCCTAGGCTCCCAAAATATAATCCCCCCACCTCTTGCTTAGTCCTTTGCTCCTTAATCTGCACTTATGTTGCACTGAAAAAAAGTCCTTTTATTGCAAGACCAAGATACCAAGTACTCAGATCCTACCAGACTCGTGTTTCTCAGATCCTACCAGCACTGTATTGAGTAAAAAAAAAAAAAAAATAAAAAAGACTGTCTACAGTCAATATCCTTTACAGAAAGCAAAATGATTAGATCAAATCTTTAAGAGATCTGGTGAAACATTTGTTATCCAAACACAGGTATGACTTGGTGAGTTTTCTGAAGCAAACCTGTACTTAAGTTGTGTGAGACACTGAACTAGAACACAAGTGCTATAAAACACCTTCAAAACATTTGTTTTTGGAGAGGACAAGACAGAACTAGAGGAGAGTGTCTTCATGAAAATGCAGTGGATAACACACCTCAAGCATGAGCTAAAACAAACTTGATGAATGATGAAGTTGGTCTAGGAGTTGGATGATCCTTACGAGTCCTTTCCAACTCAGGATGTTCTACAGTTCTATGATTCTATGAAATCCATTTCCCTTTTTTTTCATTTGGAATAGTATTTTAAAATTTTATGTACTATCTCCATACATATACAATATACAAACACACCCAACACACATGTACAGATTTGAGTATGACAGTAGATAGCACATATGTGTATATATGAACTTCTGTGTGCAGTGCAGCAGTGCCAAACAAAGAACTTTTGTCTGCTGATGTTACCACATTGACCTGGATATGAAATAATGAAGATACAGCTAAGGCAGTAAGGGAGTAATTTCTTCAGAGCAAATTTACTCAACATCTAGAAAAATGAATAACACAGCATTGACCAAACTGAAAACAGTCTCAACCCTTGTTGCTTCCCAACGGCCATGACACTATTTGGAAACCACCTGTGAAACATACACAAGGACTGGCAGAAGTTCTTGCTTTTGCTGCTTACTTTTTCCAGAAAAAGGGACCTTCAGGCCTCTGCACCAGGAGGACACCATATTCAGTAAAATAATAATAATAAAAAAAGGAAACTACTCAGAAATACTTCTTTGCCTCCAACCCTAACAAGACTTCTTTGGGGATGTAAAAATTCTGTAATACTGAACAGATGTTAAGGTAACCCAAATACAATACCCAGAATCCTTTTCCCAGCCTGTTATTTTATAATTTATCAAAATGTTTAAATGCTCCTTCACTTGGCTATTAAAAAAATATTATTAAATGAAAGTAAGACTCTTGAGAAGGCTTTGAGCTTTAATGTGTTTCACAGAACACCCAGTCAGAGAGGAATGAAGGTGCACAAATCCTGCCAAGGGCTTAGTGAATGGATAAAGTGTTAGAGGTGATGTGTGTTTTCAGAAGACTTTATGCAGTATAATTTCCAAATGAGGACTGCATCCCTAAAGTCTTATTCAGGTAAGATGTTCATGGGATGAAATGAATGGGAAAAGGTGGATGCTCAGCTTGGGCTCCTTGAGGTCATCTATTAAGCCTGGAAGTTTCTGTTAGTACACAGGCTTCTCTTCTTTAAATGCTAAACATTAGCCTGTATCTGGAACAGTAAATGAGTATATATTCTCACTTGTACACATGTCAGATTTCTCAAGCATCTAGCTTAAAAGCAAGGACAGGAGTCCAAAACCAGGAGTGCATTCTCTGATACTAACAAAATTAGCTAAAAGTTGATGGAGTCAATCAATTAACCCAGTTTAACTCTGATACAGAGGGAAATCAAAAACTCTAGAAAGGAATGTGCTCAAATCCATATTCTGTGCTTGAAAATTTGGTGAGGAAGGAGCAATGCCAAAACCTAGATGTGAGTTTGGCAAGTGGTACAAATCCCGACTCAAAGCACTCGGGACCTTTGGATGCTCAAGTTCAGCTTCCAAATTGTCTGCCTGGAGCACATCTTGTATCTGGGGTGGATAAGTAAATCACAACAGCATGAGAATTTATTTTTAACTTCCTTATATGCAGTAAGATTGTTTTTGTATTCATTCATTCTTGAGACCTTTCTTGCTTACAGGATTTACAGCTGTCCATTTCCTGGAAACTCCTTTGGCTGGCCATTGCACTTGCTGTTTTCTTCCTAGCCAGCAGGGAATGCTGGTGTATGGAAGTAACTCTCTCCCTATCATATGCAGAAATGCCTCTTCCTCAGCTAAGAAAGCACAGAAAACATTCCCTGCACAATCTGGAATGTATTTGTTCCTGGAACAGCGGAGTTCAATCTAAAGGGAAAACCGATTTGCAAGTGCAGAGTACTCTTTCTTTAGTCTGCCCTGCTTTGCCAGCGCTTCTAGTCCTAAAGCAGGATGTCCTTTTTCACAGTGCTTGCTACTAGTGCTTCAGACAAGAAGGATCTTCATGCTGCAGTCATAGAAAACATAGCTTGTCTCCAGGCTGGAAGAAACACTGGTCTTGGAGTTGCCAGTTTCTATTCTTAAATATATGAATGGTCCAAAGATCTCTCAAAGCTTGATGTGATATGACAAAGCAATGGTATGTGTTCCATGGTTATTTTCCCTTGTCAGATTCAGTGAGGATAACATACAGATGTACTGTAAGACTTGCAGTGTTCTCAGGAGAGAAAGCCCCTTTGGCAGACATCCTTACTTTTTCAATAAACATAAGGTTTTTCTCAGTTTTGATTTATAGCACTGAACGTGTACCTTTTCCATTCTGTAGCTGATGATACTGAAAGCTGGAAGTTAACAGTGTCATAAAAAAACCCCAAGGCCTTGTTTCCAAAACCTGTACACATTCTTTATACTTTGGAATCAGAGAATATTTGGGAGAAAATTCTCCAAAGTAACTGAGTTCCAAGATAAATATCCATTCTCCACTTTGCACTCAAACCCCACAGTCCCCAAGAAAAAAAGTTTCTCTGCACGTTAAGAGCGCCCTTAAGAGTAAGAAATGGAAATGTCTGCCAAAGGAGAGAGGAAAGAAGGAAGATCCCGTGTCTGGCCTCCAGTTGCAAATCTGCTGGGATGAATTGCTTGAGGCCAGCTCTGTAGGGAAGGACTTCAGACTATTGGTGTATGTAAAACTGGATATGAGCCAGCAACGTGTGTTTGCAGCAGAAATCGTGGGCTGCATCAAAAGAAGTGTGGCCAGCAGGTTGAGGGAGATGATCCTCCCCTTTTGCTCCGCTCTCATGAGACCCCACCTGGAGTGCTGTGTCCAGATCTCGGGATTCTCACCACTAGACAGACATGGGCCTGCTGGAGTTAGCCCAGAGAAAGGCCATGAAGATGGTCACAGGTCTGGAGCATCTCTCCTGTGAGGACAGGATGAGAGAGTTGGGGTTTTTCAGCCTGTAGAAGAGAAGGCTCTGGGGTGACTTTATCGAGGCATTTCAGTAATTAAAGGGTGCTTATAAGAAAGGTAGAGAGAGACTTTTTACCAAGGGCTATAATCATGGAATCACAGGATCATGAAGGTTGGAAAAGACCTCCAAGATCATCAAGTCTTTGACCAAACACCCCTTGTCAACTGAACCATAGCACCAAGTCCTGTCATTTCTTGAACGTCTCCAGGCGTGGTGACTCCACCACTTCCCTGGGCAACCCATTCCAATGCTTTACAACACGTTCAGCGAAGAACTTCTTCCTGATATCCAACCTGAATGTCCCCTGGAGCAGCTTGAGGCCATTTCCTCTTGTCCTGTGACTCCTCTTGACCTGGGGGAGGAGACTGACACCCCTGGCTACACCCTCCTGTCAGGTAACAGCAACACAAGAGACAATGGTTCTAAACTGAAGAAGGGTAGATTTATATTAGATATAAAGAAGAAATTCTTCACTGTGAGGGTGATGAGACACTGGAACAGGTTGCCCAGGGAAGCTGTGGATGCCCCAATCCCTAGGAAAGTTCAAGGCCAGGTTGAACAGGGCCCTGAGCAACTTGCAACTAGTGGAAGGTGTCCCTGTCTACAGCAGGATGGTTGGAACAAAATGATCTTCAAAGGTCCCTTTTGACCCAAAAAATTCTGTGATGCTATGATTCTATCTCCAAGATATCAAAAGTTTTACTTTATGGTCAAATAGCCGTAACAACAATAACTTAACCAGTTGCATTATTACTTATGCACCTCGCTGTTGGCTTTAGTGTTGGCTCTGCTTTTTCCTGAAACTCCTCATATTACCTGTGAAGGAAGGCAAACAGCACTGAAAGAGTAGTTTATGACAAGACAGAGCTATTTATCAGCCTTGTAACATAGGGCACCAGAAGACACAACTGTCCCGACTTCATTTCCTGCTCTATTTCACCTCTGAGCCTCCATCCTGTCACCAAGAGCCCTCCCTGAGACTTCTGGAGCACCTTTCCTGCCACTGGGGAATGACTTTGCCAGGTGCAGGCTGCCTTCCCTCTCTTTTTGCAGACTGTCTACCAATAATGGGAAATCTGTAAGTGCTGGATATAAAGGTTTCCTAGGAGCTAAAGCTGAAGTTGCTTCTGCCACAGAGAAACTCCTGTATCAAAAGCAAAAAAATATGTAGGTCCTCTCCTTTCCAGTTTCTCTCTCTGAATAGACCACATTTGCACACACAAGCACTGACCCAGACAGAATGCATTCATTGCTACTACATATTGCTGCTTTTAGACACCAAGCTCCCACCCTGACAGAGGTAGCTGAGCAGAGATAAGACTAAAGAGCAGTTCCTGCAAAACTGCAGTCTTAACTTTTACAATAGGATACTGTGGAAAGAAGTGTTATTTTTAGAGACTTAGTTTATCTGGGAAATTTCAGCTTGCAGCTCAAATATGACTTTCATGATCCGTGCGCATGGATTTTTATGAATGGTTCTTAAGGGATACTTTTTGCTTCTAAGGCAGTCTTTGGTGACATTTAAAATTATAATAGCAGCATTACATGAGCAGTAACCTGGTCCAAGAAGCCTTTAGTGCCATGAGCACACGTAGCAGATGTGTAACTTGTAGGAATAGCTCTTCCTCTCACCAGGGCGTGAAGGCTCTGCACAAAATCTCATGGACAAAGCTGCACAGGGGCACAACCACCACGTTGGCTTGGCTGTTTGAGCTGATCCTCTGCTGTTTCATGTCCTCAGTGAGCAGAGCAGTCATTTTCCATGTCTATGGAGAGAGCTTCTCTCAGAAATCACAGGCCTCCCCGGTACAGCTAAAATGTTGCAGCAGCTTTGCACCCCAACACTCCCCTGCCCTCAGAGAAATGTACTTTATCCAACAGTTAAGCACTGCTGACCCTCAGTGTGTGTCTCAGTGGGAAACACCTGAAAAGTTCACTATCTTTTATGCCACATTATCAGCCTATAGCATGATCTGCACACATCCCTCAGGACCACACCCGACTGCCCCCGGTGTAGCTTCCAAAAGTGAGACTATCCCTACACATTTTTTTCTCTTTCCTCCTTTTTTTCTTTGTTTACTTTCCAGGAACTGTCTGAAGTGTCTCCAGTCTGCCTTTACCCAGCTTCAGTTCTGGTCTAACTTTCTTTTCTTAGTCTTTCTTTACTTTTTTCTTTTTTTTTTTTTTTTTTTTGCATGGGCAGCCTCACTTAAACCCCCCCGGCAGATCAGCAGCAAAGTCTGCTGACTTGCAGCATCCCTGGGGAGTTGACTCAGTCAGTCTCTGTCTGTGGGTCTCTTCAAAGAGCTCCAGCTCAGAGCTGCAGCAAACTGGCAGCTTGCTTTGCTTTCAAATACATAATGGAACAAAGTGGGTGTGAGCGCAGCAGAGCTGGGAGGATGCTCAGTGGAGGAGGGCTGGATGTGTAAGGGAAGTGGTGCAAGAGAGGGGAGAAAGGGCTTGAAAAATATCCTGGCAAAATCCATAGACATATCACAAGGAGAGACCCAAGGTAGTGCACTCTGCACGTAAAACCTCTGCACTGAGATTTTATAAATTTTATAACAAAATAGAGGAACTTTAAAATTTTCTTACGTGAAATGTCTAGTTCTGCTGTCAGACGTTTATCCCATTAAAGCCCTCTTTCCTTGTTTTAATGAAATATGGCTTTTTTAAAATTTTTTTTAGAGGTCGTCTTGGAGTAAAATAAGATTTTATTTAAGGATTGATGAAACACAATATTTCAGCTTTCCACAAGCAACACATTTTTAAAAATATTAAAGTGCTCTTTCTTGATAATTTCAAACCCCTTCCTTCGTTACTTCTGCTGGGGCAGATTCCTAAATTTAAATGGATTCATGAGCCATTTTAATTTTTCCAAACTCTGTGGTTGGATTTACTATCTGTTGAACACAGAAGCCATATGGTGCCAAGAGGCCTTGAGCAGAAGAGCAGTCTTATGGCTAAACCATCACCCTGGGATTCAGGAGGCCTCACTACAGCTTCTGACTCTGCCAACTGTCTTCATCTTGGCCTTTACCTGTGGCCAAATTCTTAAAGGTATTTTGGAAAGCTTTTTTTTTTTTAAGGGTGCCAAAATAGGTTTGGCATCTAACACATACACTGACATAATTTCCTGACAATTAAAGCTTGCAAAGTCCCTGGTCGCTGTGAGGGGAGGCACTTCCACTGTCATCACACAGAGGGGGAAGGTGAGGAAAGTGTCAGAAGCGATATTTGCCCCAGATTACACTCAGCAGCAGCAGCACAGGGAACTGACTGTCACACAGTACTAAAATTAAATTTTTCTCTTCTCTGACCTTGCATTTCGGGTCTTAGTGATATTCCACACCTTTGTAACTGGCTGTGAACTCCTCAGGACTGGAACTGCCCTGTTGGTACCACTGCAATCAGACACACGACCACAGGCACAGACGTATCCAAGATAACCTAGAGCTGCCCCACTCCCCACTGCAAGCGGAGCAGGTGGCATGGAATTCAGGGAGCACTAACTGCCAAGGTGTGCAAGAGGAAGAGGCACTGGGTCTTGGGCAAGGTAACACATTTAGCCTACAGTTAGCTCAGATGCTGCAATCACGTGTCCAGATTACACCTTGGATGTAACTGTGTGCCCTTCACTGATTCCTTGTGTTGTTCAAGGCATTGTACACCGGTCCATTGCACACACACACCCTACCTTACCTACAGATTACATGAATTCATTGTCCAAAGTCATAGTTTGACTTTTGGATTGGTAATGAGGCTCCTTTGCAGTTCCTGGGAATTACAAATTAAATGACGGATAAGGAGATGGATTTACTTTTCAGGCTGTTAACTTTTCACAAGCCACCAGTTCTTCATGAAAATGCTCAGAAACTCTCCCCTTGTAAAATGAACACACCAAATGAAGCATCTCTGCTCTGACAGAGGAGTGGACCATGCTGTCTTAAATCCAAAGAGAACTGAGCGAAAGGGGTATATAGCAATAAAGTGCTCTGACTGCTAAGAAATCATCTGCATGTGAACAGTGAAAATAAGCAAGTACTGCTCATTTTGGAACTGGGAGGTGCAAGCCTGAGGGTTGTTTGTGCATTAACTTGTCATAGTGGCTTTACAAGTGTGTGCCTGCCTGTTTATTCATGGATGCAGCAAGAATGGTGTTCTTTCCACAGCAGAGTCTCTACTGTAAGCAAGAAACATAACTTGCAGATAAGTAGCATTGCGTGGAGACAAAACACCCACCAAAAAACTGTGGGAACTTGTGTGTCTTTATGAAACGTGTTTTGATAGGGGAAGACATGTATAACAACAGAGCCATCTTACTGGTAACAGTAGTTAACATTTCTCCTAATTTCATTAATGATTTAATTCTTAAAGGAAGAAAGGCTGGCAGAGTTCATTTGGTTTTAATTAGTGGGTTGAAGTAATAGGTGACTAGGGTTTGCAAATCACTCATGTTGTTTAGAGAAACCAGTTTACAATTTTTTGTTCTTATGATTCGTTTTCTTAAAAAAAACCCCAAAATCTATTTAAGGTATGTTTCTTATCTTCGATGGGGCTTGTGATAAATGTTGAGGATGAAAGTAGAAATTCAGGTGTATCAGAAATAATAATTTTTAAATTGTTTTTCCCTGTCTCAAGTTTATATTTGGACTTCATGAACTCTTTCCAGTGTGTGTCTTCAGTGCCTATGACCACAATACGCCCTTCTCAAACACTTGTTTGTTAATCTGACAGGGAGGACAGGCAGTCACCCACTTAATGATTTTCTGCAGTGTGGTTTTTCACACTGCATGAGCTGCGAGCAGGAGGAGAGAAGTGTTTGTTTTGCTGTTGGGGACCTATTTGCCTGAGCAAAAATAGGAAAAAAAAAAAAAAAAAAAAAAGCCAGAAGAAATCTGGATTCATTGCAATGATCACAAAGAAGGCCATAAAGCGATTTTTACTGGAGTTCAGCTCTTGGTCAATGAGATTCATGTTTGCATATATATATCACTGAGCCGTGGGGGTCCTGCAGCAGGTGCTGTGTGGGGAAACCTTCGGCACCGCAGTGGCACCTGTGCCCATAAAGTCATCACCCACCGCAGGAGCGCCAGGGGTGGCAGAGCCCCTCTCGTTCCAGCACCACCCCACAGCCAGGGGCTGGGCGGGAGGGATTAGTGGCAGAGTTGCTCTCTCCCGTTCTCGGGGCAACAACTGCCCCTTCCCTCCTGACCCTGGCCAGCCCCTCTCAGGGACAATAGACAGAGCTGGCTGCAGCTGGCTGGCGAGCCGACACAAAGCGAAACACCTGTGGGCCAGCCGTGCACAGCTGCAGCTTGCCAGGGCTGAACCCCCCGACTGTGCACGCTGTGCACGCGCCGCCCGCCAGCGCCTGCGAAATGCTGCGGGTTCAAAGACGGAGCCATTGGGGGTGGGGGGAAAGAGGGGGCTGCCAGAACCCCATCAACTGATTTCACTCAGATGCCCCGCAAAATCTTGCTGTGGCAGAGGGCGTTTCTTAGAGCTGTGCAGCATATGGATGAAGCCACTTACACGCCTGAAGAATTAAATGCCTGCTGGGGAAGCGCTTGGCCATAGTTGGCAGGTTTGTTGCACTCAGTTTTTGTGTTACTGCTATAAAAGCGATTCACAAGAACAGTTAATTCTTGTAATGGCCTAACTCTAATACTGAGTAGATACAGAAAATACCTAGGGATGACTGAGTTGCATCTCCATGAATTAATTTCTCGAGTGTCCTCAGAATATGTAAAACAACGCACGCTTATTATTAGCCCCAGTGAGACTAATGCAGAAACTTAAGGGCAGATATTTCACGGAGCTGCCTTTGTTCATGAAACATATACATGTCCATTTAAATGATTCTTCCTATCTGAGGTTACACAGGCTTTAGCAAATTAGGAAGTGACCTTTTTCAAATATGAAATAGTAATAACCTGTTATCGTGGCTAGGGGATGGCTACTCTACTCAAATCTATTTGAAGCTGATCTGCGAAAACTCCACCATCCAGAAATTCCCCTTGAAAATTTCAGCTCAGGTGGAACATGGGACAATGTGCTCTTGAACTAAGAAATGAACATAATGTTGACTGCAAGCTGAAAAATTAATTCCAGCATTTTTGCACCCCCAAAATAACCTGTTCAATACATGTGTGGTCCAACCTGACTGGCTAAGCACTTTGTCCTCAGAGCTCCTTGTAGGTGAAAGCCCCTTCAGACACTCCTTCACCCATGATACCAGGTGTACCAAGACACTTGCACATATGTCTGACTGCTTCTAGGGACGTGCTCAGTGTTCCCAGTTCTCCTGACCAGCCAAAACTGGTTGTCACCTCCAGAACAGTTTATTCCATCAACCTTCTTTCTTATGGATGCTTGGAAATATCCAGGGAATAGGCTGGAGGCATGCCAGCATTCTCACAGACCCCGGGATGTCTTGCTGGGTATGTGAAAAGTTAGAGTCTCTCAGGCCCAAGGAAACAGCCAGAGGCAAGGCATGGCATGGATGATTTGTCTGGTCACTACATAAGTGCCATGAATGTTGACTGGACAGTGTGGGACTGTGACTTGAGGCTCTTAAAGAAGCTGTGTGGAGTACCTGACTACCCCGGGACAGAAGCATCAGCACAGCTATAATTGGTGGGAAACTGACTGTGTCAGTTCCAAACTTTCAAGTCAGTCTGAAAAAGAAAATAATTGCTGTGGATTTATTTCAATGATTTTTTTTTTTTTTTACATTTTCAGCAGAAAATGTCCATGAAGCTGCTTTCATCGTGAAAGTTTTCTACACTCAAACCAAAAGAAATTAAGAACTTGAACTTAACATGACAAGGCGCTTTTGGAGGGTCTGTGTTTACTATGTTCTCTGCATGGCAGCTCAGCTCAGCACAATTCAGTAAGAATTTGTGCCTTCTGGGAAGCTGTCACTTCTGGAAAACAAACACCACAAACCAGTCAACAACACAAGAGAAATCACTATTCAGCCAAGGTACCCATACACTGATATGAATAAAACTTCTAAAAATGCTGCTTTATGGGAGCTATTAAAAGGGTGTTGAGTTTTTTATGCTTACTGGGAAATGGACAGAGGCCACCAACCTCATTTCACAAAGGCTGCTGCAAATCCTCCAGTCAGTGAAAAACTTTCAGTTATCCGTGTCTAGATTTGAACCTGTGCAAAAGATGCTGTATCCCTTCATCACTCAGCCCCTCCCTACCCAGTTTTTATGGTCAGCAGGTGTGTGTGTGTGTGGGAGAGACTGCGGTCTCTCATTTAATTTGTTACTCCTGATTTATGACATAGTGTCAGTTAGGCAGGCTTCATAAAGCTGGAGGCCAGAAGGGACACGTAGATCATCTTCTCTGTCCTCCCGTGTAGCACAGCCCATAAAGCTTCACCAGGACACCAGTATATTAAGCTCAAAGGTGAAATTGAGACTACAGTACTTTAAGTACGCAGGGGGTTAAACCACGTGCCACAGATGCACCCAGGAGAGATGAAAGTCATCACTGCTCAAGACCTCTGCAGTCTCAAAGAAGAAGAGGTTTGAGAGAAGCCCAGCTGATACCACCACACAAACCCATCCCTGTCACGCAGAAAGAAGGCAGAGTCCCCAGATCAAAACAATGAGGCAAGAAAATCAAGACTGAGAGCAAAACAGCCAGAAATTTCTGCCAGCCTAATCTGGGAGAAAATCATATCTTCTATCCAAATATCGTGATCAGCATAGCCCTGGATATGACAAGAAGGAACAGCAGCAAGAATACAGGGGAAAAAAACCTTTCTGCCATCACAAGACTCTTCTCTTTCCTTATCCCTTCAAGCTTCTGAAGAAGACCAAAGGGGGAACAAAAAGGCAAAAGGTTGCCTTGTATGGCTAATGTTAGAGTGGCTTTTTATAAAGGTTTATAGGGGCACTCAGAGACACTGGGCATGTGATGCTGAGAAGTGATGAGTGTAGTGCCATTTCAAGAGCAGAAGCTAAAGCACGGGGAAAATCAATTCTCGGAACAAACCACGCCACTAGGGCAGCTCTCCTGAGCCACAGCTTTCCTGACTAGGAAACAGCTGACTAATAAGGAACACACATGGAAATAATTTACTGTCAGAGCGGGGGCAAAAAGGATAGAACTGTTTTATTCCATCAGGACAAAAGCATCACTGGAGGAAAGCCAGTTCAAGCTCCATAGTTTCTAACCAATTAAGCATGAGACAAAAAGGCAAACACTGCAAACAAATACGAAATTAAAGCAATATTTGGCAGACTTCAGCATCTTGTTGCTTTTTGACTGTGTAGAAGTTTTAGAGCTAAAACACACAATGTCTTCCCTAAAATTATGAGGTGAAATAGTGTGGTTTTTTAACTGGTCAAAGTTCTCAGTCATCACCTTCTTTCTGCTTTCATTCTTCTTTCTGTTGCAGCACTGTCTGTTGCTGCCAAACAGCATGATGTGACTTCAACTAATTTTACTGATTTTAACGGGATTTCTCAAGCATTTCTTGGGTATTTTTTCAGATTCAGATTAAGGCTTTGCCTTTGCAGAGAGTGATAGAGTCTGTCTGTCCTGCCTTCGCATTTGCCCTGTGCTTTCTTAGATTCAGCCATGTCAGGCTGTTGAATCTGGTTCAAGGGCAGCTTCTAGAAGTAAAGCCACAATATATGGCATGTATTGGTTAAGTGTATTCAAAGGCATGGACAGTATGATGTGGTGTGTCTGGTTCATACAGGGGCTGAGCAGAGTCCATCTCCCACAGATCAGCCTGTCCACTGCCCCGGAATGACACAGCAAGTAATTTTTCATCCAATCCTTCCAAGTTCCCCCTTCTCGTAATTTTCTGAATACGATGGTTTTGAGGAATAGAACTATCTCCTCACATTGTCTATCTGACATATTTCTTTTTAGCTGCACTGATTTCAGGAAAAGTACACTCTTGTGGACACCATCATCAACTAACTCTTCTATACTGAATAATTATAAGGGAAAAAAAAGCCTTTATCATTAAAGGAAAAAAAAAGGAATTAGGAACACCACAAAATACTGGCATAAAGTGAAGATTTTGGATTTAAGTATAAAACCAAGTTTTCTTGTGCAATGATGTCACCAGCACATAAAATGTGATTCAAAAAGCCCCTTTTGATAAAGTCCCTCTTGCATCAAACTCTTTCTTGATATTTTTCTATGCACCAAAGAGACTTGGGACTCCCTCCACACACAGTGGGAGGGATGGAGGGAAGATAAAAATAAGAGAGCTGTGGGGAGAGATTGGAAGGGAAAACAGGAAAATTATGAAGGTTGTTTCAATAAACCAAAAGAGAGAAGGATGCAAAGTGCTGGAAAATATGTCTAGAAGGAAAAAGTGTAGAAGTTGAAAGGAAAGAGGAAATCAGGCAAAATATGTGAAACTGAGAGACCAGCAAGCCAGGTTTTCAGCTGGGGTAAGCCAGTCAAAGTCCAGTAAAGTGAGTGGAGCTGAAATGAGTTCTAGCCATTAAGAATCTATCCCATTTTTGTTACATTAAAGAAACAACAGGAAATTTACTTTAGAGAGAAGCTAGAACTCATCAATTAAGTGTGATTTAGCTGGTTCCCCGAAGAAGTCAGCAAGAACCCTGCTAAGGCCTGCTATTCTATAAATGCTATCCGATTAGACTCATTATATTTTAGAAAGCTTGGTGTTCATACACTCAGGGTGGATCCTGCAGATGCCCAAATCTGGTGCCTGGGCTTCTGGATGTGTCCAAGCACAGCAGGGAATATCTGAAGGCAGACTGGGATTTGCCCACTGCATCTACACGTCCAACACAGGTCACCCAATTTTTCCTAAGCCTTCACATTTGCCCCACACAGCCCTGGAGTTTATCCCAGCAGGCAGAGAAGGCAGTGAATCACAGCCTCTCGTTAGCAACTGCCATGCCAGGCCATCAGAAAGTTCTAAAGAGCAGCCAGATCAGCTTTAAGGGACAGGTCTATTTGATTTGACACAGAACAAATCATAAACAAAACAACACCCCATCCCCAGTCAAACCTCGTGGAAGGCTGCCCTTCCTGCACAGCTGGAATGGCCAAGGCTAAAGCCAGGCATGTCTTTTGGGGTGGCAGGGAGGACTACAGAGTTCCCCTCCCACACACAGCCTCTTCATGCTGCACTGTGGCAGCCCTCCATCCATCTGGAAACGCTCCAGAGTTCGGAGGAAGCTCAGGAGGAGCAATATGCAGTGATCCTTCTCACAGCCTGGGGAGCTGTGCCAGGGACCAAGTTCAAGGCCTGAGCAATGCCCTGCTTGGCTAGTCGATGGGATAGAAAAATTAATTTACAGCCATACAGTGGAGGAGGGCCCAAATTCCAAAGAACACTCAAGTCTCTGGAAGCTTGGCTGAAAGATAAGTAGCGCTGCTGTGGCAGCTGAGGTTTCCACTTGTTGCAAAGAGTGGCAAAACTTGATTGCCACGTCCACAGGTAGCCCAAAGGGACCTGCACATCACCCTGAGTGCTGTCACTGCAGGCACCAGACAGGAACGGCGTGAGTGGTACAGCTTTTCACCATGACTACAGTTCAGGTGAGGTCTTCTTGCCCATCTCAGTGGTGTGTGTTTAAAAAGAAGAAAACGCCAACATGCTTGGAGCTGCGTTATGTCTGAATGCAACATGTAGAAATGCTTCTTCTTGGTGTTAAACACGAGAACGGTTGCAAGCAGGTCTTTTCCTGCAGGCTAGGTGTAGAATCTCCAGCTCCTGGAGAAGGGCCAGTATTTCCCCCAGGCAATCAGGATTGCCTGGTACTATCAGGTGCCACATCTGCATTTCGACATCTCAGTGACTCCTCCATGTTGACACATTTGGATGGGAGAAGGATTGCTGAATTGCTACGCTAAGGGAAAGGTCTGCACCAGGCTGGAGGGAGGGAGACCGTCCAGCACTGGTTTTAGAACTCCTGAAGCAGCCTGTGACACCCAGCCCTCCACGTGGAGGTGTGGGCCTGTGATGTGCAGCACTGGGATGGGAGCAATGGGAGGGGTAGATGTTGAAGCACTTTCCTTAAAGCAAGGGGAGATGTTAATGGTTGCTCATGTGAAAACAAGACCTGTTTCAACAACTACAGCAAAAAAAACACTTGGGATTTTAGAAAAGTATAACCCGGATCAAAGGCCTATTTATGCTGTGGCCAGTGAATATTTCTGAAGAACTTTCAAAACCTGTGTTTCACGTTTTCACCTGAATTCTCTCCTACCTTAGAGAGGATGCGCCTTTCGGCAATAAAGTAAAGCACAGTAAATGTTGCAAATTTAACCTGACTTCCCATGTTTTGGGATAAAAGAAGAGGTTTTGAATCTGCCAGCAGTAAAAAACCCCAACGCATTCTTGTCTTGAGTGCGTGGCTACTAAAAATAGAGGCTGACTACCTAGCTCATTCACTGCTCTCAAAGCAGGGGGCTGCACACGCAGCCATCACTTGCAGAAGGTGTGCCAAGCCCGTTCAAAGGAAGTGGCCTGTGAAATAAAACTCCATGGCTAAAAAGCTAAAAATAAAACTTCACTACTTCTCAAGTGTCTTGGCTTAATAGCCCTCTGTTATTCTTCTTATTCTGGTGATTCTTCCTGTTATTTGTACAGCTGAGCCAAAGTTTCCAGGCAGTTCACAGAGTTACTCAGAAAGCTCAAGTGGGACATGAGGTATTACAACCTGTAATTTTGACTCTCATTTACACTACAGTTTCATCTACACCCATTTTTCAAGTCTCTTGACGTTCAGAGAGGTATGAAGGGGCTTTTTTTTTTTTTTTGTAACATTATTAGAGGTATTCTACATGTATAATTATATTGTTATTATTAATTTTATTTTAATATCTCCTAATCAAGTTTTGGGGTTTTCCAAGAAGAACTCAATGCTTGGTTAAATTCCAGAGAAATCAAGGGAATAATAAAAAGAATTATCTTGCCGACTCCTATTATATTTAATCACTTTTCTACTACGTGAAAGAAAACCTGAAGAGTGATACAGTGCAAATTAGATTACTTAAAACAGGTTCTTTATGAAGTGCATATGCAGGAGTGCTGTCAAGTTTTGTAGCCTTGTAAAAAAAAAAAAATTTCACTAATCATATTTCTCTCAGGTAAAGATAAGATTATTAAAAGACTTTTCAGCACAAAGTATTTCTCCTACAGAAACTCTAGGGCTTTTTTAAGGGTAGTCTTTTAGTTAGTAGTGTAGTTGCAAAATTAAAAACCTTCTCATTACCCATGACCATCCCAAACCTGATATCAGTTGACCAGAGTATCAGTTTCTCTCTTGTCTATTAGGAATAACACAGGAAAATAATATTCAATGTAATGAGATATTTATATATACACTTGTAAATAAAATTATTTCATGCCATGTAAGGTATTTTTCTATTTGAACATTGAGCCAGTATTTTATTTTAAAACTTCACTATAGATTAAAAAAGACAGATATTTGCAAGTGAGTAATGCCTTTTTTTCCCATTTAATTTTCATAAGCATCCTTTTATTTCTCTGCCTTCTGCTCCCTTTTCTTTCTTCCTCCCTCTCCACCTGGTGCAAATGTACATACCTTAACATGAGAAACTCTCTTAATGAAAGCTCATGTAGATTTCTCAAACTTTTATTTTCACAGGGATAGATCAGGTCCAAGAAACGTGCCTGTACACGTGGAGATCTTTGTTTCAAGGCATAGTATGAGAGGTGCCATATTTTTGAAGGTAGTCATAGGCTGAATTGAGCTCACCCCATATAATCCACTAACATTTTTGTTGTTAGGGATGACATCATTTAAAATGAGCTTTTCATACAGGGAGCAGGGCTGCTACAGAGCATGCTGAAATCTGTAGGGGTCTCTCCACTGACTGCAGTGCACTAATGACCAAGTCCTTTAATTCCATCTGCAGAAGGCAATTTCAAGGCATTCCTTTCATTTAAAAAAACTCACAAACCCTCTGGTGCACCCTTAAAAAAAAAGCTTTCAAGAACCCTGTCCATATCCAGTGGACATGCCACCCTACCTGCTCACTGCGAGCTCCAGAGCTCTGCAAATTGCCCTCACTGTTTGTTTGTGTCAAAAATATCATAACAGTCATTACAGCATTTTGACAGCTGAATGCAGAGACCCCTTGAATGAGTAAAGCATTGCTGATGTGCCAGGGGCTGCAAAGCCTTTGCCTCACTTTTTATTGACTTTTTATTCCTACCAAATCGCCATTCACACTTCAGCAAAATTAAATATTCTTCTGTTTAGGCACCAGCAACTGATGGGAGCAGTAAAAGGAGTTAATTGAAAGCTATTGGCTGTAATACCTCAGGCAAGATTAAAAAAAAGAGAGAGAGAGAAAGAAAAGGAAAGAAGAAGAAAGAAAAAGAAAGAGCCATGGTTTCCTAAAAGCCCTGTAGCTGTGACACAGAGTTACTAAGGACTATTAAATATATAAACTTCATCTTCCACTCTTGGGATGTTTTGTTCAATTGACTCTTTTTCCACTTCAACCACCCTTCTGACTTCTCAGCAGTCTGTGTGTCAGGTGGCTCCCTGTACTGCACAGCTCACTGTCCCTACTCTTCTGCCTCTCACCCAAACTAGCGCAGGGCCAGGTATGGTCCACCCCTACCCACATCGAGAAAGCTCTTCCTTCCGAAGTTTTCCTGTTTGTCAGACAGCTAATGGATCTCTCTGGGAGAAAAGGGGATGGGCCCAGGCTCAGAGACGTGCACAACCTCAACAAGAGCACAGGCAGACGGGGAGGGGGAGATGTGGCACCCGGGGGTGGAGGTTGCAGCTGGGCAGTGGTGCCCGTGGCTCCCACCAGCAGTGATGCTTCCTTCTGGCTCACTCAACAGAGGCCTCTGTCCACTAGCAAAACTTTGCAAGATCCAGTCCAAAGCAAGAAATTTTACTGGAAGCCATTTTTAAACTCCATGTGAGGAACGGGACCAGGGAAGACAGCAGAACGAGGAGTTGCTGTCTTCTGTCAAAGCAGATGGGACCCAAATCTGTCTCCAAAACTAGGAAGTTCTGTGACTGCCTCCAGGCCTCTCGCTACCTCCGCTAGCTACTTGGTCGGAAACCAATCATCCTTAAGGTCCCTTCCAACCCAGGCCATCCTATGATCCTGTGATTCCTGACACCAGGCAGCCTTGCAGCACAGCTTGGGCCCCACTTTGGGCCCTGCATGGCCACATCTGGCTCCAGCTGGTTGTCACTGGAGCTGTGTCCTTTGCTATCCAAGACAACTCTGCCATCAGAACTGAGGATCGCTGCTGGAGCAGTTGATAATCTGGACATTGCAGAAATATTGATTTCTGTTTCACTGGTATTCAGAGTGGTAGTTCAAGCTGTCCTTGGACTGGGCATGTCTCTGTCACAAAGGCACAACAGGGATTACCATATTGGAGGTGGAAGCAAAAACATTCCTGTGCTGCAGGGAAAGGATTAGCTTTTGGACTGACCTCTTCAATTATTTTCATTAATGGTCTTGGCAGAATAATAGGAATGCACAGGAATGCATTAATCAAACTTTTTGATGAGAATTTGGGACATTGCCAGGACAGCAAAGGATCAAACTGTCATACATTAAGAATTGAACTATTAGAATAAAAGAAGTGTAGTAGGTCATGCGCTTTTGAACCAGTGCTAACAGTTTCTGGAAAAAGTTGGGAACTCTCCAGTTGGAAAAGGTCAGGAAAAAAAAGCTCAGGGAAGCTTGAAAATGCTGGTCAATACAGAATGACTGGGAGTCACAGTGTGAGACAGCTATGAAAAAGATTGCTGCAGTTCTGCGATAACTATTTCCACTCAAAACAGGAACTGGTCATGTCACTGTAGAGGGCAGGGACAACTTTTCCTGGAAAACCTTGAACTGTTTTATTCACCCGTGCTTAAAAGAGAGGAATTCAAAGTGAGACAAACACAGACTCTTTAATGATGCAGATTCCACGTCATGGTGAACTGAGTCCCGTTTGGTCTCACATCCTTTCTTGGGTTCATGCAACTGTGTGGCAAACCACAACAAAAGAGGAAAAAAACTGAGGCAGAGATTACCCTTGTAGGACTTGAGGATGCAGTTCTTGTAGAACACGTAATACTTGAAAGTCATGTTAATTTCCTTTTTAAGCCTTTAAATATATACATGGATTTTTTAGGGATTTTTTGAACTTCGAGAGTTCAAAATACTAAAAAAGCACCTTAACTGCCATTTTTCCAAACTTGATCAGCAGTTAAAACCATGAGCTATCCAAGAGCTGAAGTTCCACCAAGGAACTGAAAACAATTTGGTTTCTAGAAGTGTCTCGTACCTCCCAGGTTTTGTCTTCAGATGGAGATGGAGGACTGGAAAGAGCCAGAGTAGAGACAACCTCTGACACTCTGGCCACTTCAGACAGCTGGGCTAAGTGTGCCTTTATGAAAACCTCTCTTCTTTACTACTACAGCCTCATCAGGAACTTCTGGATACTCTTTTCTTATGAAAAATTGGTGCCTTAAGGGATTGTCTGAGTTAATAAAAGTATCAGTAGTCCTCAACCAAGACTCACACGATGTCTGCCTTCAAATGACACTGGATGTCTTAAAATGACATACAGTGATGTGCACAAACCAAAGGCATCAGGGAGGCTGAGCACTGCAGAAGAGCACAGGTCAGTAAAATCTTGTCCACACAGAAGAATGGCAAGGATTTCTGACAGTTCTATTTATACTTGCACTGAGAAAAAGTGTAGAAAGTTGATGCCCAGATTCAGGTAAGAAGTTAAGCATTTCAAGCCCTTTGGTTGGCAATATGGTGGGAGCTGGGACTCCTTCTTTTATGAGACATAATGATGTTTGAAGACTTGAGCAAGAATTGGCAGGTTTGTGATAGATATTCCTTCAGCTTGCAGAAGGATTGTCAGCTACCTCCCACCATGCAAGAGCAAGGGGGCGTGAAATGAAATGAAGTAATGGGTTTGCAGCACAGGAAGAGCACTCCAGGTGGCACACAGAGGGGGACTCATTGCCACAGTTCACTCTTGATGCCAAAAGGTAGCAGAGATTCAAAAGGTGATTCAACCAAGACCCTGGAGGAACTTTGCTTTTAAAAGCAAGTTGTTCTTGTGAAATTCCCTGGGACCTGTTGCTGTAGGCTGGGAAAATACTGTGGTGAATAGCACTGTGTTTGCCATGCACTGACACTTTTCCGGGCATCTGTAACTGGGCCCTGTTGGGGACAAGTTAGTGGCCAATTTGATCTGACCTGGAACTACCATTCTCATGTTCCTTCAGAGCATAATTAAGCTAATTCACAAAAAAAAACCCCACAGCAAACTGTGTTTCTCTCTCTTAACTTAGAGAGAAACTCCTTTTTTCTTCCTAGAAAAAATTAGGCTGTGTGGATGAATATGAACTTCAGGCAATCAATAATATCAACATGTTGATAGGAAACTTGTTACAACTACTCAGTAAATCAGTCCCTTACAATGATGATGTCTAAATTCAAGGAGATCAACACCTGCAAAAAGTTAGAAACTTTCCTCCACCCTAAAAGTACGTTCCTATAGGGAGGCTCCTAATTCTGTATTTAAGCATATATATTTTATTCAAAGGCAGCAAGAACCCAACTAATTGTATTTTTTGACCAGTAACTGGCCAGTTGCAATCTGTATTAATAAAATCTGGTCTGCATTAGTAAAGTCTGGATGATTCTTGCCCCCTGAAAGATATCCTGTAGTTAAAAGAATGGCTTATGTTCTTTAGGATAGGAGAGTATAGAGGTTTAATGGTCTGGGCAATACTTTCTAATCTGGAGTAAGAAGATGGGGGATAAGGTGAATATTAGTTATAGTGCAGAAAAAAGTCAGATGTCTTTTTACACCTCAAAGCTGAAAATGACTCAGCTGTTTCCTGCTCAAATTATGAAATAAAGCTGTTGCTTTAACAACAATAAGTTGCGTACAACTGGTTTTCTTTAGCCAGATTGCCTATGTGAATGTATTCATGGAAAATAAACCACTCCTACAAATATGTTTATAGGGTTGATCTTATCTTACGTTTCACAAATAGTGTACCACGAGAACAAGAACTGACAAGATAAAACAAGTGCCCATAAGAATGTTTGGCCTGGGAAAACCCTGCTTCTGAATTTAAAAGCTACCTAGAGTCGGAGAACTGGACACAGACACAGCACCAGACCACGCTTGAGCACTCTTGACAATGATTGAATTTTTCAAGGCAGTGCAACAACCCCTGTGTAAGAGTAAATGCTAAGTTCTTCACAAATGCTGACAGCATGCTGGAGGTGCCAGCTCTTGGGTAACTTTTGAAAGCCTGGCCACAGCTTAAAAGATAAGCAGAGACCACATAAAAATGCAGTCCAGTTTATGGGCTTCAGATACTTGGAATGGTAGCTCTGTAGATGCACATTGGTATGTGAGCAGCTGAAGCATCTTTCTCTTCAGAGACACTTTGATGGGGGGTGTAAAGAATAAAGAAAAGGGTCTGGCTTGCTTGTAGGTGCTCTACTGATTTTTTTTTTCCTTCCTTGTTTGTGTATTTCCTACGTTCAGGCTGTAAACTTTAAACATCAGACTTCTCTGAAATGGGTTTGCTGAGTTGCAGTAGCCGCCCTACATTCACTGACCCGTGCAATGCCTTTACCTGAAGCCATTTCTTGTAGCACTCAATAGGAACAGTAACGTTGTATGTTGGAGGCATCACCTGGTCCTGTAACAGCCCCACTCCCATTTCGCTCATGGAGACCGAGCACAGGCTGCTGTAACCTGAGAAGAAACATCTGGCTCACGAGCTTTCGCTTGGTCTTTTCTAAACTGAAAACACCCCCCCAGACCCCAAGCCCCTACAAAACCACACCCCTTCAGCAGCCCACAGAAACGTCCGACAATTATCTGCCTTTTCAAAAATCAGTAAAGTATCACTAGGCTGTGATTAAGCTCATTTCAAACCTGTTCCTCAGGAAATGCCACTATTACATTCCAAGCAATTCTTCAGGCAAACTCACTTAGCATACAATAATAGAAAAATACATTTGTTCCAGGTGCTTTCTTGGCAGAACCTGACACTTGTGTCTGTTTGTTCTTTCCTCCATCTCCCAAACTCCCTTCAGATTTTGTTATTCTGTAATTGTCCAGGTTGCCCTGTCTCTCATGCAAGAGATGGCTGGGGAGGGGAGAAGCTTTAATGAAAGGAGCATGGATCAGAGCCACAAGATAAATCTACATACGGTCTTTGTTTTCTTATCTTGCAGCTGACCCACATTCATTGTAAAACAGACTCTTCCATAACCACTACCCCATTAAAAATATTTAGAGTCTTCAATACTCTGCATGTTTAAAATGGAATTAATTCCTTTCTTTGCACGCTTGTTTATTAACTAACATTGTGCATGGAATTGTATAAAGCAAAAAGGACAACATGCTATTTTCTTCCAAGTCTTGCAGTCTAAGAAGACAGGCAAAAAGCAGGAACAAACACTGCAGCCCATAAAATGCTGGAAATTATGGCCACAGCTTCCACAGTAACCTGTGTACTTGATTTCTAAAAAAGATCTGTGTTGTATTTGGTCATTTTCAGGAGGTGGGAGGACTGGCAGGTGCTGAAAATTAGGTGCATATGAGAAGTCTAGAGCAGAACCACTAAGAACAAATGCTCCCTAAACACTTGATCACTTCTAAAAGCTTGATACTGGAATTTTTTATTTCTGTCTGCATAGTTTGAGCTTCATTTGCCATTTTGATAACAGGTGTTCATTGTACTTTTATTACATGGGGTGGTATCTGAGGAACTCTCAAAAGAAATAAGCTTTATCCAGAAGCAGTTTTTAACAAACACTCCTCTCAGCCCAAAAGTGAGTATTAAAAAGACTTAGATGTTGGTTTTAGGTTTGGGGTTTTTTCACCTCTGGGTTTGAAGAGGCCTTTGGCAATGGCCTGAGTCCAATGAAAAGAGCCTTGCTACAGAACACAAGACCAAAGCAATAGAGAGATCCAGAGAGGAGAATAATATGGTCTTCTCAATCATGAGACCAGGATTTTATATCTGGTAACAGGACAGATCTCAAAGCCTAAATCACTGGGCTTGTCTCTCACCTGCTATAGATTTTATTTTGCCTCTTACCTTATTTACCACTGAATCACTTCAGTGCAACCTCTCTTTCCAGGTTACAGTTGTATCAGATTATGACATCTGCTTCATATTCATGGTAGGGTTGTCTTAATAATATGCTTTCCTAAACTGAATTCAATTCAACAAGGTAATTGTATCTGGAAAGACAATACCGTGTTTCTTCCTTCTGTTATTCATTTAATTAATTTGCACTGTGGACTGAATCCTATGTGTGAAAAACCCTTTCCTTCCATAGTTTTGCATGACTAAGACAGAGCTTTTGGTCTACAAAAACAGCAATAATACAAATGACTTTTCAGGCTTTCGTCCCTCAGAGCACTGTAAAAACATCTGCTGCACAGAAGAGTTGTCCCCCTAATTGTTTACTAGAAAACTAGTTTACAGGGCTAGGACTACCTAGAAACGTGTTCTGTGCACTAACAGACCATCTATCTACAGGCTGAAAAAACTGGATTCCTAAATTAAATAATCAGAGTTGTCTGCCTATAGAAGTGGTTTGCTCTCCTGAAAGGCTGACCAGGCAGCAGTTCCTACTGGCTTTTTAAGAGCTCAGACCTAACCATTTAGCAACCTTGATATAAAATTAGAAAGCTAACTTTAGATACCGGGGTTGGAAAACGTTGGTGGTCTGTAAGTATGATTACAGGTCAGACAGTGCAATTAAATTTCCAAGGGAACAATCAGTATGTTATCCCTCCCTCCCTCCATCTATCCATCTCACCCTACTAACACACCCCTACATACCTGCCTACTCCCACCAACACACGATACTAGCACTGGGACCAGGAAATAAATCTGTCTTCACTTAACTCTGGCCCATTTTTTCTGAATGAACTTAGCTACCTAAGCATACTTCTTGCTGATGTTCTTGCCTTGAAATTGGAAAGCAAACGATCTGTGATGCTATTTTGCCCATCCTTGGTTACCTCACCGAAAAGTTCCCCACCCATCTTGGCACTATCGGTTTGAGACAGGAAGCACAAGATCGTGACCACACAGGGTAAAGGTGGTGCCCCAACAAAGCCACAAGGACTCTAAATTTAAGCCTGCCATGAAAGCTTTGAAAATGATGACACACAAAGGAGGAGAAACTACAGGGAATGAAACACCTTAATTTTGAAAAACCACAATGATCCACCCAGCACTTTTAGAGCTTTCAGCTTAAGGCATGAATTAACCACAGGCAGTTTTCAACCTACCAAACACAGAGACTCATTCTTTGTAACTCTGCAGCTGCTTAAAATGGGATGGATGTGTCCTACAAACTTAAAAAGACAGCTCTCAACATGTCTGTATCTGTTTTTAAAAAACAACAACATACACTGACAGTCCAGTAGGCTGGAGTTCCCAAAAAATGAACCAGTGACCCCTCATTTTGGAATGGCAAATTCAGGATACTGTAGTGGTACCTGGCTTAAAAAGCCCAGAGCACTCCTGTTCTGCAAAAAAACAGTGCTCTGCACTACTTCATCTCGAGCTTGGGTTCCCCCCCAAAAAGGCACCTCAAATGAAAATTTTGGCCTGGAATTTGTGATTTCAAAACTCCTGTGGGCTGGCCACATTTCACAAAAAGGTGCTGACGTTGTATTAAACAGCGACTGTAATTAAGTCTATTTATGGCATCGTTTGGTATTAATTTGTATTAATTAGTCAATTACTGCTAATAGTCGAGCGCTTTTTGGACTTCACTTTCATTTAAATAACACTCTTTAAAAGACAAGCAAATGGTATGAGGCATCTTCTCAAACATGACGCTATCCAGAACCAGCAGTGAGTGGAAAACTGTTATGTACATTAAGCTAAGCCCTTCTCTGAATTAGGGAAATGCTGACTAGTGTTTCCTCTGAAGGTATGTTTTGGGGGAAACTTTGAGTGCTGGTGAATGTATCAAATTAAACCGAAAACTAAATCCTGCTCTCTGGAACCTACTGCCCTTCAAAGTCTAATCACTGCTTTTCTTGGAGCAACGCTGTGTTTTAGTTTGGGGTTTGTTATTTTGGATTTTCTTTGCATGTGCTCAAAAGACAGGGTGAAATTATAGGAACACAGAGGAAATTCAAACGGAAATAAAGCATGTGGTACGGCCAAGACACAGTTTATAGCCTTCTGCAGGTTACTGCACTTGCTCTTGCAGCCAGGATTTGCCAAGGAGCCTAAGGCGTGTCTTTCCCAAAAAACTTAAGAGTCGACTGCCTGGAGCTGCAAGATGAATTTAAAAATCTCAGCCTGGAATTGTTCTGAAATTCCTTACAAGCATTAACTCTGTGTCCCTAACAACGCTGAATTCCGAATTTTGGTGTGATTTCAGTGGCACCTGGGACGGGCAGCTCCAGGCTAGGATGCCGAGGTGTGCTGGTCCCACGGGCGGGAGCGTGCTCTCCCGGGAGGCGCACTGGGATCACCCTCCTGCCTGATGCACCTTCTCCCTGGGACACGCTGTGCCTCCCACTCAGTCCTTCTTCCCCAGTGGGCAGGCCCCGGCAGGTTTCCGGGTCCCTGCGAGGCAGGACCCCAGCCCGAGCGAGGCAGTGCTGAGTGAGTCAGAGGGTGAGGACGCCTCCAGCCCCGGGAGTGCCCGGGGATGGCACCATTCACCAGCCAGGTGAGCAGAGCTGCCCTGCAGTGCACGGTGGCCACACCTGCTGCGTCAGGCCACGGGGAGGGGAAGATGCTGTGGTGCAGGTGCAAGTCATGGCTCTGTGCATCCACGTGGATGAAGCAGGAGCCAAGCATGGGAATGTCACGTCTGGCCTGGCTTCCTGTTGAACTTCACTGCCCAGGTGGGAGAGAAACTCCTCTACACACTGAAAAGCATTTTTAAACTGGATTCTAGTATTTATAAAGGGCTTTTTCTGTTCATTAGAAGCTGTCGGTTTCATTCCTCCCAATATGACTAACTCTGTGACACTATATCATTTACAGAGACACTGGGTCTAAAAGCAGATCGAGAAACCTAACCTTATGGAAGAGAAAACTCTAAAAGACACGACAGAAAAATGTTTAAGGATTTAATTCCTTCTCTGTTTATCTGCTCAAATTTTTTCCCCAACAACTGTCACTTTTTTACTACATGAAACAGAGGAAGATCTAGTCCAAAAGTTTTAAAGTGTTTTGTTTTTCTTTTTTTCCCCTGTGTGCACTTCTATGCATGCATGTGGAAGCAAGTGTTTTAAAGCAAATGATACCCAGAAATTTACTATTGGCACATGATGTTTCTCCATCTGTCACTGACAACAAGTGCAGGACTTCTAGTCCATTACAATCTCAAGACATCACTAATTTACTAAAATCACTTTTAAATGCACAGTAAAATAATGTTTTTCATAAAAATGAGATGCTGGGGATATCATCCAGCAGTCAAGAAGGTTGACCGAGTCTTGTGGTTGCAATCAGCCCACCACACTTATGGGATCTGTCAAACCAGAGAGCAGAAAACAACCTCAATTCTGTTGGAGCCAGAGGTACACTGCTGAAAAGTTAGAAAGGAGCATTCCCATTACAAGGATCTCACTGCAAGGACACAGTCCCTGCTTGAGATAAGGGAGAAGATGGCGGCTTATTTTTGCCTACTTTCAAATTTGGGATACTGTTGGGTGTTTCAGTTCGCCAGGAGAGGCTCGTGACAGGGGATGCCACAGAGAGTCAACCCACCAAAAGCCTTCCATGGGAGTGTAGATTTTCCCCCTGCTCCCTGCTCTGCCTCGAAGCCTGCCTTCACAGGAGGAGCAAAGAAGGAGCTACAGGAGGGCAGACTGCCTGGCCTTAAAAGGAGATTTCCAGTATGGAAATGTTGTGCACAGCCTGACTTTGCTGGTTGCTAAATGAAGGGGAAAATATACAAATAGGCAGACACACACACAGATGTTCTTAAGGGAACCTTTACACACTCTCCTTCTTTCTTCTAAAAACATATTACCACTCTTCCCCTTCCAATGACAGCAAAGTCCTACTTTCTATGACTTCAATAAAGAATTATATTCTGCCACCAAAATGCTGAGTCCTCTCCAGTGAGGGGGTAACTGAATCTTATACATCTTCCTGTAGATGAACTGTTTTCCCTCTGTGCAGTTTCTAAAGGCGGGGTATAACCATTAAGAGGCTTGTCTGCAGACATAAGGGCAATAATCTGACTGGAGCCAGCCAGTCCATGACCTCAAGTGCACCATTTGAAAACTACACCTCAAGCCTTGCCCTCATTCTTACTCCACCCTCTGCAGAGCAAATCACACCACGGCAGTTTCATAACTCTGGGAGTCTGTTTTACCCACTTTGGCTATAGTGCCGTCAGCAGCTGTTGGGAGAACCGAGTTAGACATTGTGGGGTAGCTCTCAGACAAAAGTCTTTCTTCTGACTTTTCTTTTAATATTACCTTGAGTGCTTCTCTTTGCTTTTCACATTTCCCTATCCTAGTTTGACAGCATGTCCGAATGAGTTTGCACGGTGTTTATCAAGAACAGTATTATGACTAACATATTTTCATGGGTCACAAAACAACTTATATCAATCCAGCTAATTAGCTCTTTTCTGTGGTACTTTTTTTTTTTTTAACATGAAATATTTATTCAGTTTGCTTATCTACTGGAATTTGTGTTGTGCAGACAAAGACATACCACAAAGCGATTCGTTACGAAAACCGCAAGACACTGCTCTTTATTTGTTCACAAAAACATTCAGAATTAATTTATCCTAAGGGATGAAAGAGGCAGAGAGCACAAACTGAAAGAAGATGAAGATAAGGCAGAGTAAAAGAGACAGAGAAAAGCTTTGCCCAACATCTAGATCTGGCACCTCACCCTGCAGAGAGTCAGCTGAATTCTTCCACTTTCAGCCTCTTTTTTGCATTACTGGCATTTTGGGCTGACTCCCATCCATTTCCTACCAGCTCAGAGAAGCCAAAACGTGCCTGATGAGACGCCTCCTGTCAGTTAAATCTCCATGAGACCTTATAGGGCTGGAGGGGGGCTTTGCTCTGTAACAGCCACTCCAGGTTGTTGGCAGTGGGCTGCAACAGCGTAATCCCGTGACAGGATGGGGAGCTCATCCTTCGCCCAAGGCAGGTGGTCTGCACCCCTGTCCTTCCTGGTACATGTTTACAAGCCTATTCCTAGGGTCTGTACAAATCTCCAGGTCTTCATTTTTCTCTGTCACTAGAAAGTGAAGAGTATTTTAGCTGCACGTTTTGTGCTCCAGTTTCTCCCATCGAGCATACAGATGGAGAATGGAGCATCGTTTCCCACCTTTTAGCTACCTTTTATGTACTTGTGGAATCATTCTCCTCCTTCAGTCCTTTAGTCTTTTTAGTCCTTTTTCAGACTAAATTACCAGAGATGACTCACTTTTTTTTGTAGGCCACTTTCCTAAAACCTTTGATCAAACCCTCTGCTCTCCTGTGCCTCCCACGATACCCCAAGCTACTGTACCAAGACAACATTCGAATCCTGATCTAAAGATTTATGAATGCTAACAGAAATAGAGCGGAAGAATCATTGAAAATGTCAGTCAGTCTCTGCTCCTGGTTACACAGCCCAGGCTGGCATTTGCCTGTGTTGAAAACCATGGTATTGCTGGCATTGTGTTCAGCTGGAATCCAATACACCACTTGCAAGTTCTTCCCTGGAGAACTGCTGTGTTGCTGATTCATTCCCATTCCTCATGCCTGCAGTTAATTACTGCTAGGGGTAGTTTCTGGCACTTGTTGAAATCCATCCTATATTTTCAGCTCATTTTTATACTATCAATTTAAATTGTAATCACCAAGCTCGCAGTCCCTCCCAAATTATCATCTACAAATTCAAGGAAAGTGTTCTCCTCTTCTGTCACCAAGAACTCGTAGAATCAAAGCAGTTTCTATCTTTATGCTGGTTTTAGATTGGAAGCAATAGGCCAAAATACATCCCTCAGCACACAATGGTGTGCATTCCCACTGTCACTGGGTGGGGGAAATATTTCAGGGCACATCACTTAGCCACAAGCTGTCTTTGTCTTGATCTCTATGATGCAGAGAACTGATACAACCCTGAAACACCCATTATCCAACACCCAGGGCCATGGAGCTCCAGTTGTTGTGGAACAAGGATGTTTCTTGTGGTTGTCTTAAATGTTCCTTTACCCATCACACTTGTGATTCGAAATTTTGTTACAAAAACTAATACATACCATTTTTAAAAGAACTGTCTGCATTTGAAATACTATAAACATTTTACTAGTCCCAGATTTTCCTCAAAACACTTTTTTTTTAACTTACACTGCAGACAACACTTCTACTGATTTTGAAAACACTTTGCCAGAAGGACTGATGTTGTATCCAGATCTTGCAAATAAGACTTTATTATTTTGTTCTGCCCCTGGCTTGCCATTTATCTCAGTGGAATTCCCACCTGCTTCTTCCAGGTGCTGCCAACAGAGATTCACAGGAGCTCTATTAAGTTTTAAAGTGCTAGTTAACGTCATTCTAAAAAGCCACTTGTTTTCATCTTACTGCCATCAGTCGAAAAAAAGCAGCACTCCTCTTTTCAGCAGCTCATTAAATCTTATTAAAATACATGCCTGAAAAATAGGTAGATTAACTCCAAAACTCTGATGTGATAGTGCCCTGCCCTTCCCTTCCCTTCCTCAAGCTGCGAGGGACTGGAATTTTAAGAGTTCACGACTCAAACAATCGGCCATTCGCAAAGGCAGAAGGGGAGTTTTTGGATTTACACAAGAACAGCCCTTCACCATCACCTGAGGTTGAGCATGACAATCCAACCTTTGTTTAGCAACAGGCTGGATTTTGAGCCAGATAAGGAGAGAGGAGAACAAGAAGCAGATCCTGCAAGGTGGGATAATGCTTTTTATAGTGCCCATGTCTTCCCTTACAGCACCCGCACAGGTGTGAAAATTTCACCCCCTCCTCGGGGCAAGTACCAGGACATTCACACGTAGCCCTAAAGTATTTTCATCCCTTCTGATGGGCATAAATGGCTCGACTACACACGGGTGAGAAACAATGGTCATGTCTACAAGGGGCCACAAACCTTTCAAAGACCCCCGAAGTGCCCCCAGACTCATTTAATTTGAGACTTTACAAATTCGTACAAAAGCGATTTGGTTCTTCGCTCCCTATACCAGGGTGACTGCACTGACATTTTCCTTTGCTGTAGTTCAAAGAGGAAAATTGATGCCCCAGACTTGTCTACCTTTGGGCAAAGCATTTCTGTTAAACTTAGCTAATGTATGCCAAATGATTTTAGGTAATTTTATCTTCTTTCGCTTTTCTTACATCCAGGTAGTTATTGCCTATGTGTCAGCCAGCAGAACATTCACAAAAAAAAGCAGCTTGTGTGTCTCTAGTTCTCAAAGGACAAAAAGGACTCAGTGATTTCCAAAGCAGCATTTCTGATAAGAGAAGCTGATTAAGTGAAATACAGATGGAATAAAAGACTGCCATCTGCCTTCCTGTTTTAATTTTTGTGGTAAATTCTGAGAGCCTGTATCTCTCGTTTATGCATACACACACTCATGAGTCATAGCTGCAGGGCAAATGGGGAGTACATGAGCGTTATTAATTTGATAAAACAAAACATGAAAAAAAAAAATTCCTCATTATTTTGGAAGGGACCTTTCTCTTTTGTTTGAACTTCAAATGGAGCTAATGCCAAGAAACTTAACCTTAATTTACCATGAAAATCACTAATATCCAGTCCTTCCAAAAAATGATCCATAATCAGCATTCCCTGCAGGATCTTTGCTACAGTCAGAGGAGATTTTTTTTATTGCTGTTTCCTACTTGTGAATATGCTTTACAATCAATTATTCATCTTGTGTCCTCTGGTTCCAGAGCCTTTCATCATCTCTGAAAAGGGAATCAAGAGGAAAAACATAATTGCTGCAATTTCATTACTTTATAACTGCCATTTTCTTCTGCAACTCCCTTCACCAAAAGAGCGGCACTTCACTCATCGCTGGATTGCTCAGACCGTTTGTAACTTCTAAAGTATTAACACTACCTAACAGTCGCTCAGTTAAGTTCAGGCTTATCAGCAGAGAAGAAAAAATGCGAGGGAGGGACCTGGGTTTAGTCCCAGCACAAGCACCGGTGCTGGTGCAAAAGCTGCCAAGTAGTGACTCTTTGTCACGCTGTTGTCCAGCATCCCACCTGTGCCGGCACCACATCTCGCTCCCGCACCATCTCTGCTCTGGACTAGGAACCTTTCTCTGGGAGGAGCTGTGATTTAGGGGAGCAGGGAATCAGCTCTCCACCACGTAGAAGCTGCTATCTACAGCTGAACCACGACAGATCAGTTTGGTTTAACTTCATCCTTATCACTACTGCCTGTGCTTCAGTTTGCATAACTGCATAGTTACCTGTTAGCTATAAACAAGGGGAAGCCTTGCTGTGAAACTCCTCATTTGCATGCAAAGAGAAACACAAAAGGAGTAGTACGAATAATAGTCTGTCTCATATTTAAAAACATTTTTGTATTAATATTTCAAAAATACGAAGACCAGATTTTTTCTTTTTTTATGCCCAAAGTTTAGTGTACTGCGATGCTTCTTTTTCTTTTTTTATGCCCAAAGTTTAGTGTACTGCGATGCTTCGGCTAGAACATTTGGATCAAACTTTACTAAAAACAGAAAGAAAAATGGGTATATTGCTGTAATTTTTAATCTAAGAAGCAATTTGCCACAACAATAAGGAATCTCGGACAGTTACTCCAATCCCCCGTTAAAAGGAGAAAAAGACCACAACTTTGCGTCCTTTGCAAGCTCCTTATGCAATGGTACCCAGCAAACTGCTAATGGAGGGTGACTAAGAAATCTGGAGCTGGATGAAGCACCAAGTACCTTACAGACAGTGCTCAGCTGAAGGGAAAGAACATCTCTCTCACCACAAGAGAGCAACAGGCCGTTATTGCTTTTCATCTTTCAACTCCCTAATGTAACTGCGATTACAGACCAAACTGCCCAGTCTTTCCTTGGACAGCAAATTAGGCAGCTCCTGTTTCGTTTCATGCTATTCTATTTGCCGTGTCTAGTGCACAAAGGTCTTTCCTGGGAGCTGCTCCGGGTGGGTGTAGCCTAGCAAGCAGGATGAGAAAAAGAGGCTCGGGCTTGCCGTGCTGTTTAAACTCCAAGTTTAATTGTATCTGGTTGCTGAGATGCACACTGCTTTTTAAAACTGTAAACAGAGACTCGCTGCTCAAACAGTAGCTGCAGAAGCCTGCTGACAATTTCATCTGGTGACAGGAGCTGGTTTCAAAGAAGATTAGTCACTGCTATTGAGAATATTAATTAAGAACTCACTCTTTCTGCCTGCAGATTACAAAGGTTTACTGGCGGTTCCACTAACCTAAACAAGCCAGGCTTGTTTCAACCACCCGGTTGCAGCAGTTTCCTAACCTCTTCTGCACGCAATTTACCACCAGCTTCTTTTAGCTGCAGCGAGTTGCGGAAAGGAATACGACTCTTTTAAGACTGATTTTAGCCAAGAAAACTACGCTAAGGAAGAGGTACATCATACATTAACTGGGATTTCCATTCAGTTCTAATTAGGCTGCATAAAAATGTCTCCAAACATATTTAACTTGTATGCAGTGGCATAACGTTCAAGGCTTAAAATGTTAATTTATGGCTTTGGGTGGGTGCCTGATACTTCTAATGTTTAATGAATCTGTCCTCACTTGGCAATTTGCCATCGGTGATCACAGAGTTTGTGTATGCCCCTAGGTATTTATATCTGTAAAATTGATAGTGTGTGAAATGTCTTATATTTGACAAAACATGGCTGTTTTATTTTCTTCTGAAATGACATAATTACTCCTGCAGGATATGTGGTCAGTTGAAGATTTGCAATTCTTCATATTAAAGAGTTCTATATATTATTTCTGACAGCCAATGTTTTATTTTTGTGAAAGATTCAGAGTCTGTTTAGTTAGTAGCCACATTTTGTTTAAGTCTCACACTGGAAGCTCCCTGAGACAGGGGCTATCTTTGTGTTGTAACACAATTGAAACAATAACTTTAAAAACCTCTGTAAAATGCGATTTTCCATTAATTGTACAGATGGTGGTTTGCTAAAAATACACATAGAAATTAAAGTGGCGCAAAAGCTAGTAAGAATAAACACACAAAAAAATCTCCAAGTCCAAAGAGAAAGGAACGAGAGAGAACAAAAACCTCATGGATGTTAATGAAAAATAAAAGGAAAATCCTTTGTTATTCAAGCAGGCCTTTTAAAATATCTTTATTTTTTCCTTTCAAATACCACCAATGACATATTTAAGTAAAATTTCCACTCCCTTGCCAAATAACTACTTAAAAACTACAGTGCTAAAAAAAGACAGGAAAACAAAATCAGGAAGGCAATCATATAGGAAAATAAAACCAATCTAAAGTCCACTGGGTACATTACGAGAGTTCAGCACTAGTAGAACAATAAGTCTTTTGAAGGTCTCCCAGTTCAGCTTCATTTAAGGAAAACGATGGTGGTGTCAACCCCTCTGTACTGCTCTGGCTTTTGTAGATGGGCCACCATAAAAATTCGAAGCACCTACACTTTCAGAATCTGCCCAGGTTCATCCAGCTGTAAAAGTAAACTCGTTCATGTCCCTTCTAACACAGTTGCACCGACAAAGCTAGAAGATCCAAGAGTTACTCTCTGCTCACTTAACAGTCTCCCTCGCATTCTCTACGAAAGGAAACAATAATTTAAAGGAGACACTTTTCAGAAATGGCATCTACCAAGGCTATTTTTTTTCATGGTAGTTGCTAACTCTAACACAGGGCAAGTCTGGGCTTGTCTATGACTAGTCAGGAGGTAAAAGGGCTAGTTCTGATGCTAATGGGCAGCAACTGTGACCTGCACTACAGAAAATACCCCTTTCGAGCGTCCACATGCTATTATTTTTACCATGCTTAGTCTCTTGTGTAAGACAGAGCAGAAAATTGTAGGTAGCATCCCTCACTTCTTGTCTTCTTTAGAGTGTCAGGAAAGGTCTTATAAATCAAAGGTTTAGAGCTCCTTTCTCTAACAACTCTGTTTGCCTTCCTCTCCAATGCCCCACTTCCTGAGCACCATAAGAGTCCTGGCTATTTTTAACAACTTTTTTTTTCTCCTACATCTTCCTTCTCCTCCATAGCTCCCATTCTCCAGGGATCCTCCGCCCTTCTGGCCGAAGGACTGTCAGACGTGCTCAGAGCCTAGGAGTCCTCCTGGGAGGTCAGTTTTTGGGAGCACTGCTGCCTGATGTGAAACTCCAGCTACACAGGCTGAGCAAACTGAGCTCGCTGGCCTCACTCATGGTATAAGAGTTTCTCTAAAGAAATTAGGCAACATTTGGCAGTTTAGATCAGTGGTGATAACACATTTTCCTACGGAGTAGAGTTTTTATGGAAGACGTTTGGTGTGTGGGGGTAGACGGCTCTGGATAAAGTTTTGAAAAATGCAAGCAAGCTTTTTGACCTTGTTTTCCTGTTTGTTTGATGCTGTCTACTGTTGCTCTCCTCCTGGCCAAAATCTGCTGGATCATTTGCTTCCTCTATTCTTAGACGTTGTTCTTAAATTTAGTTCAAAAGTCAGCAGTTTTCACTTTTTGCTATAAACTGCATGAAGTGTTTTCTTTCCCCTGATGGGGTCCTGTCTGTACCATTCTACTTCTGACATCCTTTGGAAGTTTCTTTGCAACAACCTTAATGTGCTTGTGGCCTCATATCACAGTTTATCCTTGGAACTTTCCAGCTCAGAATAACTGAAAGTAAGACTGGGAATTTAACAACACTGTCATATCTGTCCACCGAAGTTGATATTCTAAATTAATTTGGCCTCTTTACCCATGAAATCTTTCATCTTAGACAGCATCGGGTATTTGAGTTAAGCATTGCTGAGGTGATGGATGTTTTTTTGCCTGACAGCTCTAATTTATTGATTTGGCCCACTGTGACAGTTTGGTTACCTTGGCAGAAGAGTGACCCATTTTGGCATTGCAAAGGGGTTGCAGAAGTTGTATAACATTTTCAGCCTCTGAGAGAGTATGACAGCTTGGGCAGAGCTCAGAGATACTGTTAACACAAGAGAAGGGCTAAATTGCTGGTGTTTCTGGCTGTTTCTGTTCCCCTAATAAATGATTTAAAACTTCTAGGCTTTTTGTCAGAGCAAAATTTCACCTCGGCTAAATAATGACGTGCCACAGGAATATAAGAGAAAGAATGTATACAAACAGACATGCTTGGCATTAGAGCTTGAAAGAATCCTTCAGTATGTTCACAAAACACATGCAGACAGAAAAACATGCATGGGTGCGGACACACGTGCATATGCACACACACACTTCTTCAGGCCCCAACTGTCACACACATTTGTTTGAGGTTTTATGGGTCCCAGAAATTACTGCAAAGGGATTCACGTTTTTGAGATACTGTTTTCTTGGAGTGATATATTCACTTTCTGAATCAACATGCTTGGGTGGGTGAGGGGAGGAGGGCGGAAGGGGAGGGGGAAAAAAAAAAAAAAGAGTAGAGAAAAGGCGGGGAAGACTCCAGTACTAGTCACTTAATTTGATTAACTGAGTGATACTTAAATTATGATGTACATTTATACATATTTCTGTAAAAAAAAAAAAAAAAGAAGGCACTGGAGTAAGGATTATTTGTTAAATTCTACTGTAAAGAGTGGCTGCATATTTGTGTCTCTCATAAACTCCTCTGACATAAAATAACTTGTGTTCCTGGAATATTTCAGTTTAGTAAAGAGGTTTCACTGCTGAGCACAGCTTTTTTTTTTTTCTTTCTTTTTCTCCTTTTTTCTCTTCCCTCCCCCCTCTTTCTTTTTGAGTCTGACTATGGGATAAAACCTCAGTGATTAGCTTCGTTGCCGGCAACAAGCCCGATTCTTTAATGTAGCTGCTCCGCTCCTTAGCTTTGTTTTCATTATTATTTGCATTGTGCAGCAGATGACTAAGAGATAGTCAAAAGATCAAAGGTTTCCTTTGATGGTTTCTATCACGGATCCCTGCTGTATTAAAAAGGATCTCAGGTCAGGACATTCTTGTTCACACGCAGATCTGAACAAGGGGCTGCACGGGGTGATCAAACTGGATGAAGGCTGAACACATCCATCAAAGGGCTGACCACATTGGCCCAAACAGAAGAGGAGGTTCTACCTCCATAACCATGACATTAACTAGTGACAGATGTCTCCCTGTGGCTGCTGCTTTGATGTGTCAGGACTAAGGAGAACAGAGAACATGGAAGGGATACACTTTCCACGTTACTCTAGAACTGTTTTAATAAAATAATAATTCACAACAAGCGATTTCTAATATCTAATTTCTAATATCAAAGGGTATTTGCTTTTTACAGAAGAACACAGTTAGACCCAGCTTGCATAACCAAACCATGCCTGTGTCAGGTCACAATATGTGTCTCTCACACATTGTGTTTAATCTTGAAAACATTTACTAAACAGCAGTAACTGAGTAATTGCAGCACCCCTGTGAAGTGAAGGACTATCATGCACAGAAGGGAGATGGACTTACTGAGACCAAAACCAAGACCTAGTGCCCAGAAGGTGGGCTGGTGCAGCTCGTCCACATCCGTGTTTAAAACTCCTGGCTGCAGCCTAAAATGATTTTGTGTGTTTGTGTTTGTGGGAGAGGGTGGTGACATTTTTATACCACTAATATATATCAGGCGAAGATTGCTTTTGCAGCAGGCCTGTCAAAGCCCCTGCCCTGAGCATGCTGTGTTTCCCATCACACCAGCGACGGTGCCATTATCCTGCACTGAAGAGACATTTACTTGGAAGGGGTGTCCAAACAACCCACACCCATTTCCTGAGTAAAACAGAAAAAAAAGCAACAACAAAACCCCTCGTTTTATGCCACGTAATTTTTGTTTACGTTGGGGCTTTTGCCAGGTTAAGTGCTGTCATGCCTCTAAAGAATATTAATCTATCATTAAGAGATTTAAGTGTGGACTTGCCCTAAATTTTACAGACTATCTCCATCTGCCATTAATTGCAACAGCAGCTTGGTTACACCTCAAGAGGTAGGATTCCGCTCTGAAAATGTCATGAGAAGAGAGGTTTCTAACCTGAAGTAAGTGTTGAAATCACTTGCCTCATGCCAGCAGGAGGCCCAGGGCACTTGCACAGCTCTCACAGCACTCCCAAAGAGCGGTTCATTCTGCCTGTTCTACCATCTGTGTTACGATGCTGCACAGGAAGCCCTGTTGGGAGATTTCACTTGGATATCTAGACATCAAAAATCAGGCAAAATGAATCCCACCATAACACAATGGCTTTTAATTGTGCAGTTGATGTCAGAGCTGAGATTTTTTGGAAGGAATCTTGGCTTGTGATTTTGTATTCCTTCAACAGTTCTCACTCAGATCATCCTAAACTGGTCTCGTTATTAGAAATCCACTGGGCTGATTTCATGTTTCAAGTAGCCTGAATCTGACAGTATCTTTGAAATGGTTTGTTTACTTGTTATATTCTGTGCCTTTAAAAAAACTGATAACCCCTCCCTGATGTACTCCTCCATGTAGTCAGCAGATGAAAACTAGAGGAATCTGAAACTTAAAGGGGAAGATTAATTAGTAAGCCCATTGCTCAGTAGCTGTGTAGTGGGATACACAGCGGCAGAAACCGCAGGATCTGAGTGTGCTTATGAAGCAGTGGGAAAATTCATCTCTTAGTCTACAGTTTCAGGGAGCCTTTTTACTAATAAATATATTACCTGTAATTGTTACAGTTACTTGACTTAAATTCCAGAAACTTGACAGACTTACAGCCCAGGTTTTAGCTGTCCTCCTCCTCTCTACTGAGAAATTACCTAACATCATAACACGCTTTTTGTCTCTTCTCAGAACATCAGATATCCAGTTCCAGTAACAGAGAGTTATTTCTCCGTCACTTCAATTTTCTCTAGTGATAAAACAGAGGAAATTCTCTTTTATTACTGGTGGACTTTTGATAGACTGTCTTGTTTTCCAAAATGATCACTTTTTTTCTTTTTTAATGCTAGTTATGAATCATGTTCTGAAACACTTATTCACAGCTGTGAATGTTTATGTAATAGTTCTAGTGGTGGCAGTGTGAATACTTCTGAAGTGGAAACCCCCTCAGAACTTAGTCTTGAAGACATGTTTATAAAGGACTGTTTGTTGTAGTTCTATTCAATTTGTTATCTAAAATGGAAGCATTTGCTTGATGACTAAACTACTAGAAATTCCTAGATTAATATTCTCTATTTGCTGATGATGCATTAGGAAAATCAGTAAGGCTTGTTATTCAGTATTCTGGTACACAGTATTCTCCTGAGCTGCCTTTTTTTTTGTTGTTGGACATTTGTGCCTGCTGCTTACAGAGAAAATGCCTGGCAAAAACGTGAGGGCAAAAGCACATTTGTGTGTGCACAGGCTATATCCCAGCCTGTCAACAACTTGAAATAACATGCAAATAGGTGCCAGCACAGCTATCTTTCTGTTTATTGTCTTTACTCACTTTGAGTTTGACTTCTCATACAATTCTGGCTCTAAGCAGTTGATAAACACCATTGGACTACTGGACTTTGTTTCCCACCAGCATCACATCTTTATCTTTTGGAAAGGTTGATGAAATACAAACAGTATAAGAAAAACTTCACTGGCAAAGGCCTCTGTGTGTTGCTACACCACAGCAATGTACTATGGTTGCTTTGTATCTGTTGCACGAAGTTTGTTTGAGTGACACTCTGACAAATGGTCTTTTTAGCACTGAGACTTAAACAAGGAGCGGATTGAGTAGAATCACAACCTGGACTGACTCAAAATGACATATCAGGAACATTTTTCAGTGGTCAGTTTCCTGATGGTTGAATTAACTGCAGTTTTATCTTGCTCTGTATTAGCTGTTTTACCTCACTTTCACCAAATTGCTTTCTTATCGTCACAAACACTACTGAATTACTGTAAACTGCCAAAGTGGCAGAACTCTGCTATCCAGCCCATGGGTGCAATCACTGGATTTCCCTCTCTCAGTTGTCCACTGTATTTGAAATCACCTCAAGAGAAACAAGCCAGCAAAGCCATATTTCGTCCTGAATGGCACAAACTGTCACGCACAGTAACAACTCTATTTTCAAATGCCTGGATAGGAATTTCATGAACAAATACGTTCCAGACAAATACATGACAGAAAAATAGCTTTGCTCAATCTTCTGTCAGGTTTAGGTGGGTTATAAAAACAACCACATTTCCGTGCAGGCCTTTCCTTTCATTTTGTGGTTGCCAAGATGACATCCAAAGGAACCTGAAGGGAAGGCACTGAGACTGGCATGGATGGGTTGCAATTTCCCTCTTCTGAGGGTAAGAAGTCTCACTGAGGCAAGGTGTGAGAGGCCAGGATATACTATTCTGCAGGTTAGGGATGAACTGTAAATATGAATAACTTTTTATTTCAAAGGAAGTACAAAGCATCTAGTCAAGACCTACCAAAAGATTTCACTGGTAAGTAATGGCAGAGGAAAAAAACCTGAAGACCAGAATGAGGAGCCCAAAGTCAGCCCCACAGCTTCTAAGAAATGCAATAAAAAGTCTGATTTTTGTAAGGTCTGAAATTGTTAGCCTTTCTTCCTCAAATTCCTTACAGGAGAAAGCAGGGTCCTTCTGCTCAGGAGACAGAAAACCTGTCTAAAATTCATCTTGTTTTCTCAGTAACTGAGAGTCACTGTTGCACTAACTTTGTGACCAGTGAACATGCAGTGGGTTACAAGCATTAAATCCCTTTGCAGCTGCTAAACACAGAGAAAGACAGAGATGAGTCAAGACAGACTGAGGAGTATGCTGTGATCTGATTGCACTGCATGCTCCTGAGCCGATCAAAACCTTCCTCTTGAAAAACTCCAGGTTTTCCCAAACTGTCCCTTGCAAAGACAAATCAAGAGCCAAAAGGAGTAACTAGAAGACAAAACTCTTTGTGTCCACAGCACAGCTTCTGTCAATAATATATTGGAACCTGCCAGGAATATCTAAGTATGTGTCATTAAATGTGTAATAATAGCACAGTGCCAGCAAAATGAGACAACTAGATTAGGCAAAGATACAGGATTTATAGACTATGCTTTATGTAACATCCCTGAATTATGCTTTCTAGGCTGGCTCTTCAACAATCTCATGTTTGTACTGGTGGTTCTGTCATATGGCATCCACATTTTCCTGGGATCTGGAAATACAAAGTCACCTTTGTACCAGCACTCAGTTTACCTACTCTGGTTCAAGTGAGTGTAATAGCATTTGTGTAGACTGTTTTCTTCATGAGGCTTTCTAAGCTGCCCCTTATCTTTTGATATATAGAGAAAAAAGTTATTATCTCCTTATTATGGTGATTTTAGGATGCAGGTGCATCACTGAGTTTCTTCCCTTTCAAGAATGTACAGCCAATGAGCCAAGAAAATCATCATAGTTTTGGATCCACTTCCTTTCATGGAAGTGTCACCTCCACTGGAAAAGCCAATGCATCTCTCTAGTGAGGTCTGCCCTAGCTTGTAGAAATCAGTGAGAGTGACCATGATACTCTTTTCCAAGGTGACTTATATGAAAAACTAATGTTTATGCTATGAGGGTTAAAAAGAAAAAAAAAGGGGGAGGGTGTGGAGAAAAGTATGATCCAGCTACCCAAGTGGCAACTGTGCCAGCACACTCTATCTTCAGAAAACTTCCCCAACATACTCAGTGGTGGTCAAGCCACCACAGACCCACCTGAATTCACCCCCTTATTTAACATGACAGAGATTAGACTGGATGCAGAAATGAGGAAAAGTTCTCAGGCCTTACTGCAGGTTGTTTCTGAATTTACCATGGATCACACACCTTGCACGCAGGAAGATAGAAAGGTGGCTGTTGATATGTGGGAAGGCTAGAAATAGTTGTACTACACAATTTTTAGGCTCCAGTAATGTGAAAGTTTAAACTCTTTTTCTTTTCGCTTCTGGGAAGCTGCATGTCTGAATGGTGTCGATAGGGATGGAACATTAAAAACAAAGAGTAATCTATACCAGCTAATCTGTACAACTGGGAGAGCCTGTGGCTGTGCTAGACAGTTGGGATTTATGTCAGCTGCCTGGTTCAGAGTTGCATCAGGACCACAAAAGGTTGTCTGATGTGAAGTGTATGGACCAAGGGCTCACCACAGCAGCACAGATGCTGGGACAGCACAGGGTGGAGAGGGGTTCCAGGCAGATCCAAAAGAGAGACAGCACGTGAGAAACTGTGTGGGTTATCACAGAAAAATGACACAGCCCAAAGGATCTTATGGGTTTAAATATGTTCTATATAATCACAATGGCTGAACAAGTATTTTGTGACTCATAACATCCATCTCAGGTTTCGGGTTAATTCTCCATCATAATACATAACACATATCACTTCTGCCTCTGACATGCACACTTTCTTGAGCTTCTTTGAATAAACCCAGGCTTGTCAGGTTAAGTACCTTTAAAAAAGCTTTTGTTAAAGGAAATGGAGAAGATCCTGCAGGATCCAAGAGGATAGCTATGTTCTGGCCAGAAGTTCTGAGTATCAGAAAAGTACATTTTCTCAGTTATGCATGTGTGGCAGCCTCCAGTTTAACCACAACTTTGGCAGCCCTAGCTAACTTATGAGATCATCCCCATCCCTTGGATATCACAGCTGGGCTCACTGGGCAAGAATATAGTGATAATTCATCTGTTTGACACCAAAAATGCCTATATGAATTATTAGCCAAATCATCCTGTGCAACTTGTCCTTCCTGGCTTTGGCATTTTTGGCACATTTCTTTGGCCTATTACATCAATGGGCTGGAAGTTACTTTGCTTTTCCTGCAGTACCTTCACATTCAAAACCCAGAGCTAACCCTCCTGCGTTCTCTCATGCCTCTGTGTGACTCCTTTCATGCTGCAGATACCGAGGGCAAACCATCTTCCAACGTAGAAGTAACGGGCCCTGAAAATGCGCTGCAAGTGATGAGGGATGGGACTAAACTGTGGCACCACAGCCCAGCTCAAACTTAAAATGTGTCCTGAGGTCTGCTGAAGTTGATGCATGGCTGAAACAAATGGAGTGGACTCCATAGCATCTATCAGACGCAGTAAAAGCATCACTGAAAGACAACACTTTCTCTCCATAGGCTGGTTGCTGTTAAAGCATTTGCTCTAAGGCATCACCAGTTCAGGTGCTCAGTGCAGTGTCATGTAATCTGCATCAACAGAATTTGCTGATACCGCATTATCTCAAGAACAAATGCCTTTTTTTTTTCCCCCACAGACATCTTAAAATAGTTGTCTCAAAAGCTGGAAAGTATTAGAAGTGCAAAGCTTCCCTTCCATTTTGCATATATGGATTCATAGAATTCTGCGGTTTCAGAGTGTATGTTTTTAAGATGGTTCTTCCAGTTATCTTTAGAATGATAGCTAACTATTTTCCCTTATTTCCCAAATACAATAGCACCTGATTCAGCTGTACTTTTGGAATGAGACAGGGGAAAAAAAAAATCTGCTGAAGTACATTAAAAAATGATACAGTGAGATTATTACTTCCGTTCATCCATCTAGAACATCCTGAGAGGATGACTGAAGGTCTCAGTAGTCCATTAATTTAAAGTACTGCCAACTTTCTCAGTGCAAACACACATACGAATACAGAAAAGAAATAAAAAAGAAAATAGAAAGGTGAGTGAATCATTTCTTGTAGACACCTTAAGGTAAGGGTAGGATTTTGTGTTGGTGCAACATTTCATCTGCTTGTGAGAATCCCATGAGAAACAAAAAAATGGAGCTGAGGGGAGATGGTAAACTAAGACACAGCTGCACAGGCTGTTGTATTTTCAGCATATATGGATCAGAAATCAGTAAGGGGAAAAACTCTGACTCCTCATCCTTACTGAAGACCCTAAGCTAATGTCAAATCAAAATTGGCTTTAAGTATGCAAAAGGTTCTACCCAGGGTGCTTTAAAACACTGGGGACATTTTCAGGGGTTTGTAGAGGTTGTAGGCATCTACCTGGAGACTTTCTGGTTAAATAAATTATTCTGTATAAATGATCCAGTTTAAAACTTAAAATGCCAGCCAAATGTGATATGACCAACCTAATTTTAAAGTCCATTTGTAATACCTTTGCAATTAATCAACCAGTTTTTAAATTAAGAAAATTAATTTAAGTGTGATTACTGATTTATAAGCACTCTAACTCAGAGCCAACATGTTTTTATTTTGTTTGCCTGGATTTACACTAGAGGTCAATTAATCCTGATGAGATTAAAGTCCTGGTAATTTTGAGTAACAGCATCTATATGAGATCATGCAGTTTGGCTTTAATGCATTTTAATCCACTTTCATACTTCTGGTTAATTTGCATTAATTTTCTTCAGGGTCCATGTAGGTAAACCTTGCAGCTGAAGCCCCTAACAAAAGGGAAGGAATAAAATGAGACAAAAAAGCATCTGCTCTGCATGGAATTGGGCCAGTCTAGTCAAGTTTAAAGACTGAATTGTTTGAGGGGTAGGAGACTGGCAATTTACTAATGACTACAACTTATTAAAAAGGCATGAAAAGCTCCCTAATTACATATTTGGATGCTAAGTAGCCATTCTCAGCTTCACAGACAGCATGACTTTCTCTTCCAGTCTTGTCCCAGACCACACATTAAAGAAAACAGACATCATAAAGGGTCAGGTGTTTTACATGTTAGAAACCAAAATATTGTAAAAGAGTTAACCAGACTTTCACTGCAGGCTTTAGGCTACTCTCTGGTTTAATTCCTTTTGAAGGCTAAAAAATTTTGGTCATCTTACAGTATATGCATTTATAAATTAAATTAAAGTATGTCCTAAATCTTTCAAAAGCAACACAGTACATTAATCTCAACTAACCTTTTTCTCTGCCCCACCAGGGTAAATTTCACTGGATCAGTTTTAAACATCTACTACACTGAAAAACTCAGAAAATCTATTTGCAATTCCTATTATACAAACTGCTCAGTGCCTTTATTTACTGCACAGCATCCAAAGCCAGCACTGAATATAAAATTGTTCGTTTCCTGGTGTGTTGATTTTGTTTGTGTTTTTGTTAATAATGGATCGATGTACAGTTGGAATGCTCCGCCAACGTTCTGGAGCTTATCTGCAAAAGACACCCTCAAAACGTGCTGTGAGTGTTATCCCAGTCTTCCAGGATTTATCTTTTCCCTCCCCATCTGTGAAGGAAGGCTACTTTTCTGGAAGTGCTGGATTCAGTGGGGGTGCATTATAGGAAGCTGCATATTCCACCAAGTCCAGTATGACTGTGTTGGGTGTGCAGTGTGTGACAAACCCCCTGCCCAGCACAGGGGCAGAAGTGCCTTTTTCTGGACATACCCACCCCTGGGCACAAGCACAGAGGCCCTGCATGCAGTGCACTGATTTTCCCTGGTTTTCCCTGAATTGAGTACAGATAGTAACACTGTTGTCAGAAACAGAGAATCTATTCAGTGCATTGCTGCTGGTTGCAATATTCAAAATCAAAAAAATGCCCACCCAGCAAGCATACAGTGAAAAATCAACAGCTGTCTCTGCTGCTTTTAAATTAAGCATTTAAATTAATTTAAGCATTTAAATACAATGCATGTGTAAAATCCAAGCAAAATAAACCTGATCCTGTATTTTTGTAATAATAGCTCTACAGCTGTGTGTTACTATTCACCTATTTCTTCTGCCAAAACAGCAGTCTGATAACAGATAAGTCGGTAGTTTTTCTTCTGAAAAGTTCTAATCCTCCATGTAAAATTCACATAAAAGTCTTGTTTTGCTGCTGGATGGACTAAAGCAGACAGGTAGTACACTTGCAAGGGAGAGAGACAGACAAGATTTCTGTGTCTAGTCACTCATATGAGTAGCACCCAAAGCACAACCAATATTTCACCACAGCTGAAAACAGAATGTGTAAGACCCATCTCTTGTAACCTCAGTCAACTGGTGTCTAGCTGAAGTTATCCTTCCAGATTCCCTCCATCATCAGAGGGCTTGGGAACTTCCCAGGAGTGCTTCATCCCACCTGTTCTAGCTTAAATGCAGGCTATCCTGCAACCAGCCAAGCTATATGAAACACAGTCCATACAAGCTGATCTCAGTCAATTAAATTAGGATCTGAAAAGTGTTTGTTGGCTTTTTTTAAAACTACAGTGTAGTGAGTGCTTAAATTGCATATAGTCCAGAAGAGCTCAGCTCTCCTACCAATGCAATTCCGTTCCTAAAGAGGAGGACACCAACATGGCTATTGGCTGCAGCATCATTCACCTTAAAAGTCTCCCCAAAAGTGCTGAGCCAGGCACACTTAAACCTCGAGATAAGGTTGCAAGTGCAGTTTGGACCATGGTGGCTGCACCTTATTTCATTTATGGGAAAAAAGGATTGGCAAAGGACTCTCTGAGGAAGTGAGTTTCTCCTTGCAATAGGGGCGGCCACATTATGGAAAAAAACCCAACAAAACCACAATATTGAGAAAGGATTACTCTACACAGGAACTCCACATAGAAATAATGCTACTTGAGGATACAACCTCTCCCCTTAACAGACACATCTCTAAGGATTCCTACAGCTTCTTCCAGGGACAACTTAAGAACTGGAAAACAAAGAATAGATGGGGCACTGGCAGGTGGCATTCCTAACTTGACAGAAAAGTGGTCACTGAGTTTGGGCATTTTGCACACAATCCCAGAAAATCCAGATCTTGTCAGTCATAGAAGACACTTGACACAGAAGTGGAATAATGAAATGAGGCTGTGTTCCAGCTTAGTGCCTCTGAGTAGAGAGGGGTCAAATAGAAAAGCCAGATTCATTCACATATGGTCAGGCACAGTCTGAAGACCACACTCATTTTCTGGAGAATTCTTCAATAAACTTGAACAAAAGCCATATACTATTAAACCAACAGAGGCATAAACACCAGGTTCTCTTTCAGCTGATACAAGGACAATGAAGAAATGATAATACAACTCAAAAGTGTTGTAGGGAAAAAGGCTAAAGATTATAAAGGTATTTTTATTCTTGGCTGACACTTCTATCAACCCAAGCCAAAAATCACAAGGAAAAGAATAGCTGCTTTCCTTTATCCACATAAAAGGATTCTGTGCTGAGCAGCACTTAAGAAAAATGATCAGATTGTGATTATATAACCCTAGCATGAACTTGGTGACCAGTATAGTCATGTCAAATTAGGATGCATTATTCAAGCAGCAGGGAAGGATGAAAGTGTTTACCATCAGATATAAAAACCCCTGCATTTCCCTTTCTTCTAACCTGTTCTCTTCTTTTTCCTTTGCTGGCTATGTTGGTGGGCTGGCTCACTTACTATACCAGCTCTTCTTCAAAAACACAGGAATTATCAGTAACAGATGCTGATGGTAATTGAAAAGAAAAGGGAAGACATCCAGTCATTATTTCTCCCATGTGCCTTTATGCTTCCATCTCCCCCCCTCCACACCTCAGGAAGCTGGTTTATTTCTTGCTCCTCTTGTCCCCAGACCTCTGCCCATCCTTTCTTCTTTTCCTCCATACAAGGGTCCCAATTCTGATTTTTTGCCAGGGGCCCTTCACCTGACCCCATCCTCACTTCCTTTGTCATCTTGTTTTTAACTTCTTTTCATAAAAATATATAGTATTTTGCCCAACAATGTCTAGACCACCACATATCACTTTCTTTAAAAAATCAGATTTTAAAAATTGAAAAGGGAAATAAATGAAAGAAATAAATGCTGTATGGAACACTAGATGAGGCTGAAGCAGTCATAAACAATGAAAGTTTTCAAATGCATTTTAACTATTTCTAAGTAGTATAATACAAAAAAAA
>JAYRBT010000042.1:64629011-64684627 GCA_036023395.1 Myiotriccus ornatus | reverse complement strand
GACCCCATCCTCACTTCCTTTGTCATCTTGTTTTTAACTTCTTTTCATAAAAATACATAGTATTTTGCCCATCAATGTCTAGACCACCACATATCACTTTCTTAAAAAAATCAGATTTTAAAAATTGAAAAGGGAAATAAATGAGAGAAATAAATGCTGTATGGAACACAAGATGAGGCTAAAGCAGTCATAAACAATGAAAGTTTTCAAATGCAGTTTAACTATTTCTAAGTAGTATAATACAAAAAAAAAAAAAAAGAGTTATTTAGGTGTATTTCATGCACATTCTTACTCTCTGAAAATTACCAACCATATCATGACAGCTAGCAAGTTTAACTTTTTTAACCCCTTCACAACTTTGAAAACCAACCAAAGCCAAATGTAACTCGCCAAGCCTCACAAAACCAGAGCACAAAAGCCAGTGTTGGTATTACTAAACTGACCATCACAGAACGTGTTTACATCCCATATGAATAAAATTTATACAGTTTCTACACTCCATCTGAGGATCACAGTTGAGAGTCTGGAAAACTCAGTTCAATATTTTCAATAATATTTAATTCCTCTATCAAGCCAGTTTTGTTCCTTTTCTCAACCTGTCACCAACAATACAATACAGATGATCACTTTGCCTTGATACCGTGGAGTTACATGTGAACACTCAAACACATACAGAAAGAAAAAATTCCTTCTCACTCTTTTTTTTTTTTGCAATAAGAACATGTCAGTAGAAATGGGTTAAGCCTTGGGTAAAGTTACTCCAGTAACATGATTGCTTGATTCTAAAAGTGAGATAAAAGACTTCCCATAGCACAGACCAAGTCCTTCTGGGATGCTTGTAAAAGATTCACTGGCTCACCATTACTGTATCATACAAGTCATATAAAAAACACCTTTTTCAGGTGGTGAACTGGTGACCATCATTACCTGATGGTCTCATTGCCTGAGACCTGAAGCCATAGTCCTGTTAAGAATACTGCAATATAACCTTAGCTTTTCATTGCAAATAATCCTATTTTACCCTTATTTGCTTTTTGGAATAATCCATCCAGAAATCAGAACCACCAAAATCAAAGACTATTGTTGGCATAAAACAGCATTCATTTTTCCTCTTCATATTCCAGCATATCCTTCTCATTAGAGCAACAGCAGTAGAAAAGCAACTGTTCTTCAACCTAAAAAGACACTGCATTCCTAGCTGGAGAGGTAGCCCCTTATCATCCAGGTCTAAAGAAAACTTGACTTATAATCTTACCTTTTCTTCTCTTCTCTCTTCTCTTTTCTTCTCTTTTTCTTTTCCTCCTACAATGCTTTTTTTGGCACCTCCCAACATTCCACCGGACTGGCAGCTGAGCAGCACCTCACTAATGTATTACCTGATTACATTAAGTGCTTTCACATGTGGAATTCTCCACATCCACTATTCAACCACTGACAGTAACAAATAGGGTATTAATTAACAACGCAGTGATTAAAGACTTGGGGTTCCGACATCTGTAATAAATGTTCCAAAAATAGTGTCCTCGCATGGGGGATCTGTAAATCAGGGGGCTTGCAAAATGAGCTCTGCTCTTTCTCAGCTCGTTGCCATTCTCTGAGTACTAACGAGGTTAACAAGGCAGAGCTGAAGCATTTGAATAAACCCTTATTTTTTCAGAGGACTTAATGAATCATGGGCAGACCGTTTGTATCATGTGTTTTGCAGCAATAACGGGACACTGATTAAGCAGTTTATTTACCCCACAGCGTATGAAAGTCACAGCACATCAGGAGGAACCCAATCAGTTACAGGAGAACTGTTTTTATTTCCTTCTCGACATCCAATTTGATTATCTCATTATGTTTTACCACACTTTGTCTAACTTAGCAATTTGCTTCTAGATCATTTCATCCTTCCTTTTTTTGCTGTTCAGAAACAATGGCGGGTCACATGGAAATTCCTTCTCCAATAGGCATTCAAAGATGAAGTTGATTAAAATGTGATATATGTAACAAAAACACCGGCATTCAGTCAAAACCTGACAAATTAGTTATGGCTTGTCTAATCCACATTCAACTATAAAACATGATTTACCAAATACGCTCACCTAACAAAGGGTATTGGATTTCTTACTGAATTCCCTCTATTTGACAGTCTCATAATTTGCTAACATGTATGGATTTAATTTTTTCATTTCCTTCCTGATAGAATTTTTCAACTTGCTAATGTCTACACAAATCCTGGTAATCCTGAAAGCTGTTTGGGCTTTATTTTTCTTTCAAATTATACTTTCTCTATTTTTTTCCCAGTTTTCTTTGTGTTACATCTGTCTTTGTGCATGTATTTTACAAGAGCAGGCAAAGAATGAAAACGACATGCTGTTTCAAAGAAAATAATTGAAATAGGCAGAAAACCAAGATTGTAAAAAGATATTTTTTAATTAAAGTTATTAACATCCTAGTGGGTCTCAAAGTTCCCTGAAGAAATGGTTTTAAAATAGACTTTTCCCCACGGCAATAAAGGTTAAGTTGGCAATCAATGGCGAGGGACAATTGCAGAGAGGCACTTCAGGAACTTTTTTTTTCCAGTGTTTCTAATAGGTAAAGATTCTATGAATCCTGGAGTTTTATCCCCGTGGAAGCACAAGTGCCTTTGCATCTGTTAGGACCACTTTCGGATTTGTGTCCCATGTACAATGGAGATGTGAAATTCAGCCTGTGACATTAATGGGATCAAATGGTGATGCTTAATCCTGTGGAACAGGCAGAGATCATCTGAACACTCTCTTCAACCTTCATGGCTCTTGCTAAGGTCTTGACCTTCATCTTACGATAAAGTTTGCTAACCAAAGGCATCTTGTTTCTCTCTCTATGTGTTATATTAAACTAGATACATATTAGTTTCCCTGTCAGGTGATGTCAGAACCAAGAAGGTCTGACAAGCAAAAAGTGTCTCTTTTACTCAGAAACTCTGGTCTTTTTTAGTGCTACTAATTCTCAAAGGAAAAAATAGCAACCACACATCACTATTTTTAAGATAAAGCCTGCCTGAAAACAGGTTTTTTTTTTTTTCTCTTAAGAGCAGACACCCTGTGCCTGATGCTGTGACCAACTGTATCCCTGAAAACATATTATTTTGTACAAAATTTAAAAAAAAACAGTGTTAGAAGCCGTTATTTGGAGGAAACTGGTTATGGCACTCATGCACTTGGGCTACTTATAAGAAAGCAAGCTATGAAAATGGGTTAATGGGTCTTGCTGTAGCCATTTCTGCTGACAGGACCCCCAGGATGTACACACCAAAGACAACGGAAGGTGTTAAGAGTTAACAATTGAACTATGACTAAACAATAGCTTTGTTAAGGAAGTTGACTGAAGTTTAAGAGGACTCCTTCTCCCAGTGCCTCCTCAACAGGCAGATGTTTAGTGAATGGAAAGCTCTCAGGCACAAAATAACTGTAGGGGAAGCGGTGGGTGAGGGGAGAAAGGGGGTGAGAAGCACAGGGGTTTCCTGTGAGGAGGGCAGAGAGGCTTGGATTACTTGAGGTTCACCCCAAAGTTAAGCTTACCCGGAACATACCCGTGTTTCAGAAGTCAAGACACTGCTGCAGAATAAAGATCATGGCCAATCTTTATCCAAATAGTGCTGTCTAGAGGTGAGAAAAACGAAGCAAGCATCCCCTATAGTTTATTATCGTTACAGCACTTACAGAGAACAGTGACATTTCAGAATCCTGGCCACAGTCCCTCTGCTCCTTGTCAGGTATCCCTGGGGAGGGATATCAGCCAGAGCAGCCTTACACCTGCACTGCTGGAACAGCGTGTGTTTGAGCTCCTGGGATCACCTGGAGTGCAAGTCAGCCAAAGAACCTAAGGCAAGCTGTCCCTAGTTGCAAGTGCCCATTTCCAGGAAGCGATAACACAGAGGACACTCTGCCAAGGAAGTGCTCCTGAAAAGCCAAGTAAAGAATCAGTACTAACAACCTAATGTGCTTCAGCACACAAGCATGTCCTGGGTAGCACTGGGGCCAAACAGTTAGGATTTTGAATTACAAGCAGTAAGAACAAGGCAACTGAGGAGCTGTGAGAAGTAATGTATCAAAAGAGATTTAGGAGAAGCTCCTTTCTTTGATTTTACTGCCAACAGAGCTCAGAATTTCTTGCCTGTCATAGGGAGAAGAAATGGCTTTACAGGTAGCAGGCAATATGCAGTTTATTCGAGAGACACCAACTACTGCCAGTTTCTGAGCTCCTACCTGCACCAATACATCCTAACTTGAAAATGAGAAATATAACCTGACACACCTATGCTTGACAGATCCATCACTCCCAGTTTAGCACACGAAGGCTTGAGACCCCACAGCAAAGAGAGTGGCCAAGAAGGAAGGCTGTGTCAGCTCTGTATCCACTTTGAGTCGCTCTTCAGCACAAATAAATCAACTGTCACTGCTTCCCTCTCCCTTGAGCCACATACTCCAAATTATTTCTTTCCTATGTATCTTCTCCCCTTCAACGACAATATTAGTATGTTTTTCAACACTTCTGCTCCATTTGGTGCTTCTTTTCAATAATTTCCAATACTTCCCTTTTCTACCACCTCCCACTCCTCATTTTCCCAGCTGCCAGCTGCCTCTGTTGCATTCTGCTCTACCTGAATCAACCCATCCCTGCTACTGCCAGCTCTGCAGATATTTTTTCTCAGAGAACATCCAAAATACACACAGCACTTTAACAAATGTTATGCTCTGTTTTCACTTGGGTCTTTTTCTGACATCTAGTTCTCTTTTTTTCTGGGCTGCTATGTCTAATTAATGCAAAATGACTGTCACGTTAAAGAAATTATCCCATCTTAGAATCTGAGCCATTTCAGGACAAAAATGCAATTAAGGAAGAAAATAACCTGAGGTCCCCAGTAGTCAGAGCAGGCCAAGAGCTTTAAACAGAAACCTCATTTTTGTGCTGTGTGATCTTTGTTCCTCCTTAAACTCCACGGGGCAAACTCCCTGACGTGGATAAAACACAGCATCTCATGACTGGCAGGTCAGAGCATCCTCTCCAAGGCTGCTCCCCGCCCACTGAAGTCAGCTGTCAAGTCACTTCTGAGAAGCAGCCCCACTAACATCCCAGATTTAGGCCAGTGTTTTCCAGCTGTGGGTTGTGACCCCACATGGGCCAGGGTCAAGACAGGGTTTGCACGGGGTCACAAAGTGTTAGAAAAAGCTAAAGAAATATTTAAGCTTAAGGATTTGTGTTCGGGGTTTTTTCCCAGTGGGTGGAGGGAAGGGAAGGAGGGGAGCTGCTCACAAACAGATGATCCAAAGAGGCTGATTGTTTCAGAAATCCTGGCGAGAAATATTGGGAATTCCATACCTGAGAGAAATAAAATGGTTCTGTGGCTCGTGTGCTTTGTCTATGCACTTTTCTTTCTTTTTTTTTTAAAATGTATTAGTTTGAAACTTGCCAGAAGTCTGGAAAGGTTTCAGTAACCTTAGAAGACAGACTAGCAAACAAATACAAGAGACATCAGCATGAGCATCCTAGTAATAGTACCTGGCTTTCATCAGAAGAATTTGAAAGGGTTCTCAACAGTGAGAGCATTTGTACTTCCCGTAGAGCAAAAGGAGGTTTTCATTATCACAATTTACAGAGGAGAACCTGGCTAGGTGACTTGCTCAATGTCACGGAAAACTTCTGTGTCAGAGTTGAAAGCTGAGCCCAAAATCAAATTCTTAATTAAGTTAATGCCCTTGTCACAGGACTACTCTGTGCTCGTATTCCAACCTCCCCCCCCACTCCCAAATGCATTTTCAATCATATGGATATCACCAGCACTATGTAATTAGAATTGTGCAATTACAGGAGCATTGCAACAGACCTCAGGGTCATGAAAGGTGTGAGAGGGATTAATCTAATGACTGAATTTCTTTGATATTACACAAATAATACAGATAGAGTCATAGATAGTGATTTGCCAATGCCATTTCATCCCTAAGGGGCATACCTGTAAAATCTTGCCCACACTTGATTATAAAGATCGAATTCAGTGTCTGCTTTTTCCCTTCAGAAGCAGGATGGGAGTCAAACAAACAGCATCATTACAGATACTATGGTTCCAACTAAACAGCAATAGTAGCGAAATTGCTGAAGGTCTTCCCTACATGGGCCACCCTGCAGCTCCTTTGCTGGCTACTACAGCTTTCCCAAACCTGAACCAGATTGAAACGTGGGATCTGGCACAGTGTGGGACAATCTTACAGCAGTGAAGCCAAATGAGGGTGGTAAGCAGCTCCAGCACAGTCCCCTTGTGTGCACCACTCAGAGCAAGATGTGCAGCACGGGCCTTGTCCAGGAGAAGACAAAACCTCTTCCACAGCATTTCTGAAAGTCAGTAAACTGCTGTGGCAGCAAGACTGATCTGCAGGGGATCAGCTCACCACTGCCACAACCCCTTGGAGCAGGGACCAACCAGCATCAGAATGATCCTTCACTGATGACATTTTACAAGTCAAGATACTTTTAGCTGATATTTGGCACTGGTTCATTAACCCAGCTGCTGGCACAATCCTATTTTCTCGTGTAGATAAGAACTTGGCCTCACCCATTACAGACTGATTTGTTAGCTGGGAAAAGATCATTTATTGCTTTCACATCATTGCTTCAGCTATCCTCGGATAAACTGGCTATGCAATTTAATAGTTGACAGCTTTCTGCTTGCAGAATTTTCTTGATACCTGCGTTCTATATACTTTCCTACTTACCTTCTCCTTCCCCCACTTATTTGCTTTAAAATATTTTTAAAAGCTAAAACTGGTAGTAATTTTCTCCACGCCGTTTTCTAGTGATGAAATCAATCTTGCAGATATCCCTGCATGTAAGAATAAGCCTATTACAAACTAACAGATCCTTCCACTGTTTTCTCCCTTCACTTCAGGAAGGTTATCTGTTTACAATCATCACCTCTGTTTCTACAGGGCAAGGTTGGGAAGCCTGGGACTTTCAAAAAAATATTCATGCCCGTGCTGAGTGGGGTGGAGTAGGAATGGATACAGACTGGGAACATTTTGATTCTAGAGCTCTTAGAAAACTGCTAATAGGATGATGAAAGCTTGATCTCACAGATCTGTTACACTCTACCAGCCTCACTTGCAAGGTTTCTTTGTGTATGGCAATTACTGGGTTCCATCAAAATACCCATAAAATTTTCACCTGTTAGAAGCATAATCACTTTCTTTGCCTGGACAAATGCAGTGATGCTTAAAAATAACTGCCTAGAGACACTCTGGACTCCCTGGGAGTCTAAGAACTCTTACCCTTGCAGACATGACCCAGGTTGTTTTGAAGATGTGCCCTTCTGGCTAAGAGCCTAGGAGTCAGCTGAGGTGTCCTAGGGCATCTTAAATGGTACTACAAACTGCTGTTTCCATGGTAACTGAATCCCACATATATTTTTTCTTTTTTAAATTACAGAATGAAAATTATTATGGCTCTTCATTTCATCATTGTAGGTGCTTGTGTGCATGTACATTTATAAACAACATTAGGGTGCTGCACAGCAGCAGCAGCTTGAATAAAAATAATGGCAAGCCAGGCACACTTGCCTGGCAGTAGAGGAAGTCACTGGACCTCTTAACTGTTCATTTTCCAAGATCTGGATTTTTTTAGATTTGAAAGTTTGTTTAGAATGTGTAATATCAAGGCCTAGGTGTTTGAAAAAGACTTAATGTTGAGTTGTAGCTAATTGTTTGCTCTGGAAAGTGCTAGTAACCTATATCTATAGCTATATTTATAATTTGATATAGTTTTATACATACATTACATATATTTAAGTCTGGCGGCAGGAACTAACTAAACTAAGCAGGACCCTGATGAAATCCTCACCCCAGTGAAATCAAGGCGATAAGGTGGAAATATCAAAGGTAATCTCCAACTGTTGGAACTACAGAAGGGTTTCCAAACTCCAGTATGTTGTGAAGTATGATTTCATGCAGCTGTAAATGGAAGAAATAACGAGTAGATCTACCACTTATCAGAATATGGTTGTTTTGTAAGAAGGTCTGACAGCCTTTTGTCTGAAAAGAGCAGAGCTAATGCAACTATAAACATGGGGGAAAAAAGGTCTCTCAAACTGTTCTAGCCAAAGCCACGTGTTTAAAATCCATTACAGCTGGTGTTAGACCCAACCAGTAATTATCTGGATCTAGACAATAAATAAATACTGATAACTTTAATTACAGATCTTTGATAGAACTCAGGAAAGGAACAAAGATACGCCTGGAAATAATTAATGCTCAAAAATTAACAAATAAGAGAAAAATAAACATAATGAGATCATCTTCAGGTACTACAAGGAGCTAAACTGTGGTTTATTCCCGAGGCAGGGTTGAAAACAGCGACAAAACCAAATCAATTTCCCTGGGAATACCAAGTTTTTTGAAGGGTACATGAAATACATATTGCCTAAACATTCCTGAAACCTAATTCCAAAGAGCTCAATACCAGGTGTGGTGATTTAAAACTGTTCAGTTTCCTCACATCCACAGAATCCTCACAAACACAGGTATGCCCCGTATGTTGATTTCATATAAAAGCACGATTATCCCTGTGCTCCAAGTCCGTAAACAAGAGTTATATAAATGGCACGATTTCATGCAATGTTTTTATCTGAAGCAGCTGGCAGCTGCGCACTTACTCACACCAGCACTTCTGTCAGCAACTCGAAGCCTTTTCAAATACAGGACTTGCATTACAGAAAATACAACTATTTTAAACCTAAAATTATCTCTGTCTTCTCAGCTGTGTCCTTGGATTGGTCCGAGCAAGTGCCAGCCCTATGTCTTGTACTGTAAAGTGTCCTAATAGGCATCATGACAACAGCACAGCTATCGAGAGGCACTGACCAAGGCAGGTAGTGCTTGTCAACAGTGTGTGTCTCTCTCTCAGCACTGAACGTGGCACTGGTGAGCGACATTCAATTGACACCTCGCCCCCACTCACCCACAGAGTGGGGAGTTGAGAGATATGGGCATCATTTGTCCACAGTCTAATCTGTACCATCTCTGGCACTGACAATGCCCAGGGGTCACCAAAGTCCCGGGAAAGTCTGCCCCTGATTTCAGGGACCCTTTGTTTGATCTGCAGTCACTGACTGTTGGATCCTGATGCTGGAATTGACAAGGATGCCGCATGTGAAGGTGGTTCCCACACCAACCTGCAGACACGGGTCCAACAGGACCTCAGGTGAGGCTGTGACTGCTTAATAATTTATTTCACATAGACGAAAACCAGACTGTTGCTTTTCCAGTCTTAATTTGAAAACTACAAGGCAGTGATGCTTGAAGGTTTGTCCATGCATTCTCAAATACCCCAAACGTGCACTGTGCTTTCCTCACCCCTTGCTTTTCTTCTTACTATATGACCTATGAATACAGTTAATTTCTTAGTGGAGACAAGCACAAATATTGCAGATCGTTGTAATGTTAAAACTGGCTCCACTGTGAATGCTTGAAGTTGCTAAAAGAAAATTCTAAGCCAAGTAATAAAGTGTTGTTTAATTTGAGTAACCTAAAACTAGGCTCAAAACACAGAGAAGGGAGATTCCTCTCTCCTCCATAAAACTGTTCTGTAGTTGTACTATCAAGGCAGATAAAGAGAACATATTTCATTCCTTATGTCTTTACTGCATTATGACTTTTTTTCTCTTACAGAGAAAACACAAGTGTACCTTCAATACCAGTCAAATACAGCCATGTGGCAGCAGAAGAAACTCTGGTTCGTACTGCTGTCTCAGCATAACTGTATCTGTTTAAAAATTTTCTGTGGAGCTTGCAGTAGAGCAAGAAATTATTTTTCTGTGAAAAACTAATGATAAAAATGAAAACAAAAAGCTTTTTTTAATTACAGAAGCAAATTCCTTTTCCAACAGTCAACCTCCCACCTCTCAAATTTGTGGATGATGAAACCAGAAAAAAAGTTTTACCACAGATGTTAGACAAACATCAACAACAGTTAATAAAAATATATATATATTCTTGAAAAGAAAAGGCAATAAAACACAGATGAGCTGGTTGTCCGTTACAACCATTTCATAAGCTGTTCTTCAGACCTTGCTTGTGTCTTTTCTCCATGAATGTTAGAAACTTAAAATGGAATGAGGAAGAAAGTGCTGTGAAGTTTCACAGAATTAAAGCAAAAAAGCCTTAGTGACAGCTAAGGCTGTGGAATAATCGTGCAGGTAGTGCATGGTCTGTCTTGTTTTTGTCAAGACAGGACCGACTCTTAACAGAAGAGTCCCCCAGCACTGGGAAAGCCTGGAAGTAGGAGTCATACAGAACTTAAAAGCTCCCTTGAATTTTGCTGTTTTCTTCTTGCATGTCTAAACCTACAGCTGGTGTAAATGACCTCCCCAGGGGGAAGAGCAAGTATCAGAGTGTACATTAGCCTCATGGTAGAGTCAAGCTCTTGCAGCAGAAAAAAAAGGCAAATTTCTCTGAAGCTTATTTGACAACCCATTCTGCCAGTTTACTACGTCAACTAACCTTTCTGTGTCTTGGTTCTCCCTTAGAAATACAGAAAGGGTATCATATACGTTATTATAAATTAACTCCAAAGTAAAACCAGGAAAAGCGTTTCTGTAAGATTGTTGACACTACCCTCATCAGGTAGTGGCGAGAGAAGCAGGTGAGACTTGTGTAAGTCATCAGGCAGCACTGCCACTTGCACAGCTGTTTTGGCCTGACTGCTTTTCTTTGGGGCTTCGCATCGCTGGGCTATTGCAACCCTAGTCCTGGCTCTCTTCCATAACAGAAATAGTTGATCATGCACAATTTGCAAAAATACAGCGTGGTTTAGTCTTCCTGTCTACGTGGGACAGTGTTTGGCGAGCAAAAAGATCTGGAGGTGAGGATCTCTGGGTTGGGCGAGTATGCACACATGCGTCGAAAGGAGAAGGGGCTTCAGAAAATGTCAGCTCTTGGGAGTAACTTCTGGAAAGATTTCCAGGACTTGGAATCTGTCATGATTAAAACCAGTTGTTCTCTTTCTTATCTTCTGTCAAACTTGAGAAGTGTAATGACAGCTCTTAAAGATCGCACTCTCCCAGGATTGGGAATGCTCAGAGTGGCACGTGAGCCAAAGAGAGTGAGGGAGATAAAAAAAATCGGGGGTGAAAGTTCCCTTCTGCATATCCCAGAAATGTGGGCATGCTTTGCTTTGCCTCCCAGCTAACGATACAAAAATGTATCATCCCCGAATGTATTTGGCTTTAGAGTGAAAACCAAAAGGCATCTATTGATATTAATATCACAAACATTGCACTGTGCTCTAAAACGAACTTTTTTGGCTCATACCATGAAACGTCAGCTTAGAAAATAAGAGCGCTCTGTTGTGGTAGCCTTTGATTGTCATATGTGTATATTCATCACATGCACACAAACAGATCTGTTTAGTGACGGCCTCCAAACCAGGGTCTTTGGAAAGGTTACCGCTCCGCCATATGCAGGACTTTGATTTATAGTTATATTTTTCACAGCATGACACACATTGTTGGTGAACTGCGGCTGTGATAAAATCGTGGAGGTGTAAAGTTTCACTGGCTGGATGGCAAAGAGCGAGTCAGGGAGAGTGTAATGCGAGTCGAGAGCTGCTCTCCAAATGAATGAACTTGTATTGTGGATCTGGTTACAGCCGGCACACTGCCTTAATCCATCAACAGCAAGTTCACTTACAAACCAGCCTTTGTTTTTAATCCATGAGCCTTTAGGGATTCACTATAATCAAATGACCAATCAGAGGAACACATAAGAGGGAAAAAAAAAATAAAAAATTGCTACAGTGAAGTTTACTCTCAGCCACAAACTCTCCCTCAAAACCCCCCAGGTAATGCAGATAACAGTATAATGCACAGCATTAAGCTTACAGGCATTTAGAACTCCACAAGTTGAAAGTTAAGGCATGGCAAACCAGATCTCGTTACTTTCTGGGAGTGCTTCTCCAAAGCTCGGGAAGGCTTTGATTTCAAACCATGTGTGCTCGCAGCACAGACACAGCTTAGTGATGGAAGACAGCCACAGGGACTGTGATTGCTGCAGCTCACTTGGAGCTTTCTCCTGTTCTGGACGAATGAAAAGAACGTCCTGGATCTTGCAATTAAAATGTGTCAAGCTGAAATAACATATGTTCCTTGGCAAAGACCTGAAATTAAGCCTTGGGGTGTGTCTATGTATACACAAACAAATACTTTTATTTAAAAATGTGTGTGTGTTTTACTCTTTCTTTGTTTATCATAAAGCATAAACAAAGAGCAACCTTTAGGCTACTTTTCCTTGCAACAGACCAAGCCAGACATCTACCACTGCCCAAGAGCCCACATGAGGACGGCAGACGCATCCACGAAGATGGAAATGGGGACAGAGTTCCCATTGTTAGCATGACAGTATCTTGGTTTTCTACTCCTGCACCATAACTCTGGGCTACCTGGGCCATCTCTCGAGCTCTGCCCCCTGCAGCCCCTCAGGATGGACCCGGAGGAAGAGGACGGGCAGTGTGGCTCACGCAGTGCCATATGGCTGAGCTCCCCAACACGTGTGCGTGCCCACAGCGGGGGGGCACAGGGGTGGCAGGGGGAAGGTGGCAAGACACACACCCCATGCCATTAAAGGAGTGACAGATGGCGATGAAAGTGCCATAAAACCGTGAGCACTGGCAGCTCAGGGCCATGACTGGAGCAGCTGCTGAGGTACCACATTGTAAACAGCCCCCCGGTCAGGGCACCCCCCTCGCAGCTCCTATCACAGAAACTGTCACCTCTCGCAAATGCTGCCCTGTCCTCCCACAAACACACCTCACCCTGTGTGTCCTTTGTCTCCCTCTGGCAGGGGATGCCGTGGGGTGACAGGCGGGTGAAGGAGACGACTGCAAGAGACTGGAAGAAAACCTTTTGCACACTGGGCAACCTGAGACGAGCCAAAAAACAGGGAGGCAGCCACAAAGTCCCCCGTGCCAGGGCACAGGAAGGACACTGGTGCCACCAAGCAGCAACTACGCATCTCTTGGTACTTCTCCCCAGCCTGGTCTCCCAGCTCCACATGTGGGAAGTTCTCATACCCAAGTGCCCGGTTCCCTCCTAGCAATGGACCAGCAGAGCAGCATAACCCCTCATCATTCAGGCTGTCCAGCTACTGCACTAAAGGAGCCCCAAGCCTCCTTTAGAGAATTCCATCAGACCACGCAATCTCTCTTTACACCTCGTTCCCATCAAGTTAAAGAGAGAAGCATTCAGTATTTCCTCGACGTCAAAACTCCAGATGACCAGAAATCTGGAAAGAAGCTCTCTGCTCTTAGGGAACTCCTCCTTTAAACCCTGAAGAAGGTGAGACACCACAGCCTCTTCTCAGGGAAAGCTGTACTGGAGACCAGTGCTCTTGGGAGTTCACCTCAGATATGTTTTTTCAACCTTTTTTCCCACTTTTTACAGACACACACACACACCTATAGTGCTGCTTGCTGGATCAAATGTAGATCCGTGGGAGTATTGCAGGACTCATATCATATCATCATATCTCATCTCATCTCATCTCATCTCATCTCATCTCATAGTGAGGCTCCCACATGTGCATGTGTTGGGGGTATTAAGGACTATAAGAGCATCCCAACCCTGATTCATCCTGCATAACTTGAAGCAGTTGGGTGCCTAATTTGCTTTGTTTTCAGTGAGGAGAGGATGCAGGGCAGTCCTTCCTGTCATCTACGGCCTCAACTGCCTGCAGCAGGTGCCCCTTACTAACCCACCTTGAGACCTGTTTAAGACAGATACATAAAGAGTGCCTGTTTTCCTCTATGCTGTTTTCCTCTATTTCTGTTTTCCTGGGAAAGGAACAAGAGATTCTTCACTTTGGAAATACTGTACAACAAGCAGTACAGTCAGCTGGAAAAATTTAGCTAGGCCACTTGTCATATGAAAAGCTCTGTTCTCACCCAAATAAAAACTTAAAAATGTGCTGACTTCAAAAGAAATAGTAAGATATTGCATTTTAATTTTTTTCTTCCAGGGAGTTCTTTTTTACTAGTTGTCTTATTTTTTATTCTTTCATGACGCAGTAGGAATAATTTACTAGTAGCATGTCATTAAAATAGTTGAACAAGTATATTTTAAGGCTTTTTTCTGAAGTAGTCTTTAGTATGTTATGTTAAGGAAAACATCTTGTCTCCTTGACTCATTTGATGTAACAAAAAGGCTTCAGATGTAGATCAAAGAACAGCTCTGGGGTGGGGGGAAGCTATCAGATGCTCTCCACCGACATATTTTAATGCACAGTTTTATTTTGCCTCACTCTCTGCTTCCTACTCTGCTTCTTACCTGTGCTGAAACTCTTGAAAAGTCCTTTCACCCTGGTGTGCCCTTCCTTTCCTTAGATTTACCTCATCTGGACTCTGTAGAAATTAGCAGATTGTTCCAGCTTCCCTTTGGAGGAAACTCAGCACAGCAAGCCTGAAGTTATTTTCCATTCGTACCAGAAGCAATTTAGCTGTGGCAAAGCCCTGCCCAAGGAACTGTCTTTTTTAGCAGCACCAATGAGCCCCCCCAAATCTCCATGTGGCTGTTCCTTAGAAAGCATCCACTATTTGGACTTGCTCATTTAAACACACGTGTGTTGTTGGTCAGTCTGGCAAAAGACACACCCGTGATCTCTTCACCACTGAGTCTCCTGCAATTTGTTTGGATGTGACTCCATTCTCTCCTATTTCTGTGTCCTTCTTTGGACAGAGAAAAAAACCTTTGGCAAAGGTTTTCCAACTTTGCCAATATAGGGACCGCTATTTTTTTTTTTTTTTTTTTTTTTGGTATGGGTGTGGATTTCCATGCAAAGAATTTAAGCCTCCTGACTACATACTTAGTATTCACCACTAGCTTCTGTGGCCACCTTATAAGTCATCTGTGGAGCCACAGATCATAAGCTGAAAACCACTGTTCCGTGGTATTTTGATACTTCTGTCTATACTTAGTTATGGAAGTGTACTTATTTAGGAAAAAAAGATAATCAGGCTGAAAAGTTAAAAATATTCATGATTTTCACCATCTCTATTCCTGACCTGTGGTGCCAGTACACGAGTCTGCTTCCTTGCAAATAAACATAAGAGTGCTGAGGAACGTTTCCAACTTGAACTCTGCACACTTCAACACCAGGAGACTTTGTAGAAAGAAAAGTAATTCCCCTCCCCTTTCGAGCCTCCTCTGAGTTCATTTTTAAGCCTCACGTTTTTGGAGTGGTTTAGACCTCACAATAGCAAAGGAGAAAGGACAAAATAGTTTTGGTGTCACAGAAATGGTCTGTCATCTACTGGAAAATAAGACTGAAGCTACACGGTGGCAGTGAAAAGACAGTGCCCTGGTGATAGCACAGGCAGACAGCAAGTCTTCAAGGGCTTTCTGTCATGCACCTGGAGATGCTGGGGGCTGATCTGCTGGAGACCAGCCCTGTGGAGAACGACCTGGGAACACCAAGGTGTCCATGAGCCAGCAGTGTGCCCTTGTGCCAGGAAGGCCAGTGGTGTTCTGGGGTGCACCGGGAGGAGCACTGCCAGCAGGTCGATGGAGGTGAGGCAGTTTCTTTACCTGGAGATATTTAAAACCCACCTGGAAGTGACCCCATGCAACCTGCTCCGGGAGAACCTGCTCTAGCAGGGGAGCTGGACTAGATGATGGTCCCTTCCAATCCCCCCCATTCTGTGATTCTGTGAATCCAGACACCTGGCAGAAAAGCACTGAAGATTGATCTAGCATCTTAAAAGATACATGAACGTTTAACTAGAGGTTTGGACTTACAAATGGATTTACACATTTCCTTTAGAGATCTGGGATTTTTTTAAAATTAATTAATTTCTCGTGTTATTGAATTTTTTTAATTATATCATATTGCATTGTATGCTCATTTACTGACTGAATGTGGATAAACTAGATTAAGAAAAGACACAAATATTTGATTTATGGTTAAGTATCATCTCCAAGCCTAACAGAAAGTTGGTAATTACACAAATCACTGTTTCCTTGTGCATAGAAAACCAAGCTCTGCTTAACAAAGAACCAATATATTTTGCTGAGGTAAGAAAGTTGCAATCAGATAGTGTTGTTTTATTACCTTATTATTGATAAACATGGACTGCCAGAATGTTTAACAGTGATCCAGCCCAGCAATCCATTGCTCATACAGTCTCTGTCTGTAAGCTTAGGCCCTTAAATGGCTGAACTATTCTTAGCCTTATGTGGTGAATACACAGGAATGTTCATGGGCAGAATATTAAGGACAGAAGATGGCCCTACCAGTGCTTGGCAAAGGGAGATGGGATTTATGGAAAGTTTCCTTTTGATGCTGTTGACTCCTAACTACTGCCTTCTCATGCTGTCCCAACATAAAAAAAATTAGTATTAAACTTGCATTCCAGATGAATGACAGGGAATAAAAAGGAAAAGGGATTTCAATCAAAGCCTGTGGAACTAGATTCAAGGCCAGGATCTGGCCAAGTTTAAAACCAAGCTGGATCTCTTTAGCTGGAAATTCCCTGACTGAGAAACTCTGTAGCTCCTTCCTAAACAGTATCCTTCCTCTTCAGTTGCTTTATAGGGAAATACAACATACCTGGTCCAAGTGCTTATTTGTGGCTGGCACAATTACCACTGGATGCCAAAAAGACAGCCTAGAACTGCCCGTGTTATGTGGACATCTGACCCGGGGGATACTCCTTTCAAATACGCTCAGTGAAGTCAGGAATCCTCCACAGATCTTGCCCTACAGTTGTGCTGGTTTGTTATCACCAAAGCAAGAGAGCAGCTTAGCCAAGCAAAATAAATACACTATTTGAGGGAAAAAAAGGAGGGGGAGGGAAGGGGAGGGATTACTTCCACAGCTATCCTAAAAAACTAATCCAATGTTACCTTCCAGTGTAAAGTGACGCCACATGAAAAGAATCCCTACAAGCATATATTAATGAATATTGCCCAACAGCTATGAGAAGTGACTAAACTGCAGTTGCATGTGAATGTATTTTTTGGGATGGGTGGCAGGTATTTATGCACTGTCGTAGAGCTTTGTGACCACCAGACTGTGTATTTCTAACAACATTATTTGTTTTCAGGTTGAGAAGGAGCCTTTGTCGAACTTGCTTGCAAACAATGCTTTTTGCAAGCTGGAGATGAAGGATGCCTGAGCCTGCGAGGGAGATACCCTATCATTTTGCAGCCTTTCCGGGCTGGAACAGAGCAGCTATTAAAACAGCACCACATAAATACGTGATACTTTGAGGGCAGAACCTCAGGACTCCCCTCTCAAATCAGCCTACCCAGCAAAGACACGTCATGCACAGACAGGGAGAGGGAGGGTAGGCTGCTTTTTTGGCACTTTAGGAACCGGCAACCCCCACTGCTGGGAGGGGTAAGGAAGGGTCTTCATAACCACAGCGCACTGGGGTTTTTGCTTTGCAGCTCTTTAGCCCCAGAGCAGCACGTAGGGTGTTGATTCAGGAGTGACACAGAGGGAGTAGTGCCACCTACTGAAGTAATTATTTTTAGCACTCGAATTTCTTGTCCTAGGCTCTTTCCAGCTAAGGTGGTCTAAAGATGCTGCAGCATATTAAATAGCTCTTCTTCCTCCCTAATTATTTTCAGGAACTGAAAATAGCATTGTAAAAACCCCTACAAATCCAACCCCCAGAAGACCCCAAAACAAGCAATAGTCTACCATTAAACTGTATTTTTATAAAGCTACTAATTTGAGAAACGAAACCTTGGCATGAGGGTGTATTTAAGCCCAGGCAGACTTTTAAGCTAGATTAGAATTTAGATCTGCTCTAATTCTATTTACACAACAGAAGAAATGCAAAATTATTTTAGTGGGAGCAAGTTCACTCTGTTATTTTCTTCCAGACTAACTTACTTAGTGTTGGACCAATAGCCTTGAACTACAAATTTGAAATTAATTGCTATGGGGACTTGAGACGGCTTTAAAAATCTTGACTAAGAAAGCTGAGTTTAGCTTTTAATCTCTCCCTCTTTTTTTTTTTTAAATAGGAGAAACACAACTCTTTCATGGCAACATGACAAAATATCCCTTCCCCTGCAAATAATATTACCAGGCTAAAGACCAGCACTTTCTCTTTTCAGCAGGTATAAGAAAGACACCAGGCTTCTGTTTTCAGATATCGATTAGTGCTGCTGTGTGCTGCCAACCAGCTGTGTAGAGTCACGTCACTGGCAGCTACTTATCAGCAAGGAGTGAAGTGGTCCCCACAGTTTCCCTTAACTACTGCCCAGATTTAAATAGTTGATGTCTGCAAACCCCGAGGAGAGGCTTGCTGAGAGCGCTCCAGGAACACAGCGACTTAACAGTCATTCCATGTGCTGCAAACCAAATTTACCAGTAGAATAATTAATTAACAACCAAAGTCATAAATACCAATAAAACGTAGCAATTCAAAAGTCATCCCAGGCGTCTTCCACAGAAGATCTGATCAGCTCTGGGTGCTGTTTCTGCTGACCCACCAGTAATTTTATTGCTGCAGAGGCAATGCAGCGTGTCATACCATGATAGATTTGGTCTCTTCTGACATCCAGCTGCTTACTGTTATTGTTGGCTGTTGCTGAAGTACTGGAGATAATACAGGTGTTCTGTGCTGCTAGAGCTGACTGCACCAGAGAGAAATCTGGGACAAGCACGGGTAGAGGATATGCCTGCCTTGGGGAGTGAAAGCAAGCAGTCTGATGCTAAAGAGAAAAATGCCAAACAGGCCTCAAAATTAATGGGGGACTATTTTATTGGGCTCCTCCTAGTTAAATAGAGCAGGCAGTGTGTAAGCAGAGATCTCTGCTAGCTGATTGGTTGGGTTTTATCTTATTTTTGCTGGTCAACTGAACGACTCCTGCAGTGAATGTTGGATCATACCCCCCAAAACTACCAGTAGTAGTCAGTAGGCAGTCACATGTTTTGCAAGTTTAAAGATAGTTACAAGCTAGACATGGGTACTAAGGGCCACCTCAATCTACAGGTGGGCAAAGTGAGGTGTAGACCAACTGGCCATTGCTTCATTTTCAGGTGAAGCAATTTGTCCAAAGCTGCATGTTAAGTCTGGGAAAGAGCCTTAGTCAGGTCACAGGCGATTCTCAATCTGAGCAGAATGTTTGAATAACCAGCTGGAGCAGACTGGGTAGTTCCTGCTAAACACAAACTCAGGTGAGCGGTATCTGTCTCCAGTATCAAGGAAGCAATACAAAACTAATCCTATGTGTCTGTTTTTATAAAAATGCTTGACAAATATAATGAGTAAATAAACAGCTGCCTCTGAGTTATTTACAGTGCTGTTAACCTGCATTTAGGCTTCAAAATTGATCACCAGAGTCAACAATGGGTTGAACAAACATATCCATGGTTGAGTATTTGTATTTGAGATTAAGTACACATAGACAACTGTGAACACATGTGTTCAGCCAAACTATTGAGGCACTTCACCTATACCAAGGCTGTGCATTAAACTGAATTTTGGTCAAAAAGCAATAAAGTTATTCATGCAGCTAACTCGTACTTGTCCTTACCTCCTTGTATCTCATCTAAACACTGACTTGGGACTCTTGTCAATTCTTTATATTGAGTTTTGACCTGATCTTTTTTAATGGTCTTCTCATCTTAAATTATTTCCCCTCTACAATGGTATCTTGTCTAAAGCCTTAGAATCCTTTGAAAGGAGTTCAGTAGTAAAGATTCCCCCCTCACAACCCCACTCCTCCAGGAAAACAGGGAAAGAAACAGTGTACATCCTTGCTGGAGCTTCACTCAGGAGAGTAGCATCAGGAAAAAAATTCAGTGAGGCCCTTTTCTGTTTCAGGCTTAATTTTTCCTACTGCAAATAAATTAAACACCACAACTGCTTCAGGGGCTGAATTTGTGCCTCTGCAGCAGCAATATGTGTGAGCAGTGACCGTGTATTCCAATGGGTGGATACAACAAGTATTCAGTAGGGACTTGAATAAACAACAGAGCCAGAAATAACCCAGTGGTAAACCCAAATAAAGGCAAAAAGTTTGGCTTTTGCCAAAAGGTGTTTATCTTTGTTAGCTGTCTTTTTTCTCCCAGCCCTTCAGGGAGCTGTAACAACCTGAGCTCTGCTCTTTTCCCAGCACATCCACCATCCAGGAACTGCAATACCAGGAGAATATAAATTCTGCCAAATTTGGATTTTACAAGTCACTCCCCTTAGACATTTAATAAAGACTCTGAAAATAAATCTGTCCAAATGTGAGAGAATTTGTGCACCTCTTGGCACATGAAGCGTTTACACATAACACAGTTATCTTTGGGAAAAAAACAGATAAATTGTGTTAGACAGGGGGATTGCTGCAAGACTGCAATCTGCACCATGGGCAGGGGTTCAGTTCTGCTGACATTTCCAACCCCGTGGGTTACCACTGTTAGTACCACTGGCACCAACACTCTACCCCTCCTGGCTGCCTCACCACCAAGGCCAGGCACTGGATGCATCCCATGCAGCCCTCCCTGCAGGGAGAAGAGCAGGTGGGGAACCTCACATTGCCTGAGTCCACTCTATTTCTGAAAAAAATAAAAAAAATTTAAAAGTGCCTCATTTTCTGTGGCTGCTAGTCTAGTACCTTTTGTCAGCACTAAATTTTCATTTATGAAATGAAAAAAAGAGATTAAAACCAAGATCATTCTTCTGCTCTGTGTAAGAGATTTTAGGGACAGGGGTTTGTTCCTGAATAACAAACTACTTGACTAGAGGCTGAATTTTAACAATGCCACGTTTTTATATTCAAAAAAACCCCCAAGTTGCATGCACTGTAGCTACACACCCTGTTTCACTCTGGGTCTATTTTAACAGGGTTTTAAAGCTATTTCACCTGAGTGCCTGCTGATTACCATGCTGAGTTTTTTAAACCAATCCATTGAATTCACTTCCTTTTTGTGTCCCCAGTGCCCATTCACCTATAGAAATATATAGACAAACAAGGCCACAGGTGCAGAAAATTGGGCCTTTCCTGCTGTTTATTACAATGTTGACCTTGGGGATTTGTTGGGGGGGGATGGTGGGAGGAGGAAAGAAAAAGAAGAAATACACGTTTCGCAATAGGATTCTGCTAAAATCCTACCTTCCTTTTCTTGCTAAGGTTAAAAAAAAGCCTCCTAGCTGCCAACAAACACAGACACCAAATTATTAGGAGGTGCAGTGGGGGCAAGGCTGTTCCTTTTGCATCTCTGAAGGGATTTTGGACGAACTGCTGCTGAGCAGAAAGCGTGCTCTTCCCTCAGCCCCCCTCCCTCTCTGCAGATTGCCTGCTGGTTATTCTCGGGCACGAGGATTTGCTCTGCCCTGTGGTCACCCAGCCCGCTGCCTGGTTTCTGTCACACGAGCACTGGAAGAAAGAGCCACCTGCTCGCTGCATCAGCGAGGTGCCTTGTGCTGAAAAGGCAAGTCTGCAGCAGTGTCCTCTCACAAATTCGTGGCCCCCACCCAAAACTGGAGGGACTCACACCAGGGGCTGCTCTGCCCAGGGCAGCCCTGGTCCCCCTCCAGGAGCAGAGCGAAGATCCCCACGCTAAGTGGGCTTTGCCCACGAGAGGAGTTCAAACCTTTCTTGATGAAAACTGGAACAACAAGTGAGGGGATCAGGTGTTAAAAATCATGCTGGACAGGGAGGGTGAATGGGTTGATGCCAATCAGTACTTAGCTGGGGTCATTTTTTTCCTGTGCTGAGAGCTGAGGCAGCACAGCACACAGGGGCTGCAGCAGGAGACAGATGTGCTGGAGTGTGAGTGTGTGTAAGGTCTCAGCGTTTTTGTCTGTCTATGAAGGTGTTTGGACCAATTTCTATGGCTTGATCTCAGTGGATTGATTAGGTGAATGCACCTAGTAATGGCTAAACCCTGACTCAAAGAGCTTCCAGTCGATTTAAAAAATCAGACACCAGGGATGGGAGAAAAGATATACTATTCCCAACACTAATAATGTGGATTTGATGTGCAGGGAGAATTAACAGCTTGTTAGGGGTGATGTTTGTCATCTGGAAACTGAACTTGTTTCTACTCATCACCAGTTCATCGCCTCAATTGTATGACTGCTTAAAGCAAAGTGCTTCTTCTCAAGCCCAGGCAGATTTAATCTGAGACTGGCAAGGCCCTCTGGGTGCTTAGGCCCTTTGGAAGTTAATATGCATTTGGTCAGACTGACCTGAAGGCAAAGGAACTGCTTGGGTAAGTGAAGATTGGCACTCTGTGTTCTGCTGGACATCTCAGGCACAAAGCTGACCTGCAGTAATTAACCTGCTCCCCCAGAGTCTGGTCTGAATTTCATCTGTCCTGTTTCCACAGGCACTTCAGAACATGTATGAAGGTTTGCAACAGAGGAACACTTTTTAAGTTCTTACTTAAGAATATCAATAGGGGCTCCCTTATTATATTGCAAAGTAGGTGCCAAAAAGCCCCCTGAGAAACCTGGTCTGTAAGTCCTAATCCAAAGCACATCGAAGCACGTTGCAGAACGTGACCAAGAAGGTCCAGAGAGCAGCTTGTGCAAGCCTAGTGTGAGGCTGGGCTTTGGTGGGCAGCGATGACTTTGTCACGACTATGATGGGCTCAGCTGCTGAGTCACAGACAGAGCATTCTCACTGGTCGCTACTTGATACTGCGCTTCATCAGTGATAGCTGCGAAAGGCTCCAAGTGTGGCCCTGCATTTTGTGACTTTTTTTTCCTCTCTCGGCAATGCTTTTCTGGGACATGAATATTCACATGGCCTTTGGCCTGATGCATTACTATTCTGCCTGTGCCTGCAATGCAGCCATTCCACAGAAACACTGGTGCCTTTGCCTTTAATGACTGCCACCAAAAACTCTAGGTAACCAGCTCAGTCAACACAACCAAGGACAGCTGGCCTAACAGAGCAGGGGTTTCCTGATGATAACATACGACCCTCCTAAGCCATATTTATGACAGGTGGACCAGAAAACTAATCTACTCACATTCAAGGTGCAGACTCTCCTATTATGCTGCCTGTGGAGACTGACATCCATGTTCTTTATCCGGGGCAGACCCATATCCATGTGTGAGTCCAACCTCACCTGAGCACTGTGCAGCCATAGATAAATGTCAGAGGGAAATTTTAATTTCAATAACTTTCCTTTTTTTTTTTTTCCTGACATATGACTTGGAATACAGGTCCTGAAACTGTAAAACTAATGATGTCAATATGCCATAGTTGATGTTAATTACTACTTTATGTCTTCCCTGGCTCAGACACGCTCACACATTATGAAATGTGTTTAAACAACAATAATATTACTATGAGTTGTGAGAGTTCCCCTCCATCTCCTCGTGTTCACTTTGGTGAGCTAACCAAAAAACACAGTTTGCTTTGTCTGACTGAGGAATTTAGCTCATATTAGTTAACAAACCTCAGGTATGAAAATTAAGCAAGTCTTTTCTGTAATATAGGCAGGACTTAATGCTAACTCCCAATCTGAAATTCATCTTAGCCGTTTTTCATGTAGAACCAACTTTCTGCATTTCTCGTTTTCATTTGCTCAATTTTCCGCATTGGAATAATTACTATAACTGAAAAAGCATGTTTAAACCCCCAGTTATTACAAAAAAACACGCTGGAACTTTCATTCCAGAATTTGCCACTTCATAAAACTACACATTATAGAACTGGCCATTCTGGGCCAAACATATGCTCCATGTAACCCAGTATCCTGCCTGTTACCAGGATTAATAGGGGAAAGTGTAGAAGAAGATAAAAATGATCTTTTCCCCTGCTGTTCTCTCCCACCTTCTAGTAATCAGTGGTTTACAGACACAAAATGTTGTGTTGTAATAACAGGAAAACAATGCTTCCAATAAATCAAAATTAAATTGCTGTTCACTTGCGTTAAGTCACTGAATCTTATTTTATCACAGTATCTGCTTTTTAAAATTTTGTTTAATTTTTAGAAGCAAATGTGTATCTTTATGCCAGCTCTGGAGAATTAGAGCTGGAAAGATTCCATTCAAACTACAGTACCCAGGAGGAGAGAGGATTCAGCTGGAAAAGAAATTTTAACTGAAGACATGAAGACTTGTCTGTCAAGGTGGAGTGACCTGTGGATTGTCTCCCATCCTGCCCTGTAGAAACTACCTGGAAGTCAGATTTTTTTCTCCTTTTTTCTTTTTTCCCTTTTCCCCCCAGAAGGTCTCTCTGCATTGTTTCACATTCTTTCTTTATTCTCCTTCCTTCTTGATTCTTGTATTTTTCATTCCCATTGCTTCCTTTCTCAGCCACTTCTTATGAGAATGGAAATAAAGACCCAAATTTAAACTTTAAACTTATAGGTACACTGTGATTAGAAAAGCTGCAAGGATTTCCCCACCCCAGGTCCTTTTTAAACCCTTCCTTAAAAAAACACATCTATTTAGACAGTTTGTTTCTCTATCAATCTGTGAAAAGTTAATACAGTTTTGTGCCATTTTTGTTATGGAAACAGCGCTGTAAAAATACCATATGGTCCACTGAGCCCTGCCCTTATAACCCCAATAAATACAAATCACCCTAGAACTTATCATTGCAAGTTCAAATATGTAGCTAATGTAATCTCAAAAATCCTTCACAAAAAGAAAACAAACGAGCTCCTTTTAAACCCCTGACTTGTTGCTCTTGACTTCAGCTATTTGTTCAGTATTTCAACAACACCAAACAAATGTGCCGGAAATACTTATCATTTCTGAGTCACCCCCTCGCTATCCTAGATCCCAGACTCTTCAAATTAGGGACTATCTTAAAAAGATTAATGTGATTCATTCCCTTTGTTTCTTTCATTTCAGTATTGTCTTCAGCCCATCCCTTGAGAGTCTCCTATTATCAATCTGCCTAATTCTGGCTAATCTTTCTTGATAATCCATTTCCCATCTCCCTGTCACAGGCTGTTTTGGTTATTCTGTTTTGTACTTTTTCTAACTCTGAAACATTATTATTATTATTATTATTATTATTATTATTAATGGCAGACAACAGTGTATATTATATCCAGCTCATGCCTGAGGTTAGGGTGGATTTTTCTGGTACTGATATCCTGTGCACATACATATACACCTATCAATGAAATTTAGATGATAAATGTTGCAGAAGAGCACTGCCTTCCTCCACCTCCTCTGTAGTATATGGCAATTAATTTGTACTTCACTGCTTATTTATACATATGTATTTCAGACAACCAGAATCCACCCTAATTCCTTGTGATTTATAATAAAATATAATAATAAGCTTTAAGCAAAAAATCTGTTCTCTCAATACACACTGAAAATAAGTACTCTGGGTATTATGGTATAATGGGAAATGTGATCAGATAAACTGTGTTATTTTATTATTTATCAACAGTATTTCACTAGTGAGTATCCAGAACTACCTTCACGTCATGGAACATAGTAGAAAGCAGCTTGATTTCCAGTGTCACATTAAGCTCTGGTTCCCATCTAACTGCTCTTTCAGAGATGCTCAGTTTAGTTTTAAGAGCGAGCAGCAGTTTTTGTGCCTCTGTGTGATGTCTGATTTTTAGAACATGTTTTTTTCCTGCCAAGGAATCCAAGCATAGAAATGTCAAAATAATAAGCTGCAGAAATAAAATAGTTTCTTTAAAGTAATTTCAGTCTTCATGGCTCCCTGTCTTCTTGAACTGTGGGTGAATGGGAAAGAAAACCAAAACTGTAAATAGTATTTTCAGTGGTATGATCTTGGTCATTGATACACCCTTTTGTGTCAGCGAGATGAAATAACACGAATGCAGAAACATTTGTACAAAAAGTGCTTATGTTTCTTTCTTTTCTTCATTTCCAGCATTGCAGTAGCACCACAAATGACAGAAAAATGACTTTGACACGCATGTGACAATTTGTTCTATGTGTACTTCTACTGTCACCCTAAAGAATGGAAACACTGCCAGATGATTCCACTAACAAATGCCAATTTAAAAAAGGGCTATTTGGGATCAGCTCACGCAGTAAACAGTTCTAAAAGCAAAGGGTAAATCACAAGACTAGCTATATATATATATAAATAAATCTCTGTTTACTCAGAGATATTGCACAAGTAAAAGAAGATCAGAGAACTTCACTGCAACGCTATGAAGGAACTACAGTTACAAGATTCAGTCTCAGAGGCTTTTGGGTTTATTAGCAGGTAGCCTGAATGCCACACAGCTGTTTCCATACCTCCACCTTGCTACCTGTGCAAAAGTCACCCCCATTCTGATGTTCAGCGTGAAGAAAAGCCAAGGACTGAGGGAAGGACTGGTGGGGGTTGCTTACTCCTACTTTGTTCTTGGAGCTGTCCTGAGCACAGCTCTTCAGGCTCTGATGTAGCCCAGACTCCTAATCTTAATGTGTTAAATACATTGTCCACTTTGGATTGTTCACTTAGCTCCAGCAAATGCCTGCTATTTTTTCCTGTCTGAGTACAATTAAAACTGCAGGATATTTGCCAGACAGGCTGAGACTCTTTCACCACTCTAAGCGTCCCTTTGCAGTATTGTGAAGAACAATCTATCAAATTACTCTCAGTCACCTATAAACAACTTATTTTTAACTGTCTTTACAGGTCTGTTTGGAGGCAGTTTAACACCCAGACTCATGCAGTGACACTGCCATCTGTGCCAAGCTGTACTTTCATTCACAAAGAAATAATACAGGAAAACTGGGGCCCTGTGAATGAATTTATCAGTGAGCTAAATATGGCATATGATAACAAATAAAACCAACCTATAAAAAGAAGAAATTGCTACTCAAGAGTAGGAAAAAAACCAACAATCCTCTCTTGCATGCCATCACATGCAAGTCTTCATGGGTTTTTATCCTGTTATATTTTTTATACCTGGTGGTATTTCACCAGGTATGCATAGGAATAGCTGAGAACAACAAACAGGCAGCCTTTGTGCAAACCAACTGCATATATCCCTAATTACTAAGAGCTGATACACTGCTGATTATATTCGGGGGGCTTTCTTCAATGGTGATTTTTTAAAAGGCCTCATTGAATTCACTTCATTTATTGATCCAAGAACGGCCACCTAATGTAAACACATCCCGGGCAGAGAAAATAAATGGACAAATAAATAGAGAACGAAAGAGAAATTCATTTGTGCTGAGGCCAGAGTAACAATATGCTTCATAAGGATATCAGTTCTGAAAGCATTTCAGAAGTTATTTTCCCAGTAAGTTCATACACAGCTTTCTGTACACTTATATTTCTGACCTTATGCAAAAAACAAGACCTTAATCACAACTTATACATCTATTCAAATACAGTCAATTGTAGAAAACAGAAGCAAAACATACACAACTTATATTTTACCTATATAATTTCAGAGACAGAGTGGATAATACTTCAGAAAAAAAAATTACATGATGTAACTTGCATTACTTTTTCTTACTACAGATCTTTCTCCCGGCTTTCAGGACAAAATCTGACAGATAACTTTTGCCCTACCAGGTTTTAACCAAAGGCACACCTTAGTCAAAAGGTACTGGACACCCTTTATTGTTGCTACTGAATTGCAACCGTGTTATTCAGCATAGTTCCTGTCCCGTTCTTTTTTCAATATACATTTCTTTGCTCACAACTTGGCCTGTACTGTTTCTACTAAATTAGAAGCACTTCTGGTTTGTCTGAAACCAAATCCTCTTGTGCTATAAAGCAGCGTGCCTGTCTATGACAACAAACACAGTAGGGGCCCTATCATTTGCAAGTTTATTTTAATGTAACAACCCACAGTAGATCACACGTTTGGATGCAGCCTAAAGTAACTGGTTTGCATTTTTTGAAAAGTCTATCTAATAAATTTAAGAACTTGGCAATTTTTTGGGGAAAAAAAAAAAAAGTTGCCTGGACAATTTAGTTGCATAAACTCCCATTGTAACAGGTGGAAATCATTAACTCAGTGTCTTTTTTAGGCTGCCATACTGGTGAGCTTGTCCCAGAATATTTTTGTATCTGTGTGCATTTGCACTTTCATCACATTCTTTTGGTTCTCTGCATTTTCCTCTCTCAGTTTGTTTTCTGAAAACTACCTGAGCAAAACAGTCAAGAAATTAGGAGCAGGGGTTTTTTCCCTTTACATTTTTTAGAAACCATAATTTTAGCACTTGTATGTATGAACTTACGTGAGCCAGAACTACACCTATATTTAAGCAAGAAAGTGAATCATAATTTGTTCTGCCTGACAAAGTACAATTCACCAACACAGCTCAGACAGAAAATCCCTCAGAGTGAGTGCACAGATTTTATGTTATCTACCAAATAACACACACATCTGAGGAAACCACATCAAGAACTACTTTGTGTTCTGGAAACCCGAGTTTTTTCTGTTTTTTAAAATGCAGATCTTCCTGTATAGTGGGTTTAAAAAAAAAAAAAATCCCCCATCATACGGCTGCAACACATGCATACAAAGGGGAGTTTAAAGACTCTTCTGCAGCTTTCTTCCACTACACACTTTTGGTCTCTGGTTTCTCACAGGTTTCTCTTCTCTCTTGAGAGCTTCTCTGCCTCTAATATCAACCTCTACTTATTTCTTACAGGAGGGTACCTTTGATAACTTCCTTAGCAGATTATTTGCATGACACTGATTCTCTGGTCACAGCTGAGAGTACCACGACAGCAGAGAGAACGTACACTGATTAAAAGAAGGATTCATTTCGGAGGAAATATTCCAGTACACACTTTTGGTGGGAATAAAAATTCTGACGCTGCAAAGCCTTCATCTGACATTTGCTCCCCAAGCCCACATGTGCCCACACCTGGCAGGGCCAGGCACACGTGTGGCCACTACAGGCTTGGGGGTGCTGCAAGCCCAAGCCCATCCTGAAGTACCCAGTGGGGACGGCGTGAAGCAGCTCTGTTTCGAGGTCCTGCCTTGAAAACATCTCAAACATTCACTTTTGTGACTGTTTGTGACTGTGTTTACAGGCTGGTGGAAATATATCTGCCGGACATATCACAGTGCTGCCGAAGGAAACGGCTTCCTGCGCACTTCCCACATCCCTCGCCGCTCCTGCTGGCCCCTGGGGACGTGCCACTCGTGGGCTTATGGCTGGGGGGCACCATCCTGCACCCACTGGGCTCCCCAGTTAAAGGACAGAAAGGCTATTTCTAATCCCAAGACTTTATCGTCCAGCATTTTTGTCCTCCTGCTTGGCCTCCTCTTGAATCTTTAAGCCACAGGGTAGTCAAAGCTGAATTTATGAGTAGAGGAGCTGACAGCAAAACCATCTGATGGGTCTGAGAAGGTGAATATGGAGGAAGGGGAGAAAAGCTCCACAGCAGAGCCTGCTTTCCATTCCCAAACCTGAACCTTACAAGCAAGATTGTATTTCTTCAGTTGTCAACAAATAGAGAAAAAAGAAAAAAAAAGAAAAAAGAAGCTTTACAAACGAGTTTCAGGTAAAATGTCTTCTTTCCCTAACAGCTGGAAGGAGGATGTTATTTGGATGTAAGATAAGTAAGTGATAATCTGTTGCTTGTGTATGATTCACTGTAACTACTGCTTTCTTTAATAAAGAAAAAGCCCACATGTGAATAAAATTCCCTCTGCCTAACAATTTCATTTGCTTTCTTCTTCTTCTTTTTTTTTTTTTTTTAACAACTCCCTTTTCTAGTCCTTGTGCTGTGCAGTAAATGCCACCGCTAATGAGATAATACCAGTGTGTTTGAGAGCAGACTGACCCCGCTGTTTTCAAGCAGTTTCAACTTCTCGACAGTCAGGAGCCTGCCTAATGTTTTGTGGCTGCCTCTGGTCATTGACATGGTACAAACTGCCTTATCTCCCTGTGGGAGGGAGGTCATTGCCAAACCCACGGCTACTTGACTGGGGGAGCAGGCCGTCTACAGCGACTCGAACACACGGCCTGTGCCAAGCAGAGGGCTTCCAACAAACAGCCTAAAATAGCTCCAGTCTGCGTGTGTTTCAGTTTTTCTCTGTGTGTCAACAGATGACATGCGTTGTCACGATGCTGTGTGTGATTCAAGAGGCTCAGTCGAGCATGTTCCAGCAAAACTCCCACTGTTTAAGATTTCTGCAACTTCGGCACTTTCTCAAATATCCTTCTTTACTTTTTGCGAAGCCCTTTCAGTGACCCCTTTTGTGTCAGCGTAGAGCTCAGCTCACAAATCAATTGTTCTATTTTTATTTCCAATATTACGCTTCCTTCCAGAGCGCTCATAGGATGATGCCGTTCACTTTGTCACCAACTCTTGCAAATTTTCCCAAAAACTCCCTAATTGAGCAGGAAAGCAGGCTTAGCAGGAAAGTGGAGAAAGAAACAGGAGTTCAAGCAGGGGTAGCCCTCTCACCTTTCGGGCCTCTGGTGTAGCCCATCTATTTGTGAGAAGGATATCCACCAAACTGGTGTAATATCTGTGCAGCTGATCCCCTGGGATGTCACATAAATAAGCCCATGAGAATTTGTGGCTTATGGAGGGAGGGAGCACTGCTGGCCTGTATTTCCTAGGGAGTCCAGTTCACCCAGAGCTTCCCTGGCTGCCCACACTTGGCAAGGCTCATCCCAGCCCCATGACTCACCACAGATGAGCAGCACGACACAAACGCCAAATTTCTTTCCAGGATCTCCAATTAACAAGACTTTCTAGAGCGCTCAACAAAGTCTCAGACACGCGTTGCCCACGCCCACATCTGCCTGCCTGTGGTGGTGCTCAGCTTCTCAGCTCTTCGTGGGGACAGAGGGTGCCTCTGTGGGACTCCCCAGAGAGGACAGGGACCTTCAGCGTGAGTAAGGATGGCACAGGATGACCCTACTTCTTTTCGCGTTTCGCCACATGTTAGTGGAGTGTCTTGCTGCATAACTGGGGCTCTGATGGACCACTGTAGCACAACAAAGGAACACACTGCAAGGAATAGTATGCTGCTTCTGACCTCTGTGTAAGGGAGATATTGTCATTACAGACAACAAAGGCAGATCAAAATTTGTCAGATTTCATGTATGATGTTAGACCACAGACAGCACTACATTATTTACGGCTGAAGTCTGTTCCTGAAGAAGCATCCTGCTTCCACGTAACTCACCTGGAGATATACATTATTAGCCAGGGATATACACTGAACACATGTACAAGAATTTTTAATCTCTTCTTTGGAAAGCTTGAACTACAAAATTGTACCTTCCCTAATTTTTTTCCTCCCTTGCTACATCAATTTGTTCTCTCAGGAGCTGAATACCAGCAATATTCACTGCTTCAGCAACTGGAAACTAGTTATAAATGGAAACATTTATTATGGAAGGAATAAAACAAACAAACAAACAAACAGAACAAAAGCAGCATGGGAATCTCATGAGGTTTAACAAGGACAAGTGCAAGGTGCTGCAGCTGGGTAGGGGCAACCCCTGGTATCAGCTGAGGCACAGTGTCCCAAAGATGCCTGTATTCTTCCTTTGGGTAATGTTCAAATGTTTTCTTTTCACTAATGTGTTCTGTGTAGGGAGCTTGCTGAAGGGTCACTGATTTTTAAAAAATGCAGTCTAAAGATTTCCTTTTTTCCTTCATCTTTGTACCGAAATTAGATTATTCCTCTCACAAAAGTAAGCAGAAAATACCACAAAATGGGATAAGACACAACATTTTCAGTATGACTAGCAAAGAGTAGTCCTCATTACTCTTCAAAGGTACAGTAGTACCAGCTGATGACATGATTGTAACCTATAAGAAAATAACAGCCTGTTTAGAAATGCATCTTCAGAAATGCACTCTCATAAATAGCTTTGAAATCAGATTTACGTGAACAATATGACCCGTCAAATATCAAGTCAGAGCTTATTACAAATACACAAGAGGGATTATAAAAAGAAATCCATCACTAGAATCAAAGATGAATTAATATGATGGCACAGTCCTAAATAAATGTACTTCACAATACATTCTTTGAAAGAGAGGGAGAGCAAGAGAGAGTGCAAACTATGCATTTAATGTGTGCTTAAGCAACTGTAACAGCATAGTAAGAGCTTGTATTTTTTCTGGCACAGCCCTCTGTCATAATCCCATTGCATACTTGCAAATGTATTTTTAAATTGCCCAGCTTCTGTCAACAGATTAATTCAGGGCTGTGTTATTTAAAAGGTGAATGCAAAATTCACAGGGCTTAAAACGTCTGCTCTGACTGACACACCTATAACGAAGGATCACTAAATCACCCCTCACCACAGGAAAATAAAATTAGAAATAACAGACACCAGAAAAGGAAGACAGCTCCAGCATGCCAAGATGATGCCAAATATACTTCAAGATTCATTTCCACTTAAAAGATACTGACCAAAAAAAATTTTTCAAGTGTTTACCTTGCTTGACTTCACGTGGGTAAACATTCCTGCACCCAATGTAAGGAGCTATATTTAGAAATGTATTCTTACCAGGAAACTAAGTAGGCTTCAGTGAAACCAAAACAGTCCTGGGTCTGACTCTGAGGCAGACGAAGCCAACAGGAACCCCACCCACATCACCAAGCTCAGAGCCAAAGCCAGAGACTGCACCCTCTCCCACCCCACCGTGGGGTAAATCCTCCCTCTCAGGCTCCGTGGATAGAGGAGGGTTTCTGGAGCCACATGAAGCCATAGCAATTACTTAAAAGGGAACAGCAGTATTGAAAAAATGTTATACAAGCAGTGGTAAACCTCAGTGGTCTGGGTTTGAGACAACAGAAAATCCCTTTGACAAGTAGTAAACATACTAAAAATAGTGCTTGGTTCTTTTTAAAGTCAGCCTAAAATAAATCTCTTTGCTTTTTGTATCCTGTTTTGCAGTTTCATGTGAAGGTGCCCGGCAACAAAAATGACTAAGGTCTTATTTCACAGCCTGTTTTGGGCTCTAATGCACGTAGAGAAAGTCATAGTATTACCAAGGCAGGACAGTACTGCTGAAGCAAATATTAACTTCAATTGCCTGAGCAACCAAGACAGAGAGGATAAGAAATAATTACAATGTTCTTATAACTTGTCTAAACTGTATTCTGAACCATTTCCACCTGGTTAAAGACTGCCATCGCCCAGGCACACTTCCCTCCCCTCCAGATCTCAGCTATCAGTAGGAAGACATCATCCTCTGCTAATAATAGCACATCCCTTTCTACACCAGGCATAAGGAATGGGACTGATCCCATCTCCTTTATGCTTGAGCTAGATATCAAGATTCCCTTAGCAGCCAGTGGAGGGAAACAAGTACTTCCAGAGAACAGAGCACCTGTGTCAGACGTGTGCTTTAGGACAAATTATACATCAAAAATTATTTTTTCTACATTGACAGTACAGGGAGTTCAGACTTAAATTTACATTTGATAAACTAGATCCTAGGCTGGCTAATTCCCTGCCTTGCTCCAATAGAGAATTCCATCTGTAAAATCACCCTAATTTATTTTATTTTATCACCAGCGTTTCTTAGGTGCTCAGAGTATGTATGAAATCAACACCTGTTCTGCATTAATTGTGGAAGCCTATTGTATGCTTTTGAAAAACTACATTACATACATATTAGTATGTTCTTTTAATAAAACGTTCTAGATGTTTCAAGGGTTTGGAGTAAGTTGCTCTCATTTTCCTTTCACCTTGAAGTTTTTGCTTTTTCTAATATATATAAATTCTGTAATTTTGGAACATTTCCCTTTCATTTTGACTTAGTAAGCATTCCACCAAATCAAGTGATTCTGTGTTCATAATATTCTAATTTAGTTACTGAATATCTTCAGAGTATACTTGTATTGCTGTATCTCCTGCACACCTATAGCTATATTTACCTCGTATCTAAAATCTGATGTGTTCTTTAGTTTTCAGGTCATTAAGGTTCACTTTAGCTTTTCTACTGAAACAAAAGCAATGTTTCCACGGTCATGGAAGTAGTAGATGGGGGGATAAAAAGCCTTTGGACGTCTGGCACAGTAATTTATATTTTAATATTCTCCTTGTGAGCAAATGTAAAAGAAAAACATACTGTTTAGGAGATTTCAGCTAAGAAGGTAAACAAAGCTTCCATTTAATATAGTCTCTCAGGCAACTATGATGCAGATTATGAAACAAGGATGGGAACTTACTAACATTCTACTTATTGTGCAATGTGCAATCCTACATTTCCCATATACAGCAGAATTATCATAAGAGCCGAGACTGGGGCTCTGAGCACCCTCGTCGAGTTGAAGATGTCCCTGCTCACTGAAGGGAGCTTGGACTGGCTGACCTTTAAATGTCCCTTCCATCTCAAACCATTCCATGACTGTGCTATACAGCAGCAGAATTGTGGACGTCTGACCGTATTGTCATAACCAAATCTACACACTCTTGATGGTAAAAATAATTTGTCTTATCTCTGCAGAACTCACGGTCTGGGTGAGTGGAACTCGCTGTTAACCCCAGAGCGTTTTTCATTGCTGTTTTTCAGATGGGGATGTTGAATGGCAATGGCCTGTCTGTAGAAGAAAAGCTGAGGGACAGAAGCACTGGAGGAAGTCACCGTCTTCTCCTGCCAGCTTTCCCGAAGACTTGCAGGGTGTAACTTCTGCCATGTATTTTTCTTTATAAAGAAATAAGGAAGGACCCATGCTGAGATATCTGAGTGGATATCTTTCAGTAGAGCAACATACTAGCCCTAAAATCGTTTCAACTTTCCTCCTCATCTAGCAGTTACTGAAGCACAAACATATAATCATGGGAAATGCTATAATTAACCATAAATCTCTGCTTCAAATCAAAAGGGCTCTGAACTTTCATTTCAGGCTGAAAGACTGGAACAAGAGCACAACTATTAGAGCATCTACCTTTGAATCAATTTCTGTCAGTGTGCTGGCCTTGTTTTTTTGGTCTAACCCACAAATGTGTACCTGTATGGTTACCCAAAAACTGCACATTATTTACCAACATCAGCATTAAAACTGAAGGATTTGGCAATGCTCCATCTTGGAACTAAGCATCTGATACTGTACACTTACTTTAAAAAAACATCAGAACTATGCTGAGAATACTGCTCCTTGTGCAACTCCACATACAAGAACTTGAGAAGGAATAGTTTTCTTATAGCTTTTTACTTTTTTACATATCTCTGTGTGAAACAGAGTATTCTCAAAAATAAGGCCTGATGTTGCAAAGCATTTCACAGCTCTCTTCCCACTGAGTATCTACTGAGGTTACTTTAAGGCTTTACTTCACCATAGTCTATGAACTATTAAATATTTTGAAGAAAAGATAGTAACAACACTATCGCTTTCTTGCTTCATATTTTAACACAAGCAGACTGCAGGAGAAATACTGATTGTAGCAGAACTCAGGTTTTCCAATAACTAAATTATAAAGCACTGAAATTTAGGCTGAAATTGGGCTGATTTTAAAGTGCCTAAAAAACCTCAAGACTTATTTAGCTTACACTGCATTTTGCTGACATCACGGACAAGGTCAAAATAACCCCAGGAGAGTCCTCCCAAAATCCAGTCTTCACTCCAAATCCATTTCCCTCTTGTCCTGCCTTCAAAGGGGCAGGTTTGATTTGTTTGAGGATTATTCTGATTGTTCCCAGGGTTCAAACCCCACCTTGACTGTTCCTTACCTGACCTCAGTGATTCCACTGGTGGGAAAAGTAGTGAGTAAGCTCAGTAAGAGACATCATGACGAACCTCAGACAGGTAACTACAACCAGCTCCTGCCAAGGGAGCTGGGTTCTCGCTGGGGAGGTATAACACTCTTGCCAGAGGAAATTATGGTACAGTGTGAGTGCTCACTGGAAGACTGCTGGCATGGAGATTGAGAGGATGAAGGGCACAGAGGAGTGCAGTCCTGGGGAGGCACTGCTGGGATTGGAAAACAGGAGTGCAAGGATAGGGGGTGAAGGAGAAACTGGAGGAAGATGAAGTGACTGGCAGAGTCAGCAAGTGTGAGGAGCCTGCCAGTGGTGTATTCTTCCCTCTAAGTATGCTAAAATCTAATAGAGATGACAGGGAAAGAGGCAAGATAAGAATACGGTGTTCCTGCATCCTGCAGGGGACTGACTGTAATGAAAGGGAAGAGATGGCTAAAACAATTTTTTTCTAAATTCTATCAAAATACCCCTCTGACACTGTTTAAAATGCAGGAATTTTACTGCCAAAAACCCAAAGCAAAATAAAAACAAATGCAGATTGAAGCTCGCCTGCTGATAGCACATGCCGTTCTGGAGCATCAGGCTCAGTAAAACCCACTGCAATGAACTCATCTGGTGAGCATGCCAGCAATTCCCAGGGCCTGTGACTTCCAGGGGGTCACAGTTAAGGTTCTGCTGTTATATGCCAGGAGCCCTCATTTTCTGTGTTTTCAGAGGTTTGAGTTTTGCTGAGCAAGGCATTTTGGAAAGACATGAGAAACCACTGGGCAATTTTAACTCTGTGTTAACAAAGGTTTTTTTTTTTTGGTCACTGAATGAGCTTATAGAGGATTTGCTTTAACTGTGTCAGAGGACAGTTAAACTGTGCTTTAACTGTGTTGGAGAGGAGTTACAGGGGGGAAACTATGCATTTCTGAGAGTAACTCTTTCAGGCTGTGAAGCGCTCTGCGGAATACTACAGACTGAACTGCATCAGAAAGATAATACACGAAAGAGTTGAGGGTCAGTGAGTGCAGCTGCAGGTTTCTGTGCTTACACACCCACCCTTCCATTCCTTTTTCTCGAGGAGGATAAATCCCTGGGTAAAGAGGAGCTCATCACTGCCTGGACCTCAGTTTTATACACAGAAATCTCAGATATTCCCTGTGACCTCCAAATAGCTGCATGTTTTCTGAACACTTGCAAACATTATATTCCTCAGATCCTCATAAGCCACACACAAGTATGAAGTCTGATTCTTTAGAGAAGCATGAAGAATAACTGGCTAAACATACACGCAACCTGGTTAATGGTTTTCTTAAAATAGCTGAAAGTGAGTTGTCTTTTTGATTAGGGTGTTGTCCTCTTTGTCCTCTAATACAAAATGCCCAAGCCAGCAATATATTTTTTTAAACACAGAGGGCTGGTTTGATTATGCTGGCCTGGTTCTACTTCAGGGAGTTCCTTTAGCTGCTGAGCTGCACACTAACTCAACTGGAGCTCCTTCCCCTTTCACCACATCTTTACATTCATTGTTTTGTTGTTCAGATACAGCTCTCAGTTACAGAGTGCAAAGCTGCAGTACCTCATCTTTGGCAGGTTATGCTGAACTTCAGAGAAGTTTAAGACTCGTGGCATTTAAAGTGTTCTGGCTTGTCTTGTGGGGCACTTTTTTGGAAGGGAAACCAAGGTCTAACATCTGGGACAGATAAAAAGATGTCCCACAGAGAGGTGATGGCACTGTTAGTGGGCAGTTATAAGGGATGACCTGGCTACAGCAGAAATTTCTGCCTGAATCCATCATGCAGTGGTTAGACTGAGGCTCTGAGGCATGAGGCATATGTCTGGTTTTGAGAAAATGCTAAATAATGTGTTCTAGCTACCCATAAAGCATCTAATCCTGCAAAACTCTTCCACTCAATAATCTTTGTGGCACTGACTTCCATAGGTGTACGTTTATTTCGGGAAATAAAAATATCTTTTAAACTGCCTTTAACTTTATTTCTTGTTTCATTTCATTGCATAACCCCTTCTACCTATAAAAGCATACAACTAATTATCTAAATGGGATATTATTAATTTGATTTTTCTTAAGACCATTTAATTATGCTTCCAGGCACAGGAGTCTGCTTCTCAAAACCACAAAATTCAGTCTCACTGCTGTGCCTTAACAAACCTAGAGATCCAAGTTACAAAAATTATCTAATTAGCTATAGAGGCACAGGAACAGAAAGAACACTCATGTGTAAAATGTCACAAGATTTCTCACAACTGGACATACGCAAATAAAAATAAAGCAACATTATATATATATATAAATAAAGCAAAATTACAGCAATGTACACGCACTGAATGATTCAGAAAATCAACTAGACATGAAACTTGACTTAGTGCAGAAAGTGTATACTCTGGGTCTGTACATATTTATAGCTACACACATAGAATATATATTCAGCAAAATTGTGTCTTACCAGAAGAAAGTGCTGACAGTCATTTCAATTTGAGATGTCTATTAAAAACTCAGAGAGAGAGAAAGAAAGCTCTGTTCTGATGAAGGACTGAGCATAAGGGTTCTAAACTGGTTTTGCCTTGCTGTTCCTGAGGTTAAAATCCTGGGATCACAGGTATTTATGGTGTTGGTTTACTATCTTGAAAAATGTTACTCTTCTCTCAGTGAATCAGAGTCTTTTTCACTTAAACCAGCCCCATGGACAGACAACAAAAAAAGAATTTGGGAACTTTACCTCCACCCAGTGCCCATCAAATCTTAACATACTGTTTTTGGTTTTTTTCTGAAGACTGCTTAGGAGAGATGAGTGTCCTGTCACTGCAGTTCCTGCCCATGACCCTGTACCACCTTGGGCCTATTTCTTTTCCTCGGTAGCAAAAACTCCCAATTCTTTTTAGCAGTGGTGCATCTCCACTGGCTGTAGCAGTGGCAGAGTGTGAAGCCCAAGGAGGTGAAGAGTTGTGGTACACAACACCATGCCTGCTCCCAGCCTTGCACTGGGGTGGAAACATGCAGGACTTGTCTCTGGAAAGGACATCACACCAGGACACACAGAGAAATAAGGCATCAAACAGTGCTTGGAGCTTGGTTACAGACAAGCTGGCTAGGATGGATCCCTCTGGGAAAGGTGGGTGTCTAATTTAAAAACCAGTTATCATCTGGGCTTTCTTCCACAGTTAATAGCCAGAGAAGTACCTCAAAGGCAGAGCCACCTTCTCCACTTCTAGACAGGCTGAACAGCACTTCCAAGGAAACTCTCCAGCTCTGAGACTCCTGACAGTTTTTGCAGTGAAACCTTTAACAGCTGCTTGATGGAGCTCAGCCCCATCAGCTGTGGACAGGAGCCTTCAGAGACCAGCCAGGCTTCTCTGCCCTAAACTCACCCAGGTGAGAGCCTGGCTCCAGGCCCACCTGGGTTCCTACAACTGTAAACTGCTTTATATTAGTTATTTCTCTGAAGCACATTTAAATATCTGGAAATGGGATTCAGCAGTTTTAAATACCTGTAGTATTTCAGGCTGATAACATCTATCACACACATACATGTTATAACACCTACTTATCCTGAAACCTAACTTTTTTCATAAATTATTCGCTTTATGCACGTCAAAAGGCTAAACAGTCATTTTGCAAATATACCTGATTTCCCTACACCCTTTGAAAACACAGAATTTATTTTCCAGAGTCTGTCATATTCAGTAATCAGTTAAAATACCAAGCTACTTCTTTCTGCAAAGGTCTGTAATAGTCAAAATGTTCACATGCAACAGCATAAATTTCCCCAAGTTCTGGAGTTTCTCTTTGGGAAGTGCAACAACTTTTTTGTATCAGGGACACTTCTGAAAATTTGAGGTCAGACAGATTTGTTACTGTGATCAAAGCTGAATCTGTCAATTTTGACAGCTTCACTGAGGAAAATGCAGCTTGCTTCTAGCGAGGGCTTTTATGAGTGAAACTGGAATCTCACAAAATGTGCCTTTATGCGGCTCATAAAGGAAAAAGTCCAAACTAAAACACTCCGTTGGTATTAAACACACATACAGCCTTACGTTGTTTGCTGCGTGCCCTGAAGACCATAGGAAAGAGAAAAATCAACAGCTAGGAGGCATCAAGCCTTCCTGCAAGGCTCTCCCTCCTACACAGGCATGGTCAGGAAAGGGACCAAGGTGGTGTAACAAAACCCCTGGAAAACATGGAAGATACTGTTGGAAGGTCACTCTGCTGTTTTTGCAGTCGTTTTTGCTCTCTGCCTACCCCCTCCTCGGGGAGCAAAGAACACAGAAGTGTTGGCTGAACTGTGCCCCCTCCAGAAGCTCTGGGGTCGCTGAAGAATGAGGAACACTATTTTTAATTTTCAGAGGAGAACACCAGTGGAGTTGCCAGGAATCGGCACAGAGGCTTCTCACGTTGGATACTCACACTGAGATCTGTCCTTGGAGCCCAGGGATGCAAATGAGCCCATATTTTTGCACAGCAAAACCATCCTAAAGCTTTGCCAGTGAAGCTATTTCAATGCTGATGCTTTGGAGACATTTCCCCCCATCCTGTACACTTTCCCAGAGCTGGAAGATCAAAAAGTACAGTAAGTTTGCAGCCGATGCTTGTGCAAGTTCTCTCAAAGTGATTCAGACACATCATATTACCACAACCTTATTGACTACTGGACCTGAAGACCATATTCTTTTCTGTTCATCTGTATAAATCTTCTTAAAATTGCCTTTTTATTGTATTTTAATTCAGACGCTCTGACAGGCCAGTGAAACTTCCTATTTTGCCTTTCAAATCATTCTTGCTGCTCACTGTGGGATCAGGATTAACCTTCAGAACAAATGCCCTCGTGGAAGGAAATGAATGAAACCACCACTCAGAGAACCAACTGATATTTTTCAAGAGACCAGGAAAAAAAAAGAAAAAGAAAAAAGAAAAAAATACCCGTTCTATGCAGGAAACTAAAAAGACAAGCTCATGGTATTCTGAGGTAAAAACCATGAATGGAAAGAAAGTCCATTCACAACCACAAATCCAAGTCAGAAGGGTTCTCTCTTCCCAGTCTCTTTAAAAGACAAAAATCATGTGCAATTCTGCAGGAGAGTGCACCTGTTACCATAAACTTACACCTAAGTGAAAGAATTTCCTGCTTTGCTCTTGGAAACCCTGTCATTTTTTAGTTAAAGAGCACATGGGAGGTTTGTTTCCCTTCCTTCTAGTCTTACGTGGCATTTGGTTGAGGTATGTACATAATTTTCCAGGCTCTTTACACCAGAAGTTTTTGACAAGTTCCCGGTGACTCCCTTTATTTAAAGTGATTCCTCTTCCTATACATGTTTCCAGTTTGCTGAGCTTTTTCCCTGCCTTTTCCCAGAGTTTCTGTGGAGTGCCTGGTCATGGCTTGTCATCTGGCAAAGACTGGTACAGAGTCATCTGCCGGAAGAGGCATTAACCATCTTTAGAGTTGCAGGGATTGTCATTTTTAAACAGGATTGTTTTCAAAAATCACTGAATATTTTCAATGGAACATTATTTTTCTTTCCATACTGGATGATTGCAACAGAAATGCAACATTCCCACACATGCACAAATAAAATCATCAGCTCTATACCTCTTCCTGAGCCCTCTGAATGTGAAATGACACATTTTATGGGAAACACATAAAAGAATATTTTAGCATTTTTTCTTGACATGAATTCAGATGTTGAATGAAAAGAGCTGAGAGTTAACACCTTTGCTGAGCTGTCGAAAAAAACCCAACAAAACACAACTCACATCACAAAGACTAAACCAAGAAACCACTGTCTACTGCCCAAAATGATAGCCATGTGCCCCCACCAGTCACTGTCAGTGGGCTGCATTCCTTACAAAAGATATATATGTACAGCACCTCTTTTCTTTAGCATTTGTCACAGAAGTTTAACATGGCTACAAGGATGCTAGAAAATCCTTCCCCCCTTCTGGTCTCTGTCTTCATATCACCATTAAAAATCCAACCTTTTTAACCAAAGAGCAAGAGAAATAATAATGAGAAATCTAAACCAACCCCAAACCATAAAAAAAGGTAACAAACGAAACGCCCCCACCACATCTGAAGTTTTTACCCCAAAAGGGAAAAGCAGCAAAAGAGATTTAGTCACTACTAGTGACATGAGTAGTGACTCATATCAAACCTGCTCAAACACTATTTCAGCTGCATGCAGCTCTGAAAGAGAAAGAAAGAGGGAATGGTCTACTGAATGAGATGTTAAATAATACACATTAATCAAACTCTGTAACCAGCTTCACACAGACGTGCGGTCTGACAAGAAGGCCCATTTAGTCAAGCAAAAATGTAGGGAAAAAATATCAAAAGATCTGCTGCATATTTTTTCCAGTTTATTTTTCCCTTTTTTTTTCCTCTCTGCACTAATAATTTTTAAGAGGCCAAAGATATTCAAAGTGAAATGTCACCATTCTCACAAGCTTAAATAAACTATTTATTAGCAATAGACTAAGTACTCTGAAGAAATTTATTTGCCCTGGCAATAATATTTATAAATGACCTATGAAATATTATGACTCCGTACCAGTAGCATTGCAGTTTGCCTGTGAGGATTTAGTTCCAATCAGCAAGTGCACTTAGAGGGGGGAAATATTCCTGCGCTGGGCCGGTGGAGTGCGCAGGCAACGCTTGGGAAAAGATGAAAGGGCTGTAAGCACAATCTCTTCTTTGACACTGGCAGCAAATAAATACAGAAGGAATAAATAAATAAATCATTGAGCTCCAGCAGACATGCACGCATTTTATGGTCCCCATCAGCTGAGTCTCTGCTGCTTGTCACGGAGAGGTCTAAAGCAGGGAGCGGAGATCCTCAGCCACAGGCTGGCGAGGGCGGGGAGGCTCCCAGAGGGGGAACACAGGTCCCCATTGAGCACGGGGACACACGGGCTGCTCTTCACGCTGCTTTTTCTGACCAGCACCAAGGACCGGGGCGGGAACAACAACAGAAACCCAGCAATTAGGTATTGCAAACAGAACTGCTATTTTAAGGACAGCAAACTTCATTAATGGTTTGGTGGCGGAGGGGTTGAAGTAAAACGCATAAATACACACAAAGGTGTAAAATTCAGACTACTTGAATGCTAATAAATACTATATTTGAACACACATTCCCCCAGATGACACTATTTGGCTCCATGCTACAAAGCCGTTTTAAAAAGCAGCTCATGTTGATGTTATTTGTCCTCCACCACAGGACAGATAAAAACTTTGGAAAAAAAAAAAAAGAGAAATAAAACAGATGATTAATTCTAAAACTGTGTGTTACTTCCTCAGGTCCTGATGGCAGTTTTGAGCAGGGAGGCAAATATCAATAAAGAACTTAAGAGTTAGGTCTCTTCTGCATTCTCAATTAAAGTTTTACTTTATTTGTTAGGATGTAAATCAGTCAACACACTACAAAAGATTATTTTTCCCCACAGTATCAAATATATCACCGGAAATAACCAAGAAAATACACAGACATCAGAAAACAGCTTATATTTCCATCTTTTTTCCCCCTGAAGAAAATGTTAAGAGAACTAACAACGCCACAAAGAGAAATATCTCCTTGGGATTTAAGCACAGAAGGCATCATGTGTAAGATCAACAGATGTCATGTGGAACATAGCATCTACCTAAAACATCGTCTCTAAAGAAAGCTGGATGAGAAAGAAAGGACCTGCAAAGTAGTTGCTCAATCCTATTCTCTCCCTCTCATACCTTGTTTGCTTTATTCCCACTCCCCTGTGAAAATGCTGCAGACTGACACAGTGACACAAAAAGCCCCCAAATCCCAGCCCCTTTGGTACTCTTGTCACAGGCTCTTACACCGACACAGTAGACTTCCTTGCAGGTTTTCAAGTTTCCTAAACATCCTTAATTTTCTACCTTTTTTTCTTCTTTTTTTTTTTTTTTCCTAACTGACCCCTAGTTCTTTGCACCCCAAATTTCAACGTACCTAAACAAGCAAGCCCTGCTGAGATGTGGCCAGGAGCAGGTCCCAGCAACGTGCAAGGCACAGGGCGTGTCACGATTTCCATCTTGACAACAGCCTCGAGCCTTAGCTCATCTAGGGAGCGGCCCTGGACATGAACCTCTACAAACTTGGCCCAGGTTTCCTCTTCATGACTGAAGAAGGTGTCTTTTGCCTGGTTTGAAAAACTACCCACTGCTGATCTTCAAAGTCTGCTTCCAAGGCACACTTCTCACACTGCACAGCTATCTGTTCTTCTGAGGTTATTTCTCAGGCTCATGGGAGTGTAAGGAGGTGGGTACAGGAGGACTTTTCTTCTCCCCAGAAATAATGACCCAGGAAAATGTAGAAAGCGAATCTCAAGGTATGACACCACAGTGGCTGTGGCAGGAAAACAATATATTTAGAATCATGGGACTGCCTGCAAAATTCCATTGGGATTCTTCTGATTTGTCTCCTCGCCTTTAAGCACTTGCCCTGCACCCCTGCAAGTGTTCAGGATTTTCTCTGTGTAAGGTCCAGGTGCTGTCACACAACCACATAACTACAGGACATCCCCCTGGGCTGGGCTCGGAGGAAAGCCCCAGTTCCAGAGATGTGCAGTGAACCAACACCCTAGCCATGTACCTGCAGCCTCAGAGCACAGGACTTTGCAGCAAAGCCATCACCAGCCCACCCCATCAGCACTCATGGACACTGGCCATGGGAAGACACCAGCTGCCTGTTTTCTCTGCACCTGCAGTGCAGGACTAGGGCCTTTCTCCTGTGCTTGTTGTACAACACAGGTGTCAGTGGTCCGTGGTTTGGAGACCAGAACAGCAGGTCAAATCTAGTACCTGCAGCTCAGCAGAAGACTCAACACAATCCTAGAAATGAACAAGACTCAAGCCTGAGCATGAGGTGAGGTTTCAAAAATCCAGCTCAACATGGGTGAGACTTGAGAGGTCTCTCCTTAGTCCAGACCGAGGGACAGTCAACAAAGGAGCAAAGGCCTATTTGCTCTGGAAAACAACAGGCTTTTTGGGGCTAAATAAATTTCAAAAGATCAACCATATTCCCCCTCCCAACTTTTTCTTCAAGAGATTAAATTGCGTCCATCATTTTCCTTTCTTTTTTCTTACTCTTCCCTCCTCCCCCCATTAATCTGATCTTGCTGCCTAATCTCTGTCCGGGGCTGTGTGCACCTTGGAGGTGCATGTCTGCCATCACAACAGAGAAATGTGAAAAAATCATAAAGGGAGGCTGATGCATTAAATACAAGATATATTTTGTTCATTGCTGAATCCAACTTGGTCCACTCTGCCTGCTTATTCTAGTTAAATGCACATGTCAACATATAAAAAGTTATTTCAGACTGCAGCATTTCATTACCCGAGCCAAGCCAAATGAACACAGGAATAGCAACAGTACACATGCCAAGGAAAATGAACTTTTTTTTCCTCCTACTGTGACATTTTTGAAGGCAGCCAATTATACATTAAAAACATCATGAATGAGCAGTGTAATTTTGGAGCCATAACTTAAAGTGAAGTATTCCTTTAAGTATGAAATTAATATAATCATGACATTTTAACAGTTTTTCATGGCCCTGCATTCTTCTACAAGGACTCATTCTAAGTAAACCTATATGCTATATAAAAAGACCACAATAATCTTCTCCCACTAGTAAAATTGCTACTCTTATGAGTGTTACATATATAGGAGTTTTTACATACATAAACATAGTGTGGTCACTTGTGGGATCTATAGATTACATTGGGGGCATATTAAGGGAGTAATGCATGTGCCAAATTTGTTGGCATGTTTTACAGTGTCTAGATTTTTCTATCCTGTGCTATTTTGTACATTTCCTGCCCTGACATAAATGACCTCATTAACAAGAAATCCTAATAAGTATACAGATTTTTTTTTTTTTTTAAATTTCAAAATCTGAAAGTTGCTGGCTACAGCTTACTTCTGTTTTGTGACGTCCCTCTGTATGCATACTGTTGGAGGAGAAGGAAAGAGGAGGAAAAAATAATAATATGAAAAAAAATTGTGCTCACAGAAGGAAGTTTTCTGCTGAATGACATAACCTGTACTCCCAGCAGTCCCAGCTATGGTCAGCCTGCCCAACCAGCTAGCAAAATTAGGCAAATGCAGAGAAGATATTCTGGGGATTGAAAATCACCTTCCAAATACAAGCAGTTCATTTTTGCCTTCCAAGCCAAAGAAGGAAATCACACAGCAGCATATGGAGTACTCTATTCCCTACATATTAAAGTTGTGTTGGCTTCACAGCAGTTCCTGTCACCATTCAGTATCTTACCCCCCAAGCAGATATGTTTTACCACAGGCTCAGGAGTCTATTTTTGCAATCCCAAATCAGGGTAAAAAACCCATTGGGATTCCAGGATCTGACCCACTTGTGATCACCACAGTGATCCCTACAGTAACATTTACTCTGTAGCTGGGGCTGGAAATAAAAGCTGTTCTCAGCATCAGAAACAATGTTCTGTTTTGGATTTTTTTTTTTGTTCCTCTGGATAGTGAGTTTAGAATGTGCTACAGTACTCAGCAAAAGCTCCACTCAGAAATAGTAGCAATATTCAGTACTCATATAGCACTGTAAATTCTTTTTAGACTCTAAAAAATGGAGGATGAAATGCATAAAATATAAAAGATAGCCAGAAAAAGAAAAAATGTAGATGCAAAAATTACAAAATATAAATCAGAGCTCGGTATGTTTACACATCCATGCAACTGCATGCTCAGTTAACATATATCAAAGACCTTTTGACTAAGGTAGAGCCGTGCAAGGCTGCAGAACCAGGCTCAAATGAAACCTGGCCTGAAGCGTGCTTCTCAGGTCAGGCTCCAAAATTCTCTAAGAAAATCTCATTTGTTTGCAACTCCTACACCCAGGAAGAGCAGCTTCATGTTCCCCCTCCATCCTTCTCCTCTGACAAACTACCATTTCCCAACCTCAGGTTCCTGCCCTGCCCTCCTTCCAGCCACCTCCCCGAACGCTGTTCCCCTGGGGGGATGATGAGGGTGAATGGAGAGGTCAGAGCTGAGGGGGGCACAGAAATGCATATCCTGAGGGCACTCCTGTGGTATTGCCTACCTAGCCCTTCATTTCTGAAGCTGGATATCCCATTTGTATGGTAATCATGAAGTTGGCTTTGTGGTGAGAATACTCCTCGGGTATAGCCCTCCTGCCCTTCAAAAATGATTTCTAACTGGCTTGCCCAAACTAATTTATGGTATGTGTGGTGGTGCTGGGAGAAGACTGCTGTGCTTCAGTATCTGGGTTATTCACCAAGGACCATCCTCCTGCAGCGGTACTAGAGAATTTTGAAATAAGAGTGGAGGAAAGAGCCGTTTCTTCTGTTTGGCTGCAAACACTGAGGCAAACTGCACACTGCACGAGGGTGTCAGTGCTCCCTGCATGGCACCCACTCCGCCTTGTTGCGGGTTCAGCCTTTCACAGGCAAGCACACTTGCTGCTTACCACCTCAGAAACCCTGCAGATACACACAGAGACGAGTTGTGCGAAGCTGCTGAGCACCTTGGGAGCCAGTAACCAAACTAACACGAATGGGCAGCTCATGGGAAGGCAGAGGAGGAATTTAAAGACGGTTGGTGTGTTCTGAGCTGCTGCGAAGGAACGTGGGCTTCTGCTGCCTCCTAGGGTATGTGCTGCTGGCAGTGCCTGCTGCTTGGGAGATACCTGAACTCCTGGTAAACTTCCTAAGCGCAGTGCAGCTGGCAACGTGCTTACGGCGGCAGAGAGGCCAGGGTGCGCTAGTTTTGAGCATTTACATGGCCTTTAAGCTGTTTTTTTTCTTCCTCCCCTGGACAAAAAAAAAACCCCAAACAGTTGCACTGGAAACATGCTGTAATTTTCAGATGGAGAAACACTCCAAAGAAAAATTCTCAGCTTGTCTGTAGGGAGGGCGGCACTTGCACAGTGTTCAGCCACAGCCAGCTAAGAACAGCTACAAAACCTAATTTTGAAAATAGCTTTCTAAATTAAATTGTTTAACATCCGCAAAAATTGGAGGTTGCAAAAACTGTCCAAATGACTTTTTTTTTTCACATCAGAAAATCACAATTTTTAAAACACTGCTCATATGAAAAGATGGGTGCAATGCATTTATAAAAAAAAATTTAATATTTTTTTATATGAACAGGATAGAAGGATTGTTGAAATATTGCTTTTTCCACATTACTAAAGAAAGGCATTTTGTTTTGTGGCCCAGGATCATTCAGAACTTTATGTTTATTTACAATAAGCTATTAAAAGTTACAAGAATCATAAGTAAAATACTTGTAGCTGATCTAATTTGTGTTACTCTTTGGACATTCAGGTCAAGGCTCTTCATGGGAGGATGTGACATTTTATAAAAAAAAAAAAAAGCTAAAAAATCTCCAAAATACCCTTAAAGTAAAAATACTTTTTTTCACCCAGCAATAGTAAATAAATTACTTCATTGCATCATAAGCAACAGAACTACCAGAGCTTTGATTCCTATACGTTTGTGGCCGGACTCTCTGGCACCTGAGAAGAGCCACGCTCACACTGCAGTCTTTTCTTCTGGGAGCAGGGGGATTAACAGAGTGTCTGTCCTCTACCCAGGCACTTATTTTCTCTAAAACTTACAGGAAATCAATGTTTTTAAGCTCATGGCCCTTTCCTCAGTTTTGGTTAAACCCACTTGTGATGCTGGGAAGGTTTTGGTGGAGAACAGGAAGAGATGGACAGGCTCCCTCGAGCACAGCCTTTTTGGTCTACGCTGCTGTTTCCAGGACCTTTTCCCTGCAGGTTAAACAGCTGGCGTGCATCAATATGGATTAGATTTCCACTGTTTTAATAGACCATGAAAGACTCTCTTCCCAAAGGTTCTGTTACTTCCCAGCAGCCCTAAGTCACTCTGCTGTTCCTGTCTTCCTTGGTGTTCACAGTTAATCCGTGCACCCTTCTCAAGGAGCGCTGGTGCAGAGTAGAACATCTTCTGCCAGTGGCTATTCTTTCTCACTAAAGGTAAGACTTGAACCCAGCTGATTTCAGGCTCCTCTGCAGCACATGGCTGTGAGCCCCTGCGTGCCCCAACTCCAGCATGCTCCAGGGTGTCACGGGCAGCATCTGCTGGATGAGTTTGGCCCCACCAGAGGAGTTTCAGCCAAGAGAGCAGAAACGCAACTAGACTGCACCGATTGCCTCATCAGAGCAATCCTTGAGTCTGCTATAAATGAGATCAAATTATTCAAGCTGGATCCTAATCAACAGTCAGTGCAATCACTGGGGAGCAGACACTGCCATCTGCATGCTCATTTCTTGGGGTTTGGAATTATTTAACATTTGATTTATGGTGGTGAATTGCATCCTGGCAAATGTTCACTATACGAAACTCTCTGTTCCCTCACCCATTAAAAACCAGGGCCTGATCCATGTGAAAGCTTCCTACTGAGTTCACTAATTTTGGATCTGGCCTCTGGGTCTCAAGACTGGCATATAATATCCCATTTCTGTCCAGTTCACTTTCTCAAATTCAGAAGCTCAAGTGTTTTCCATCAACGTTTTTATGTTTACTTTTGGGAGAATCTTCACAGTGGGTCAGGTTACTGTGATATAGAAAGGATGACCCACACTGGCATATAAATTTTCGAAAGGATCTCAGCCTGAGGCAGACATCTGCCTCAGAGAATTTCAGCCCAGATGGCTGAAGCTTGGCAAAGATGTAAGGAAGTGAAAATAGAGCTCCATAATGGAAAGTGGTGTAGAACCTTAATAACTGGAGGGTGCTACCAACTACCACATATTATAAAGAAAACATAAGGGGAGAGTTGAGGAAGGATTCTTTCCATTATACTTCAGAATATATGATTTGTCTCTTCTTTTACTTGCAAAGCTATCAGAGTTAGCTCTTTTTTTTGTTTTTGCCTGATCCTCCTGAAATTACCATCACAACCAGGCAGCTCACAACCAGCCTTTCGTTCTCATCTGTATTAAACAAGGTTTGTTTGAGAAGCATAAAACTGTCTCACATAGTCAAAAGGAGTCAGGGCTGAGATAGGTCCTCTCTGCATTGACAAGTCAGCTAGCAAGCTAGAAAAGCTGTGTGGCTGAGATCTAAGCAGTTAAACCATTATTACTTGGTTTTCAGTTTAAAAGCTCATCTTGAGGTTTCAATAGAAGAACACGTGCATGATTTCAGTTCTACAGCACCTTAAGCCCCCAGCATAACACAGAGATTCACTTAGTCATAACAGATGAAAACCATAGTATCACTCATATTAATTCTGAAATTTTTGAGTTCCCATTCTTGCTGTCACCTCATCTCAGTCAGTTCACTCCTGATGAGCAAGCAGGATGTGAACACATGAGCTGGAAACTTGCTTAAAGCCATGTAAGAAATTTGCTACAATTTACACCTGCGTAAGTCCTGGGTCACTTCACTGGCATAAATGGAAACGTAATTTGTCTTGAAGCATCAGGGCTTTTATTTTTTTGTTTGGTTGCTTCGTTTTGTTTTAATTCGGTAACAGATTGAAAATAAAAATCCAATGACATCACGCTTATGGTGCAGAATCAATGTATTTATGCTGTACTGCTCCAGAGTAAATGAGATAAGGCTTTGACCAAAGTAGCTAAGAAAATCCACACAACACCCATTTGCAAAAAGCCTTCTGAAAAACTTTATATTATGGAATGACTCAATCTTTACAAATCTGGGGGCAAACAATGCACAAATTCCCTAGTGCCAAAACATGTTTTTGTTAAAAAATGTGTTTATTTCAGACGTATTTATGAAATCTTGTAAATGTAGCATGCTCATTTTGCGACTGACTCATCATGCACCAGTATTTACCACTTGTTTGTTTGTTTGGGTTTTTTGTTTTGCTTATGGTTTGTTTGTTGGGTTTTTTTTAAAAATGCATTTCAGCTATGCCCATCACCCCACCCACTAATTGGGGGTTTATAATGGAAATTCTGACCAGGCCTTCACTACGGTGGTGCTTGCAGGCAATGTCATGATAAATAGTTTACTGTTTAATGACTCCTGACGCAATCACAGCAGGAATGAGATTCACTAACATCCACCCCTCCATTGTTACCCAGGAGGAATAAGATGGTAGGGCAATACCACTCTTCTCTGAGCCCATCTTTTCAGCTCCCAATTCAAAAATGAGTGTTTAAATTGGTAAAGAGAGAGTTTACCACCACAATCCAACCTCTACATTTGTTTGTGTTGGACGACACTTTTGTTCTGGCTCGCGTTACTCAGATGGATAAAACTCAGAAGGGTTCTGCTTTGCTGCCCTGCTTTCTCCTAGTGTTTTCTGCATTTTTTAAATGCTACCAAATGGCTGCTTTTGGCTCCCAGCATTATCACATGTTGTCTATAAGTATGGAAATAGTTATGGTAATACGGACGTAAATCATAACTGCAAATACCACATAAAGAAGACTGCCATATAATTATAAAAATACCTAATACATTTCTTTTTCAAAGACAACACAGCTGTCCTTTCTAACCTTTCATTTGCAGATTCTTTTCTCTCCTGTTTTTATTTATAGGTTGCCGTGCAGAATGACACAGCACACCATGATTTTTGTTTCTAATTTTGAAAAGAAAAGGAAAAGAAAGAATAGGCATTTCATCATAAAGAAGCATTAGTTTACAATTTTGAAAAGAAACTAACGCCAGCTCTAGAACATCGTCTTGGAACCAATCTCCCTCTTAATACATTTCAAAAGAATCTGTCAATGGCTACATACCACAATATAAAATGAAACCCTGCCATCAAACTGAAGAAGGGGTCGGCCAAGTGGCACACATCACGTGTTGGGAAAGAAGCCTCATTCTTTCTCTAAACATTTCAGTGTTTTTGTGAAGAGAACCACACTAAGTTATTATGCTGACCACAACAAAATAAGATTTTTATACCCTACTCATGGAAAAACAGGTTGAAAAGTGTTATGGGTAAACTTATACTATGCAAGGTTTTATGTCACTAAAGCCTTATACAGCACTGATGTCGCCAAAAAGGGGGTTACACGTTGCCTGAAAACTGTCACCATGTACTTTGCCCCTTTCTAGTCAGCTTTGCAATCCTTAAAGGCAAAGTAAACTTCAGCTTCGCTTTATGCTGGACCCCCACGGTGCTTCACCCTACACAGGCTTGTTCTACCTCTTCCCTGATCCCTTAAAGTTACATAAGGGGCTGGATGGCCACAAAGCAGAGGCTGCTGGATGGTCACAAAGCAGAGGCTGCTGGATGGCCACAAAGCAGAGGCTGCTGGATGGCCACAAAGCAGAGGCTGCTGCATGGCCACAAAGCAGAGGCTGCAGGCAAAATTGCTCATGCCACACGAAGGGAAGGCTGCTATCTCTGAATCTTTGCCTCAAAGCTTCTACCCATCACTGAGCAACCCCTTCAGAGATCTGCACCTATGCCTTTCTGTGCAGCAAATCCCACATTTTAACTGAAATCACAGCAAGCCTCTCAAGGGAAGGAAGTTCATCTTAACCATCAGAAATGTGCACCTTTCTCTCCCTCAATTTACAAAAGGAGTAGTTATCACTTTATGGAGAAAAACATAGAGCTCTGAATGGGTATAGTGCATTTTGACTCCCTTTCAGGGAAACAACTAAAACAAATGAACTGTAAAATGCTGGTGGGAAGGATCAGTCTGGACCAGAGGTGTAGTATTCGCTTATTGATACAGCTTATTAAAGCAGATGAAATGCCCAAGTCCACGCTGCATTTTTATCAGTCTACACTAACTGGCCTTTGTCCAAAAACGTGTCATTTTATCAGATGTGTCACTCTGCTGGGAGGCTGCCATGACTCTACTGGGTGACTGAATGTTCAAATAATTTCTCCAGGGGGAAGAGGCTGATCCCAAGGGTTTCCTAGTTCCAAGGGGGAGATAATTTTTCACCACCAGCTGGAGCCTGATGTCAGACATGCCCTTGCTTCATTCATTCTCCTCAGAGGCTGAAACTCAGCTTGTCCTTCCTGACTCCAATATTGTTTCACATTTGGGCACACAGCAGCTACTACACAGTGAACTATTAGAACAGGAGAGCCCATGAGACACAGGAAAATAGTTTAGGGGAAGCAGTTTGACAGCAGGGTGCAGTAGTTTCTATTGTCCCATTAGAACAGAGATAGCTAGGAAGCTTCACTTTGTATTCATTAAGTAAGCATATGCATTTCAGCCTGATGTGCTAAAAAGATGCAAATACAAAAAAAACCCACAACAAATGTCTGTGCTTTTTCTGCACCATGTCTATTTTCCTAGCAGGACTATGAGAATGAAGCCCTGTACCCCTGAAAGAAGGTTAATTTGTACTGAAAAAACAAATACCCTGGATTACCTTGGGCATTTTACATTTGTAGTTTGGTCTGAGAACAAAAAGGAAGCTGCAGTGATTGAGTCATCTTATGAAAACATCTGAACAGATTTTTATTCCTTTCTATGTGTTTTTTGCAGAACAATAAGCAGAGGGAGAGAGAATTCACCAGTTTCCATACAATACTTAAAATTGTTGAACTTTTCAAACTACTAAGTTGAACTTTTCAAACAAAATAGCAGTTAGGTCTTACCCACACTAATGGTTTGAGCTTGCACCATACTTAGATCATGTCTAAATGAAGCTGAGGTGGCTATACCACTGGGGTTTTTTTTTTTTTATTTGCACAAGTGTTGTTCTGAAAATACTGCAGTGAATCCACGCTACAGACTCGTTACCACAAGCTTTCAATAGATATTTAACTTGAGATGGTGAAACCGTGTGGCTTCATCATCTGTAAACATTTACATCAAGGCAGCACTGATGAAAATGATAACTCTTCAAATCAGCTAGAGTTCAGTTTTCTGGCAGGTTTAAGCTGTAAAGGCCTATGCAACAGAGATCAGTCACTGCAGCACTTATGCCATACACCAGTATCTCCTGTAAATTCCTCTTCTTATACCAAGATCCCTCTGCAGTACTCTGAGGAAGGCTTTGAAATAAAATTTACTGAATCCACAGCCCATTGTGCTAAAGCTGGACCAGTGCCAGACACACTAAAAACTTTCTCACCTCTCTTCTTCATAAATATGGAGCAGTCAGGAGACCGTGAAAAACTGTTTCCAGAGGTATTTACAACACTACCAGTATTTCTCACTCAAAGCACTCTGTTATCACAGATACTTTTATGGCTAAATTTTCAAAACTGTATTGTGGGTTTCTCTATATATGCATATTCAAGAAATCTGGACGAGCTAGTGGTGCAAATTTACAGAATATACAGAGGCTAGAGAGCAATTTATCTCTTTTGAAGTGAATTAAGGCAATCTGAATGAAAGCCATCTTCACTTTAAATGACTGTGTCCACACAAGGGACCAATCCACTTTAAAAGTTAACTCAGATGATTTGTGAAGCTGATTCTCTGGCACTGTCCAAGAAGGCTAAAAATCAAAGAAAATCTGTTCTTTGACATGCAGTGTTACAAATTTCCAATGTTGTCCTAGCAATGATCATTACAAATTAGGCAAGGGGCTGTATGCACAGTTCTTAAGGATTATGAGAATTTTCCTTCCTCTTTCCTTCTTGCCTCGCTTCCCCAGAAAGAAGTGAAAGGAAAATTTGCATAAGAAATTTGAGTGAGACAAGGATACAAACAAGCAGTGGATAGGGTAAATTCAAATGGACTTTTGTCTCAGCTGTTACATCATACCACACACCAAAGCTACTGTGCTGTTGTCCACAGAAATCACCCTGTTCTAGGGACACCAGCTTTTAGAGGTAGGTAGGAGTGCTGACCAAAACACTATTAGAGAAGTAGAGCCTTAATTTTAAGCAAACTTCTTTTTTTGTTATCACTTGAGTGGGAAAAGCTCTTGAGGAAGTTTATATTAGGTCTAAAACAATAGAGCCTCACTGAGCTTTGGCCTCTAGGCATACTTCTAAATAGCTCTAATTAATGACAAATATGAACATATTCTTGGAGAGAAGACAGTGGAGGAGGAGCAGAATTGATGCAAAGATAATCGCACAGGGGAAAAAAAAGAAGTAAACATTAAAGAATCTCAAGACCATTAACTGAGATATCAACTGTTCCCATTTTTCAAAAGCTCCTGACACTGGCCTTTCTGTTTAACTCACTAATACTTCCCTGTACTTATACACAAAATGGGTGATGTGGCTTCAGTATGAAAGCAGTTCCTTTCATACTCGAGAGCCAAACCTGCATGGCAGGTAAAGGGTTAATGCTGAACAACATGCACATGATACTTCACCAACTCCCTTACAAAAATTATATTACTCTTTATTATGGTGCCCTGTAATTCCAAAGTAAATCATGCCAAGATACTATCTTGCAGGTCTGTAGATCAGATATCATGACTCAGGAAAAAAAAAAAAGCAATCTTTCATGCACTTACCTTATCCTCTAGCCGGATCAGTCTGGCTCCTATACTGTAGTATCCTTTGTCTACTCCTTTTTCTAAATAAAGAAGAATAAAAATGGGACATCCATTACTGGAGAATAAGTTCAGACTAAGGATTATATTTGTGATATTTAAAGCAAAAAAAAGAAGCTGGTAATAGTAGGGTAGCGTGAAAAACATGAACACAACTAGAAAGAATTTCTGGTGGTGAATGGAAGTGAAAGAGAGTTATTGGAGAGAAGGGAATTAGTTTGTATAACTGGCAAGATTAAGTTAGTCTAAAGGGCAACCTAGACATTGGTAGAGTAGTCTGTGGACATGAATGATTAGAGATAGTGTCTGTGGTAATTCATTTCCTTGTTTAATTATGTCAGCTAATTGCATGTAGTTAGATGGAATAGGCCTAGTACTGGGCACACCTCCTATTTTGGCTATCGCTGGCATGAGCAATGTTCACTTGCTATACTTAAAGAAATCAGAATAGTTTTCAACTGAGGTTGCAGGTGTAGAAGACAGCACTATCCAGGTGTTCCATTATCCATCTATCTATCTATCTATCTATCTATCTATCTATCTATCTATCTATCTATCTATCT
>JAYRBT010000042.1:64600861-64628104 GCA_036023395.1 Myiotriccus ornatus | reverse complement strand
TCTATCTATCTATCTATCTATCTATCTATCTATCTATCTATCTATCTATCTATCTATCTATCTATCCATCTATCTATTATCAATCTATCTATCTCCTCCCTGCAAATGGGAAAAGCCCTTGCATCTCCCACCTCATTCTCCCTCCTACTCTCTATGAGACCTGGTTAATAAAGCCAAGTTATGCCTTTTGTTTCACTCCCATGCTGCAAATGGTGGGACTGGGAGCCAAGATTCAAAACTGTGTAAGGTGGGGTCTATCCTTTCTGCCCTCATGGCCTATTGCAAAGGAATGCCACAGTCTGGGGGTGTGGGGGTGTTATTTCACAAGGAATGAAATGCAAACCCACATATATTCTGAGCTGGGAGAAATTATCCACAAGAAAAAAACCCATGCCCCAATACTAAAGTAACTTAGCCTATGTCAGTGGAATTCGGATACATTTTTCTCTACTAAACTATACTTCCAATAACGGCCTGGAGTAATTGATAGTTTCATAAATTACTTCATTTTTATGAGTCATTGAGCTTTGGATTTTAAAGCTGTATTCATCTCTGCCTAAAATGAAACAATTGACTCTGCAGTCTACTTTCTAGTTAGTAAACCTGTAGGCAAATCTCCCAAAGTATACATCAGAAAAAAACACGCCTTCAAGGATTTCTAAATTGGGATGTGATTCGAACAGCAGTGGGTAGGTAGTGTTTTTGTTCGGGTCTAAACCCAAAAAGTCCCCCAAAAATGAAGAAATATTTCAAAAAGCATGATGTTTGTTTGGTTTTTTTTAATAATAAAATAAAATAATAATTTCCTCACCGGCTCTAATTACGTCCATCAGATAATCACCAAGACATCACAAACCAAGCAAACCAAGTCAATGATGTTTCCTATTTTAGTTATTCTCAAATGTTGTGTTGAACAGAAAACAAGAAAATAAGATAAGCAGTAAGAAGCTATTTTGTGGCATGTGACACTGCCAACAGATGAAGTGAAAAGAATGATATACATGCACGTAGCTGTGTCTTGTCCACCCCTTTACTGGCATGCAGGCTGTATAAGTCACAAAACGCTGTGGTCTTTCCCAATTTCTTATTAGCCTCCATATAAAACAGCATTCAGCTCTAATTTACAAGCATTTTCTTCTAATAAAGACGATCATTTAAAGTAAATGTGGTGTGTGCACAACGTGCTGGACGCTGTTGTTAGAAGGGTGAGCACGAGTTCAGATAATGTTGCTCCAGTACGTTTGATTTCTATCTCATGTTTATGTTTTCTCTCCCGAGTCTTTTCAGATATATAATTTCAAGATACATGATTTTAGACTTCCTATATTAGATTATTTACTTTAAGGCAGTTGAAAAAATTGCAGGGCTAACTACAAATCTGAAATGTCCTAATTTCTACAGTCTTCGCTTTGTAAACAAAAATAACTTTCTATTAATATCAAGGATGAGGAAGAAAGCAAATAAAATGAGAAACCGCATCATATTCTTAATTTTTCACTCAATTAGTGTCCTCCATCTCATCAGAAAATACCAAACATTAAATAAAACGTATTTTTTTTTCCTTTGGTTAGAAGAAATAATTACAGGGAGCATTAGGACAGTGAATTAATTGCAGACAGATGGTCTGAAAATTATTAAAGCTGGAAATAACTGCTTGAACAGAATAAGATTTTTACTTCCTTGATTTTTACTTTCATGGTGTACACAGATAGAAGGGAGCTAACTGAAAAATACTACAATTTATTTTGAAAACAGCCAACTTCTTTTAAGCAGAAAATGAGTTATTTCAGCATTGTGACACCAAGGATATTCCAGACTGCTAAACACTGCATTGCTCACTGCATTTGTTAAAGAACTGTATCACACTTCTGCCCATCCTCCAGTAGATGCTGATGGCAGGATTGAGACACACTATCATTACACTGTGTATAAAACAATTATCAACTTAAAAACTAAATGCAAGCTTCTTTATTAAGAATACAGTTCAAGACTGTTCAGAGGATCTAAATGTGCAGTAAATTAGCTGCAAATTCCAAACCCTCAGAATAGGAGATGAGTGATATTTCTGCTGGCTCTTTGCATTGAGGTAGATCAACTCCAGCAATGAAATGAACTTTCAGAGACAAGATTGTGAGCACCTGACAGCTACAGAAAATATCCTATGTGGTTTCTGGTTTTGACCAAGTTCCCACTGATTTGTCTCCAGGAGGAGTGGAATAAATCAGTTCTTGCAGAAATATGAGTCTCTCTTATTTCAAATATTAATGCACTCAAAAAGATAAAAATTAAACCAAGCATATTTATTATGTTTTAAAAGATACTATGACCCAATTTCTTCTTAACAGATGGGAAGGAAAAGCTATCAGAAAGCTTAGGTGACATTTAATGGGAAAAAAAAGCAAGCAGTGGAACTGTCAAAGTTTTACAAGGAAGCCCTTTCCTCCAGGGATTCCCACCCATGTTATGCAGACCCAAGAGGTTCAGATGAACTGCAGATAAATATCAGCTTTTTGTGCACTTTTCTGAACCCAAACACTGGCCTTTTTGTTTTACCTCGGCATTATTCTTCACCTTTGCCCCTGAAAAGCTATAGTAAGTCTCAAAAACTGCAATCAGAAGCAGTTAACTTCCCTATGTGTAGTGAAGGTCAAGTATGACACTCTTTTTATTTGTATCATTATATAAGTGTCTACTTTGTTAATTCAGTAATTTTATTAATATGTGCTTTGCCTCTATATCAACACTTTGGAGTTATTAAGGTGTATATAATTACATGAACATGTTTCATCTTACAAAATTGTGTCACCTGGAACACTGGGACAGGCTTTCAACGAAACTAAGACACAGTCTTCTGGGTACACTCATAAAAATGGGATTCAGGTCTTTGGAAAATGTATTCATTATCTTAAGGTTTTTAAATCCACTCCTGATAGGAGGAGTTTCAAAGAAAACTAGTAGGGACCAAGACCGAAACAAGCAAAAAGGTAGAATTTCTCACCTTATGTGTACGTGAAACTTAAATCACGAAAATTCTCTTTACAAAATATCTCAGATGTCAAACACTTACAGGAAAATGTGTTGAGAACACACTATTTTGTACTACTGAATGCACTGAAACCATGTCAGGAAGTCTCTGATCTGCAAATGGCTGAAAGTTCACAGGAAGCTTAGAGGCTTATGCATAGCCTTTTTTTAACACATTTCCCAAAGCACTTTGCTTTTGGCTCCATCAGAGTCAGGACTGGTCTGACCCAGCGTGGCTTTTATTCTGTTCTTGTATCCTTATCTTATTTTAACACAGCTTTTAGTGCTTTTTGTCTCTGAGAAACTAACTTGAAAAATAACAATACTTGCTTCCAGTGAATTCAGACTCTGGATCTTTTATGACATCATGCACTTTCGAAAGGTAATAGTACTATAGACACACTGCAATTATGTTATATTATCAAAGTTGACAACAGGGTTTCAATAACACCCTGATCCAAAACCCACTGAGGTCACTGGAAAGACTCCCATTCATTTCAGCGGGCTTGGAATCAGACCTTAAGATTCTTTGAATGGGAGTATAAAAAAACGGGGAAAGAGCTCTAAAGGAAAATTCTTCTCATATTTTTCTCCTTGGCAGTTTAATTTTGTTTGCATTGTAATTTCTCTTTTGCCTGCCATCAATACAAAAGCAACACAGTCTGGAGGAAACCCCCATGTTGTTACAAATGGGGTTTTTAGCAATGCCTGGAAATGTGCAAGTGTCATACTGAAAATACATTGTCAGTGTAGAATAAGCCATGCATTCTGAGGAAAGCTCAGGAAGAACTCCTTTTCCAGAGGAGAAAGGCAATTCAAGAGTCTGTTTTCACCCAAAGCAGACACATACTGTAACCACTGATCTCTGTTCATCACTTGGATAATACTGGCAGTAAGGGCAGGTTGGATAATACTGGGAGTGATTGTAAACTAACTCCAGATTTAGTTCTGCAGACCATTTATCTGGAACCACTTATCTGATTCTGGATTTGTGGAGGCTCTAGATAAAATAACTGCTCGATCAATTAATTTTCGGTTTTTGGTCTTGCAAACCCATAACAGAGCTTAACAAAAAAGCAGCTATTCAACAGTAATGCTGCAAGAAAAGGCTTAATAAGGGGAATAGTTGTGTGAAGGGATGCCATGATCTCCTCCAGAGCGCAGATTGAGGCTTTCCCGAGTAACTCAGGAGTCCTGTGATACTCCCCACAGTAAGATCACCCACCATGAATTCTGAAGATGAGCCTAGCTCGACATTTTTCACACAGTAAATCAAAGCAAGAGTTTTCATTAAAAAATCAGTCATGTGGGGCTGTATTTACAGGCTGTCTCTGCAGGAAGCTGCTGTGTAACTTCAGGCCTACAGGTAGATCACCCATGAACCAGTCAACACTTGAACACTTGTTCAAATCCACAGACCTACCTAAGACCCTCCCAGTGGTTACCACGACCATTTTGACTCGAGATTTGCTGACAGTAAACTTCCTGAACAACTTCAGCTTCTTAAACCTCTCAGAACATTATTTCACAATTAAGTTTCTTCGCAGCCAACACTTCTAATTATTCCTCTCCTCTGAAACAAGACACTGTTTCATAAGAAGTGTTTCTAACACTAATCTTTTTGAGCACAAATTGCAGTTCTAATTTGGCAATGCTACATTTGAAATAAAATAATACATTCTTGGAGGTAAGGGGAGTTTTTCCGTAAGTTTAGCTTGCACATTGTGGAATGAATTCCCAAGTATAAATATTTATAGAAGTATTCAAGCTGACAGATTATTTTCCTGTGGTCCAAACCCAGCACAGTTACAGGGAAGGAAGATCATACTACTGAGTCCTCTGCAGCAATCAGATGTTGAAAAGGTATTTTGAGAGATATTTCTTGTTCTGGTAATATCAATCACTGATAATATGTAATTTTTTAAAGACTCTGAAATAACTTTGCCACCCTCAATTACACTTATGCTGTGAGTGCTGAAAGTCACTTAGGGATATGTGGCTTCAGTTCCTAAGTCACTTTTGAGCTTGTAGGGACAGAGAATGAGACAGAGCCCCTGAAATTTGAATTCAACTTCTTTTGGAAAAAAAATAAACACTTCTCTCAGTTTTCCCCATCAAGCACTCAGGTTTCTGATCTCCACGATTCCCACCACAAGATTTTCCCAGAATATCACTGCTGTGCATGGCCATCACGTTCAGAGGCATTTGCTTACAATTAATTAGCAAACCAGGCCTTTCTTTTTCCTAGACTGTTCACCAACGAGATTTTTTTTTTATAAGTTTCCCTGTGCCTGACCCTGCATTTTTTATGATGAATTTCCTACCCCTTCTATCACTCCAGTTTTCGAATTTACCCCAGATCTTCCTTTGAGCTTTCCAGAACTGAAATCCATTGGTCACTCAGAAAGGAAAAAACCTTTTTAAGTGGGATCAATATATATTCTAATCCCAGCACGAAAGATTTTGAAAGAATATTTTTGTGGAAGAATTTCCTGTGACATATTTCCAACTCATTGTGCACTGATACACATTTTAACATTTATTCTTACTTTCTATTTGTTCCACTACCACCTGAATGCAACATATTTGTCTTTACATAGGCATTCCAAAGTTTATGAACAGAATTATATTAATGTATAATTGGCTGGATTATAAATCCATATTACTGCAGCCAAGGGTACTTTCACAAAGTTATGAAGATAATAATTTTACATAAAATGCAGTCACTATACCTGGGAGGAAAAGACCTGGCTTTCCCAAGGATTGGTCCAACCTGAAAAGCAAACAGAGAATTACCAGCAGTGCAATTACCAAGCAACTTAAACTCTGCTGCTAGAGAAAGCATGGGAGCATAATTTCCATGAGAATTTACAGTAGCTTCAAACCTAAACCAAAACAAGTAAAAACATGAGACTAGCATGACTTTCTGCATATACAGTCAGCAGTTTAGTTCTTTAGAGTTTTTCCTCCAAAATCAAACCATATTATTATTGTTATTTTCTTGAGTACTAATATTTCTTAGACTTTCAAGTTGTAACTAAAAACATAGTTCTCCTGTGTCTTATATAATCTAATAACAAAGACTATACAAACAGAATAGCTTCTTAATAATGTTTTCAACTATTCCTTGACTCTTGTACAGGCGGATTTAATATCTATATATGTTGACACAGTAGATTCCATTCAACAGGATTTTTTTTTTTTTTCATTTGATTTAAGGGCCAGAGAGGTTCATTCTGGTGTCCCAGTCCACAGCGTTAATTTGTAAAGAGAAAAGCACTTTGTGCTGAAACAGAAGAGAACAGTTTTGTGGCAAAGTATTTCAGCTGCAAATCCGAAACTCGGAGAAAGCATGTGCATGGAGGAATGTAGGAAGGGAAAAGTTCCAGATCGAGAGGGAAACACAAGTGAACCAGATTTCTCTCAGCTGTGGAGAACCAGAGAGCGGGAACAGCAAGATAAATCAGTATTTGAAAAGTTTTCCTTTCCTAAGAAGAGGACAGAAAAACTTGCTTCATATTATAACCTTCACAGCATGCACCTTCGTTTCGTTTAATTTCACTTGGAGAAAGAGGAGAGGAGAATAAAGGACGATTGTAAGCCTGGTCATAAAAAGGGTTAAAAATGACTCCAAGCTAAATCCTCTAGATATTGTGCTCCCTGTTGTGCTTGCAATTTCAGACAATTACTGTTCATTAAGTACACATCTCTACTAAAGCCAGCTGGCACTAGAGAAATCAAATATTTCATGAGGTAGACAGGGCCTACCTTCTTTGAAGTTCTTTTATCCGAACCATCATATTGAGGTGTCCCTGCGAGTACTGCTCGATCACGTCGCGTACGTCGTACGGTTTCCGAGCTTGCTGTGAAAGGAGTCAAGAGATTGAAAGTTAAGCATTGTTTAAACTTGATTTTTATTTCAGATGGGCCTTCATTCTGTTTGGTTTTTTTTTTCCTTTATCTTCCAGAGGTTATTTGCTTGTCATTTTGCAACGGTTGTTGCAACGAATAAAAAATATGTCTCTGTTGTAGGAGTGCATATTTCCTGTGGAGAGGGAGCCAAATGATTCCCATTGCTGTCAGTTAGAGTCATGTCTTCATGTTACTTCATACTGAGCAAAATATTAGACCTTCACAGTGTATTTGAAAAACACAAAACCAAGATATATAATTTATCTAAGACTATCATGTGCTGTATCTCTTGGCTCATTCCAAAACCATATGATAATCATAATGTCAGAGGACTGAACCACAGGAACAGGCCCAATTCATAACACTTGGACCCAGAATCAAATGTCTCTAGAGACTAAAGATGTCTGGTGACAGAAATATTGCTGTTTAAGGAACTGAGAGGACAGATGCTTTGCATAAGTCAGAAGACTGCTGCATGTGGATTTTGTTTGCGCTTCTTTGTCTTTCATGATACCTACGAGGTCAGGAAAAAAAAGGGCAACTCAAATAAAAAAGGACAGATAAAAAAATGCAAGAGAGTGAAAAAACTGTCATCTGCCCAGCTTTATTCCCGTTCTAATGAGAATCCAGATGCTTCTGGCAAGCTTTGGTTTCTTGCTGTTACTACTATGGCAGAACTTCGAAAGTCTAGAGAATTTGCATAAAGTGATGTGATTATAAAAAGTGCAGCATGCTAAAATTTCAGCAAGTAAAATCAATGTGTGTGTGGTGGAATAAACACAAATTATGTCTTTTTGAAAATGTCAGCATTTTGACAGCCGTACCAACCCCTATGGGAAATGTGGGGCAAGATGCCTTCCTTTTGGCTCTGACTCAAGTAAAGAAGGGGGGAAAAAAAAGGAAAAAGCAAAGGTAAACTGCAAATCTAGTAATTGGAAATTACTGAAAACAGCTCATTAGTCATCTTGTTGTCTGTTTCCACTCTGTCACAGCTTCAGCCAGAGCCATTAGCATGCACCACTGCACACATGCATTGAACACCTACAGTATGTGCTGGAGTCATGCTTGGAAGGCAGCCACAGGATCCTAGAAATTTCAAATGAAAGCATGGAACTGGAATGGAAACAAATGAAGAAGGAAAAGCTCTTCGTGGCAAAACGCCTTCCTCGCACTCAGCACCAACCTGCCTTACTACTGTCAGAAGGGTTGGTGGCTTTGGTGGTGTGTGTGCACACGGGTGTGCATTTGTGAGAGGAGATGCTTGGTGGGGGAGGGAGGTTTCAGCTTGCAGTTTATCCCCCTTTTCTTTTTTTTTTTTTGCTTCCCCAGCTCCACATTTCGCAGACGCTGACACATCACTATTTCTGGCCAGAAAAGCAGCCTATTGTCTTCACCCCGAGAAACAGTGCCAGTATCACTCCTTAGATTGACCAGTGGAGGTGCTTTGAGAGCGTTTTGGCGAAATTCTCCGTCCTTTCCTTTGGACACTCTCAATTTAAACACGATGCATGGCGCAGAGCCGAGATGTGCTGGGGGGTTTTCCCCTCCCCTCTGCCCCACGGGCTACTACGTGCATAATTAATTCTACCCATTCGCAACGAAATTTCTGCCCCAAAACAAGTCCTCTATCTGTTATCTCTTTTACCAAATCATCAGCTCTGAACTGTACAGTTGCAAAGTACTGTACGCTGCCATCTGCCTGAGTCCTCTCTAAAGGTTAGTAAAAATACCCTTCCAGCTTTCACCATTTTTATCTCCTCTTTTCCCATAAAGCTTCAGATCTGAGCATCCAGTGTCCTGCCAAACTTTGGCCCAATCTCTTGTTATGTTTTTATTAGGAGATGCCAGTACAGTACCACTTAAGCCAGGAGGTAATGGGCTTCCAGAGAAGTGTGGTAAATGCAGAACTCAACAACTCCTCTAACTTCCATTCTGCCCATAATCCCAAATCCTGGCCATTTGAGCTCAGTAGTCCACATTCAGTGTGCTCAGAGCTCCTAATGCAAAACTCTAAATAATATTACCCAGCTTTGAACTTCCAAAATCTAATTAGCATAGGGAGCCCTAAAAACTCTATTTTTAGAAAGAAACAGAAGGTCATTCCTTCATCTTCTTTTTCCCTGTCACTAACACCAACTCACAGAATTCTCTCCATAGACTGATCAAGTTCAGTTTGTAAAGTCTGGGAGTTTTGTAAAGTTTGTAAAATTGGCTGACAGCTCCAGAACATTAGGTCTCTGGTGGTTTGAAAAATACTAATTTTTTAAACAAACTCATTTATAAACTGATTTTATTTTCAAGAAATGGTGTCTTTAATTTAACTTTTTTTTTTTTTTTTTAAATTTCCCATAATGTTTATCTCTCTGGTATATTTACAATATAATCCTGCTCTCCTATTTGGTTTTTTTTTTTTCTGAGTTAAATAAACTGACTTCCCCTAGTCTTCTTTCAAAAGGTAAGGTCATCTGAAGATACATGCCTGCATGAGCTTGGGAAATGTATATGCTATTCTGTCTGCCATAATTCAGAGTCTTCTGAGTGCTGTGAGCTTATCTCAGACTTCTATCCCTTGCAATTAAGTGCTCAGCTCTAATCAAACTTCCCTGAAATGTAGGTTCTTGATTTATGTTTTTAAAACCTCTTCAAAAGGATTATGAAAGTTCATTAACTTGCAGTGGATCCTCTCAGACAAAAAAAAGCAAGGATCTTAAATGGAAATAACAGGGGCTTTGAAAATCAGTCCGGAAGTTAATTTTTCATTTCCATGGCATTTCCAGCACGTGGGTGATGAGAATGATGATATCAGAATCCCATTCCAAAAACATTTTATCGTAAGAAGCCTCAGTAAACAGGCAAAATATAACAGTATTTCCCATGCAGCACATTTATTCTGAGCACTTTCTAACCTGAATGAGAAAATCAACTTAAACCTCCATAAAGGCAGTAAATTTCCAGAGGGCCAATGCTCCACAGTTTTACAAAATATGGCCTATGATGTCCCTTTCTGGGAAACAAATTTGGAAATGTGGGTCACAAGCGTGACAGCAGCTTTACACAGCACAGTACTCCTCAGCGAGGCCTGCTGATCAGTCAGCCATCCACAGCACACAGCCGAGCATCCTCTAACCAGCTGTTACGGTCCGTGGGGGCAGTAACAGTGTTCTTGCAGACACTCCAGCAGAGTGTTTTCTTCACTTCTTCTAGTAGAAGGGTAACTCTTGCTCAGTGTAGTGAAATGAACAGAACCCCAAAAAACAAGTGCAGCACTCTTTCAGTGTCACACACTTAAGCTTGCAGCAATTGCACTCCTGATCAGTCTTGCTGCTTACCTGAAATTTTCTTCTGGCTACAAAATACTGCATTCTCCTGATGACTTTTACAGCTGTTCGATGTGCTTCAGTTAATCTGCCAAGAAAGACAAACACAGACATACATCAGTTGGTGTGGGGGGAGGAAGCAGGAAAAAAGTCTTAATGGAAGATGTTGACTCTGAGCACCAAAATCTACGACTATGTTTGATGTGCGCAGTGCAAAGCTGTAGCACAGCACACTGTGTGTGCATGTGTACTTTGTTCTGCTGCTTTGCCTTCTTGTGTGTTGTGCTTCTAAGTGTTAAGAACTGATAAGTGTGACAATGAAAGCAGGTGTACAAAGATAACGCGTGTGGAGGGGATTAGACAGGATTACTGTCAATGTGTACAACTGGCATCGGTCTGAGGAATGTGAAACGTATTTAGAACCATGACTGCATTCCTTATGTTGCATTTAGTGTTTGCCCCTGAGCTCTACTGCACAGAAATTGAGTTCTTTAAAAAAAGCACTTCGAACTCTCCAGGAAGGAAAGAAAAATTGAAGTGTCACATCTTAGAAAAAACAACAAAACAAAACAGAACACAACACACTCTCTTGGCACACGTGTGTGTGTCTGTGCACGGGGCTGTCTCTACTGGTGTTCAGACACAGAACTGGACATAATATACCTTAGCTGTATCACTTCACCCAGAGGACACTGCACTTGCAGAACATTAATTGAGCCACTTGGCTGGCAATTAATTACCACAACCTCTTATTTATGGTGGATTCTGGAAGGGTAGAGAGGAAGCAGGAATATGGTAATTTTAAGTAGAAGTGTTTTCTTTAAGTACTGATTCCTTCCCCATGGTCTTTATTCATACAAAGTGAGTGAACTAAAGAGAAAATTTTCTTTCCAAGGATGCTGCATTGGTAGGAAATCTATGTTCTATATGGACATCATCTTTGACATGTGATGATAACCCTAGGGAAGATATCCAGCGAATCTCTTGAGTCTCCTGAAAGCACAGTCTGGCCCAGTGTATCTGGCTGGAGAAAGGAAGTATTAGCTAGGCCACCCACTTGGGTGCCACAGTTTAGAGATAAAGTCTTTAAGAAGTGGAAAGATTACAGTGTATTATTGCAAAGTGAAGTAAATAAAAGCTAAACAAGCAGGGATTGCATTTAAGAACTAGCATCGTTTTTCATTTTATAATTATTCTTTGGTAAAATTAGTGCATCTGACTGGGTGAGATACCAGAGCCCCAGGAACGGTTTTTTAAATAAGCTTTCAGGAGATTTTTCTGGCTCTTTCTATGTCAAGTCCCAAATTAATATTGGATACATGCACAAATATATGTGAAACTCAGATGTCTGTACTACATATATCCTCACATTTCATTTATCTGTGTATATTCATGCACATATCCGTATAAATGCACTCACACATGCAAACACACAAGAGACAGTGCAGGGTGAGCATGACTAAAGAACTACCTTTATTATCATCAACAGCACTGCAAAGTACCAATCTTGGCATTTGTGTAAGCCTATCAAAGGGACTGGAGTTTATCCTACAAGAGCTTTAATGTGGTAAAAAAAAAGCCCTCAGCTTGACACTCAGGGCCCCAGCTGAGCTCCTGTGGCCAGTGACTAAAATGGAGATGACATTCTACTTGCAAATGGCACGTACTTGATATTAGAGAAATCTTTGTTGGCCCCTACAATTTTTTTTTTTTTTGATAATCAGAAAAGAATCACAACTTAAGGTTTGGGGTTTAGCCTACCTCCCCTGTGTACGAGTTAAGAAAAAAGCTTAAAATTATCCCCTACCAATAAATCACTTCTTTATAAAGTATTTGAAACTTCATATATGTACTTAAGAGGGTTTTTTTGTTAGGCTTGTCCGTATGAGGTGGTTCATGCACTGTTTAAACAGACTTAAATAGATAAGCTTAAAGAAGTCGGAGATGGAAACAAACCAAGGGAGTAATTTCCTCCTAATTACCCTCCTTCAGCAGAAATCAGGTCTACAGAACTTTTTCCACTGTGTTATCAAATTTAAGTGTTCAGAACCGTGAGACTAACTCTTGGAACCTGATGCACAATTGAACAGTCCTCATTTTTAGAGAGAAAAGTTATTTATTTGTGAAATACAGCTAAGGTCACCCAACTACAGCTCAAAAGCACTTGATATTGGCATGTTCCAAACGGCAAAATTCACACCAATCTCACTGAGAGCAAATTCTGAAAAGGAAGTGACTGTTCAGATTTGATGGTCACTAGTATTACACCGAGAGACAGAAATACCTGAAATCTGGCTTGAATGGAAAAATAGCACAAAAAGGTGCAAATTCATAGACTGAGATGCGTGGCTGTGTTATCTTAATTGCCTCAATAAATCCATAAAGAGCACAGGAGCTCTAGGTGACAGGGAGCAGCTCCAGATGAGGTGAACACCCTGCTTGATATAGCAAGCAGAGCCGTCCTCCTTACAGGGGGTCGGGGCAGCATAGCTGATCCTAAACATCTTTTGAGATTTTAGCTGATTTTCACGGGTTTCCTATCACTGATGTCCACAGTGGATAGTTACAGCTATTACTGACTAGGTTTCATTTATCCCTGTATTTAGCCCTGTGCATTTACCCTGCCAAACCTTTTATTTTATCCCAAAACACCGGATTAGGCAAAACCCTTTCAGCCTTAAGGGTGTCAGTCTGCTACGTGCCAGAAGCACACAGCTGGAGAGACCAAAAGGGCAGAGATGCTTTAGGTCATGCTTTTGTAACGCTCATAAGGATCACAACACCACTTGCAGTGAATCTCCCAGGTATTTTGGGATGTGCAGCCCACGACACAACACCACGAGGCGGTGAGCACCACACGAGCACACCCTTTCCATGTGGCACTTTCTACTGACACAAGACAGAAAGGGGCAGATCTTTACAGGTATTGTGTTTCCTAACTCCCCCGGGGGTGAAGATTTAACTGCTTTCACAGCTCCAGCTCCCACGTGAAGTTAGTCAGGGCTTGAGCACTTGCACTGAGTAGGAAAGTGGGTGGGTGGGTGCCCACACCTCAGTCCCCTAGAGCAGCCAAGCTCTCCTGCCGCTGTGCACCAGAGGGCAGTGGCACACACACAGTAGGACATGCTCTCCTGGGAAGGAATAACAAAAATAACAATTGATTAAATTTAATTGATTGAAACAATTAAATTGTTTTAAAAAAAGCTTTACCCATAAACCCAGGCATAAACTCTAGGCCTCATAAGGATGGGGTCCATGCTGAGGTGGGGTGTTACTGTCGGGTGGTAACAATTGGGTGGGTTGTTTTTTCTGTGGGTTTTGCTCAAAAGAGTATAATTAAGAGTTTTATTGACAGACAATGGCATGCTTTTCCATCTTTTAACCTAAACAACAGGTAAGAAGGTTTTGTCAAAACCTTCCCTTGAAACGCTTAGTAAAATACAACAAAATTACTTTTGAACAGAAGTGACCTGGGTTTGGGAAAGTTATGAGCACATAAAAAAATTAATAATGGAAGCTTGTAACATCTGTAACTCTAATGGATACCAGGAAAACTGTATTGAAATAATATATCCTTGGACTCATAAATGATGCTGGATCATCTATGACTGTGTCTTCAAGTAGGACCCAAGCCTTGGATCCGTTTGCAAAGCAGCACGTGTTCCTTACCTCTCTGCCAAATGATTTCTCAGCAGGATGTTCCATTTCAAAAGCAATCAAAACTTTCCTTATTTAAAATGAGTTATTCCTAGTTGGGCTTATGGGCTCCTGGGCTGTCATTCCACTGTGGTAGAGCAGGAAGAAAGAGGAGCAGGTGGTGGTCCTGTAACACTGATGGTAACATGCAGTCCCCACCCTGATGGGATGCTGAGAAACACTCTGGCAACTATTCTAGAGGGGGAGGGAGAAAGGGACCCCTCTTTGCTTGCTGACTCAGCCTTCCCCTCTGCAGGTTTGGGGATGCCTGTGGGGATGAAGAGGCTGGAGGGACAGCTGTGTGCCAGGGTGGCACTGCAGCTCTGATTTGGTGCTCTGCTCAGGGTTCAGAGAGCACTGAAAGCCATTACTTTTAGCTAAAACACTTGGATGTATTTAAGACTTTTTTTTCTTTTTTTAGCTGCAGAAAGGCAGTAGCTTAAGCCAAAGAAGCCAAACATTTTTTTCTTTTTTCAGTTAAAAATATTTGAACCAGAGGAGGAAATAGAGATGATGAAATCCAAAGCAGCCCTAGAAACTATCCCCAGCGATGGTTTTTTTTAAATTTTATTTTTATATACCATTCTGTTTGTTAAAAGCTTGTGTTGGCCAGTTCAGATGTGTTCTTTTTTTTCTTTTGTGTGGACTCTGATAACTTCCAACTTAATAAGCTTTGGAACAGTCAGGGAATATTTTAAGTGAAAAAGAGATACATAAATGGACCCTAGACCCAGGCAGGGTTACAGCTGTTCCAGACCATGCTGAGGCACAGCTCAAGTTTACAAACAAGCCTGTTATCAGTGTAATGTACTTTTCAGTCCAGAAGCACTTTTTAATCACTAGAGTGGACTTCAGTGTAGGGGTAGGGGGATGGACTTTACTCCAGCTGTGCTGCAGGATGGCTTCAGATAGTGCAACGTGCATTCCAGACTGGCTTTCCTGACATTTATTCAGGTGTTGCGAATCAGAAGAGTTATTCAGTGTGACGTTGATCACGAACTGGGGAAAATAAAGGCCACTTCAGTAAGGTCAATTATAGCTCTCTGTCCCAATTTGCAAAACTGGTTTGAGGATACACACTTACAGTACTTGGATTCCTGCTGAGCTTCATTCATTTGTTACGTTTTGATTGCTTAGCAGGAATATATATATATAAAGTCGTATTAACTCTATTTTAATGCTGATCACTTATCCACTTATCACTGGATACAGCATCATCAGTTCTGGAGCTGCTCATTTGGCATTAGTTTCTAAGCCAGCACAAACAGGGACTAGATCAGTGATGGCAATTGAAATGTAAGTTACCTGAGAAGCTCAGCCCTCCATCTGCCTTTTTGTTTTCCCACCACCTCTGATTAAGAGTAATCGCTTTCCAATTAGGATTCTGGGAAGAACACTGATTCCCAGTCCGAACTTCACTTTTTTAACATGTACAACCATATCAAATGATATTTTATTAGGTAAAATACAAAGCAAATCCTTTTTGCACTGAAAGCATTACCAGAATCAATACAAAACATCAAATGGTGGCATCACAGGGCACTTTTTTCCTGCAGGTGCATGTAGCATGGACCCTCACTTCCAGAGCTGAGTTTTCCCTTGAACCTGCAGATTCCCACAGTTACTGAAGGGCAATATTTAGCAGAGATGAATATCCACATATATATATATTACCCCCAGCTAAACTGTGCAATTATCCTGTCATATGGATAGCATGAATCAATAATTTGTTGGAGGATGAGAAGGGTGGGAAAAGATAAATCTTCCAGGAGATAAAATTACAGACGTTATCACAGACAGATGCAGCAGTTAGTCCATATAAGGTAAAATGCACTATGTCCACTTTCTGTTAATGGAGAAAAAGGGTGGAAGAGTGATGGTTCTCACCAGAAAGAAAAGAAGCTTATATAATGTGTTTTTAAAACTGAGGGAAGCTACAATGTCCAAATGAAAAAAATTTACATCTTCCTCCCAATAAATGAAAATAAAATGAGTATTGCCTTCAGCTAAGCAAAGCCAGACAAAATGCCTTGAGCCTTAACCACGAGTTAAGAGAAGGCTGCAGCTTGAATTTGACATGCAAACACCTAGAAATGTCAGGCAGTGATTCTGATTCCAGAGCTTACCCCAAGCCAGCAGTAGCAGAGAAGTAACAGCATAAATATAACAAAAGAGGTTTCCAGTCTTGTAACATTTCATCAAAGCCTTGTAAAGAACACATACTTCTGGAGACTTTCCATCACTTACATGATGGAAATTATATAAGATGCCATTTGCACTGAAACCTGAGGGAACATTTCAGAAAATGTTGGCACAACGTTATTTTTCCCTCCATTCTTAATCACAACCCCACCTTAAACCTACCTATCATCTCTATTTTAACCATATCCTTATCTGAACCTTTTCAAGCCCATGTTTGGATCGAAACTACAAATAAATTAGGATTGGCTTCTCTCAGACTGCACAGCCTGGAGGCCTTTTTGGCTTCACCAAGCCCTGCTGACAGCCTCAATTTATGAAGGAATGCTGAATGCTGCAGTTTCTGAAAATCCCTCCTCAGCAGGTACAGTCTCAGGAAAAGTAGGAAACAGTACAGAAGTGACATGTTTGGGGGGGGGGGGGGCTGCTTTCTGGCACCTGGTTATTTTGCTGAAGATTTTGTGGCAATTGCTGTCTCCACCCCTTCACCACCATGCACACTGCTGCCACTGAAATCATTCCACAACCCATCTGCCTCTGCTCCTGCTCGTCTCTCTAACCTGGCCTTCCCTGAAGTGAACGAGAAAGCAGGCAGATTTCCTACAGCAGTGCCCCTAGGGACTGGGGCAGGGAGGATAGTGCAGGGACAGAGCAACAGCTCCGAGGAGAAACTGCTAGAAGAGGAAGAACTGGGACATCATTTAAAGGGAGCAAGTGACGACACAACAGACTGGCAAAGGAGGCACCACTGGGAGAAGAACCAGTACAGGGTGATTTCTTGATGTCCATGAACAGAATAGAGTAAGTAGAAAGCTCCTGAAAATAATCAGAGGTAGATGCAACCTCGTCACTGAATGGGATTTAATGAAGAAGAAAAGCCCTTAAACTTCAGGCTGTTTTTCTCAACTGCAGATAGTTGGAGTTTTCAGTTACAAGTCTCTTCTGTAATATTACAAAGTGGGTTCATTGAGAAAGTGGGAGAAAAGCTCTGTGTTAGTCCCTTGCTAATTAAAATGCATAATTAAAATGAGTAATTAAGCTTACTACAGAATGCTCTTGTGTCTGGGAGCCCAACTGTCCTTGAAAAACAATTCATCTGCTGAACTGTCTCTGAGAACTAAAGTAACCACTGGATATTTTGGTTACATCTTTCCTCTATTTTTTGTTGGCAGCAAAAAAAAGTCCCTGGTCTCTTTTCTGCCATTTTATTTCTTCCATTCTTGCTGCAATGTCAGAACAAACAAGATAATGTCATAGGGATGTCTTTTCAGTGTGGAAACACAAACACAGAAAGATTTTTTTTTTTTCCCCTGAGCAAACTTCTGGAAATTATCACAATGACTTCCTAACTTCCTGTATTAGTGCTGTACCATCACTACTTCTAGTCCCAGGACAGGTGAAATGCTCCTGTGCCCGTGCACATGTTCTAATTTGCTTACAAAACAGACTCTGCCCACAAACCCCTTCTTGGGAGTTGGACAGATGCTGGCAGATAATGGCATGTGTTTACCCCACATATTACAACATTCACTGATCCTAGCAGCTAAAAGTTGTTTTTTTTTTTTTTTTTCTTCTCAGCCTTCCTCCTTTTGCCTTTTAAAAAATAAATGTCTCCAGAATGTTCAGTTGGTGAAAGACACTGCAGAGACCGTCATCACCAAGCCCAAACAACCACCCCAGATGAGGGGAAGCCTTTCTGGAATCTGAATAGCCTTCATATCTGTGCAGTACAAGAACAGGACAGCCTTATTCCATAGGTTCTGGTTTCTCACTTTGAAAAATGCCTTAACCCAAATTAGTGAACTTTAAGACTTCATTTTCCTCTTCACTGTATTCAGCATTTATGGGAACAACGTGGTGTTGTTAATATACACCAATGACTGAGCACTGTATTTATGCCTCAATGATTTTCTGTCATGAGAATATAATGCCTGGCAAAGACTGATTCTCTGAAATACCAGTTTGTTTGGGTTCATTAATCTTAATTCCTATCTTGCCTTAATAGGAACTGGACAACAGTCAAGTCAGTCAATAGTTCTGAGAATTAAAACTTCAATGGCTTTTGGGCTGCCCAAGGCTTTACATTTCTTTTAAAAATACGTAATTAATTAATCTGCACCAAGAACCAGGAGGAAACCCTGTGGAATTGAGGAATATGCTTCTCGTGGTTTTAAAAAACACAAAACAGTGGCTTTTGGCAGGATCTTTCCTTAGTAGTTCATGTGATTTAGTGGATACAGCAGGGGCTATGGAAACACAACTCCTGGGCTCTTGAATTGATTGATTGAAGTGGTCTCTGTCTTTCTGGGTGATCTAGTTCCAGTTCCTTTATGTGACTACACTCTGGTTTATATGTCCCTAAAGTAAGTGCAAAACCTGTCTAAGTCATAGAGGTGTCACGGGGATTTTAAGGCAATTAGCAGTCCCAAATGAAGTGGTATTTTATTTACAGGATGACTCAGCAGAAAAGGAAAGGGTAGTGACAATATGTTTTTTCCTTAATGATGAAAAGAAACGAGGGATACTGAGCTGCAGGCTTGGGATAAACTGCCATGTCACTGACCCCTGAGCAAAGGCTCTTTTCCAAACCATTCTTCCCTCTCCACCTTCACAACCTCTGCTCCTTCTCTCCTGAGCACCTGAGCAATCTGGGAATTAACTCCCCATTCACCAGGCACTCAGCAATGAAAGACATCCACAGCATCTGAAGCCAAACAGGACCATTCTATCATAAATGTGACCTGCTCAGCAGTGCAGGGGATTGCATTTCACATGGCTGCCCTTGCCCTGAGCAAAAACCTTGTGCAGGACTAAAGTAAGTTACCAGAAAGGCATCTGGCCTTGATATAAAGACCTTTATATACTGTTAAAAAGTGCCTTATTTTTTATTTGAATTTGTCAGTATTCAGTTTCTAGGCTCCCGTCTCCAACTGGAATAGCAGCAATTTTAGCCTTTTCCAGCCCTGTCTTTCTTCCAGGGACCTTCAGGGGTGCCAGGTGCACTCCCTATGGCCTGGCAGGGAGACCAGGCTCTGGTATAGGGAAGAGAGAGTGCAGTACTGCTCTCTGTGGAATTTCCAGGAGACACTGAAATCCTAAACATTTTTTTTTTTCATTATTTTTTTGCCTGTGGTTTAAATCACGCTACCAGTAATTACAGAGATTCATAATGGAAATGCTTAGAGTGGCAGGAATGGAGAATGAATGGGAAGGTCTGCACGTGGAAGTGTCAGAAAGGGAAGAACGGCACAAAAGCCCAGTGAGGATGGCAGGTGCTAGACATGTTTATGAACAGCTTTTGAAGGTTCAGGAACACAAAGGAGCAGGTTCAGTCAGGAACTGCCTCCACCTGGAACTGAAAAAGGCTTCCAGCCACTAAGAGGTGATGGTAGGGAAATACAGAACAGGGCTGAAGTCTTAAAACACCCTGGTAAGGAGACAGAGAAGAGACAATAAATGCTAATGATTCCCAGAGGCAGGAGAGCAGAGAGAAATAAAAGATCCTGGTAACTGTCAGCAAAAAGGGTTCAGTGCCACCTGGCAGGGAATCCTGAGCAGCCCACCTGGATTTGTGCAGCTGGGATACAGACCTGGTGGACAGACTGCTTGGGTACACCGTTCATTGTATTTGTGAGTACCCGAGCAGGGCAGTGAGACACCGACCCTCGCCGTTTTAAACTAAAATGACCTTGCCCTCCACTGCTGTTTTGTGTCAAGGTTTGGTACACAACAACCAGTTTATACCAGCAGAAAGACCCCAGCACAAGCTAGTTCTAGAAGAGATTTCCTGTTTGAGGACCTTCAAATTTGTCTTTCAAAGGTCTTGTTGCAAACACACGTGTTCTCATTAACATCCTTGCAAACTTCAGTCACAGCCCATTTTGAGCTCCGACACCCACATGCCAAGAAAGAATATCACTTTGCCACTAGAGAAAGTGGCATTTCAAAACCAGAAAAAAACATGTACCTTTTCTTTGAAATTTTAGTGTGCATGAACTATTTTGCAGACAACAGTGATCATACTCATAGAACCTCGCAGGAAACGCTACGTGGCCACAGACACGTAGTATTTTTCCACCCTATATTTCATGACATGCATAAAAACCTTACAGGTCTCACTTGCCTAATGCTGAAAATATGCAGCGCTTATCAATAGTTTACTCCTGTGAAATAAATGTCTTGCTAAGAGTTGCAAGCATCATTTGTGAAAATAATCACTGAAACCAGAAGTTTTGCTGCTCTCTTATTTCAAGAGATTTCACTTGCTCGTTGAGAAACTACTTTCTTTTCAAGGATTGTGCAGTTTTTCTTTACTTTCAGGAAAAGATGCTATCTCTTGGCCTTTTTATTTTTCTGGCAGACCTTTAGCTCAGCCAGAAGGAAAGTGTCCATATACCAATTACTTTTGACTCACTATTAAAGAACAGGAAAAATTCTGTTTTCAAAGTAAGTGAGGAAATCTGTGTCTTCATGCTCTGGAGAATTCTGATTTTCCTGTCTTTGTTTCCATCCTAACTCACAGGAAAAATATTTTTAAAGTTATTATGAATGAAAAGATTTTGAAAGCATTTGAGCCTGAAATGATAACATGTTTCATTCCCCCCCCGCCCCCTTTTAACACACTTTTGTTTCCAGAGAGGAAATATTTTATTCTCTTATAAAATGAATGCATTTTATGTGGTTTATGCCCTTTCTCCTCCCTGTAACTGGGACTGTAACCCTGAAGACATGCACCCAACACTGCATCACAGGGTGCAGAATGAAGACTGTATGTCTTAGAGAAGATGTAAACTGGTTTACAGGATATTATTGAAGAATGGCACATCCATGCTATGCATCCTATGAAACTGCAGATCGTGCTGGACAGATTGAGGTCAGATATTGGTACGGACTTGGACAATTTCCTACTATTCACAGTGTCCTGAACTGTGCCAGCATCAAATAAGTTCTGTTTCTACCCCTCTGTTAAAAAATTAAATTAATAAAAATCCCTTTTCCCCTCGAAGTTTCCTCATGGAAGAACTCAATTTTAAAGTGTTTGGGGTTTTTTTCCCCTCACTTGAAAGATAATCAGCTCTGTGTTCACTGAAAGTTATTAGCAAATGAATATCTGATAGAAGCAGAAGACAGCCATAATATATTGAGTACATATGAGGTGATCTAATTAACAGGATAATAGGTATTAGAGCTTCAAAGACTCAATATTTTGTGTTTTGATTTTTCTTTTTGTGTGGTTTTTTTTGGCTTTTTAATTGGGCCTTGAGGATGCCAGTACTGCAATCAAAAGTGTTTCTAAATAATTATGCACTCATTTAGGTGGCTAACCACCTGAATTGCTGTAATTAGAACACTTGATACAAGCAATTAATTACATTAGCAACGCTGAAGGCTGTTTTTAAGATCTAGATACAGAAATATGTTCAAACAAAAAAAAACCCAAACAAAAAAGCAAGGGGATCTTCATTTCATTTGACACATTTCCACTGATTGTTCCCTGACAACAATCTGGGAGCTCCTCTTGGAAGCTCTGTAAGAATAAAATAAAAACTGGGAACGATGCTATCAAGACTCCCACTGAAATTAATTTTTTTTTTAAATCCAAGGAACAGACACAAAGATATTGCCTCAAATCAGCCTTATCTTCTCCTTGAGCAACTGGCTTTATGATGGATCTGAAGAAACTTACTGCAGAGATGAGGCAGCAGCTCAAATATTCACATACTCAAGCCCAAAATTTCAGTACTCAAAACAGTGAAACAGGTCACGACCATCTGTCAACTTGGAGCTGAAATAAGAACATGCTTCTTCTCCTCCAATATAATTCTGTTACACAGAAGTTTCCCAGCATTCTCCTATCCTCCACTTCCTAAAAGTTCACGAACCTATAAGCTTCAGCTTCATTCCAAATGAGCTTGACACAATTTATCTTTTTGCTTGGAAATTATGCAAAGAGGAATTATGCAAAATCTCTGGTCTGGCATGGATTCGGAACAAAACCACTTGAAACACCGCAATTTAAAGTGAATTTTCTTCAACAATTTCAGTTTGCCCAAACCTGAAGCTCAAAGCAAACCTCAGGGCAGAAGTGTAAACCAGAACAGATAGAAATCAACAGACGTTTACACAACACTCCATGAATCAAAGATACTTCACAGGATGTGAAGCAGGGGCTGACAAACCAGGAATCAGACAGGAACATTTTCTGAAGACAATCTACTTCACGTTTAACAAAACAATAATTCACCTCTTCTATTACCAGTCTGCTCAGCCACAAAGCCTCATAATCTCAAGTTTTAAGCTCTTCTGCCAGTCTTAAAGTTTCTCTTACCACCACTTCAATCTTTCTCAAATTTTCAGGCCTCATGTCGTGAGAACTACAGGGAAAACAAAGCCTTTTTATACTACCAAAACCCACCTTTAAATGTGTTCTCTGAACAAAAAATCACATGTGCCTGGTGAACTGGTAAACCAGTTGAGTCTGAGTGACAGATGGTGAATTCCCTGAATTATATAGTGTCACAAGTGATAATCAATTTAACCTGATACCATCACTTAGCTGAAGCAGAGAGCTAAGGACAGAATAAAGAACTGATTTTTAGTATTCTGAAAGATCAATGGAAAATAAGAAAACAGCTCTTCAAAAGCAACAGCCAGACATATTTATACATTAAATTGTGGCTATGCTATATAGCTCATATGCATTCTTGCTCTAAAAACCACTCACGTTGGAGTGAGCAATATTCTGCTCGGGACATTTATCAGAACTGAATTACGTATTTTTCATGCATCGTGAGTTTTTTAAAGTAACATGGGTTTGAGCACACAGTTGCAAATGCAGAATATGTCAGGAACTGAAAAATAGTGGGTAAAATATTCATAGAACTGTGAAAGATGCTTTTTATCTAACAAACCAGCATGTGAAATACCCATCCATCTAGGATTCGTTTAACGTCCCTCTTTACACCTCTTATTTCTACCATCTTCCTTTTTCTCTTACCTCTTCCTCTCTTACAGGGAAGGCAGCCTTGGCACCTGAAGCTCTGCCATTCTCCTCTCAGCTTGGCTTGCCACATGAAATAAAGAAATATTCACCAAGCCAAAGAATGTAAGCAACTCTCCAGCCTTGTGGTTCGGGCATTCACTGGCTGATGGAAGTGAATTGTTCAAGTCCCTGTCTCTGTGAGGGTATCTGTTCAGAGGGGAAAAGCATGAATGAGACTTCTGTGACCTGGTGATGATGCATGGTTGTGGGGAACAACATATTTGGATCTTGTGAAATGGCAGAAAGAATTGAACCTAAGCCTCTCACAGCGTGGATCCCTCATCATATTAAATTACACACGGATACCTTCTTTTCTAGCAGCTTCATAGCCCTAATCCTCTGCAGGAGAGAAATGTTTCCTTTTGAGTCAAATAAAAAATTGAATACAACAGGAAACATATTTTTAGTTTTGTGGGAAAAAAAATGAAAAAAATGCTTATCTTTATTCAAACCAACAGAATAATTTTTTTTCAAATATTTGGATCAGAAACTACAATGGAAAAAAAATATCAAATTTCATTTTCATATTGGCTTTAAACTGAAAGAGAGTAGGTTTCGATTAGATATAAGAAAGGAATTCTTTGCTGTGAGGGTGGAGAGGCCCTGGCACAGGTTGCCCAGAGAAGCTGGGGCTGCCCCATCCCTGGAAGTGTCCCAGGCCAGGTTGGATGGGGCTCTGAGAAATCTGGTCTAGTGGGAGGTGTCCCTGCCCATGGCACGGGGTTGAAACTGGATAATTTTTAAGGTCCCTTCCAACCTGAGGCATTCTGTGATTCTATGATCACCACCACCAGTTTCTATTAAGCAAATGCAAACTCACCACTAATCTAAATTTTGGGATAAATTGTCTGTGACAGTCTTTAAATCAAGACTGCAGAATCCTGCTGAAGACTGTTCCTGCCTGACCAGAGTGCAACTCCAGTCTACGTTACGCCAAGACCTAAAATGGTCTTCAAAGATAAGCTGCATTCAACCATTCAGCTTATGAACATGCTTCCTTCAGGCTTGGGGACTCCGAAGGAATTCATGACTCCTGACATGACGGAAGCTTTCAGCAGTGGAAGCTTTCAGAAAGCTGCAGTGAAGATGTTATTTCTGTTCAAAGCAAATTCCATCAATTTGTGGTTCTACATGAGGCATTCGGGGGACACAGCTATTACAGACTACGGAGTCTCTTAAAAAAAAACGTACAGGAGGTTTTAAAAAATAAATTATCTCTGCCTATTGGTTTTCAGATATCTCAGGTCACATTCTGGAACTGCAGTTTCCATTCCTGGCAGCCACAGCATTAAAACCTGAAGGTGTTTACACGCCTACACACCTCTCCTACACCTTCAAAAATAACTTTTTAATGGAAGTACGTAGAGAATGAGGAAGTAGCATATATATATATGGAAAAATACAAACCTGATTTATAAACTCGAGAAAATCTCAAGACTGATCCAGCTATAGTTTTAATAGCATGAAAATGACTAATTTAGGGTCAAGAGTAATTTAGTTTTGACTGACTTTGCAATCCTTTGTTCTCTGGGTCATGTAAGTGTTGGGTAAATTATAAACCTGTAATTCTATCCTGAGGTCAAGGGACTTCAGAATTGATTTGATATATTGGTCTCCTGGAAAGTTCTTCCAAGGCCTGTACCCCCTAAACTGTGTTTATGAGTTGACCACATTAATAACTAATAGAGTCATATAACATTAGCAGAGGTGAAATTAAACCCTTTCAAAGAAGAGTATGTTCAAATGTGGGATTTTTAAATGAGGGACAGGAAAGTCAGATATATCTCTGAGAAGCCAAGTTTCTACAGAGTATTGGAAAAAAATTGCATGATTGTAAAAAGGTGTAGATATTTGACTTTAAGAGCAAAATCAGACTGCATCACGAACATCACTTGGGATAATCCTGGATTTATGAAGCAAAACCTATATATCTTACATGAGACAAAAACAAACAAGGCAGCAACTGCTCTGACAGACTATGTAAGAAGCATAAATACATTAAAAAAAATCACCAACTGCTCATTTAATGCAGGCTTTGCTGTGTCCCAAAACACTTGCCACTGAAAATCTGTGATGGGATATGAAGTGAGATGTTTTCCATACAAGAATTAAATGTGCATTATAAGACCACTTTTTAATTTTGAACCTCTCAATGTTTCCAAACGAAACTCATCGCACTGCTAAAAAAACCCCACACTGTAAAGCCCAGACAAGCTGGCCTGGACTATTCTTTCCTCATCAGGTAAACATTAAAGTTAATGGTCCTCAAAGTGTTTAGGGTTTCTTTTGCCCCACGTCACAGTCCTGAACTCTTTAGTAACAGGTGTATTCAGATTACTCTGTTCAGTTGCGATTTAAAAGAAACTCAACAGTAATCACAATCTGAAATCTTAAAATAATTAAGAATAACCTGGTGTTACCCTTGAACAGTCCTGTAAAAAATAATAATTAGATCCTCCCCTCTCCAACACTGTAGATTTCAAGTGAATAGGAATATCTTCTGATATCTATGGAGTACCAGGAGATGTTTCTCCTGGACAGTCCTTGGCTATCTCCTTCCACTGCTTTAAAATTCCTAGCAAGAGCACTAACACCACTTTAACATTTACAGTAATTCCTGTGTAAAAATCCAACAGCTGGTTAGACTAATGATCAATAAATACACACCAAGGTTAAAGAAACATTAGCATCAGAATTGAAACCGCAAAGGCTCTCACCACAATGGATGACAATATTTGACCTGGTCACACAGTAGGAACCAATTTGCAAAAAAAAGGAATAATATTGCTGCTTGGCAAATAACACAACACAGGATCATACCCAAAGACCACTGAATGTCACAGAATATATCTAAGTAGCATTTCTTTTGCAGCTTCAAGGGACCTTTGAACAGCTTTTTAATGGATACTAAAAATACAAGCCAAAATTCAGGTGGCTGCTTCACGATCAGCTGAGGCCGAGCTTTGGCCACACCTGAGAGGAAGCAGCCTTAGTCCCTGTGTCATCAGCACATCTCACTGCCTGCTTGCACTCAGGACCTCACAGCTGCACATTGACTTAGGCCAGGCCGTCAGTGTGTCGGGACAACCACCCTAAAGGGGAGGAAAACAGAGCACTTTCCATTGGATAAATACCCTGAGCAAAATCACCACTGCAGAGCCGGTGACAGCAGCACGTGGTGGGGAACAGAAAGAGCTGGTTTGTAGTAGCTCAGCTGCAGACTGGTTCAAGTTGCAAAGTCATGTTACCCACTGTCCTAGTGCTCAGGGTCCACCTGCCAAGTTTTGTGACGAAGTTTTAGGGTGCAAATGTACATATCAAGACTGGGTAACTAAATAAAGAGAATGCTAGCACATAGCAAAACCCTCCTAACTAACTAACTGACTGATTAACCAGCCCTCTAGTCAGCATCACTGTATGAAGGCCATCACTGTTTCACGGCTTTGAGGTCACTAATGGTCCTTAATGTCCCTGACCATCTTCCCCTGGGCTTCCCTTTGCCTCTGCCCATGGGTTCTGGGGCATGTTTGAGCCCATTCTCTGCTGGAGCAATGCTGTAGGTGACCCTGTTTCCTTTGGGTCCTGGATCTGTCTCTTTCCTTGCTTATGGCTGTCAATGGACCCATCATTATTCCACACATCTGGCCACTGTTTGGACCCCAGGGTTCTACACCCTGTCAGTAAGGGCTGGAGTTACCTGTGGATCCCAGCTCCCCCTCCCCGAGGGAGCACCCACACCTTGCTTGCTCAGTGACCTAACTGGGTTGCGAGATAGAAGGATGGCAAATTTTTATGCTTGGCTTTTATGATTGCCCAGCCCTCTGATTTGCTGAGGTCTCTCTGCAGAGCCCCTCTGCCCTAAAGGCAGTCAACAGCTCCTCGCAACTTAGCGTCATTTGCAAACTTAGTATTACTTCAAGTCCTGCATCCAAGTCACTTATGAAGACGTCGAAGAGAACTGGGCTGAGGATGGAGCCCCACTAATGAGAGCTCACCAGCCAGATGTCACCCATTCACTAGAACCCTTTGTGCCTGAGCCTTGAGCCCGTGGCT
>JAYRBT010000042.1:64583347-64600761 GCA_036023395.1 Myiotriccus ornatus | reverse complement strand
CCCACTAATGAGAGCTCACCAGCCAGATGTCACCCATTCACTAGAACCCTTTGTGCCTGAGCCTTGAGCCCGTGGCTCGCCCGCTGCCTAACACGGTTATGGAGTTGTGGGCTCCACATTTTGTCTAGAAGGGAAAAACAGTATCAAAATCGTAGCTGGCCTCCAAAGAGATTACACCTACGAGCTTTCCCATGGGTTAGCCTGTGGATAACAGGCCTTTCCCCTCATGAAGCCGTGCTGGCTATGACTGCATTGCCCTCCAGGTGTTTTTCACTACGACCCGGAATAACCTTTCCCATGATTTTACTGGGCGCTGAAGTGAGAACTGATGCAGCTCTCTGAATTGGCTCAGAGCTGTATCACACAGCGATCTGCAGAGGAGGAGGCAAGGGCTGTGCAGCAGGGGCAGGACCTGCCCCCGTTGGTAGCAGCGAGCTGTTCTGTTGGCTCAGCCTCAGACCGACTTACGACTTCAGCTCGGTGACTCTGCGTGCTACAACAGGCATCCGACAGCTTGTGAAGAAGCAGGCAAAGCTTGGCAGGTTTGAGAACTAAGTGTTGTCTTGTAACTGCATCTGGCAGGGAAGGAGGGCAAACTACAGCGAAAACAGCCTGCACTGATTTCAGAATAAGAGTGCTTGAATTGGCTGTCTGTGAGCTCGCTTATCTAAGTATTATTTACATTGTATGCAAGGCAGAACTCATTTTACGCTGTACTCAGGGCTGCTGGCAAGTTTCCAGTCGAGGGTCAGAGGAACTTTAAGTCAGGTTTAGGTTTTAACAACACCAGCAGGAGAAGGGCGAGGGCTTGAGTCAAGCACTCAGAGCTGGGTTTAACTTGCCTTGCAAACCTCTCCTCGAATACCCTGTAAGGAGCAGCCCATGACTGTTCACTGTGAAAAACACAGGTTTGAATGCACCCTGTGTGTGGACAGAAGATTTAGTGACCAAGGGCAAAGGCTGTCCCACGTAACAAAGAGAGCTCCTCCAGCTGAAGCCACCGTTGTGTTATCCAGTCTCCATCAAAAGCATCTTCTTAGTACTATATCTGGATTTCTCGGTGTAGCAGTACTACAAAACAAAATTTCTGTTTGCTGACCATTTATCAGCTGCATTTGAAATGAAAGCTATTCACTTGGAGATATTGAAAGATAATTCTCTCCCATTTTAGATAATATATACTGTATGGAGAGTATATGCTGTATTGTATATTTTCTATAAAAACATTACATTTTTAACTTCCCTGGGACCATGTATATAAATATTTGTACATGAAATTATACGATAGGCTTTGAAATTTATGCCATACATTTCTGTTAATGTTCTAAAAATATTTGTTCAGGCAAATGAAATTGCTGTAAAATATTTTACTACAGACCAGTCAAAGGTTCTCAAAACTTTATCTTCCTAAAAAACAATATTTCAAGCTATAAAACAGAGTTCCATTTCAGATACCTAAAAGGCAAATTTAGCCAGCTTGATTTAATTAATACGAAGCAGTTTAACATTTTTTAAAACAGTGAGGGTTTAAGGTGAAATAAAGTCAAGATGTAAGAATTTTCTCCTATTGCATATATGATTTAATTTTGTTTTCTAAAAGCTTACAGTGTTAGAGGCAAATTGCCTAGGCAGTAGAAGGGGGTTATGTTCATATTTCCTATTGCAATTAACAGTGATTAGAGCGGGATGTGTCGCCCAGCACACAAAGCTTCACGTATGCAAATTGTTAATAAACCTGACTCCTCAGAAAATTAACCAGAAAATTAATGCCGTACTCAGAATGATGTGTGGTCCACGATATGTTTTCGAATAAACCCCTTTGGTGTCCCAACACCTTCTTCACAAGCTCGGCAGCAATCTGGTGACTCCCAATGGTTTACCACCCACCGTGGAAGCCTCCTGCCCAAATACTTCTTCCCCTCACAGCATTAGCATGTTGCCCAGCAGGTGGAAATAGCTTTTCTTCCTCTCATTGACACAGCAGCAGCAAGCAGCAACTCCTTAGGCTTGTGTCAATTTTAAAATTTTTTTTTTGGGGGGAGAGGGCATATTCTGGTTCTTTTCAGATTTAACACTGTTTTCTTGTAGTTCACGTGTCACCTTTAAACACAGCACTTGTAGGGTCATCTCAGGTGTTGTTCAAAAAAAAAGAATCAGGAGCACCAGCAATCACACCTAATACTGCCCAATTTAGAGACAGATCTCTAAAAACAGATCTCTACATTAAGTTTGCTGTTTTCCACTGCAGTGGATCTTGGTGAGCCAGCAAAGAGAAAAGACTATGATGTACTCAGCAAGAAATGCTTATCCACTTCTTATTTGGGTTTTATGAAGCCTATCTGTTTCCTGCACATGTGCCCCAGTTTGGGGATTTGATTGTTTTGTTATATTTATGGCTCTAGGTAATACAGAGTGGGAATGTGTCTGTGTCAGAAATCTGTGGAGGCATAAGGAGCAAGACGAAGGGTCAGGAAGGGGGGGCTAGAGCCATCTGACGAACTAGACCAAGTTTGAGGTAGAGAAGATAGACTGGGATGAGGAAAGAGAAATGAGGAAGAGGCAAAAAACATCTGGAGAAAATCCAGGGACAGAACCTGTGTAAGGGGATAGAAAACAGCTTTTAGCAGAGTTTGTTGTATAGTGTGTGTCTGCATCCCCTTTGCTGTTAGCCCACATAACAGTTTTAAAATTAAAGTCTTAAATGAAGGATAGGATGTCACTGTGTCATTACTGTGAAGCTGTTTTTTTGTTTAATGAACAAGAGCAAACACATTCCTGAAATAAAAATGATTGATAAAATTAAAAAAAAATAATAGTAGGGTAGTAGCATCAATCAAGAAGGATCAGGGAATACCATGTTAGGTACCTTCACAAACTCAGTTTAAGCCTCTATGCATACACATTATATTAGGATTGCTTGAGTCTTCAAAACGAGTGAAAATATATTAAGATATTATCTATTGCGATAGGTTCAGCTGAGAATGGAGGAAGTTCACACGTTGCAATGTATTTGCAGTCTCCTTTACCTGATTTAGCTTGCTTTTTTTAATAAAGTTCAGCTGACTGTAATTTTGATGGGGTTTTGTTTGTTTGGTTTTTTGTTTTGTTTTTTGTTCGTGGTTTTTGTTTGTTTGTTTAATGTACAGAAAATACAGTGCAGTAAAATAGCATTGCAACAGGGAAGCTTCGGGTTTTGTATTAATTTAAAATCCGGGTCACTGACAGCCCACTCTTAGAGCTGAAGAAAGGTGATGGGTGATGCCTCGGTTGAGCTAACAAAGGTGGCAGACTTGAAGATGGACCATTCACACAGTTCAGGTACAGACCAACTTCAGCTGCTATTTTACACTGAAGGAAAAAACTGAAACTATGAAGGGCGTGCCTTTCCTCACTCATGATAGTACATCGCAGTGTCAGAGCAATGAAGACTGAAATCAGTCTTTTAAAAGCCTGAACTAACGTGCACATGACAAATTCGATGTAAGAGTAAACTCTGTACTAAACTGACAGCTCAGCTAGCAATTAAAAATAAATGTCTGTGCAGCTTTCCCAGTGATCCTGACTACTTTAGGTTTCCCCTGTCCTCAAAGGCCTCACTTTTGTTCAAGAGGCTGATTGCAAACTAAATGCAGAAGAAAAGGAGTTGCGATGAGCAGATGACATAATGTCCCACTATATAAAAAACCCCAAAAGCACTGAAGAAGAAACTTTGTACAAAAGCTTTCTATTCGTGCAACATAACTGCAGATACTATTTAGACCTGGGAGAGTCAGAAAGCTCAACTCATCATTCACAGAGAAACAACTTCAGGGGGTTTTATTACACACGTGTGCTCACCGTTTGCAAAGTTAAGCCACGGTGCCTAACAGAGATGGTTTTGTGTCAGAAATTTGGAACAGAAACTTTCTCAGACATTAAGGGTCAGATCCACAGGAGCAAATCTGGACGGGAGATAGAGACAAAAGCTAAAAGTTTTATGAAAAATGCAACACGACAGCCAAGTTTAGAGCTGCTGTGGAATCCTACTGCTGAAACTTCTGACTTTCGTGCCTTTGACTTCACGATCATAAGGTTTCACTAAAAGAGTGTTTGCATTGAATGTATTTTCTCTGCATTCTTTTTGCAGATGGATTTGCATGAGAATTGTATCTTTGTTTCCCTGGGATTTCATCTGCTCCCAATGTTTGCTTATCACCTGAAGCCACAACCCTCTGCCTGAGCCTTCACAAATGGCTATTGTGGACACAATTAAGGGCTTCAGAGTAAGATGAACTCATAAGATAAAAAGGTCTTCTTTACATGCAAACTTCCTTGATAAAAAAGAATCAGAGAGGGGGGAAAAAAGAGAACAGAATATATAGCAGTGACACAAGTGATCCTAAAGAAAATGTTCTTCTTTTTCTTCAGAAAAGTTCCTGTTTACATGGGAAGCTGCCACATCAACAGCATCTTGTAGCGAGCTAATGGGGAGGACTGCAATTGGTAGGCAGCATGCCCTTCTCCCCCTGTGAGGGCTTATAAATCTGCCATCATTGCCCATCTCCCTGAAGACAGGGTGAGGAATGTTGGTGAGCTACTGGAACTCAGAAATGTGAGCAGCATCAGTGCTTTCCCTGAACTGCCAAAGAGGAAAAGGTAGGGATCTACCCAGCCAGTGAAACTGGGGCACTTGGAGTTTGCAGCTCTCTCTCAGGCAGTTATAGAATAAAGGGGCAAAGTAAAAGCATGGGTGAAGTTGCTCATAGATGCTGGTTTGACAATATGGGTAACATCAAACTCCCTCAGAATTAGATGATGTTCTGCCAGAGCTATAAAAAAAGTGTGAGAATGAAGTGACTTAGTCACCACTAAAAACAGAACTGCACACTCATCCAGGCTGAAAGTACAGTTCAACCCCTTGTTAGTACAGGCCTAATGTCAGAGTTAGGTCAGGTTGCTCAAGTTCTGAAAGTCTTGGGTACAGAATCTCCAGTTAGGTAATAATAACCCCAGAGGTCCATCAGGCTGGCAAGCTGCATTCCAGCATCACAGAAACGAGCTGAGATCAGCTTCGTGGCAAGCAAATCACCACCACACTACACAGAAGTACAAGCAAGGACAACACTACAACTGTAAATGTTTAAGAAAATCTCAATCACCACATGAGAGGCGTACGTAAGAGATTTTGGAAGGGGAGCAGAAAGACCTGTTTCTTTCCCAAAACCTACTAATGAACTGCTGTATGACCTCAGGAGAAATCACTTCAGTGCTCCATGCTTCAGCTTCCTTTCCTACTGGGTCTATTTAGACTAGGAGTGCTTCAGGGGTAGGGACTGTCTCTCACTCTCTATTTACACACTGTCTAGCACAGCGAGCCCCTGATCTTGCGTGAGATCTACAGATGCTATTGCATTACAAAAAAATAACAATAGTACCAGTGAAGATGTAACCAAATTAGGCAAATATGAGAGGCGTTAGATTTACTTGTGAGAAGCTGTACTGGATTTTTTGTTAAGGAGTTTTTTACGGCAGTCCATTTTAATGCACAGTTAACAAAGCATGCAAAACCAGCAGTGAAAATGTGTGTAGGTGGAAAATTACACAAACTGAAGTTAAGATCAACTTTGGGTTCTGTTAAAGGAACATATAGCTAGCCTGTTATAGCTGATTTTTGTTACATGTCATATAGCAGATTTTTTTTAACTTATTTTCAGAATGAAAAGATTGTTTAAATGCTTCTAGAGGCAGAAAACAGTTAACAGTGATTGTGTTTGTGAAATTTCACCCAGTTGTCCCTCATGATGACACCAATAATTGTTCTGTATTAACTTTTGTCTTCAAATGAATCCTCTTTATTTTCCAAGCGTTAGTGAAATATGTGTAATGACTTTTCAGTATTATCCTGAATTTCTTTTAATTTCTTTTTCAATCCTGTATGAACTACTCATCTGCTGAAGTCCATGAGAATTTTAATGCGGACACCAGTAGAATTTTTAGCTCTTTCCAAGAGATAGTTCTAAGGAGAAGGAAGAATATACTGATGTCTGATGGATGTTTCATTCATTTATTTTTTTCATGTCAGCAGTCTTAGAAGGAGGTAGCAGATGGTAAGCAAACAAATTAAGCAGTCTTGCTGAAAATATTTATACTTTCTTCCTAAAATACATTTTGGATGATATGACTTGGCATACAAACTAACATCACTTGAAATGAGAGCTGAAGAATGACATTTTTGGTATTTCATATAGGGAACAGTTTTGGAGACATCTTACACCTGAGGCACTCTACTGCATTTCAAAGGCAAGCATTTGCTCTTTAGAAGTAACCTCTGCTAATGGGTGCAAACCCAGCAAGGCAGCAAAATCACTTTGATCTCCCTTTCAAAATGTTTTTGGAATTTATCCATTGCCACGGAATGAGTTTCTTCTCCTGGAAAGCACTGAACCCTTGTATTGATTATAACTCTTTATCAACAGAGTTAAATCTTACCATTTTAGACTTACAATATGATTTGTATCAATGCACTCCCCAAACACACCTTCACTGTCTAAATAGTCCAAAGATTTCTAGGTCCTTTTCTATTCTATTCAAATTAAGAGAGTTATCAGCAGAAGCACTTCAGTCCCAAACATTTGTCACTTCTACCTCAATGTAAGTTTTATAAGCAAGAAACTGTGCAGAAACAGCACAATTAAAGGGGCATAAAATTAAAAACAAACAAACAAAACCCCAACAACCTTCTGTACACAGTGGCAAAAGTTACCAGGATTTTTTTGTTTTGTTTTTGTACAATGAAGTGTATGTGAGTGGATATTTGAAATGCTGGATATCTGTAGCTTTTAATACTATGAGATAATTTACCCATGGATGAAGTCCTGCATAATCAAATTAAAACTAACTAGAACACGGAGGAGTTCAAGTTTGAAATACTTTGGACTTCTAATACAGCTTGATGAGGAAGTTTATATTCCTTGCTATATGGAATTTTTAAATCTTAAGGAAACAAACTAAGAAGTACCCCACTACTTGAAATTTGTTTGCTTTGTATTTTTTCATTAGAACCAATTATTTTTCTTGTACTGCTGTTTTGCTTCAGCCAGAACTGAGGAGTTATATTCAGTGAGCTTTTTGTCTTCGTAAGATCTCTTGGTATAAATATTCTTCCCACAGATGCAATTTAGTATGCTGAATTTTTAAGGATTTAATAAAAGAACAAAAGCAATGGGAAACAATGCAAATTTCAAAGGCAATTGACAGCCTTTGGCCTAAAACTTGTACTTAAACAATTGCTTCATATTCATTGAAGAGCCAGTGAAAATCAAAACGCATTAAAAAATTACATCCCACCCAGAAGATGCTCAAATATGAACTCTAGTCTGGTCTTCCAGTTTTATAGACTTTACAAAGGTCAAACTGAGCCCAACAGGCAAGTGCACAAAATGAAGCATTGGACCAGCAGTTTAAAAGGTGAGAATTCAGTTATATTTTATCTTTGTTTTGCTTTCTAGTCTTAAAACTGTTATTAGCTTGTAAGCCATGTATAAAAACAAATAGTCATCCAAGGGAAATATTCATAATAATAAATACAGGATTACACAATAATTTGATTATCCCAACAGATTAACAAATTATAACAATCCAATACACTGTATATAATTACTAAAAAGCAAGTAGAGTAATTAAATTACATATTTTAAACACTACCGGATATATGACCAAGTCATACATTATAAATCAAGATGAATATCTGACTTTTCCATGTTCTTCATTCAGACTTTGACAACAAAATTGTGCATACACAAAGTCTGACTTCAGATCAGAATGTTGCTGAAAAGAGCAGATAACGAGCCCTGAGTGAAGCCCATTTTGAAACATCACACAGACTGAGCTTTCTATCCTTTATGAATGATTTTGGGTGATACTTAAGACATTTTATTATTTGATCTAGACAGATGAAGTCACATTTACTCGACCTGAAGTGAATGAAACCAATGGGTCTTCTCAAAGACGCAATGTCACTCAAGCACTGGCAGAAGACTGACTGGTAGAAGCAAATCGGCCCATGGATTAATTTTGTATCAACCCACACCTTTGAGCTAGACACCATATTGACCATGCTTAGGTAAATCCTAAGAAACACCCACAGGAATAATTGGGCACTGCCAGACGTGAATGTTTAAGGAATTTGTGTTCAGGGGAGAAAAAAAATGGCAAAGTGAGCTTTCAATGTTAGGACTGTACAAAGAAAAGAACATGAATAAAACCATCCTTTCTTACTGTTTTGGAACGACAGAGGAAGTAGAAAAGAACTTAAGAACACGACGCCGTGTCCCGGTGCGTGCAAGGGGAGGCTCCCCTGTGCTGGCCAGAGACAGGAGCGCCGACATGTGCTGACTTCAGCAGCAGAGCGCCTTTCTGCGACGCTGCAGAGACACTGGACTTCCTACTGGGGAAGTGCAGCTTTCTTTCCTAACAATGGGCCAACTGGTTTTCATAACGGAGATAAACGCTCCCCGCTGTGAATTGTAATAGAAAAACATGTCAAACAACCAACAATAAAAAGCAGCGCGGCCAAAGGACTCGCTTTTCCTGTTTTTACGTGCAGCACAGAGGAAACTAAGCACGTGAACCGCACTTGGCTCCGTACGAGTCAAAATATCACTTCTTTCAAACGAGAAGAGGAAAAATGCAACTCATTTGTGACCTTTTTCTTCACTCTGAAGTGCAGACGTGAAAACTAAACCCATTAGCACTTGGTTGCCAGAGGTTATAGCGAAACCTCTGAATGTGAAAGTCAGATGCTTTATTAAAAGAAAAAAAAAAAAAGGAATGGTTATTCAGTTAGGATTTTTCCACCCTTTTAAAAGCTGTTAGGGTATAAGTGATAAGAACATCCAGCTGCCATTCTGATGATCCTATGATATTTTTTAGTTTTATACTCTCTGCTTTTTCTGACAAAAGTTCACTTGCTGAAACCCCCCTCCTCTTTCATCCCTTCATCTGCTCACTTTTGCCTGCCCTGCATACTTCTCCTATTCATCATTTTACTTTTCTCCCAACTACCTTTTACAGCCAACTAGCTTTATTTTGATATTTATAATTAATTACTTCTGTGAAATTCCTTTTCTTGCTATCCTTCTCATCTGCTTAAAGCGGAAGATGCCAGAAATGAGGTATTTTTAGTGAGCATGGATGATTCTGCAAATTATTGGTTAATATTATATCTTCTTGCTTTGGGTTCAGTTGTGCTGAAGGTGGTCAAAGAGATCAAATGCACACATTACCAAGGTTGAAGACAACACAAGTTTATAGTACCCTCTGATAATGGTTCATGATCAGGTATCTAAAGTGACATCTGTAGTCTGAACAGCTGCCTACAGTGCCAAGAATCATTTTGATGAGAGTGAATTTTTGATAACCCTGCTCTGACAGGAGTGAACACAGCTGTTTGTTAGTACTTTCGTTCTTTCCTCAAGCAGAGGTGTCTTCTGTTCTCTTTTTCTGTTTCTCTTGTTTGTACCAGACTCCTCAAAAGAAACACTGGTGCGTGTGCCAGGCACACCGAGCAGAGGACCTGCAGTGTTTACTTTGTAAGTTTTTCAAGGAACACCAGCCCCATACAGGAAACCTGACACCTCCAGGTCTCAAAAGACTTCACTGATCATGCCTAGGCTAACTACACAACATGTGCACTTGGATGCATCTGACTTACTGAACCTACAGAATGAATATTTGCTGGAGATCTGAGGAACTTCTCTAAGCCACAGGTGCTGGGAAGGTGAGCAAGCATCACTGGGTGCCTCTTCTATTCTTCCTTAAGCATCCACATCGCTGGCAGGTGACTAAGCTGGACAGACTCCTTGTTCAGTATGTTCTTAGGGCTTCAGCAGCCCTGTTGGTGTGAACCATGCTGGTGAGAGGTGGTGATGGAAGGGCTAAATCTTCCCAAGTGCCTCTGATATCCAGCATTTCAGCCAGTCTGTGTGGTAACTTCTGTTAGCTGTGATTCTACTACAGTGAGACTACTGCTGCTTGATTTTGAACCAGGCATTTCAAAAGGGCAAAAATAACACTCCCTTGCTCCCTTTGTAAAGCCAGTGCCTCACACCTGGAAGGTACATCTTAATCAGGAACCCTAAATCTCCTAGAGCCTAAGAGGATTCCTCAGTCACTCTCATGGTAGATGCCTGTGCTTTGGGAACAGAAGGCGCTGGACTCTGTCTCTGTTTACAAACGTGACATTCTAGACAAGCACAAATTGTGAGATTAAAAACAATAGATTAGAGAATGCAAGATGTTTGTTACTGTAATAAGGGTGATTAGCCTGTGGCTGGGCTGTGAGGGGAACGGGAGAGGTCACAGAAAAAGCAAGAGAGAAGAGTCACAATGAGAGGTCTCAAATGTGTGGTTATCAGGAAGGCTGCTTCCACCCTGTTCTGGTTTCTGTTAATGAGACCACAGCTTGGAACCTCTCTGAGGACACTGAAACATAAATGCATTAAGGTACATTAGCTACTACAGCTAAAAAGAACCTCAGAGTCATGACATTATCAGATATGCAGGACAAAGAACAGATTCTCAGAGCAGCCAGAGAAAGCAAACAATTAATTACAAGAATAGCCTTGCCTACATGTTGTTATTCCCAGACCCAAACCCGATACCAAAACTTCCAAAGGCATAAATTAGATTTTAAGATGCTCCTAACCAAGGGAGATGCCAAAACTTGCTTCCATTTGATGCAGAATTAAGTATTCCACAAAGAATAGTCATGTACCATTTGTGCAGGGTGTGGAAAAGAGAGAAACGGTACACTTGGAAGCATAAGGAAAATCAGAATCTCTGTGGCATTGGAGATGATCCAGGAAAAGAAGTGGATGCTGGAGTATCTCTTGAGCCAATACACTTGGACTGGGGTAGGAAAGAGTAGAAAAAGGGGAAAGAATAAAGCACAATTAAATTAAATTAAAGCACAGTGGCTGAAATTTTCTCTTTCCTAAAGTAACAACTGTCAAATATTCCATATGGAATCTTAGAAATAATGTAGGACAACATTTTTGCATCATTAGGTCAAATGTTAAAGACTGCTAATATTCTGAGTAGGCCTTCATACTCTCATAGTTATGCATGTTGTCATCTATGCCACAAACTTTAGGTTGCAATTTTTAAATTCCATGAATAAATGTAAATAAACATTCCTCCGTAAGAGAGTGGAAAAAAGCAGCTGGCTGTGCTACATTATACTTGAGAGTAGGAATGGAAATTCAGTGAGAACAAAGAAAAGGAGAACTGGCTAATTTGAGTTGTCATTTGTGGTACGCCGACAGAGAGAAAAACGGAGACTTGAGAATGTTTAAAAGTACATAAAACTTTTAAAGACTCAATTTTAAGAACCTGCTTAGGACTCTGTGATTAAGAAACCTTAAAGCTGAAGTAGTGAAGGTGTTTTGCTAATTCAGGTTGCCCGTGAGTCCCTTTCTGCCAGAACCTGCCAGCAATGGACACATCAGAGTTGAAATTACGCCCAACACGGGTGTGGCCTGCACAGGTGGGTATCTTCCAGAGTTCATGACCAATGCCACACACACTGTTGCTGGACAAAAGAAAGAAGAGACGTTTAACCTGCTGGGAAACTGGCCTGTGCAAGTCATGACAAGCTCTGGCTACCGGAATGCAGCACTGAGGCTCTCAGCAGCAGTTAAGCTTTGATTCGTGTTTGCAGAGACTCTTCTTTCCCATCCCATGTTTGAACTACTTCACTGAACTTCTGCACTGTGTAAAAATGTACCCACACAGGGAAAAGGGAAAGAGGGAGCTCCCAGAGACAAATATATCATGTGGAGTCACTTATTCAGGCCCAGGTGTGCTCATTTCCAGTTTCATGCACACAAATAACTTTATTGCCTTCAATGGCACTTCTTGCAAACCTAGACTGATCTTTGATGGATAAAGGCCGAGGCCTTGTAACTCTGAATTCCCTGCTCATATGAATGAAAACCTTCTGAGGTAAAAAAAAAAAGTAATTAAACAAAATTAAAAGGATCCTGTCTACTCATAAAATTTTCCTCAATTTTTTAAACATTCTTTTTCTACATGAATGTTTTAAGTGTGGAATAGCTCTGATGATTAGTACTGTCCTGAGATGCATAATTCCAATGGGTATAACTGGTTCTGTTATGAAAGATGCTCATCAAATGTTGAAAAGTATATAAAACATTTACAAGAAATTTTATAACTTTTTTCAAAAGCCATGTACAATATGTGGCCTTACTGTGCTGCCTATCTACTCCATTTTTATTATTGCTTATTTAAAGCCTCACTCTGTCATAGCTGTCTGTATTTTGTTTCTATTCACAGCAGAACCACAGAATGTTTATAATTGACCATGCAGTGACACACACTTGCCACGTCTTTGTTTTATTTTGCATGAGTTATCTACACTCTGTACTATTTCCTGTTATATGCATGCTTAAATTCTGTTTTCTTCTCAGATCTGCTAAAAATGGGCAAAATCTGTAGATACCTGTGCTGCAGGGACTATCTATAGCCCAGGAATACAGTCTGTAGTTCAGTAAAGCACTTAGGACACAAATAACCTCTTTGTTACTCAGTAAAGCGATTTATTGAAGTATGGAGTTAAGCATTATGCTAACAGTGGATGGAATGGTTGTTGCTTGGTGCCAAAGCTGTGCTGAATTGCATTTCTAGGCAATCAAGGAATTAAAGGATGACCCTCGTAGCTTTAACTATAGTGAAAACTGTTGGTGAAAAATGACAAAGGGAACAGAGTAGTTTTCTCAGCCCTATTTTCCTCTGAATGGTGAGCACAACCAACTGTGCTATGATGGCAGTCACAAACAATTGAAGGAAAACATGACTATAACCCAGCACACCACTCTGTGTGTTCAAAAGCAGACACGCTTGATGTTTCATCTGTGTTTATGAACTGGCATTTTACGGCATTAGCAGTGAATCTGGTGACTGTAAATGCATATTTAGCTTATTTAAACCAGTCCCTCATGAGCAATACATATGAAGAAACAGAACCCTTGTATTTAACTTCTCATCCCAGCAAAAATACATTAGAACTATGCTGATGTTCCTCTTTCAGTATTGCTAAATGGCAATCAAGTGATCAGTCAAGTGACACATAAGCATTCCTAGCACGAGTACAGGATTGGGCATGGGCAGAAGAGGAAGAGCCCCGTGTAAAGACAGAGCTCAAATGCCAAATTCCCTCCAGGATAAATCTGTAGGGTTCATGCTTCTTTGGATTAGATCCAGTAATGAGTAAAAGGGATATGACATTTCTGATGGCTGTGAGTTATCACCAGAGGGATTCTGAGAAGCAAACGTACCTGGAAGGATGTGAGTGAAGAGAGGAGGTTCCATCCAACCTGGCAAGAAACAGATGGTGTGAGAAAGAGCTGTTTTTGTAAAGAGAAATAAGCAAGGCATGAAAAGCCAGAAGAGATGTTATTTAGGTGTTTCCCTCTTGAAGGTGAAGGAATTTGCACTGAAAACTCAGACACATTCCTGAAACATGACAGAAGATCAGATTAATCCGGTCTTTTCTCTGCATCTTTTATTTTTTTTTAGTTTAAATTTGGGGAAATAATTTATTCCTTGGGCTATGGTCAGCAACTTTATAACTTGAGATAAAATACTGCATTTTAGACTTGCCCATATCTGGGCAGAGAATATTTTATACTACCTATGTCAACAGAGTAGTAATCAAATGTATCTTCTCACTGCTCTAATGATGCTGTTACTATTTTATAGTTATGCTATTACTTTTATAGCAAATATTTAATATGCCTATTGGTCATTAAACACAGATTTCAGTATTTTAAGTATGGCAGGATACAACAGCATGCCTTTAACCCCTTGACGGATAAGTAAATAACTAATATGTAATAAAACACGTAGTTTTCTGTAAACTTACACTAACTGTGAAGTTGCTGTTCTTTTCCCACTTTATTCCTTATTATTCACCTGAAACTAAATGTTTTAAGACAGGAGGAGGTTAATGTTTGCTACTGAGCAAAGATCGAGTCAATACAATCTAGGACAGTTTATTATAAAAACCAAGTATTTCCCAAACTGTTTTTCTCAGGGTAAGCTGGGAAAAAGAAGAAGGAGAAAAAGGGGAAAATGATTTAACTAGCTCTGGACCTAGCTATATGTTTCTTAACTTTATTTCTTTTTAACTACACTCTCCCCCCAAGCAAATTTCTCCTTTTATTTTGATGAGCAGCTCAAACAACTATTCACTAAGTCCTGGTAGTGTTGGTAGAAAATGCACCTACAAGAGGTAAACTTTATGCTCTTTAAACACATATTATTGGAAACTACAGTGACCTCACATATGCACACGTGGGTTACCTCATAAATACAGCAAGGCCATTATTGCAAGAGTGAGCAGATTACAGCCTGATCCTCAAGACCTCAGTCTGTTTATGAGCAACTGCTCTGAGCCCAGAGGGAATCCACACAGTGACTTCTTCTCCTGTTTGCAGACTTTGTGGAGTCTCTGCAGCTTGGGAGTTTGGTAAACCCAAAACTCCCCCAAATCCTTTGAAAACTCCGTTTTGCTCGTTTCTAAAATCGGTAACGATGTAACAACACAAAACATGATCATTGTTGTAGTTTGTGACATCACTTCTCTCCCATAGCTAAAATGCCATCTGAAGACTCTAGAGAAGCAGGCTGTAGAAGGAATTATTTCCTGGTTTTAGGGGTAAAGAGAATGCTCTTTAAGGAGTAGAAGCAGTAGCATTTCAGTCGAAGCAAGGCAGGCTCTTCTGCACAGCTTTCTCCCACGCATCCCCGCCAGTGCCCATGACCTGCTTCACCCCCTGTTACTGCAGTGCTGGGCCCCTGCGTAGCTCTGCCAAAACACCTCAGTCCTGACCTGTGACGCCCCCTTCGCTATTCCAGTCCTGGGGCTCCCAAGAGGTTCTGCTGAGACCTCCTCTCTGACCTGCAACGAGCTCCCCACTTTTCCTCTCCCCGAGCCGCTTTGTGCCGGTGCCCCACAAGTGCCTCCTGCTCTCCTTGCAGTCCTGGGCCCCTCTGGGCTCTGTAAATAAGCCTCAGTCCTGACCTGCAGCAACCCTGCTATTAGGATCCAGAGGTCTCTTCTGAGCAGAGCCTGTCAATCATTTCCGAGCACTGCCTAGGGGGGCTGGGGGGATTGTTCCTCCTTTTTTTGGTGTGTGTGGGTGGAGGTGGGGAGGGAGAGGGAAAGGGCTGTTTTTAAAGCTTAATAAAATCAGTGAAGAATTTAAAGAATACAGTTTAATGTGTTATGAAAACAAAGGCTTTGCAGTGGTTCACTGCAGCAAAATCACATGAAATGACACTTTTCTACTTGTGGGAACACAGCGTGGACTGAAATAGGAGGAAAGAGCACATGGGAAAGGATCAGTCAGAAGCAATCAAAGATTCTGATAGACAGAAGAAAAACATGAATTTCTCTGTGTGTAATTGGAGGTACAGCCCTGCACAGCTCATACCTGCTGACTTGGGGCATTCCCTACTGATTTCCCACATTCAGCATTTTTGCTCTCGCCCATTTTTTCATGCCCTGGCTCATGTGAGCTGGAACCCACCAAAGGCTGATGTATGTTGAGTTCAAGGGGACTGATTCCCATATCTAAAATTACTCATGAGTGAAAGGACAGGAAAAATTTGAGGATTCAAATCACGCAGCGTTTGAGACAGAGGGTTTTTAATTTTTGCCTGTAGAGATTTTTACGAAAAAGTGCAGCTGCAGTAATACTGTCTTGAGTCATATTAATGTATAAGACATCAAACTTTAAATGCAAAAATCTACTTTCAGGAATGAGATAACTCTTGTTACTCTACTGTTTAGATGTGGGTTTTTTTTTTCTTTCTTCTTAGGCTTTTGTAAATAATTGCCCTACAATCTTAAAAACCTTAGCCTTCTCAGTCTGGATTTTTTTTCCCCCTCTGAGCAGTATCAGCATGTACAATATTTATTTTGTGTTAATTTCTTACAGCTGTAGCATCCTCTTTTCTTGTTTCTGAAACAATGTAGGTTGAGCACACCTTCACCCTTCTCTCCCCTCCCTACATGCTCCAGGCTTTTGGTTTCTTCACATCACCAGGAACATGTGCTTGCTGATAGATGTTTTTTTAATCTTCAACTGTGTACATTTAGGAAGAGAAATGAAAGCAGCAATTTTCTTTGAATTATTTCATAATTCATTAAATGTTTGTACTTCACAGATTTGTGTCAAGACTGTAGCTTGAAAGTACTATGACACATTTGTTGATTGGTCTTTTTGATGACTTGCTGGAAGCATCATCTCCTAGTTCAGATAAAAGCTACCAATCATTAGAGACAAAAATGTTTATTCATAAATTTCAAGGATTCTTAGGATAGCTCTAGAGTCCTCAACATGATGCACTGGGTGGAAAGTAATTTTAGACATGTATGAATACTGCTAGCCCGAGCCAAAAAAAAAGGAAAAATGTTTCATGTCTGTGAAATTATTTTTAAAATAAAATTTACATATATTTCTAAATAGGAACATGTTCAAAATGTAAGTCAAGATGTTTGTGCTAGATGTTATCATGTTAGTACTGATAAAATTAATTAATGAAAAACTTCATTTGGGTTTAATTTGGCCAAAAGACTTCTCTAAGCAGCTTGCATTGGGGTTTATAAGGAAAACAGAACTGGCACAAAAGGATTATTTTTAAAATGTATTCATGGTAGGGTAAAATACAATCATTACAAGAAATAAAATTCTTCATCTCATAAAGCACTAAAAAAATTAAACACAGGGACAGGCATGACACACATGTGATCATGCATTATAAATGAATTCCATTTAAAAGGCTGAGTTAAATGGAATGTACTTACCACATCTTAAATGGTATTTAGAAATGGAAAGATGGCAAGAGAGACGGCAGATCTCAGACTAGATAGGAGATATTTATGCCATATATTCTGAAAGACAATCCTTCAAATTCCAAGGTTTAGATTTTACTTTTACAACCAGAGGAGGACGGGGTAACAGGGATCTGAGCCACAGCTAAGCCAGCTAACACACCTCCAGGAGGAGCAGGTGCTGTCCCTCGCCACAACACACCCAGCAAGTCCAGGCACCCTTAACCAGCTTTCTGAGAGGGTGTCCCAGATCTGTGCCCTGGGCTGTACCAAATCCTTGCAGGTAAGGAAATACTGTTTCTCGTGTTCCTTCCTTCCTGCTGCATTGCCAGTTTGCAAAACAAAGAAAGTGGATCAAGCTTAACCCTGCTCTTACTCAGCCGGTTGTCAGGAGGGTTTTCTGTGCTAGAAAACTCCTCCTCTGTGCCCCGACTTTCCTTCAGCACTGTATTGACCTCCTCGTGGTGGTCTCATGGGCCTGACACCGACTATTGATCTCTACACCCTGTGGAACAGC
>JAYRBT010000042.1:64567841-64583247 GCA_036023395.1 Myiotriccus ornatus | reverse complement strand
CAAATCCACAGGTCACAGCAGGGACTGGAGAGGGGCAGTGCCCTCTGGGAGCTGCAGTTTCTGAAGCCTGTACTCCCACGTTACCAAAGACAAGACCCTGAGTAACTCTATCCAGTTTATGCAGATTTGATGCATTTCGAAGGCCCCGGAAATCTGGTGGATGGCGGGTTCAGGGGCGAAAAACGCGAGCTCTTCTGGAGACTCACGTTTCCCAACACAACCAAGAGGAAAGCAATAAAGAGATACAGCCACTGTAGGTGCACCTGGAGAAGGAACCTTCATCACAACGCTGCCTTAACAAGGTCTTCAATCTGTCTTGCGTTACCTTGCAAAAGTGGTTTTTTAAGCAGCCTTTACTTGCCTCACCAGGGTTTGTAGTGGCCGTAACACAAACCTTGCCGAACACAATCGACATGGGAGGACAGGCTGGGGGAAGGGAGGGGGAAAATCAGTCGTGCTCGGGGTTGTGTGACTAAAATAAGGTATTGAATTTCTGGTCTTCACAACGAAACACTCCAGGACAAATGAGGTGCTGAAGCAGGATTTATAATTCATTGAGTAATAGGATTTTGTACTGTTTAGCAGGATTAGGCGTGTTAAAGAAAGACCTATTTATTTCAGTCTAACAATGGAGGAGAAAAGTGTATAGTGCCCTTCGTTGTTATTTTAAGCAATTTACAGGATTACTTAGTAGTGGAGGCCCTGTGCTCCCACTATCTGCAATGTGTCACAGTAATGGTGATATTTGAATAATTGCAGTTTTCTCCATACAGTTGCAGAATCACAGCAGTTGACGGATCAAAGGTATGAAGGTTGGTGGAGGGGAGGGAGGAAGGAGAGGAGGGATGTCGGGGAGAAACAGTAGAAACCAATTAAAACATTCCCCTATTAGGACCATGACCTCAGTGACCTCAGCCCTCCAAGTCTTTGGGACAGCATGGTTTGTGACTTAATAGTTTCTTTCAGGGGTTTTATGCCAAAGTGCTGACTGTGCTTTCTCCAACGACGTCTGCCATTGACATGCGGACCAAACCTCTCTTGCAAAGTGGTTGGAGGGACGAAGAAATTGTTTTTCACTAACACTTAGGATAGGATTTCCTATTACAGGCATTGTTTTATTCCTTCTTGCTCCTCTCTCTCTTTTTTTTTTTTAAGAAAAAGAAAAAAAAAAAAAAGAAAAGAAAAAGCAGCTGTACAGCTTTCTTACTTTTTACTCTATGGTTTTCATGCAGTTGTTTATTCCAGTTGGCTAACTGGAAATAAAACTATCAGCACATCCAAGCTAAGGTTTCAGAGCAAAAGACGTGCAGAGAAAGTGGGACTTTTCCCAGCAGCGTTTGTTCCTAAGCACAGGTATGAAATGGCAGCTTGTGTTAAGAAAGTGCTCAGGTCAAAGAGAAGCTGAAAGCCAGATTACTCCTTGGGAATCTGAAATGCAGCTTAATTAAACCAGAGTTAGTCTTTCCTAACAAAGTTGTTAATTGTGGCCACTTTCTGAATTTAAAGCATCTAAGGCAGTTTTAAAAAAATGAAATCCTTTCTCTCCAGAAACTCAGGTGACCAAGCTACACCACCGATTAATTTAAAGAATTCCTCTGGAGATCTGCAGAGGCTGCATAATGCACAGCTCTAGGCAATTTTAGGTCAGAAAATATGCCTTAGTGGCATGATCACTTTGCTCTCAAAACCCTCGAGCTGTGACAACAGAAGGTCCATGTTCCTTCTGGCAACTCCGTTTATTGCTGAAGGAACTGGAAAGCTAGCTGCCTAAACTGGGATGACTTTCTGTTGAACACTGAATCATAAATATAATATGCAGAAAATTAAAAGCTGCTTTTTATTCTTCCTAGTAGATGAAACATGAGTCTATTTACAGCAGGAAGAAAACGGCCAAGGGAAACAATAATATTTAAAATCTTTGTCACAGACTCATTTACTGGACTGAGGTGTTCTCAACTTTTAACTACAGACACACATCCTGCTTGCAGAGCAGAGTGCCAACTGCACTGCATACCTAACTAATTTCTCTTTCTACCTAAAGGAACAGCAAAACAGATTAAAAAAAATCCTCTGGAGAACAGAGTAGATTTCATGCACGTGCCCATTGTAAGCAGCACCTGCAGAAAGTGTTTGCAGTCTCTTGGTCTCCACAGAAAGGACTGAATTACCATCAAGTCAGGAACTCACTAGTCTTATGGCAGCAATAACGAAAACATGCAAGTTTTGGTCTTCTCACAACTTGAAAGCATATATTAAATATTTGACAACGTTAATCATCATGTGGCAGAATTAATTCAAAAACAATCTCTTGAAAACTGACCATTATTACAGCCAGAGACGAAACAGAGAGGGGTCAATAATCTAACAGAATGGTCATTAGCAGCAGTTCTATACTTTGATTTGACTGGTTTCTTGGTAGGATCTAAAACAATAGGTTACCCAGCAATGAATCATAAAAATAAGGTTATAAAAATATATCCATGCGATCTGGCAACAAACACTAATTCAAAAGATAGGAACAGATTATTTTGGACCACAGCACTGATCATCAGGATCATATTCTCTGCTCAGAAAATGTTGAGCTGAGATGTGAAACCCCTTTTCAAACTAGAATTATGTCTCAGAGAATTCCTGGGAGATGAAAGTGCCAGATTTTAAAAGCAGTCTGTGTGCTAATCATGACATAGAGAAGTATATAAAATAGTGTGGGTAAAAAGCAAATTTGGGCACTCATTATGAACGTGCTTGTTTGCAGGCATGAGATTAGTTAATGAGCAGGCACTCTTTCGACTTCATAGACAGTCTCGTGATACTTCATGACTTCTCAGCACCCCATGGCACTGGCAGCAAAGGGTCTATGTAAGAATTAATAAAAGTCCAGTTCCCAGGGCTCCAGAATAACTTGCAAGTATGATGTCTGAGATTCAGAACTTATCTGCTGTTTCTGTGCAATGACTTCAAATTATATTTAGAATCCAAACCGAAAAACAGCCCCCTCCCCGTGTCATATTTCATCCAAGTTAAAATGTCACACTGAAGTTGTACTATGAGATTTTTAGATTTTTAATCTATTTCAACACGCAGGAAACTATTATTACCCTCTGCTTGATGTTCTGAGAAACATCCAAATGCCATACTGTTCTATACTGACAGTTGTGTTCTGTCACCTACAAAACAATGTAAGAATGCTGTGAAAAGTGCTTTGGGGAGGATTAAGGTGATGTCACATAAAGGACTTCATCAGAAATGAGCTGATGTACATGCATGCTAGGCAACTGCACTGGAAGATTATTTAGTCACGCTCTTTCTACTCATTGTCTTTTATATTATTATATCTGGAAGTGTGTTTTAACTCACTGATTCTTTAACTTGTATTATATTATGATACTTTGCGTGGCTATTTTATTTAAAAGGCAGTTTGGGACACCAGCCCATGAAACTTTGTTCCTCCTACTGGTACACAAACCATCACAAATCCAAAGCCTTACAAACCAACATTCCTACAATCAGAAGACAGACACTGTTAGAGCTTTTAAAATTAGCTAGTGACTTCTACTGTTAGGCTTGTTGAGTTGGTGTCACATTTTTCGGGATTTTTTTTTTCCCTACAGTCATTTCACCCGAAATATATTTGAAAAAATCAACAAAAGCTGAAGCTTCCATGGAACCTTTTAATCCCATCTTCCAAAGCAAAGATACACCACAGTGCAACACAGCCTAACCTGTGGAGCCTTTTAAATCAGTAATTTTAAGCCTGTCATGTGTAGACACTTCACTGTCCCTGAACTACTTCTAAAAATCTCCACTAAAACAAACCACCAAACAAATAAAACCTCCTGCTCTGTGTCTGCAAAAACACTGGGAATGAAAATTACTGTGCCAGATTAGATTTGGTTGTGAAATGAAAAACTAACGCATGGCTTTGCAATCTTCATCTTCCTCAGGAGACTGTAAATCTAATCCATTAAGACAAATATCTTTGAAACAAATTATTTGGAGATTTTACAAGTAATTTTCCTATTTTAGAAGAGTATTATTTTCAGTTGCCCTTAGTCAAACCTCAGTCACAGAAGGAGATTATGTTATTTTAGTAGCACACAGCATGTAAGTAATCTTTACAGGATTTGGCCAGTTTTCCAAAGGAAAAATTCTACTATTCTTATGGAGTGTGTGATAAAGTTTCTCAGTAGTACCTTGAAGTAATCTATGAACAATTCTTGAGCTCAGTGAAGCTCAGTACCAAAAACTTCTAACTATAAAACAACAATTAAATAAGAGGCAAACAGCGGAAGAATGACTGCAAATGTTTGAATTAGTTCTGCTCAAATAATGCAACATTCACACTTGTCTGAGCTGCCAGTTCCCAAGGATTAGTTCTGATAGATATAACTTGCAGTACTTGTTCAAAATATTTGCTAAAAAAATGAGTGTTTCTGTTCTGCAAACTCAAAACACCTGTCTATACAATCAAAGCAAATTCATTACAAACTAAAACCTACTGCAAGGCAACAGGAGATTAGAATGCTGGTTCAAAAGAAGTGTCTTTAGATTTAGGAAGTAAAGCAGGACAGGCTTTTGAAAAGTACATTGAATACATCTCAGAACAAAATCAGAGTATACTTTAAACAGGGATATTAAGAAGGTATTTGTTACTAAATAGTAACAAAAAATAGAAATCTTCTTTCTGAAGATGTAGACTATTACGTTTCTATTGCTGTTACAGGTGATTTAAAGCCTGACAGTGATCCAAAGGATGTGTAATTTCTCTATCCCACTACTGAGGCAAAGGAATGAAAATAATGGCACAGCCGTGGTAAAGGAGCACAGTCACGTGTGTGCAGTTTGCCACGACAACACGGTAACACGTCTCACATGCTCTGCAGTGGGGGTCAGGGTTCTGCAACACAGGCATCGCTATTTTATCTGTTCAAATACTGCCACGTTAACAAAATCTCAGTTAGAAAAGGCTCAGTTCTGTGACGCCTCAAACACCTTAACTCTATCAGAGGCCAGTCTGGCTCAGCAGAAGTTTGAAAGGCAATTAATGTCATAAGAATGGGCAGCTCTGAGACTGCAAGAATACACTCATGACTCAATTCCTTTGCTCCGAAACAAAGTGAATATTTACTCTCTTCTATCATTTATCAAACTCTTTGTTTTTCCACTATGTCTAACACAATGACACCTTGGTGTCCAGAAACCCAAATCATAAGCAAAATTATCCCCGTTGAAGGGCATGTATTTATTATGTTATTTTTTTCCCCACTGGTTACAGTGTAGAGTTTGTTTATAAGTGAACACGCCACTAGCTATGCACAGCTGAAACAGCACTTATTCCAAAACCCACTGACACATGTTTGTTCTTTCTGACCCTTGGTAACCTGAAGTAGGGTATTTTTTTCTTATGACAGATGACCCACAGCTTCCAGACATCTCTAAGATGTCGTCTTTGGTACTCAACATCATTAGTCATTCTTAAAAATATTATTCTTCTTCACTGGGACACTGGTTGTACAAGAGTCCAGCCAGGAAGAAATCTGATTCCCTGTTTAAATTAAATATGCTGTGTTTCTGCAGTAATGACATTGAATACCAGACTGATCTTCCTAAATGTAACAAATGCTTATCCATTTAGTAAAATGTAATGCTTTGACCTTCTCTCCTCACAGGAATCCTAATTTCTTATTAGACAACAAAGAGACATTTCTGTTGTACAGCATTTAAAGAAGGATTTGAAGAAAACTGTTGCAGTTCTGATAGGATCGAGTATTACAGCCTCTAGAAAAGAGAGCATGCCATGTGTGCTGAAAAACACCGAGTTTACAGAGATAACACTATGATCTGCATTGCAGGACAGTGTTGCTCACAACAACAGAAAAACAGGCTTCCTGATCTGAGAAAAAGCTTTTGGCTCTGCCAAGGAGAACATTCATGGACTGGAAGGACTGCACTCCTTTCAGTGAGACAACCAACATACCTGACTCAAATGCCTGTTACTGCTTTCTCTTTCTCATGTTTAAATCACTGAAAATTTACAGTAGCTTTTTTTTTGTGTGTGGAAAGGAACCAGTTCAATTTCAGGTACAACACTGAGGAAAAATCCTGTTCCATTGCACTAGGGCAGATGTAAGTAAGCATTTAGAATTCAATTTAAAATTCAAAACCACTTGCATAATTCTGGCCTTTATTTCTAGAAGATGAATAAAAAGAGACATTAATTCTTATTAATTTTCACAATGTATTCAATCCAGCTAAGGATCTAATGTTTTTACTGAAATATTTATATTCATACAAGCCTTCACATGAGCATAACTGTACCAGAGTAAAGATGCCTTGCACTGGTAAAGTGGAAATTCCCTGACAAGCCTATGAGTGTGCACATCTCTCTAAACCTACATGAGAACTGTTTGTACTAAATTATTATATTGGCCAAGGTAAACTACTTGACTGTATGAATTGGGACCATTGTTTCCTCCAGTTTCATGGTATCCAACAAAACAGTCATGAGAACAAGCGAATTAATTCCCATGTAACGTCTCAGTGACTGTTCTGAACACTACCCCTCCAGATTATTTTTACACGTGTGGTACTGCACTGAATACACACCTTCCTGATACTGAGTTGGTTTTCATTTCAGACTTCAGGCACTAGTGCTGTTGTATTAAATTCAATCTATAGAGCTATGGACGTGAATATTGCCAGGGCTAAAGTGCCAGGCTAGGCAACAGCACGTGACAGAAGTTAGTCCCACTGCATAGTGCAGATATGGCAGTGAATGGGACATGAGAACCTGTGCAGAATGGAAAACTAAACACTTCTAGACCCTTTTTCTCAGCTAACTGTTCAATAATAATTATTGGAGCTATATTTACTATAAATGACAATTAACACGTTGCATTCCTTTAATGCTGTTCATACACAGTAGTAATGAACTACTATTTTAAAATATTTTAAACGTTTTTTGGTGGGGTTTTTTGGCAGTGATTTTCTGGTTTTCAGTAAAGTAGATTGAATCTTTTGCCAGCTCTATTTTTTGTGTGTGGGTTTGGTTCGGAATACAGCTGTGTCTCTGAACTGAGGATCAGCTGGGGTATTACTTTAGAAACTTCAGGAGCCCATTAAACTCCTCATGCAGCGCTAAGAGTTGTTTCACAGCAGCATCTACCAGTGCCTCGTTGGTGTGAAGACAAGGATGGACCCAACAGTGAAGCAAGGGAGGCAGTGGGTGTATAATTCTGCTCTCCAAAACCGACTACAAATCTCTCTGACTGTGTTCCTTATTCTAAAGGATGCGTTTGTGCCGAAGAGCAAACTCAAAACCATGTATACCCTTGGGCTATCAGCTCTACACCTGAGCACCACCTCCTTTTGCCTTGGTTCAGCAGAACCTTTTGGCAGCTGCTCTGCCCTTTAAATAGCACGGGCTCTTTGTCTCCATAATCTGTTTCACAGGCTGGATGTCAGGTGCTGACAGACTGACCAAGTCACAGTTTCCCTGCCTGCTGACACAGCAGGGAGCTGGTTTTGTGCACTTCAGCTGTGCAGATATGACCACGCTTAATGGTGCTCAGAATGAATGCAGGACAGAATTGTCGCCCAAAGCCACTTAAAGCTCATAAGATACAAGTCTCCTTGCAGTCTCTTGGTTCTAAACCATTCCTTTGCTGCTGTTTACATCTCCAAAACAAAGCCAGATGATCCACCCTCCAAACCTGTCTTGTTACATGGGAGCACATTTTTCTGATAAGGTAAATTACAGAACAAAGGGAAATGCACTGCTTCAGCCCTTCCTCCCCCCTTTAATTATCAGTGGCTGGAGACACAATTAATTTTGAAATTAAGACTGTCTGCTTTCATAAAAAACATATCCTTCCTTGTCTGGCCATACCTTTTTTTTTTTTTTTCCAAGCAATGTTTGTAATTATCTTCTGGGTCGCCTCTCAGTTGTCAATAGGGCGTCTGTGTGCTGCTCTGTTTCTGCAGCCTTTATAACAACTGGCTGTTTGTGACACAATGTGGCACAGCCAGGGAGGAAAAAAAAACCCAACAAAATACTTCAGCAGTGCTGCAGAGGCTGATATGATGGGGTAATTAGAGATGTCATACAACCTGATAACATCTTTGAATCACAGGGCCTCCTAATGAGCATGATAAAACCTAAAGCAATTGTTTCGAGTCTGCAATGTGGTATAATTATACAAAACAAAACCCCACCTCTGAGCTAACTAAATCCCTGACTGAAAGGCATGGATTTCACAAGCTTCAAACAAGTCTTAGAAAATGCCATCACGACCCACTCTGCATGATCTTAAGTGAAGGCATTCAGGAAGAAAAAGATTCAAGAACGTGTAGTGACACAGACACAGATAAAACTCTCTATATCAGAAAGGGCCATGATTTCCTGTTGCTAAAACGTGCTGTGTTGAGAACTTTGGAGACTGGAATTCTTCCTATGAAGTCTCTGTTCAGACTGGAAGGAAACATGCCTAAAGCAGCTGGGCATAGGATTATTTTGCCTTCACATGGTTGACTTTGGTCCTTAATCTCCCCTTGACTCAGACCCAAGGCTTAATGTCATAGAAACCTAGTCCTGAAAATAAGACCCTAAAATGAAGACTGAATCCAAACCACTTTGGATTCTATGATTTTATAATTCTTTTCTGTGGTCTCTGTGGAGTCCACAGACACCTGACAATTTATCATCAACTTGTCACTTTACCAACCATTCAAAATAAAGGAAAGAAGGAATAACTTTTCAATAAAGGAGAATGCATAAATGTAGAACAAAAATGACACAATAATAAAGCAAATAATTCAGTCTTCCTGCCACTCTAAAAACTGAACAGCCATGAAAAATCCCACAAAGTTTCTAATCTTTTCACATTTCTAATTTAAGCTTAATTTTTGAGGCCAGTGAATCAATGCTGACTTTCTCAGTTGCCATTCACTCACCATCATCTAACCATTTCCCTGAATCCAGCTGAATACTGGGACCATCCTTGTCACAAACTTTGGAAATCAGATTCCACTTGCTTTTTGTGAAAGCACAATTATTACATTGAACAAATCTTTGCCTTGAATTCGTACTCTCTGAAGGAAAAAGAAGAAAGTAGAAATGACTAGAATACATTCTGTCCAAAAGCTTCTTTACTAGAATGATGATGCTTAATTCCATTTTTGATTATGCACTTGCAAACAGTAGTAGCCTGCTTCCCCAAAACCTCTCCTCAAGAAGGCAGTGGTGACGTACCAAAACATCCTCTCCTTGGACTGTGCCTAACAAACTAAAAATAGCTGGCATGAAGTGCAAGTGTTTTCTAACAGTTATAGATAGAAAAAAAATCACTCTCTCCATATTCTGAGTATGTACACGCTTGTAGGATTCCCAGAGTGTTTAACATTGCAATGTAAACACTTTCCAGTTGCTTTCCATGATACAGTTCTCTTGCTAATCATTCCAATCTGTGATTATTACCCTGGTGGATGGTCATTTGGCTGCTGCTACTAAAACCTTCAGCTATATCTGTAAACTACTTCCATTAACTAGAGCAGACCAACTCCCTCACAAAAACTGAGTGATGTCTTGTTTAATCAAACCTTACACTTCGTAGTTAAGACACTAAAGTGCAAAATAAAAATGAAAGAAAAAGCCCCAAAATGCAATCCACTAGGTCAGCAGTGAAAAAAAGATTTTTTACCAAAATTAGTCATGCTCAGAATATGGCATCTTCTATTGCATTGTACCTCAACATTAGTGGAGGTTTATAAATGCCAAGCTGACACAGAATAATGCCTTAAAATCAGAGCTTAATTTGCACAAGGGAGAACAAACAACTGGGCAGATTCCTTCTGCAACTGATGATTAGCTCTCATTATTTCAAGCTGTCTTCTAGACTGTGTAGCAGGGCAGTGGCAGACAACCAGGAAAAAAGGTTTACTTCACTGAGAATGCCAGCCAATGCAAGTCTTGACTTAATTTCATAGGATGGCACAGGTTCCTAAATTCCAGAATACTAAGATGTCAAATGTCCACAGGGTAGGTCAAAGCAGACAATCAAATCAAATGCAGGTGGAATTGGGCACTTCCAATAAAAAGGGAGAGGAAAGGTTTTACCATGAGCAGCAATCATTGCTTGCAGCGATAAATGCTTTTATGTGTGTCCAAAATATGGCAATGTATTTCAAAAAGAAAGTACATTTTTAGGCATAGAGGTAGAGAGAGGAGGAAAAAAGATACTTTCATGAATAATTTCATAAAAGAACCTGACCTTGTACCTGTAGTAACAAGAAATCACATCTAGTTGCTGAAGATGTTCCTTCTGATGGATCAAGTATGACACAACTGCTCTTTCCATATGGGCAAAATTATTTGTTCTCTGTTATTCCAGTTACATACTGAGGTAACTCACTGCTATGAGAGATTCTTGGAAGCAGGTTTGAAAAAAATTTAATTGAGCTCAATGACAACTCCCTTTCAAGCAAAGGACACTGATTTGCCTGGCTAAGTGGTGCATAAATTCCCAGTTTACGAGAGAGGAAAAGGCTCCTTCAGCCTCAAGTCCTACACAGTGAAGACCTATCCAGGCATGAGGGAGATTCCCTGTGGCTGGAGGGTCTATCTACCTCTAACTGAAATACAGTCTTTGGCATTTGCAGCACTAGGAGATATGGGTGATTGAGCACTGGCACACGAAGATCAGCTCAAAGAAGGGAGGGCAGGCCCAGTGAAATCATTCAAGCAGCAGTTTGTCCAGGCCATCAGGATTAGCACCTTCAGGTCCTGCAAACGCATCATCGGAACTTCAGGAACCACAAGTGCTCAGCACTTTGTTTTCATCTCTTGGGCAAACATCCTACTTTGTGAGTCAACAGCGGAGTTCTGAATAAATCAAGTTTACCTACAGTGTCTTCTAGAAGATCAGGGAAGAAGAGTCGTAGTAGTTAATCCTAGACATCACCAAAGGAGTTTCAGGTCAGTCCAATCCTTTTAATTTGCAACCTTTGGCATTCAGCCAAATAGCTGTGTCTTAATAGGATCTGCGAGTTAGAATTAAGATCCTGCATGCCTGTTTCAGTTCTTATCCCACACTTCCTCTCTGGGTAAAACTCTCCACTATTATTGCTGTATCCTTAGCCTGTATTTTGACTCTGGTCTCCCTTAACTTGTGGCAACTCCTACTTAACAAAGACCCAAACGTACTATAGTGTAACTACCTGGAAACAGCTGTATAATATATATAGCTATGAAATAAATTTGGTTCAGAACCTCAGAAGCAAAAACAAAACAATGCCCAAGCTCAGCAAACATAGACAGAGTCTTGGAGATGCGTGGAAGACATGATATAGCATATTCCTGAACACAGCAAAGAGAACTTGAGAGAAAACATAGGGCTGAAAGGTCCAATTTAGGGTATTTTTGTTTGAGACATTTCATTCCCTTACTTCAAATAACAAATACAGGGGATTCTGATACCTGCTCAACCAATGGATTAGAAATAATGAACGACTGCTGTGTTGTACTCTATTTTTACTGCATGGAAAGGAAACAATTTCTGTTATGTAGCATAGGCCAGCACTTCCAAAAAAACACTTATGTGCACTGTAACTACTGAGGACAACTCTGAAAGACATTAGTGGTAATAGTTTCAATCACAGATCAACTGTGAATTTTTCCTTCACTTTTTTATTTACATTCCTTTTCCTCTTCCAGGCTTTTTCTTTCCTTCATCTTTTTTTTTTTTTCTGCCTCATATTTCTATTCAAACAAGTTGGCCAAATGTTTTAAACAATAAAATACGCAGCAAATTCAGTATCTGGCAGCTTCTTGCCGTTCTGCACAATGAATATATACTGTGTTTTCTACTGCAACCTCAAGGCTTTGCAAACTTAGGAATCACTGTGTTTTTGTAAACCAATAAAAATAGAGATACACGTATTTTTAAAAGGATCCAGTTGCTCTCAGAGGAGTTTATAACCAAAATACTTTCCTGCTTTATACTCTCCAGTAAACAAAACAGAGATCAGAGAAAAGCTGAGACTGGTGCTTCTGAAAATTTGCTGTTGAATAGTTCTTAAGTACACAGGTAACATTTATTATTCCCTACGAACGCTGCTTAAGGAAAAGTTCAGGAAATTTGTTAGAAATTCTTATTTTAAGGTGTTTTAAGACTTCATAAACCTCTGATAACAAAACAATAGGGCTAAGATAATAAGTTTCTATCCTTGATTACTTTTCTGCCTTAGTGGAGTGCCCCCACTGTGATCAGCACAAGACATTTCACAAGACATTTATCTGCAAGAGAAAAGGGACAGAAAGAAACTCAGGCTGAGTGATTAAACCTGATGTCTCCTTTCTGCAGACACGTGCACAGGCTTAATCAATCTGACGCCAGCAGTCTCCACTTTCACATTGCCTGCTGGCTTCGTGCCTGACAGATTCCACCTACTGTACATCTTTGTAGGCAGAACAGAGATGTGAGATAAAGAAAGCAGAGCATGAACTGCATGCCACCAGCCTGGGCTGCGTGAGGCTCTGATCCCTGGGACTGTTGCTGTCTCAGCCACCCCGCAGTGCAAATAGAGTGTTTATGAAGAGTAGATGTTTGCTCTTGAAAGGCAAAGCTTGCAAAAAGTTCGGCTTACTCTGGTTTTTTTTTTTTTCCAAGCTGTGAATGGTAATGCTTTCAACATTAAAGAGCCTGCCTCCTTTAAGTGTTGAGTTGTCCATCTACACGTACTACATTAGTCAAATAGGAAACATATTGCGGTAATGGAGGTTCTTATGAAAATTTACCAATTCATCTTAGACACACTGACCTAAGAGGATTTTTTAAAGCAACACCTATTCAGGCTTGCTATATGAAAGCAGTGACTGTTTCAGCCCAGAATTTTCCTAAGGGGCAAAAAACAAACAAAAGCCTGTAACTAAATCTCGAGCGTTCACTCTCCCCAGTGAAAAACGCCAACAATGCTGCAATTTGAAATTCTGTAAGAAAAACAGTTAGCATAATAAATTGCTCTGGGCTCAACATGTCCTCGCTGAGGGTGATATTGGATTCTCCCCTCAATAAAAACATCCCTTGAGGATGAAATGCTAGGACAGTAAATATTATGCTTTAAGAGGATGAGAGGCAGCCCTGCCAGCTGTCTTAAACTGAAATCCAGGAAATAATCCCATTTCTTTCCCCTATCCCTGTATTATTTAATATTTCAAGGCCCAAACGAGGAACCATATTTGTACACAAGATGCAGTGAAGAAAATGCATGGCTGTGGAAAACTTTACATAGCTCAGATAATATATTCTGGAATCAAACACAAAAAAAATCTCGTTTCAGATTTATCAGTTAACGAAAATTCCAAGAGTAAGAATAAGAGGTGACTAAGAAAATTACAACAGCAAGAGAAATTCCAAATGTTTACCTGAAATTAAATCCCATCCCTTTATAATGATATAAATCACAGAGATACGTTTCACTAATTCCAATAAATCTCAATATTGCACTACAAGTCTATTGGCAAAAAATATATATGGGCAACCACAGATTACAGACCAAGCTGTCGTAGGCCAGCCATACTCCCAGAGGTATGGGCCAGCATCCCAGAATTCTAATTTGCTACAGTTCTCTGGCAAAAATTGTATAAAGTACCACATGAGAAAAGTTCTTTTCAAACAGGTATGTCTTAAGTCGTAAATAACTTCTGTATGGCTGGCAATTTCCCTTTCATTTCATGGGAGGGTATGATTACGTGAATGGCATCTATTCTTGGTGATCAAACATAAAGACAGTTCTTTTCAGGAAAGGCAGGGTACAGAAAAAGGCTCCTGAGAATTATAGACCTTCACAAAAAATCCAGATATAAAAGAGAGCATTGACTCAAACACAAGGGAAGAAAGATAAGAACAGGGTGTCTTTACCCCATGTTTTAATAGCAGTGATATGGAAAGGGGCAGATGGACAATCCTGTCCTATCAAAACCGAACAAAATGTTCATTAGAATTCTCTCTCCTAAGATTTAAAAAAAAAATAAATAAAAAATTAAAAGACAATGTCAAGCATCCATTGAAACAAAATAATTGCTACCTTCTGAAATGTATCTTTTTTTTTGGAGCGCTGAAGTTTTTTCTCATGCTTAGAGAAATATGCTTTCAAAACCATGCCATTTTAAATGAAATATTATCATCAGCCGCAGGAGTTGAGTGATGTATATTCCAAGAGTCTAAAGAAAGCACCTAAAATATTTTGAATTCCAAGTGATGCTGTGTGTAAACAGAAAATATAGAGATATATATATAGCACAAGGTCTGCCAGGTCTCTGTTGAATCTTTTGGACACAAGGGGGAAAAACCCATGCTTTCCCTACTTTTTTTCCTTAAGTCTTGGTTGACAGCTGAGTCCTACAATTTACAAATTTCTGTTTCTGCCTGATCCAGAGTCTGGATTTGAGACATTGGAATCTGCTACCCATAAAATGATATCGATCCGATTCAGAATTGCCGGAATTTGATCAGATGGGAAAGCACAGGCACAAAAAGCAAGAGAGCTCCAAGTTTCCACTGATGCTTTCAATAAATAGATGAACAGAAAGTGAAATTTTGAAAAACAAACCATGGAATTTCTCTTTAATGAATGATACTGTCACCAAGTTAATGGCAGCAGAAACTACCCACGTAAAACAGGATGAAGGCTGAGGTATGTGATTTAATTGGGGATGTATTTAGGCCAATAGGAAATGCCACTGATAAGAAGTTAAGGACTAAATGTACGAGTGTCTGCTAAGGGATTTCAAATTCTTTGATGGGCCTATAAGGCAGAAGTCCTCTTACAGTCTGTGCTACAACCAGAGTTAAATACAGATTTATATATGTGGAGAAAAGACTTGATAGTTACCTGTAATAAGCCTAAATTGGATGGAGACAACCTGAAGAAGTCAGAGAATTACTCAGCTGAAAACATCGCTGGTTTCTGGAACACAGGAATTTTTCAGGATATCATTGTGTTCAGAAAAAAATTAATTACTTTCTATCATAGTGTTCTGGAAAAGTTATATATCAGCAACAACCAGGTTCATAATAAATGCACACGAGATCTAATAGCAAGAGGTAGTGATTACTGTTACACCAAACCAAAAATGCTAAAAACCTGCACACAATGAGAATGGAATAAAAATTAGAAATTAATTTAGAGACCTTATTTGCCTTTGTGCTCCCATTTAATAAAAAAATTTAATAAAAAAAGTCAGAGTATAGCTGGTGAGTCAAAGTCTCTGACCTTGCTTAAATCTTCAAGCTAATCTTGTGATTATGGTGTTTCCCTATGACTGTTCTAATTTGTGAGTTATGGTATCATGATTTTCCTATTTTAAGCTATTCTTTCAAAACATGTATTTGGAGTAACAATATATAAA
>JAYRBT010000042.1:64516337-64567741 GCA_036023395.1 Myiotriccus ornatus | reverse complement strand
TTGTGAGTTATGGTATCATGATTTTCCTATTTTAAGCTATTCTTTCAAAACATGTATTTGGAGTAACAATATATAAATACTTGTTGAAATTTAGGAAATGTCTTTGCAATTATAATCAAGGAGATCATTGTTTCAGAAATATATTTTAATTATCTATATTCAAGTTGCTCACAAGAAAGAATATAAAATGATTGGCATAGAAACTGCCATACAGACAGAAAATATATGATTAGAATTGCCTGGTATTTGTCATTACAATATCCTAATTTTATTTCCTTGTGAATTTGCCAAGTTCGCAAAAATTATACAATAGTTTCTGAGAATTTCAGGATAAAACAAGTATTTATGTCAATGTAACGAGCAAACAACAGTTAGAAAAATATCCCCCTGTCCAGTCAGTAGCAGTGTCCTTCAAAAATCTAATTGTACTCTGCTTTAGAGCAGAAGGCTAATGCTTGACTGGAGCTTCACAGTTCTATCAGCACTGTGCTTTTTGCTGTTCTCAAGAAATCACCCAAATTTGACCAAACTGTGGGTCGCTGAAAGACCTGAGTTTACAGTTGCTCAGCAGAGGTTTTTTCCAGCTCGACACCTCAACGATCCAGTGACTGCCTTTTCACTGAGCACAGCCTTTACATGGCATCCATAAAGACATGGGACACGGCTGGGATGAGGACTCCAAGTGGAAACAGAAGTTTGCTCCTTTCAGTTAATTGGAAGGGCTGGAATACTGGGAATCAGCAATAAGGGCACAGGCTGATCTGCAGGTGCTGTTGGAAGATCAGCCTTTACTGATGGCAAATCTTACAATAACTAACACGGGTGCAGTAATACTGTTCTAACTACATGGACATGTTGTGGCATAAGACAGAAATATGAGTTAATTGATATTCCATACTCAAATTCTTCTACACTACTGTAGCAATTTCATATGCTAAATATCTCCATGTTGCCCCCCAAATAAAGAGCAGTTACACACTCACTTTCCAAAATATGCACAACCTACTCCACAGCACCTCAGTAAGTCTGAACGGCTCCTAATTGCTATTTTTATTTATTTTGTAAAAGATCACTGCTTCAGAAATGCTCAAGTGAATCACAAAACAATTAATACATGGAAGGAATGCACAGAGGTCATCTGATCCAGGCTCCTCTTCTAAGCAGAGCCAGCTTAGACCAGGTAGCTCAGGGCTTTGTGCTATCAAGTTCTGCATATCTCTGAGGATGGAGGTTCCACACTCTTCCACCACCAGCTGCCCCAGTGCCTGATCACAAAACACTTCTCTATACCTATTCAGCATTTCCCACTGTCCATCTTGGATCTTTTGCTTCCTGTTCTGCCACTCTGTGCCTCTGGGATGAAAGCTTCTCTACACCCTCCCATCAGGTGGTTTAGAGAGCAAGAAAAGCTTCCCCTGAGCCTTCCCTTCTCAAGGCTGAACAAAGCCAATTCTCCCAGTGCCATGTATTTGTCATGTACTCCAGTCCCCAAATATCCTGGTGATAGTCTGCCAGTTCAACAACTGAAGTCAGAGGGAACAGCTGCATATTAAAATGCCAAGTGAAAGAATGCATTAGAATCTGGTTAAGTATAAAATAAGTAAAACTTTCAAAGTACTAAAGAGAAGTTATTTCACAGAGGAAAAGGACGTATCACACCCCAGTGCTCTCACATCTTACAAAAGGACTCGTGTATCCCAAGTGTTTCTGGGGCATGTCATAGTGGCACACCTGGATCTTATAGAAACACCTTTCCAAATTGATTGCTACACAGTAGAAACTACAACCTGTGATGCTTGGAAGAAAGAGATCAGAAAGAACAAACCCTTCCTTCACTTAAGCAGGCAAATGAGGCACATGGATCATGCAGATGAGTCTTCATCCAGCATGAGATCAGAGAAAACAGCATTTGCTGCAAATGTAGAATCCATGACTAATTTAAAGGAAATATCCAAACCCAACAGGAGATTTTCTTTTACAGTATACTACAGGGTTTTTTTGGATTTATCAAATACAAAATAGGGATCTATACAGATACAGCTATGGATATACAGGAATCCAAGAATCATGAGAAATATGCAAAGAAAGCCTATAAAAACCCAACTATTTGCTATTGCTGGTACCCTTTCTCTCTCAAACCCAACCTTCACTGATGCAGCTCAACCACACACAATCGCACAGCTCAGTCACATCAAAGCTTCCTAAATATGAAACCCTGCACCAGATCTCAGAAATTTACAGTAATATGAGTTACCTACTAGTGACCCACGTAGTGCCACCAGTCACAACACCCCATGCTTATTACATTTCCATTAATCATTCTCTAATTTGTTTTAGAGATATAAATTAATATTCTAACATTCCTATAAAATCTCATAAACAAGGAAACTTCCCTTAAATTATTCCTATTTATCAGTTGTGTTGTTGAAGACCTTAGGAGTTCCATGCACCGAGCTCTCAGTTTAACAGCAAACAAACCAACCAATTCCAAACACTGGAGAAACCATCCCTGTTTTATTCTAAAACACAAATGCAGTTCTGAAATTTAAACCAGATTTCTGCTTTTGTGGAATGGAGACAAAATGGTGCTTATTAGCAGTTTGGTCACTTGTTTGATGTTATTAGCACCTCCCCAGGACATGAATAATTAACAGCAAGACACTCAGAGATACTTGGATCACTTCCAAGTGTTTCTGTGCTTCAATAATGCCTGGAGCCTTTTAGATATTGAAAATTGTCATTATTACATTCCTCTCTTTCACTTAGGTAGCTGATCTTCAGACTCTAACGAAATGATCACAGTTGCTTCATTAGTCTCAGTTTTTAGAAAAAATGGCTTGATCAGTATTTATGCACTTTGATGTGCACTTTTAAGGTCACCTCCAACATGCTGTAATTTGTCAGCTGCAGCATGATAAACGTCACAGTCACGTCAGCCTTACAAGACAGACTCCATATTTGATTTGAAAATTTCCCTCTAAATATGTGTTTCAATGAAATTGTCAGAGCCATTTGTTTATTAATTACCAATGATTCAGCAATGCAGCTTTGAAATGTTGAAGTCAAAAGACCATGCATTCCTTCCTATAGAAACTCAAGCAGAATTCTTTTTTCTCTAGCTACACAACATGGACACAAAAATACTTCCAGCAGCTGCCTTTATACAAATAGCTTTGGCCATACATTTGGGTAGGTCATTAGGAGCTACCTCATATTACTGTTAATTTCCAAGGTATAGAGAAATGTTACGCACTTATTAAGCATTTAAGCTTCTTAGCTCAGCCTTTGACAATTCAGTGTTTTGTCAATTATTGCATGGGGTTTTAATTCCTTTAGTGATGCTCTTAATGAAAAATCATTTAATCCTGTTGCACTGCAAATTCAGGTTTTCCTGATGAAGGTCACGATTCAATTCCCTTCTTTTCTTTTTTTTCTCTTTTAAAGATGGCCCAGCCATACAACTCCCCAGTGCATCTAGTTTTCATAGACTGGAGATTTCCTAGGGAATGGAATTTGAAGCATTTGGAGGTTTCTTTTTTGCCTAGAAGTATGATAATCTCCAGTCTCCCTGCTGGAAAGCAGTTGAGTTTTCTATTAAAAAAAAAAGTATTTTGTAAACAATGTGTTACTTCCAGGGACCTGTTCCACTGTTACCTGTTCAGACTGTGTTAAAAGTATAGTTCCAGCATTGCAACAGAGCAAGTCCTCTGGATTAGAATCATAAGCACAGTTTTGGTTGGAAGGGACCTTAAAGCCCATGTCATTCCAGCCCTCTGCCATGGCAGGGACACCTTCCACCAGACGAGTTCTGAACAACTGCTGGTCAGCAGTAAAAATGGCCATTACACATCTAATGCTCTTCAAGTTACTGCCAAGACAGCAACACACATTATGTTATAAAATGTGATATTCAGTGATGTTTGCACTATAGTAGTGAAACACGGATGCTGCAACCCATGAGGTTACTCTGACACTGGATTACAGATGCTCCTGAACTGAAAGCTCATTTGCTTTAAAACAAGTTTCTCAAAAGGCTATTTTAAACATAAAAATTCTGTGAAATCAGCTCAGTAAAAAGCTACTCTGCTTAAATATAACTTTGTTTGACACAGGGGTGTGTGGAGGTCATAGAGAGATCATGACACGAGGGTGCTGGAGGGGTGTGAACCGTAAAATACAGGAGTTTCCATAATAACTGAATACTGACATAACTGTTTATTAGCAACATCAACTGTATAGACATATACAGCAACGTGGCTTTGGCATGCCTCAGAAAAGGAACTGCCAGTGTACCAGGATGATTATAAAACTAAAACTTCAGATAAGGGATACCAGACTCACTGCCAGCTTCGCTTTAGAGGATCCTCACTCCCTCCCAGTAGTGTTTTCTCTTTTTTAGTTATATGTCTTCAGATTTTTCACTTGACAGACGTATTTCTATCATTCCATCCATGCCTTGTTTTGTATACGTAGTAATGAGAGGTCGTGAGTGCACTATAAAACAGATCCCTTAGGTCAGGAGGCCTTGAACAAAGGCAAATATTGCTAAAGGCAACATACCCTTAACTGCTAAGTGAGGGGAACTAGAAAAACACCACATTGTCTTAATCAGAATATTTTTGCCTCCAACAGCTGGAACTCTTCCACTGAACTATTACTGGAAGAGAGTGGTGTAGTAATGTTTTTTATCAATTTACATGGATAGCTACTCTCACAAGCCATGAGTAGGCTATTGCTGTGTAGGTGTGCTGGCAAGAGGATTAGTGGAAGCAGCTGGTATTTGAGAAAAAATACATGCCTGTGGACAGCTGTTTGAGTCAAATGTTTCAGTCTCTTTAGCTAGTCCATGACAGATTTGCTCCTTTTTGTTAAAGTAAATAATGGTTTCTGTCACAATATTAAACCTGCCAAAATTATAGTAAAGTGTGACAGTTAATTTGATTAAGCAGTAACTGGCTATGATGAATGATTAAAGCATCATTTATCTTCAGGAATGCTTCATTACTGGTGAGGCAAAAGAGAAAAGAACATTGTGTTTTTTCTGATTCTATCCAAAGAAGTTCTTTTGGGGAATCTAGTTATCTTGCTGTCTCCTACACAATATGCAATTTTCTTATGGATTTAGTTTTATACTTAGTTCTGAACACCAGATATTTTCCAGAGAACTGTAATCAGGCACCCAGTCAGCAGTAACAAAAATCAAGACACCATTTATATATAGGAATTGTCACCTTTAAAACACCGGAGCCACAGCATATCTCATCCTAAGAGCACAGAGCAGACAAGGTTGTTGTCTCCTGATCTGCAGTGCTAACAGAGATCATATACCTTCTTGTCCCTCTGTAAAGGTCCAAAAGACATCTGGCACATTTCCATCACACCTCCCAGAGTTATAAGTCTACATCTCTATTCCTAAACTCTAACAAAAGTTGGTTGAAGATCCATTTTGATTACATCATGTCAAGGAGCAATACATTAATGCAAGTGTATTCTTACTCAAATACATGATTATGGGATGAGCTTGGCAGTTGAAATTAGTACATTCAACTTTCTTAGTCTAGTCATGAGTGAACATTTTCTCCAATCAGCACTGGGGATTACTCAGATATCAATACCACAGTATTTAACTCTGTTTAAGGTACTATACTAAATTACTGCTTTGTGCCACAGATGAAAATTGCTTTGATATTTTGAGAGAGAAAGACCATATCTTTGGCAGAAAACCCCTTTATGATCCACTTAAGGTGGTCTGAAATTTTTGTCTTACCACAGTCAGAGACCAGATATCAAACCCACGTATGCAGCATGTAAGAAGAAGGCATGCAGTTTAATTAGGTTCTGTTCTGAGATTGCTGTCAGGATGGATGTGCAATGTGCCTTCAACATGACCTTTTCCAAGGGAAGTCACAACACTGAACTCAGTGGCAATCCACAGTGAGGTCAGAGCAGAAGAAAAACAGTATCTGAGCTCACTCATTTTATTCGGCAGTGCTGAATGCAGTTTACTGGAAGTGTTGGGAATCTTAGCAGGACAATCCTGAGAGCCCTTGTGAAAGACAAGTCTGAACTACTGGCCCTTGAGGAATCTCAGCACCCCAACAAGTTAGAAGATCAGCCAAAAGAGCACGATATGGCAATCATAATTCAAAACTGAATCACGAAAAATAGACTTTATCATTCATATTGCCTTGTGTAGGTGATTAATTCAGGTATCAGAGCAGCTGAGATTTAGGCACTCAGTCATAAAAGAATATTTCAAAGAAATGCTCAAAACAGTCTGGAGACATTTCATCACCTTTGACAGACATTATCAGTCACTTGCCACGGGGGCTGAGCTTAGCAACTCACTCGATAATGAACGGGACATTTTTGATGACTGTGCTTTCCTGTATGACAAACACCTTCTCCAAACACCTGCTGATCCTCACAGAGTTCTTAAAATTATATAAAGGCATTTCATTCTGGTAGGAGAGCTGATGCCAGTGCTTCAGCAAGTTCTGAAGATGATCAGTATTGGTACTTGTGCCACTAGTTCTACCAGTGTGGTGGGAATACCACAGGAAAGCTTTGTCCCCCTGGTCCCACAAGATGAAGGACAGATTGGTGATTAGATATAAGTGAAGAGGAACACAACCTACACAGCAGAGCCTCTGCAGCTCATTCACTGCAGGGGGATGCCCCAGCAGTGCCTGAGCCCTGTCCTCTGTCAAGTAATACACATCCATCTTGGGAGGGAAGGCTTAACCACGGAAAACCACAAAATCACGTCCAGCACAGATGGAGGATTCTTCTGGACCTGTCATGTCTCGAGTACTGACATATTACCTAAGCACCACGTGGATGGAAGTTTCCTCCATTGTCTCTTTGGAGCTACTCATATATGACCTGTGGGAGGTGCCACTGATTGACTGGCCCAGATCCAGCAGTGACTTGGCAGCAGCCACATCCACTGCCATTGCAGATGTCAGACTCACCTCTTTATTCTCTTTCTGGTTTACAAAGATTTGCTTATGCCTCCTATTGTTTGGAAAAAAATGATACCCTTGGCATGAAAAGCATAAACAAACAAAACCCTCCTGAACTCCCAAACAAATATGAAAACCACCCCCCCTAAAATCTGATGTTCTTTTTTTAAAAAACCTTTAACTACAAACACCAGCAAGTTTGTTGTGTTTCTGTGATCCCGAGAAGCAATGTCTGTGTTCCAGTATGTTTTCCCAAGCATCTGTATTGTAAAGATGTTTCCTTTGAATACACACAGAGAGATCAGAAGGGCTGATCCAGCATTCCCATGGGAAAGTTTAAACTCGTGAAATAAATGTTTTCATTGGCTGTGCTAAATTGCAGTTTGAACTTTTTTTTTTTTTAAACCAAGTGCAATTTACAACCCAAATTATTACCGCTATTTTGTCAAAAATATGTGATTTCAAGAGAGTAAAAATGGAATTGGTCCTAAGGGTTTGCAGTTAATGGCTGAGAGACATACAGCAGCATTGTTATTTGTTCACAGATGGATAGCTAGAGCACTTACTCTAAATGCTAGCAGTGGTTAAATGTTTAAACAAACAACTTCTAGAAGTAATTGACTGTTCAATCGCTTTTACTTCTGGATAATATCAACCCTCTTGTTCCCAGTTTTTCTGCCTGTGTTCACAGACCCTGCTGGTACTAGATTTGTTCTTCCCCTCAGAAGTCCCGAGGCACTTATATCCATTATCATCAGTCAGACTAATAATTTTTTTATGGCTTTGATGGCAACCTATACTATCATACTAAAGTATTATCACCATTGTATACACCATCACGTACATACCAGTGCTTATTCATGTTTTACTTTGAGAGAAAACAATATGATGCTTGAAAATCCAATTTTTAGTCCCAACAAAATTAAAGTCATAGCACACTCTTCAGACTTTGACATCTTTGTGGGCCTTCCATATTAGTGTGTCTGAGATGGACTTTTGTAACCAATTTGGCAGAGGAGTAATGATCATAATTATGTTTTGTTCTAATAAACAATGAAAAGAAGATAAAAAAAGGGAGTCCCCATTAGTGGTGCCCCACAAACAGGAAAGACTGCAATATAAGCTCCTTTTTTATTAGACACTAGAGAATCAAGGCACACAAGAAGCTTTGTAAATAACCCAGCTGTGGGAAAGGCTTCAATTGGAAATTAGATTTTACTGGACATCAGAGAGTCCAACCATGAAACTCAAATGCATAGGAAACCGGGCTTCATTAGCTTCACTTCTCATAGAAAAATATGTTAATAAATAGAGCTTTATCAGAAATTTAATTCTATCTTTACTCCCTCTCAAGTGCCCATGCAAATGCCCGTAAACACAGTCAGCGCACACGCAGCCTGCAGGAGACACTGTCTGTTTGCAAGAACAAAGCACTGCAAATTAGGAAAGTTTGGCACTCTTCCTGACTCTCTCACCAGGCTCCAGTGTGTGATCTCAGGAAAAAATCAAAACATTCCCATGGGTCAGGCTTCCTTCATCCATATATATTTATGTTTATGCAGCACTTTCTGATTCCCAGCTAAAAGGTGCTCTACGAAAGCAAGGAAGTTTGGGAGTGCTGCTAATGTGACATTGCTCTTTTCCTATCAAGCACACCTGACTCTCAGATGTCTATACTACAACATTCATTGTTTTTTTCACAGTAATTTAACTTCTTCAGTTGTAGAAGTCGCCCTTCAAATAAAAAACCGTAACAATAATTTCTCAACCAATCTTTCCAACTCCAGTGAGGAGACCTACCCAATTAAAATGCAATGTAGCTTAACAGACTGTAAAAGTGTAATAGCATATTAAAATCCACACAGACAATTTGTACTATAAGGGCAGAAAATTATAAAAGAGCCAGTTTTTGAAAATAGCTCTGCTGAAAAAAAATATTTTCAGAATTGTTTTCTTAAAGGATCTGCTGAGGCAGCTGTCCAAGAGGAATAAATTTTACATCTTAAGAATCACTTAAAGCAAAGGTTTTACCCTGCCAATCAAAGCTACGAGACTCAAACACTTTTAAAATGAATGCCATCTCAAGACTCTAAGAAAGCACGTCTTGGATTTCTTAAAACATCTCTTTGTGCTAAAGACTCATTTCTTATAGGCCAATTTTAAAATCAAACCACTAGCTTTTTTTTATTTTATTTTTTTTCCAGAGAGCCATCATAAAGAAGGCAGAGGGGTAATTTGATCACAGCTCCTCAACCCAGTGAGGTGGGTGTGCGTACTCAGCTCTCTCCAGCACAGCGATGGAGCAAACCCAGCTAAGAAAGAACTGCAATGAGGGACTCCTGTGGTCACCAGGGCATGTGCAGTGCCTTCGAGAGGTCATCCCAGGATACATGGCTGAAGTCTGTGCTACTGCACTGCTGAAAGAGGGATTTCTGCAGCACTGACACACGATTTTCCATGGAAAGGGTGTGGTCAAGGATAACACCATGTTTCTTAAGTTAGCTCACTGCTTCTCAGTATAACCCTTTCAAGATGTGGGAAGAAGCAGGAAGAGAAAAACATCCAGCTTGTTCCTATTTCCCTTCCCCTGTCCTTTCAAACACCACCATTCCACTGTCATCATCATCATAGCGCCAATTTATAACCTACAACAAACAAGAAGCCAGGAAATAGGCTTAGTGGCACGTCCACTCTGCCTGTCTCTCCTACAGGCACTGCTGATGGGAGCTCATAATTAACAGGAAGTGTTTCAGTGTTATGACTAGGACAGAAAAAGCAAGGGTTTACCTAAAGTAACACTGGCAAAGCCACTATTAATATAGCACATAGTCATTTAATGAGGTAATCTCTGCACCATCACAGTGCTTTTCTCTTTGCCCTGAGACTGACGTCTGACCTCAGCAGCCACCAGAGAGGAAAACAAAAAGTCCGTGACAACATGGCTAATAACATACAAAACCCAACTGTTTGTGCTGCTCTTTTATTGACAAAGGTTTCTGACTTGCACCCCAGCAGTTAGAAAACAAACCAAACATAACCTAGACACAGGCTGAATGGATGTTATGACAGAGCAATGGAAATGAATGATGACTTTAACAGTTCATCAAAATCATTCTTTCTGGCAGTGGTAATGTATCTGCCCAACTCCAGGCTAAAGTTATGATTTTGTATTGTTGGCCATTCGTGAATGGCCTGTCATTACCGTGTGAACAAAAGCCACAGTCTTTCCCTTGCAATGGGCAAGCACCCTGCCCCACTGATAGCTCTCCGTATAAAACTGATAATTGATGTGTTGAAATGTTCCCAAAGCCCTTCATTATATTTTACTGTGGAGGGCCAAGGGATAATCAGAGGAGAATTTCAGCAAAACCCAAGAAGTCTGCTGAGGCAGCAAGTGCTAATGCAATTTTTTACCACAATATATAAATAACCCCCGAGCTCTCGAGCAAGCACATGCAGCAAAGGGAGCGTGCAAAGTTTCTATCACGCAACTCTTGTGTTGCTTTAGAATAGTTAATCAAATAAAAGATTCCAGAGCTCTAACTAATGAAAATCTGCACCCTACATTTGCTTTGGCAGTTGGACACCAATATTATGTTACTAAAGCAATTGAGCTCTAATACAAAAATGAGTGAACTGAGGGAATTGTGCTAAAAGACGAAAGATGAGAGGAACGAGATGGTGTTAAATTTCCACAACATGATTAGAGAGATATACTGTTTTGCCTTTCTTTTCAGGAAAGTCTCCAGAGTTCTGTATCAATATGAGAACATGTGTGTGGAAATAAACACAGTAGAGAAGTGCTTACTAACTAACATTTCATCTGCATCTTATCCAGCTATGTTTGCCCTTACAACAGTTGCGGCTTTAACTTGACGACATGTGATTAATTTTTATCTGAAATGACTTAATGAGCTAATTCAGGTTACTTCCTCATCTGGTTTCACTGCAGTGTTTTCCCAGGCATCGTCATCTAAGCACTGCAGGTTTTTTAGCTGTTCAGATCCTATTTATGTTAGGCTTTCTATGCTTCTTATAATAAATTCCAGTTGTGTAATTCCATGATGGGTTACACAGCACTAACCATGATGTGTTACAAACAAGACTGGTTAAAGGGCAAACTGTTATTTTACGTCAGAAATAGTCCTCTGGTCAGCTCAGACTTCAGGAGACAAAGGGAGCTTGAATTTCAGGCCTCAGAGGGAAATGTGCTGCTTGGAAAATGCAGGTATAGTAAGTTGTTTCAAAACTAAATGTTTGCAATCCATTCAACAAGATTCCGAAGGGCGCCAAACTGATCTGAAACAATACACTGCAATTTAGGTTTCCTGCTGTGTTTTGGCAACATTTCAGACTTTCACATGGAAAAAGTAGACTTTGTAGATACTGGATTTTCCACCAGACAATGGTACAACAACAGGTCTTGCCAGTAACTGAAATGTATTCATTATTTCAGTGTACACAATACCCTTCCCCCTCCCTCACTCCTCCTGCCCCTACATACACACAAAAAAAGGGCCAAATCAGAAATACTGATAAACGGTAAGGGTAAGAGACACGTAAGTTACATCAGATACCACATGGTCTCCTTGGATTTCTATTTTCAAGGCCCACAAGGAAATTTGCCAGACACTCCTACAGAATCTATTCTTCTTCTGGAAACACCTTCTCTTTTTTTGGGACATCTCACAAAGAATAGCCCTATATGACAGGTTAGCCTGAAAAGTGGAAATACCACTGGCCATTAAGAAACATGACCAATGGGCTAATCAGGGGCAGTTTACTCTTAACCTTTGCTTGATGAGAGTTGAGAGGATCTGCAAGGTTTAGTTCTTTCATCCACTTATTACAGGAAATGTGTAAATAACCAACTCCTAGAGCAGTGGCTTTCAATCCCAGGGACCACCCGTAGCAGCAGAATTAATTGTTTCACTGCCCACAAATAACTCTGGTTACAGGTGGAAGGATGGAGCAGTCTGGCACACAGACATTGGGCAAAGAAAAAAGAAATTATTCTTCTCTTTCCCTTTGCCTCCCCTCTCTCCATTTCCACAAAGAGGATTAAAGTAACTTTTGCCCAGAAACAGGAGAGAAAAATGAGGTTCATCTCCTTCACATTACCAAAAAATCTATCAACAGTAAAAATTAAAAAAACAACAACATCAAAACAGCCCCACCTATCATGTAGGTTGTTTAAAGCACCAACTAGCATCTCCTTACCAGTAAAATCCTTAAGCTTTACCCAGATGTACACAGTGTAACAGCTCTGAAGAGGCTGGAAGCCAAAGTCTCAGCTTGGTGGTAAATAGAGCATAACAACAAACACACGAAAATTACTTATTATGGCAATCTATCAGGCACCAACGACACATAAAATCCTTTAAGAAATTTTTTACTTCCTCAAAAGTGAGGTTCAAAGCTTCGTCTCAAATTAATTTTAAACATTCTTCTATATTTCTTCTTCTTCAATACCCTTACTAGACTTTATATCCAGCTTGCCTAACCCAAGGGAGAGACGTCCTAAGCCAATGCATTTATATGAAAATATTATGGTTGAGTAGCTCAGTTTCCAAGTGATATAAATTGGCAGTAGCCATTGTGATTGTTGGAAATTTTAATAAAAAATTAAGCTTTATTTTGCCAAAAAAATCCTTATGCCTGGAATCATATGTCTGAGGAAGCTCTGCACATGTAAGTGGAAACAGCACATTATACCAAGTAGAGCTTGCAAAAAAGCCATTTACAGGATAATTTCTGTATGAGTGACATGTTTCACATTAAAAAGGAAGAATGGAGGACTGTCTTCTGTTTCAAGACACTGCAGCACGAAGGAAACAACTCAGGTTGTTCAAAAGGTTTTCAGAAACTCCTTGGAGTATGACACCTGTCATGGTCCCACTGATACCAGTATACAAAAACCAGAAGTTATGACATGTTAGTGTCCAGGGGCAGAGAAAAAGAGAAAATTATGCCCAAGAGTTCTAAAATGTCACTGATTTGAAGTAGTTTGGTTACTGGGTGCCCATCTGGGTACTCCCAAAAGATGGTTTGACATCTGAAATCTGCATATTCCTAAAGATTGTGAAGCTTCTCAATAAGGGCTTATTAAGACACAGGTGAATGCATCTGAAGTAACTTGCCTTTAAGCACAGCCCTGCCTAGCAACCAATACTCTGTAATGTGGCAAAAAAGAAAAAGTTCTTCCTAGTTTGTATTGGGGTACAAGTTGGCTATGCTAAAAAAGCACACAGACAAAGAATAAACAGTGTTGAGATGGTTCTGCCTACACTTTCCCCTCATAGTGATTTCCCCACCAAATGTCTGGCAAGCTTTGAAATAATAATAATTTGAAAAGAGAAACTACTAACATCCATTGGAACAAAAACACTTGTGAAACAGGAACACAAAATAGCTAAACCAGCGAGAGAGAAGCAAAAAAATACTCTCTACAGCTACTGTATTCTTGCTCCATTCAGGGGTTTAATGAAACTGGTGACTTTGAAGGACAGCAAACTCTGCACAGTCCCATCTGATCACTACAGTGAGAGTCTGAGTGATTCTGCAATTAAAGACTGGATTACACATAAAAGATCAGACATATGGCAAACTCCATCTTCTGAGTTATGGTATTTGAAGCCCTGATGTCCTTTCAATCCCAGGTTTGTATGTAATAATTACTCATTTTCAATCCATGTGCATTTGCAAAACACACCCAAAACCCACCAGTCTGATGCAGCTGCTCGGATTTACTGCAGCAATAAAAAGAGTCTATGCAGTAAAAAGATACCTGGAAGAATTTCAAACTAAAAGAATTTGTCACTTTGTGCAAGAGAATGGGTTTCTGCAAAATGAGGGAACCCATTGCTGGTTGGAAACCCATTTGGGTGTGGCAAAAGGCTCTTTCAGAAAGGCAGTTATATATATATATTTCTGAAGTCCTGACTACGGTGGATACTGGAGTACAGTGCACCAATGTTGGAGCAAATACAGGAAAAACAGAACATGATAGAAAAAATAAATCATATCTGACTTGAATATGTTTTTTATTACACAAGGTACTCAAGAGATACAGTATTTTCACTTCAAATACAGCATTTCTGGGCAACACGTCAAAAAGAAATGCACAGCATTTACAAGCACATTACTAGACCTGCTATCAGTTCCCACAGCAATTGTGACAACAAGCTGAGAATGCTGGGAGGACACGTTCTGCCACTCCAAAAAAGAATCAAGCACAGACAATTGATTTCTCTCATTTGAGTCTCTGCAGAGCCTCTATGATGCAAAAGCTTATCTGAAAACAGAACCAAAAGCGTGTGCAGAAAATACTTCTCATACCAGTAACTTGTATGAAAAAGAAATCATAATAAGGACAACATCAAAAATACTTAGTCAAACTGGAAGACTGACGTACATCAATCAGTTAAAAAGTGGAATATATATAAATTCCTTCAGAATTCTTTGTTTGCTTTTGTTCCCAATCTGCAAGCACAATTCTCAGGGACAGGGACAAGAGGCGTGACACAGGCTGCAGATATCAGGTCCTTGTGACAGGACTTTATTGTTTCACTGACCATCCAAAGAAACTTCTGTTCAGCTTTAGCCCTGACATTAACCTAATATAGTCCACCAGACACCCACTCGTTATGATACAAAAATGAAGTAAAATTTATCGCTAAATATGATGACAGAAATTTTTCCAAGGTGTTTTGAAGACTATTATCCTTTAATTAAGTTTCAGCCTTTTTGCTGGCACTGGATGTTGTGCTAACACATAGCCATCATAATTTCATTTCAAGAAATCCTCATCGCAACACCATATCAAGCAGCATTGCAGTTGACATCTAAACTAGATTTCAAATTGTCTGATTAAAAATACTTTGACACAAAGGCACTCAATTTTCAATATTTTTGTGAGTATTTCGCAAGAGATATACTGGGTGGGAGAGATCCCAGTATTTATATGGCAATTAAACTCTGAATATCAAAAATACTTAGATTTTTAAGAGCCTGGGTTAGACCATATTATTTTAAAAACCTATGGATTTAGAGGCTTTCCTATCTGTTAGATTGACTAAAAATTACTAAAGGGAAAAAAACCCAAAAACTAACCAAACAAAAAAGCACAAACAAACAAAAAACCACAACACAACACCTAAAAAACAACAACAACAACAAAATAATTCTACATTCCTCCTTGAATCCGTAAGTGGAGAGTTTTCTTTATTCATCACTCCAATGATAAGCAAATTCAGGGGTTTAGTGAGTTTAAAGGCAGGCAGTACGTACAGCTAAACATCCAGACGTACAATAGCCCAGGTCAGACACAAACAGGGAGCCTGAGCTTCGGAAAGGATATTGATTTTCCAGCTAAGGCCATGACTCAGGGAATGGTTTGTTCCCGGGGTTTGATTATTGCTCAGACTGCCTTCCTTCATGTTCCTGCTATGGAACTCACACGGTTACTGATGGAAGTGGAACATTAGCCCAGGGAGAGCCCTGTTCTGAAATTGTGCGGCAAAATATCTGTGTTCCTGTTCGGCTGAGGCAAGAGGAGAAAGGCCAAAGTACACATTTTTAATAGTGTTTGAATTAATATCTACTAGAAAACCCACAGTGGGGTTGCTAGGAGGGGAAGCCAAAACCAGAATTCAAAGGGCATGGGCGGGTAAACCAGTGAACAGAACTGTTTCCCATTTCCTCAAATATGTAAAGCTGAGAGAGAGGAAATCAGCACAGTAAGAGAATAAAAGTGAGGACGGGAATGGTTTGATCTGTGACTGTTCTCTGCAGTGTACCAGTGCTCAGGAAAGGCACTGCACGAGAGGAACACGTGGAGGAACAGCCAGCAGGCGTGGATGGTGGCCTCAGCTTTTTCATTCAAAACAGCTTAATGGCACGGCAACTTTGAGAAACGCTACTTTAAACAGCAATCTACCCTCCCAAGAAAAGATAATGTTTCACCAGCCCAGACAAAAAGTGCCTATTTCTTTGCTCACCTGTCATTGTGTAGCTTTAAAATAAAAAAACAAAACAAAACCCTCCACACACAAGAAACCACAAAGCAGAATTGCATATTGCCTACACATGTCAGGAAGAGGTGGCATGACTGCCAGATGTTTAGGTCCATCTTAGTAATCAGACACCATGCAGGCTTGAATAATAGGTAAAGACCCTTTTTCCCCACAATGACATATGCTTCCTCGAGAGATGACAGATCAGTTCAGCTTTGGTGAAAGTGATTCATCGCTTTATAATGGCAAAGTAGAAACCTCATGAGGAACATGCTGCTCTCCCTGTTCTTTATTTTTCCATGGGCGAAGAACAAAGCAGCATCAATTAATTATTAATTACAAAGACCTCTTTGCGTGCAGGATGGTAAATTATTGTGCTTTGCTAACAATAGCTAATTTGTTTCTGAGCAAGACTTCTGAAATATTTCAGTATTTTTCTTCATGTTATATACAAAGATTGAGAGATTAATTGTCCAGATGTTTCCTTGGGTTTTGTTCTCTCTTTCTCACATAATAAAAATCTTTCAGCACTTTTTTTTCCCCAATAAACCCACAGTCCATCTGTTATACTTTGCTGGAGACATAAAACAGCACTACATGTGTGTTACAATCATTCTAAAAAGTAAATCTTCACCATTTTCTTTTACAAATAAGGTGAAAGATTCCATTTTTATTTGTAAGGTAATGTCTTGATATGTTGCCCTCTGCCCTAAAACACTAGCTCTGTTCACTAATACCTTCACCTTTGCTTCTAATGTCATGGGCTAAAATATTCAAATTCCAAGTCAGACCATCAAGTATTCCTGTCTCTCTCACAACAAAAACTCTGGAAAAATACAGCAGAGCAAGCCTGTAACAGCCATCTCCTACTTCAGTGCAGCACAACTGCTTTAGAACAGTTGAGATCTAATCTGTCTCAGGCTGCCACGAGTGAAATGAATAATGATAGCGTGCATTTTTATTTCTGTATGTGTTACAAGAAGCATTTGTTCTGTAAACTGAGCAAGTGAAAACACAGCTTAAAATGTAAGAAGTGTCAAAACCTACTTCCTAGATTGCTACTACAAAATGACAGCCCTGAAGCAGAACCGATAAGGAATTTTTTAGCTGTAGCCAAGCAAAGTCAGTAGTTTTCAAGCCCCGTTTACAAATGCATTTTTGGGAAGCAAAATTTCAAATCTGCCATTGAATTATCGACTTACAGTGTAGTTGATAATACCAACAAAAAAATAAAAATCTCAGAAATCTTTCTCATCTCCAGTCATTCAAAGTAACACACCAAAAAAATACCCACAGCAGGAGGGTTTTAATAGAGCAGTGAGGTTAGACCATGCCAAGTGAACCTGTATCAGCACATGTGCTGTGGTCAGAATTTTCACAGATTTGAAGGAAAACTTCATGTAACAACAACATCCTGACTGAGCAGATGGGGTCCAAGATTTGTGGGAAGATTTCAGAGTCTTGAAGGTTCCCTAAGTGTCAAACACGTTTAGCACAGGGCTAAGTCAAAATCTGTAAGGAGTGGGGGAGGCTGACTGTCGTGACCAAAGGAGGTGTGAGTAGCAGTAGCTGGCAGAGGCACGGTGCTGGGGAAATGAGGAAAGCCAGCCCTTCCCACACATGGGGAATACGGTGCTTTCCCTAAAACAACAAGCCAGGCACGTCTAAGTAAAACAAACCACCTGCGTTAATTAGCAAACAAACAACAAAAGACAATTTAAATGTTTACATAAACACTATTTCACGTGTGCAAAAATTGTCATAAAAATATAATTAATATCAAAAAGTACTTCAAAGGGTAGGCAATTTAAATTTTTATCATAATTAGGTTTTATCATAATGATAATTACAAGTTTAAGAGGTTAGCTTATACCTCAACTACATCTCAGCCCAGCATCAGCTATATCCTTTGAGAACACAGGTGCTCTTCTCTACCAAATTATAAAACTGATTTTTTTTCATATTTCAAGATATACAAATAGTGATATTGCAGTCATTAAGGAGTATCCTGTTTTTCTTAAGATACCTCCCTTGCTAGATTATTACTGCCACTGTTCTGCCCTAACACCAGCTGGTTTCAGTCTCTGTCCTCAACACAACGACAAAAATGTGCTTTCAGCTATCAAGGAATACCTGAAATCACTTAAATATAGACTGAATTTAACTCATGATTACCAGTTGCAATATGATTGTAACAACAACCTCTAAGAAGACACTGTTTTATGTAAAATGTGATTTAGTTCAAACAAGCAGAACAATCAAATCCATAGCTGTTCTTGTCAAAGATGAAACATAGAGGTATTATACTGGCTTCTTGGTTTCCCAGCTGCTGACTGAAGAAAATGTGGAGTCTGCAGACTATTTATAAGAGGCTAGGAAATGTCATGAAGGAAAGCAAATTCAACATGCTCTGCATATTTGTGAAATTTCTAAAGAGGTTTGGATACCCACCAGAAATTGTTTAGGATGCTTAAATAAAAATGATGACACTACTCTTGTCATCATTTTTTGGAAATCTGGTGGCAACCTGCTCCTGGAAAATGAGAAGACTTTCAGAGGGGTATTTTTTTTTCCTGGAAAGGCATGAGAGGAGCATAAGGAACAAGTCAGGAGAAGAGATTAAAAAGCTTGCTTCCTCCTTATAAGTACAGAGTTATTCCTCTTGTTCTTAGACATCAGAAATGAAGAAAGGGTGAGAAACCATGAGAGAAAGATGTAGTTGGATCAGGGACCAAAATTTATCCGTAGCTCAGAGCTCAGGCTGATTGTGCTTCTCCTGGGCTTTGGACTCCGTCCTTTGGATTTATCATGAAGTGTTTTACAAGGCAATGTAAAAAACAAAACTAAACAAAAACACTGTATCAGCTCAAGACAACACCACAAAGCAAACACTGCAACTTGATACTGGGATGCCAGACTGACCACGGCTGCTTTCTGGCTCTCAGCGTTTTTAATCAACACTGCCACTTCTCATTTTCTTCAAGGCTGAACACTACTGCACACCCAGACATTAAGAAAAGAACCAAAACAAGCCCACCAACCTAACCAAAAACCCCAACCACCAAAAATCTCCAAAGCCATCACAAAAACCTGGCCCAAAAGTTCCAGTGAGCTATGCAATTTTTTTAAAGTAACAAAGGCTATCATTCACATCTCCTCTCTTATCACCATAAGCTAGTTATTAGCTCAGCCAGCATGTGCTGAAACCAAGAGAAAAGAAGAAAGAAAGTGTTTTTCTGATAAAGGCATTCAAAATGACAATCACCTCTTAATGTCTCTACTGCCATCAGAGTTTCTAAGTTGGGACAGATATCTGCATTTCTGTATACTGACACGAGTTCCATCTTTTTATATCATTATAGAAATAACACTATGTAAATGTTTACAAAAAATAAAAAAAAAAGGAAAAAAAGAAAAGAAAAAAGGTGACTGAAAGCTCGATAGAAGCCTTTCTTCATTTTGGACTTCTCAGCTTGATTACCTCTGTAATCTTACCCCAGCTTTTGGTGTCTCTGAAGGGAAGCTGTAACATTAGCTTCTTAATAATACTTAATAAACATGTAGCAAGATCTATTATAAATGGTGGGTACCATATGCAGAGCTGGGTGGAGTCATTCTTTACAGCAGCTCACCATATGGTGCCCCTATGAATGTGGCCCTGACAAAAGCGATCTATTGAACCTGACTTTGCTGCTGTAGTGTTAAATTACTTTCCTTCTTCTTCCCTCATTCACTTGCACCAGGAGTAAAGCTGATTCACCTATTTCATGCTGCAGGACCATGTTCTCCAGCTGCTCCAATCACCAGGATTTAATAGACTCTGTTACATTATTCTACTTGCATTTGGGTTGCAGAATATGAGCAGAGGAAGGAACAAAATACATGATTAACATCTAAAGGATAAAACTAAAGGAGTGAATCCCACGCCCTTCTCTCAGCAGCCACTACTATAAGGAGGCTACAACACTTTTACCTAACTAGAGACTGCTGGGTCAGAGTGAATGATTAGAATTCAGTCACCACTGCATTTCTCCTTTTCCTTTTGTGTGTGTAGAGCATCTGATTTCACCGAGGAAGCACAATGAGGTGCTGCATCTGGCCTAAGGTCATTGAAAGTGAAGAGAGGAACAAACAAACGGCCCCTCTGTATATGATCCATTTGTAAAGCAGGTAACCTGCTCCTCTTACTTGGAGCTCCACACTAGCACATGAAAACCACCTGTTTCATGGACAGTGTCTCTAATAAAGGCTCAATTCCTGTCTTCTCCATGTTCTCCTTTATATTGTAACAATTTCTTACCTTTAGGGGCTTTCTGTGAGACAAAAGACACTACCACTGTGGATGATTTCGACCTACATATGGACCCCCTTTCTTGGGGACCATATGCCTGTATTGAATTGACTGGCTGGCTTCTCTCAAACAGACTCTTTAATAGCCACATTTTGCTTTTGGTTCAGTAGGGGCTTTTAACTTCCAGGTCCCTTGTCCCTGTCAGTTTTGGCTGAAGTTCATCATGGGTGCAAAGCTTGCAGGAAAAAATACTATCAAACAAAAAACCCAGTGATTTCACCTAAGACTTATTGCCCTAGGAAACCAGACTAAAAGATAATTATATTAATAGTAGCCCTGGATACGTTACCAAGGTGTGTGTGTTCTTTTCTCTGTATGTTTTTTCTGCTAGTTTTCATTAACAAAGATACGGAAAATGTTTCATTTTAATATATAAACAAATAAGTCCCTTGGTAGCAGATTTATTAAGACTTTTATCAAAAAACCTCTCAGAAAGCAAAAGAAAATTTATCAGACTAATGCCTCCTCTAAACTATGAGAAAAAGTTTAAACCATTAAGGGATAAAAACGTTCAGGGATCCAGGTATCTCAATTCCTTATCATTATTAATAAAACTAACCAAGTGACACAGAACAGCTGTATCATTGCTGTTCCCAGTACTTTTTTCCCTCTACCCATTAAATCTCACCATGATCTTAGGACCTGTGCTTTTAAAGGTTAAAGTAGTGTATAATTTTATCTACCTGAGAGGTTCCAATGAAATCAGTGAGGCCACTCACAGCAGCAAATCCATGTATGTGCTTGGGTATCTGCCAGATCAGGGGCCTGGATAACGAGCATTTTATCGCAGCAACTTTGGGCTATTTATTTGGATTGCTCAGCCACTAACATACTTCAGAACACTGCAAGATGTTAATCAGAACACATATTAAAAGATACTGGGAACCAGTGGCTGGATCACCAGGAAATTTCAATTAACTAAAGTATAAATATAAGAGTTTTAGAACCATCACACCGGTCACATTGCTTGTGTGCCAGAACCCTTCCTCTGGTGCCTGCTAATCGTTTCTGGGCTGAGAAAATCTCAATTCTTTGTGCAATATCAGTCACTAAAAAACATCAGCAAGAACGATAAGTATATATTAGTGGAAGGTTATTCTGCCCACACAAACTTCTTGTTAACAATTCAACGTGTATTCAATATATGTGCCAATGGTACATCGTCATTCTCATGGGGTTTTAGTTTTGGGGCAAAAGAAATTTTCACATCTGGGAAGGTTTTCATAGATGATAGACTGGCCTGGGTTGGAAGGGACCTTAAAGCTCGTTCCAACCCTCTTCCTTGGGCAGGGACACCTTCCACTAGACCAGGTTGTTCCAAGTCCCATTCAGTCTGGCCTTGAACACTTCCAGGGATGGGGCATTGTTTAACACAATGAGCTCTTGCCTAGTATGCAAACTTACACGTTTTATTTTTATAGTGAATTAAAAAGAAGAATAGTAACAAGTGATACAACAAAACACATCAGCAATGCTGGAAGCTACCTGACAAAGGATCCCCTTTTGCTGAACCAGCAGAAGTGACGGTGGGAATTTTTACCACTTAAATTCCGCCACGTGGATGCAGAGGGAGTCACACACTAGAAATGAAGACAGGGCATGCATGGGAAACAGAGAGGCCGCTGATGAGGGAAAAAAAGTGCTGAGCCACTGCTGTTTTAGCTGGGAGCACTGACAGCAGAATTGTCCCTGGGAAGTTTGGCTGCTGTTTTTGCTATCTTTATTCTGAGCAAACAGGAACTGAGGATATTGTATATTCAGGATAATAGCTACAGGATCCATGTAGGATGAATGATGCACTACAGACACTGCACTGATTCCTCTTTTCACACGAGTAAAAAGGGCAATGAGAGAAGTGCTACATGAGTGTTCACAGATATTAATTGCCTTTCCCATCCTCTCTGCTGGCAGCACACGATGTCACTACTCAATTTATGCCAGTGGTGCTGCACTTTTGCAGGGCTCATACACAGAATAAAATGATGATGAAAACTACTGGGGATGCTTCAACTGCACACAGGAGATTTACTCAGGTCCCTTCAACATTCTGTACTTTGTTCATACAATAAGACAGTAGAAAAAGAATTGGCAAGACACATTTGTTCCTCTAGTGGGAATAGCAGCTGCACTTCTATTTGGTCCCAGATTTCTCCTCTCCTCAAAGAAGTTAAGTCAGAATGGACAAGAAGGCATAACTATATTTCACTAGTCCAGGCTCCAGGTGAAGTCTTGAGCCCCAATTTTGAGACTTGCTCAATTCCTCAGTTACTTTCCACCGGTCTTTTCTGTGAAATCATGTTGCAAGTTCTGCTGTGATCTACCAACCAGCCAACTCTGCCCCAGAGCATTACAAAAAACAGGTGAGAAGCTGTGTTACTGCACTGTGGATAGAAAACATGAACCTGAGATATTCAAAGAGGTACCAGGGCCAAGGAAAGTCCTGTCCACTGCCCGCCAGGTTTCCTTTGTAACACCATTTGCACGTGTAGAGTTGCACAGTAGTTGACAGAAATCTGTGACTTTATGCCCTGAGATCTTCCTTCAAGTTTCTGAGGGGTGAAACTGTACCAGAGTCCTGGCAAAGGGCAGGGGGATTTGAATAAGCTGCGAGTTGAACACCATTATTCACATCTAACACAGCAGAACGCCCAGTATCAAAAGCATAGTCACAACAGTTCCTGGGAGCAGCAATCAAGAACATTTATTTAAGACCAATGAATCTGTGAAATCCACCAGCCTGTGGTATTCTGTCCCTCTCCAAAAGAGCTATTACACTTTCTCTCTCCATTACATTTACTGCAGCCCATTGTGTTTGCTGCACATAAATTGTTTTTGCCCGAGATGAACTGACTCATTTTTTTCGTATGTGTATGTCACAGGTTTGGAAAGAGTAGAGTATTCAAGGGTTTTATGCAGCCAAACCAGCACCTGAAGTAAATCTACTGAAAGAACTACCCTAAATGAATCAAGGCCTAAACTGGGCTATGAGAATCCAAAGGTACAGGGTGATGTCCAGCACAAGATTTTAAACATTTTGAAACACCTGAAGAAAACCCCCAGACTTGAGCATGTCTCCTGCACAATATTCTTTCCCTTCCAGATGACTATAAACTAAAAGGAGGGAAAAAGACTGATTTGGATTGAATTTGACTAATATCACCCTCAGCTTGGTGCCTGTAACTGATTCCTACCTGCTGTTTTTAAACTGGAGCTTGAAGACGTGCAGCCAGCTCAAGAGCATGCATGACACAGCATTTTTGGCTCAATAAGAAAATCAACCGTACAAAAGAAAATAGAAAAAAAAAACACAAGTAATTTTCAACTGGATCACAGCACAGGTTCAACACAGCACATCAGTTTTAGAATAGAACTGAGGAGGAGAAAGGATGCTGAGCTGAAAGCTGATGAATGTGCTCCTTACAGGAACTGCATGCTTTTGGTTTCACATCAATCCCTTTGGATCTGCACTATCAGTATGTTTTCTAAAGCCTTTCCATTGACATAAACACAATAGTAGATGACACGGGATTAAAAAGAATCCCGTGTCTTAGAGAGGAGAAACCTTAGTGAGAAAAGTTACTAAAGCATGGATTAAAGAATGAATAAATAAATAAAAATAAGTTCTGATGTAACTTGCACAGCAGACCCCACTACAAAGGAAGAAACTGAATAGGAAGGAAACACCTGCTATAAAATAATTTTGCCAATTCTTCCTCTGATCACACTGTTACGTGTTTTCCTTTTTTTCCTTCAACTGTAAGTCACTTGAGGTAGATTTTTCTTTACTGTTTGCTTCAATAATTTCTGAATCTAAGAAGTGCTTTTCAAAATTATTTTTTGAAAGCTAAACAAAACATAACAATAAAGAAGTAAATATCAAACACCAAAAAAAGTCATGGTAGATTGTCTTGAAACAGACTGAAGATCCCCAGAGGAGCTACTCAGTATCACAACACAGCAGCTATTGTAGAAATAAATGGATTATTACCACAACTTGCCGATAATTGAATACTGGATTATTAGATGTCCATATTCCTCTGATGGGGTTCAGAGGGGAAAAGTGTGGCTTTATTTTGAAAAATCCCCGTAAGTGCATTCCAAAGTAGGTATTTTTTGCTTTTCCCCTTTTTCTTCTTTTTCCCACTTTCCCACTCCACACTGAGCACTACCCAGGCTGGGATCTCCGACGTTCTCCCAGCCCCTTATCCATTCCAAACTTCTGCAGCTAGTTTTCCTCCACAGTGCCACTGCTGCAAGCCTACTCCTCCACAGGCCCAGGAGATGCTCAACAAAGAGCAAGGCAAATCAAATTTTGCAAATCTTCCTGGCAATGCAAACAAAACAGTCAGCGTTTTCAGGCTCAAAAGCAGCAATTTTATTTAATGGAAGAAATAGGAAGCAATGCTTGCACTTCACAGGCTCTTTTGAAAGTTCTATAAATCAGCCCTAATCAACTGTTTCACCTTTTAATTATTGCTTAAATGGATTTAATAAAAATAGACACCCAGTGTCCAACCACAGTCACAGGAAATCCATCAGCACATTCCAGTTTTCAGCTTCTCTCTCACTGTTCTTCCATTTTGGAGAGAGTATGGATTTCACAGTCAAAGATAGAGGTATTGGAATGAGCAGAGTTCAGTTTTACTCCTCTTTACTACATTCCAGCTATCTGTTTACTCCTTAGCTATACAATCTAATAAAACTACAATATTTGAAATGCACATTAATGTTATTGTGGCATGGATCTACTCTGCTTTAAAAGCAAAACAACCTGGCAAGTTTGTAGACTACAGTATAAGGTTTCAAAGCAAATGGAGATTTATCTCACAATGTAAATGAAGTATTTACCTAACAATATATAATTTAAAAATAGACATGCATTTAAATATATATAATGTAAATCCAAAAGTTAAATGTTCATCAGAAAGCATAAATGTGATGTAAATAAGCAGGAGTGGCTTAGATGTGCAGTAAGTGCTAGTGGTATGCAGGATATTGTATTATTTCCTTATGTTTTAAGTGAAGTTTATTTAGAGCAATCTGTATTTGATGAATATTTTTCTCTGCACAGACATATTAGCATGTTGATTTGTTGACTGTTCTTTTCAGTCAGAGGAAAGAGCTGAGCCAAGAAAAAAACACAGCACTCCCTATTTATGTGTCCACATAAAGGAAATACCTCTTAATGCTGTATCACCATAAGTAATGATCAGTAAACAGAGCTCAGAGAAGTAGCATTTAAAGTCGGTGAAGTTCACTGAATCAGCCACAATATCAAGCCTTAGCAGCAGTCAGGACCTTTATTGGCACTGCTGTCAGATTCAGCACTGACAGATAACTTGGATTTTCTCAGTGGCCATGGCAACAACACCCTGACAAGAAACTTCTCTGAAGGCATCAGAAAAGTCCACCACCAGTCAGCGACTGAGGCTGTGCGAGTCCATCACTGAGAACATTCCTAGAGCTTAATTCAGGAACTGATGGTTTAAAGGGACAAGGTTTTTCCTTGCTCTTTTGAGGACCAGACCCACGTTTGCAGTCAGTTTGGCTTGCACTGCTTATTCTCTCCCAAGATTTCTGACTTGAAGTTGCTCTGAGCTTTCCTACACGAACGTGGGGCATCATGCAGAGGAAACAGAAACTTGAAAAGCACCGGAAAGGACTCGTTTCCCTCTGAAGCAGCTCTCAGAGAACAACAGAAAAGGACTCTAAAGCTAATTGGAGGTAGTGGATCGTGTTACACAGTCATATTTCTCCATTCCACTCAGGCATGCTACAGATTTCTGCCTTCTACTCACCTAAGTAGGTAACCAAGAAAATCTGTGGAAAATTCACAACTAAAACCCTGCAACTAAACTTCCTCTTTTAAGTCATTACATTACAATCAATGCTTTCTAAATAACATTCAAGGTCTGAAAACAAATAAAAAGATACTGTTATGATGTCACTTAAATATACCATAAGCCCAAGGAGACACATAATTAGATTCTGAACAAATCTGTAATTTTTATGGTGACATTGCGCCTCCTTTAAATAAAGTTTTAAATGCAAAATAACTTTCAAGAATTGTTCCTTCTATCCAAATATTACAGAATTTGGCATGAAAATAGATACTTTCTGTTCAGTTACACACTGCATGAGGAATGGAAGCTGCATAGAAATGCTTTGTTTCATTTAAACTGCCAACTATATTCCACTCTGCTCACACCTTATACTCAAGCCACAGTGCTTTCATACTTTTTGTATTGTGACATGTAAAAAACATGACACATGGTTTGGCAAACTGCTCTGTGTTTGGAAGATCCATGGATGGTGGATACCTTCTTTACAAGCTTCCAAGGACCCTGATGACACCATCATACATCATTATAAACCTGACACAGCTCTTGCTCCTCAACAAATTTAGATTTATTTCTGAGGGGAAAGAAAACTACCATCGGGGTCAGACTTGGATCCAAGTGATCAGTGAACAGACACTAAATTGGCAACCTCAGCCCCGAACAGCTCCAGCAGCAAGAACTCAGAGGATAAAAATGTGTGTCCTGAAACGGTGCCAGGTCAAGCTAGGTTTAAGCTGGCATGAAAACATGAGAGTTGTACAATGTCTAAAAGTGCATTCTTCAAGAGTAAAAGCTGAAAGTAACCATTTGGACAAAAAAAATAATACATCCATTGAACACAGTATGAAATTACTCTGTATTAATAAGTAATGAAAAGTATCTTGGATATATAGCACGTGTTTGAAAAATAAAACAGTTATTCCTGAGGACTGCAAGTGTTAAAACAAAATTGCATTTCACATTTATAAGTTAAGCACACAAACAGCAGACTGCTTCCAGTATCCTGGCACACACGGTAAGTTTTAGAATTACAAATTCCTACCTTACCTAATGTCTTCACTGTATTTATGTCTTGGGTGTATCAGCAGGGTAATCATCCCTGCCTTACTAAAGGCACTGTTCAGGGAATCCTGGCATGCATCTCTTAAGTAATAAGCAGTTCATTTTGTCAATGACTTCACTTAAAAAAAATAAAAAATAAAAAATTGTAGCTTTCTACGATCTGTTTATTCTTACAGAGCATGAAAATTACCAACTCTACCTTATATAAAATGTTTTACCTGCTTGGTAGAAGTGCTAGTCCAAACTGTTGCACCATTTAAGTGTCCCAGGTTTGGCTTCAGCTGTCAGTGGTTTGCATATTTGGACTCATGATATTCTTACTGCACTTTTCTTTGTCAGTGCCAACTGTAAGCTATTTTCTTTGGTCAGCTGGGTACTCCAGACAGCAAATCTCCCTCCTTTTAGTACCAGTGAGATAGCTGTCAGTTAGAGGTTTGGCAGGCTTAAGACTCTGCTTCACCAACCAAGATGCCAGAAAAATAAAAGATATTGAGATAGGCCCATAAATCATAAGAAGAAAGAAAGCATTTGTATTGTACCAGGAGCCCAATAACATCACTGAACTTCAGAATCTGGCAGCCATTATGTTACAATAGAATTTTCAGAGGCCGTAAACATTCACCCCGGACTGAAAGTTGGCACGAATTGATGCCACTTGACTGATCCACGTCTTATCCTCAACTCTGTTTCTCATTCCAAGGCGGGGATGGTCCCCAGCACTCCCTATTCATAACAGATGTGTGAGGTTTGTGCCACTGCTCCAGCAAACTCCAGTGCCTGGTTACAACCACAGCTCTGGGGAAAGGGGTTCCTTCACTCACGTGAGGGAAGTTACGGCCATCCTCCTTTCCTTCTTTACCAGACAACAACCCCAAACCAACCAACCCCTACACACAACTCCTCCTCCCTCTGGATGGACTCACATGTTACTGTGCACTAAATCAACTTCTGGCCGTGTCCAGTTAAGTTTTACGACCTGCTGTGTTTATCACCCCCTGATTAGCCCGAGCTGCTCCGTGAGGGTGGTACCGAATTTCAAGGTGCAGGTGCCTCTCCCATACATAGTGCAGCCCATGCAGATTAACAGACCCACACTACACATTCTGGAAAGTGAAGCAGGAATTTACAAGATGCTTGGCAGGACCCTGTTTCCACTACAACCCCTCAGTGTACTTCGAAGGCACAGGAATACAGACTGCTTGACATTGCAGACTCACCACAAAATAAGTGAACTGCCTCTTTTTTAACAGCTATGATCTTTCTGAAAGTATTCCTGCCTTCTTTATTTCTGACTAGGACGACTTCTGAAGCTTGATGAGGCTATGTTTTAAAGTAAGAGTGACCTTAGGATCTCTATTCCCCAAACTTCTGATATGCAGGATTTATTGCAAACTCAAAAGTGGCAGATGATTAGTTTTTCCTGCCTTTTTCTGCCAGCAGACCAATTTGGCTACTGCAGTCTAAAAAAAATCCAAAAACTGAAGAACGTGAAGCTTTGCTTTTTATTTCTTTTCCTCCCCCTCTCCCCCAAGTTTTTTTTTTTTTAACCCAGACACCGAAAATGTTTTTCTTTTCCCTTCCTTCTTCTTTATTCTTCTCTCTACCAGATACAGGAAAATTTCAAGTCAAAGATAATCTTAACCAAAGGCATCAGCTGACTATAGGAAAGTTTCAACCAAAAACTTCACAAGCCTGCACAAGGGCCATCAGATCCAAAATATTGTCACCAAGACTGGCACTCCACCCTGAAAACTGGGATATGGGGAAAAATACAGATTGTTGATTATGTTCCAAATAATATATTTTTATCCTAAGAGGTCCAAGAATTCCAGCTACCTCCTGCTAAACAGATCCATTCTGTCAGTTCAGCACCTCTCTATGGTATTGTCTTAATGGACTTTAGAACAAAACTAAAGGTTCTGCTGCTCTGTGTCAATGAGACATCCACATTCCATGTTCCAAACATTCCTTGCTCATCTCTAGCAAGAAGAGAAGAACACCCCTCCCAGTAAAATACCTGACTATATGTGTTATAGTCTTAAGGCCTTTGCAATGCCCACAGCTTAGGTTTCAAGCTGAACTTGCTATTTCCTTGCTCTTAGAGGTTTAAACACATATTCTTTACTTTTGCAAATTAATGATATGAACAGTTTGGCTAGAGGCTGACTTACTAATTAATGTTGAGTTTGGGGCCTGAATTTTATAACCTGCTAAGTCCTTTCCTGCTAACATACAATGCCTTTTTGTTGTGGAATGTTATTTAAATGGATTAAAAAGGATAGGACCTGTCTTTAGGAACCAAGGTTCCCTTTACAAACCAACAATACATAATAGCATTTTCACACACTGAAATCCTGGTGGAGGCTCTGGAACACCACTGTGCACAACATATGATGGTACTTCACAAGTGCCAGTCACTCCTAACGGGCTTTCAGTACACACCCATATCTTTAAATACACTTTAAATAAAATGTATTTCATTTCTGATTGCTGTTTCATGTGGAGGTTCAGAACACAATTCAGACTGTGGGAAATGTACCTTTCCTCTATTTACCAGAAGTCATGAAACTAGACAGGAAACAGTAACATACTGAACAGCTCGCCCAGAACAGTGTATGACTTACAAATAGCCATGATATATAAAAGGAGTAACACAAGTTCAAAGACACCACTAAAATTTTTCTCAGAACTCAATAAGCATATTGCTAGAAGTTAAATTTTTTGTCCAAGCAAGAATGATTGAGGTGATGCCACAGATGAACTGAAGCAAACAGAAAATCACGAGAATTACAGACATGTACAAGACACAAACATGCAGTCCTTGACAGCCACGGGGTCATCTCCTGTTCTGGCAACCCTAAGAATTAGAGGACAGATTCCAGGGTGTCAAAGACACCTTTTTCATACTGTAAGCTATATTCAAATCAGCTTGTTTCAGCTTTTAACCCAGTGCACGGCACTTGGTGGTAAAAAGCTGTAACAACTTTGAGCTGAGGACTCACTAACAGCCCACACTGCCACCGAAGTCCCAACCTGTCATCTCTCCTCTGCTGCATGAGGAAATGTGCCATCAGAATCGATTCACCAGTCACCCACGTGTGGGGATCCAGCCACACAGAGCAGGGGGAGGATGTGGTCTTTTGATGTAAAGGTGTGAGATGACTGCTTACTCTGGTTTTCTCTCACACGAGAAAAAGCAGTTTGCCTTTCATCCTAGACAATTATGACTGGATACTGTTATTAGAAGTAACTCATATCTGGAGCTCTGGAGAATGATTGACTGACAGTCAGAAAGGGATATTTGAAGCAAGTTAACCATATGTTCAGAAGACAAAAGAGATTTATCAACTGTCTCCCCAAAGGAGGCCAAACTGAGGTTATTGAGTCTGCACAGAAAGCCAAATAATCACAGTGGCATAAAAACTGACTTAATTGTTACAAAAGATACAGATGATTATGCTGGTTAACGATTAAGTGAAGTAAGATGTTACATATAAAACACTTAAAGGAAACTAGAACTAGTTTGGTAAAACAGAAAAGGATCAGAAGCTGCAACACAGAAGTACTCTAATGGCAAATACGAAAATGCTCACAAATTTCTAGACTGAGAGATTTTATTTCTAAGGTCTACTTCATGTCCTGGCAGCTGAAACAATACCTCCTCGCTAAATCATGATTTTCAGCAAGCAAAACACAACAAAGAAATACGAAGCTGACTGGGCTAATTTCATCTTCTGTGCTGAAATGAGTCAAACATGACTCACAAAGCATCAGGAACACAAAGAATATTGGTCAGCTGAGTGCATCAGGTTTTTTTTAAGAAGTTTAGCTTTTCTTTTATTCCTCTTCCCTTAAATAAAATCCAACCCCCCAAGAAAACCAAACAAAAAACTCCCACCCCACAGCACTTATTATTAAAATATGGCACTGAAATCATCTTACTACACACAACTGAACTTCTACACTAAAAACTAGTTAATCTAATGATTTCTCTACCAGGACATATGTTCCTAGCTTAGAGCACAGTGGGGAGGGTGGGCACCAGTGAAAGAACATCCGACACCTATCTACTGGGGCGAGCGGGGAAAAGGAAGGCTAAAGCAGCTGACAACAACATTCTCACCCACAAGAAAATGAGATCAGACAGACTCCACGTTTTGGCTTCCAGGAGAGGAAGAAAAAAATTACTTCCTAAAACAAAGGAAAAATTACACACACACATATATATATATAGGTATGGAAAATGAGATGTGCATTCCCATGTAATTCAAGATACTTATTTGTCTGACCTTGAACCGTTACAGTTTGCCCCTGCTTAGCCACGAGAGGCAGGAAGTCTTCTGGCGTTAATACTTTCTCTGTGGATATTTTTTTGTGCACACTTCAGGAAGAAACAACACTGTAGGAACAGACTCATCGTGGTAGAAAGCTCCTCGCAAGTTTTTCAGCTATTCTGCAGGCAGCCAACAATTTGTCATGCACTGTGTATTGCATCAAGGGGTGTAATGAAGCCTGATGGCCCAACAAACCTAGAAGACTAGCATTTAGCTAGAGATTTAAATCAGTAAACACCTACTGGTGAAAAAACAAGCTGCTGTTGGCTTCTACCTGAGTTTTTTCAGCTGCAGTGTGAACTTGATTCAGTGTTACTTAAAAAACAGTTTCCTTTTTTTGGGTTTTAATTGCTATGAAACCTCTAAAAACTCAACTACTGCACCTGTACACGCACAAAACACACTGGACGTCTCTCTCTAATCACCTTGGCTAAGTTTTCCATTGATTTAGCCTGTTAAGTCCTTGTCTAAACCCAAGCCCAGCATCTCGCTGCACTGCAGTGCCAGTCAGTCAGTCCCTGGCCTTGGAGCCACGTCAGGTGCTGAGCAGTTGAACTGAACTGCTGAACTAGAGCTGTGCTGGCTCCTGGGTAACCCACGACCCTTGTGTGGTCACAGATGAGCCACCACTGCAAACTGAGACTGATCTCCTGGGTGCACACCCAGGCAGCCCAGTTAAATCCTGGGATGGCAAATGCCATGTTTTTGGATCCCAATTGTACCCAATCTACAAGCACTTTTTTTTTTGTATGGCTGAGAACCATGAGGTGCAGTTCATAAACTTTGGAACTGCAGAAGCTTAAAACAAAGAATACAGTGTTTGCTGCCTGAATTCCTGCAATGCTAAAAGTGTGGACCAATCAGAGAATGAACAGAAGAACAATTTAAAAGAAATATTGAACATGTTCCTTACAAGATGAAGGTGAACTCCTGAAACTTGACCTTTTATCTACACTGAATATAAATGGTTACAAACCCCCACAGTTTTCTGTAGTCTCTCGATACCTGCCTTTAGAAACTGGTGTCTTTGCTCCAGCTGTGAATCAACAATGGGTTAAATGAAAGTGAGCAGCCCCAGTGGCCCCACCAGCCAGTCACCCAGATTAGGTGGCTGGGAGAAGAGCTGGGCAGCTGCAGATCCTCGTGTTGGAGCGACTGGTCCACACCCTCACTAAAGGAGGAAAATTTTGGGTCATCTACGGGGGTAACAGGCAATGGAAAAGGTGACAGCAGAAAAGGTTAAAACTTTATTAAATATTTGGAATGAACATCTCAAGAACATTCACTTGTCCTTCCCCTCACCAACAGGATGTAGTCAGGCTGAGGTGGAAAAGGGGTAGTGTTTTTTTTCCCCTACTGCTCTTTAATGGGATATCACATCTGACAAACCCATGGAATTTCTGACTCCAGCCAATTCCATGTACTGGGACCTTGCTCTACTGTGGAAGTAAAGCCACAAGTGCTATTATTGCACACCTCTTCTTGCCTCCTCTCGATGTTCTGAATTTTAATCCCTGAATTTGTTTTGTTCATTGACTCCTCGCTACTGCTCCCCACCATGACTTCCCACACCCAGTGATGAGTAAAGCAAAATAATTTTTAAGGACTAAGCAAAGTAAATGTCCCAGTCAACAATTCAAGAGCACATACTTGCTGCACAGATCTCTGATTTGTCAGGCACACATTAACTCATATTTTTTTCTGCCTCCAGCAGGTTATTATTTACTCCCGCAGTTCAAGCAAATGTTCCTTTTTTGTTTAGGCTGGATTTTGGGATAGGATAAGGCTAAGCAATAAAAAATTCCTGCAGGAGCAGCCAAGAAAATAGCAACTCTATCACTATTGTAAGAATGTGCAATCTTAGCTGCAATTAAATGAAGAAAGAATGGGGGTGGTATGGGGGACGACCTGCACCATATGATTACCAGCTGGAAGAGAGAATCTGTCCAGAACAGTGTGTTGGAAAACAGCTTCCAACACCAGGAAATTCTTGCAACAACATCAAGAAAGGCCTCCTTTGGGAAAATATTTTCTGCACCCCCAAATTTATATGATTGTATTATACTATATCACAAACACTTGTAAGGAGTGACACAAGTGAGTAATTGCAGCAAGTGTCAAGTGTTGGTTTTGGTATGACCACTATGAACTGAATGTAATCTAATTTCACTCCTACTGTTTTGTAATGTGCTCACAGCCCTGATTAGTGCTCTCTGAGTGACCTGGCATGCTTCAGCATCCATGAAATTTCCAGTATAATAATTCACTTCCGAATATTTCTGAGTTAGCTTTACTGCCCATTTGAATTAAAAATACAGGTATCACCTGTGTGCAAATCCTTGAAATAGCTTTTCCCCCTCATAAACAGATTTTGAATATTTTCAAAAAGAAGAACACTCTCCTCTCCCAAATCCTGGTTCCTCTTTTTTAAGTACTATTTTTTTTTCTGAAAGCAGATCCAACTGCATGAATGTTTTAAACAGTAATCTGTCATATAAAAAGTGGGTTTAGCTTTTTTCTCTTCCAATAGGAAGATGAGTAGGCTGTTTATCCTGAAAACTCATCTTTTAGCATTTGATTGTAGATATTATTCCAGATTCTGTCTAGTTGAAAGTAAATCTGTTTTTCTACATCAGAGTTTAATCCAGTGAGCCTTGGTATCTTCATATACCAGCAATGTTTTCCTCCTCAAACATTCCTAAGGAGAATTCAGTCAAAATTCACTTATTCATCCACAGCATGAAAATTCTCCTTAGTGTTTTTTGAAACCAAGCGTTATTTCTCAAAGCACCTGTTTTCTCCACAATGAAAACCAGCACTTTTTTCACCAATAATGCAATGACACTGTCCTTCAGGGGAGATAATCTATTTGTAACACACTCTTCTCCAGTGTTATGTATACATTTTCTTAGTTCATTGGGAACTGACTTTCTGCATTATATAAGCTGATTACCACCATATTTTTCACGTTCTAAGTAGAACTAACAATAACAATAACTAAAATTGCTTAGATACATTTTACATTTTATTTCCCTGCATATAAATGCAGTTAAAAAAGTAAAGACTCACCTCTCAAAATATAAAAAGGAATGTATATAAAATGACTAAAAAATTCTAATCCACATATGTGTAGATCTCTGAGAGCCCTCATGCATTATTCAGTAGATGAAAGAGAAGGAAGAACCTGGAAAAGGACAGGGGAAAGCACTGTTTTGTGAATTAACTATTTCAAGCTGCTTAACCCTTACCTCAGAACACTGTGTTCTCATGAAGGGGAATCTGCTGCAAATTAAAATCTTGTCTGCTGCTTTTGAAAATGAAAAACCTGAGAATACTTATAAAGTGGAGCCACCTTCTTTCCCATTTCATCGATTGAGTCACATTTCAGATGCTTATTCCCATGTGTCATCCAGAAGACCACCCAAAGTTACTACATTTTGAGCAAACTCCCAGTTCTTCAAACCTGCAGAAGTGCCCTGCTCTCATCCCCTCCTGACCCAGCCTGTTCAGCTCTCCAACACGAGTGTTAAGCAGGACAAAGAGCCACATGCCCCAGCTCCTTGTAAAACATGAAAAAAAAAAAGCACAAAAAAAGGCGCCCCCATAATATTTAAGGTGCATTTGTTAAAGAAGATTGGTAAGAAAGACAAGAATTTCCACTGAAACAAGAACGTGCCCCTCCAGCAGCCCCCAAAAGTCCAGCATCGTAAGTCCTGCTGCAGAGGCCACAGGATTCCACTTTAGCTGATCTCAACAGGTGCTTTAACTCTGATAACATTTTCAATTAATAGAGATCAGCAGGTGTCAAGGGAATTAAATCTTAAGCACTTGCAAGACTAGTTATGTCTTATTTCTGGACGATTACTCATCTAGAAAGGCAGACATGACAATCAGGTGGTTAAGAAGAGTTAGGCTTTTGAAAAAAAACCAAAAAAACCACACAAACCCCCACATCATATTCCCTTAAACTATGGGTTTGTTTCCAATAAATGCCTACATTGTATTCCCAAACCTGCTCAGACCAAATAAAAGATATGTTTATATTTTCTCCTTTCCCTCTAGGACATACACAGAACTGCCAGTAAATTAATCAGAAGTATTTTCCTCTCTTTGTTAGGTTTGCTCCTTGACTCAGGTTTTCCCATTTGCTTGCATTTAGGGATAGGAACCTAAAACAGACTTGGTACTTGAGAACGTTGCACACAGAAAACCTCTTAAAACACAAGAAGGAATAACTGGTCGATAATTCCTGAAAGGAAAGCAAGCTGATTTATCTGAGAATATTCTGCTTCCACCTAAAACATTTGCCATGTTGATACCAGCCTTCTAGTTCTAAACACTGTTTCTAGTAAGCTAAGAAGCAATCCTAAAACCCTGTTCACTCCAAGATCATGTATTGCTCTGTAAATACAGACACATCAATATATTTTCAGGGGGTGGTGGTGGGGGTGTTGTTGGGTGGATTTTTTTGTGTCTCACACAGTACAAAAGAAAACAGCATATCCCCCCCACCCTAGCTGAATCCTCCTGACACCTCTCCGCTAAAAATAAAAAATAAATAAAAATAAAAAAAATAAAAATAAAAATAAAAAATAAATAAATAAAGGAATTAAAGGTGCCAAGGAAATAGGCTCTGAATATTCTGAGAGTATTTAACAGGAGCAAGGAGCAGTCACTGTAGTTGTCCAGCAAAGGTTCAACAGGACTGGAGAAGAACGTTTTTGGGGGAGCCAAATAGAAATGGAACAAAACGGGCAAATTTCAGAAAATAGCTCTGTTAGTAACATCAAACATTTTTTCTCAATTAATAATTATATTGTTATTAACTTGAGTTATTTAATCTATATTTAATCTATCCTATATAACACATTTAGGCAAGATAGATATGAGTGTCCTAAACTACTTTTCCCTAATATGTTTCATGTGTTGGTTCACATACACACCTTCACTGCTGATAGTTCCCACTGTGAGCATAACTAGTTTATCTGTTGCCTAAATAAGTTTAGCCTTTATCAATCTAGTCCAAAATATGCCTGGTACTGACTGAGGGGAAGAGATTCTATATGTATATATATATACATTTGCAACAACATTTAATTTATGAGATTGTAAGTGATCACTCAAAAAATTTGAGAATGGACTACAATCTGTTATTATCAACAAAAATGATAATAAAAAATGAGTGCTTATTACATTCCGATTAAAATAAAACAAGGTACAAGCCAATTGCTGCCTTCAAAGAACATCACTACTCATTTAGACTGGATCACTGGAATGTGACTTAGTACAATTACTAATGAAAATTCTATGCAAAAAAAATCATAAATCTAAATATTACCAAATACCTATTTGCTAGTCCTATTGGCAACTGATTTGTTCTCAAAAATCAAACTGGATTCATGTAACCAAACTTCTGTGAGTACCTCCACAGGCCAGGAGCTGTGGCCAGTCCAATCTATTAAATTTTTTCAGGCCACATCACTTAGCAGGCCAGATGAAACAAACTGAGATACTGCTTTGAAAACTTCCTATGAAGAAGAACCTTAGATGCTTATGCTTTCAGAGAGAACACTCATCTACTTGAAACTTATCTTCCCAACTCCCTTGTGTAGGTCTGAAGAGTTTCACTCATTTGCCACCCTGCTCCATATGACGATTTTCCTGTGTCATGGCAACAGTCCTGCATTTGTGGGACCGTCTGCAGCTCTGCCCGCAGGAGAAGTGCCCTTTAACCCTCTGGGACAGAGGCAGATTTGTAGGTCTCAGTCTCCACAGACTTTAAACTCATTTCTGCAGCTGGTTTACTGTAGAATTAGCTTTATTTTGGGGGGAGGGGGGAAGTCTCTGAAGCCCAATGCGTGATTAATGGCTCTCGGTTTTAGCTTCTTGCCCCATGCTCTTCTCCCCTCCCCTGCTCGTCACATCACTTGCTGTAGCTGAGCTTTAAAATATTCTAAGGGCTCCATTTCCCCCCTACAACACTTTCAGTTTGATAGCGAATCTTAATGCTCTCTTTTTAAGTTACAGGAGAAGTCTCTGACCAAAATATGTGTATCATTTATGTCTTACATTCTGTTTTTAGTGTCCAAGGGGAGAAGAACAGCTTGGCATGACTAGGGATTCACATCCAAACAGAACAACGTGCAAGCAACTTTTCACACTTACCAAAAAACACTTCACAGCTCATCAGAAATGCCAAGGAATTGCCAAACAATGTAATGCCAGGAATACCATATCAAATCTGTGGGCTTGCATACTTATTAAAAGCTTTTTTACATGCACAGCACTACACATTCATAAAATCTACTGAAAACACAGAGGACTTAAAATCCACTGAACAGCATTTTCCACACTTGTTACCCTGAATCACTTCCATTGTTGTTTTCCAAGAAGGTCACACACAACCATGACCTCAGAATTCAGTGTAAAACTGACATTTTAATATAGGCTGAATGGGATAAATTAACTACACATGAGATGTAATGGACTGCAAGTACTCCAAAGAGGACAATGCTTGAATTGTTCAACAACTTATCAGTCAATGTTTTAACCTTTTAAAGCTGCTGTGGATAATGCCTAATCAACTAATCATGTATCTTTGTAGTAGAGACAGCATTTCACTATTACTGTCTGTCTAAAACCAAATTACAACAATACGTATCTGGCAGCTAAGTTGTAGATGAAAAACTTAGGTGAGATAAAAGAGGTAATGAACTATTTTAATGAGAGGAATTGAAACCTGAAATCAAGTGTTTTTTAAATACTCTCATAAAAATTAAAGTGATAGTAACAGAAAACCAAGACAACTTTTCAAGTTGATGTTCAAGCACATTTTCTCTTTTTTTTTTTTTTTTTTTGCAGGTTGTTAAAACAACCCGTGTTTGGCAAGTGTGGTTGTGATGGGACTTGAGAATTTGCTGCTCTAACATAAACTAGATATCCTACCAAAAAGCAACTGCAAGCAGGGCTTCCATGGAAATGTACCTTACACATGAAAGTCTAGAACCCTAAAAATTCTATTTAAATAAAGACATATTCATTATTGCCACGAAATATACAGCATTTCAGGATAGAACATCTTTAATGTGTGCTGAACTCATGAAAATAGTGATATTGTTTTGTTTACTAGTTTATGCTCTGAATGCTTTTATTTTTATTTAAATGAGTGACAACCTGGAAATTCTAAAGCAGACCTAGTTTGGCACAGAAAAATAATGAGCCAGTCTCCAGCTCCCTGCCAGCAATCCTAGCCTAGAAAAAAGGCCCACTTTAAAGCTTGGCAATACAAACATGAGGTGCCTCAGAAGCACAGGTGACGTATCCAGTGGCCTTGAGCACGTTCTTTGTGAAAACTTCATGCACTTCAGTGTCCTAACGACAACATTCACAGTAGCATCGTCGTTCTGGACTTGGTACGCAATTTTTGTCAGATTAATTTTGAAAAATCCTATAATTTTCAAAGCATGGACACCTGCAACTTTCTGAAAATAAGACTGTTAATATGCCCCTCATGTTAAAATCCTTAATATAAAAATAAATATAATAAGCAACCAGAATATTCAAGTGTTTAAATCTGTCTTGGCTTAAACAAACAACAGTTTTGTTTTACTTACCCTAAATTTTAGTCACTTTATTTGCTTATCATAATATACTGTAAGTTCAACCCTTCAAACACCCACAGTGCATCAAAAACAATGTAAAAGAATTAGACAAGAAAAATAAATTAAAAAAGAACTATTAAAGAAAACAGGAGATTTCTGTTCAGCCACTTATAAGTAACTTGCTCATGTTGAAGACTCTCAATAAGCTATTTCAAGCTTGACTTCATTTCTGAATCATTTTCTGTAACTACCCATTTGTTGTTACCTAAATTACTCTGAAGTAGCAAGAGGGAGGAAACAGATCATCTCAGAAGGAAAACTTCCACAGTTTTCTGGTGTTTTCCAACTTCCTTCTCAAGTAGCTGATTCAGAAATTGGAAGAGATTTTTTGCTATGCAAAAATAATATGACCGTCTGAGAAAGCTCAACTTGAGAAAACATCTTTTCTTACTATAACTCAAAATCCAGCTTCTAAATACATAAATCCAATTTCTGAATAGGGATCTACTCAGGATAGAGACCTAAATTCCTTCCCTTTAAGGGTGGGATGTCACACTAAATAATGTTCCCCAAACAAGTTTTTAGTAACACTCATTTTAAAACTGGAGCAAAAATGAGATTCTGGTTTAAGGAAGGTGGGGTTGAGGGGGGGAAGGGGAAAGGAGGGAAGGTTGGTTCTGCATAACCACTTCTTTATTAAAATACACCAAAGTTATTTGTTTGTTTGGGCTTAAATTTATTTAATTCTGCTTTAGGAATTTACTTCAACAATCTAACAATCTCATATGACACACTGTTGTACAACTACTACTGAAATGGAATAGAAAAATAAACCCCTTATTATAATAATAATATTTTACTTGCTTCTTTCTGGATTTTTTTCATGTAAGTTGATGAAAATGTTCCCTTGATATCTAAAAGCTGGTGGGTTACATAAGGAGTACATTTCCACACTTCATGTTGGGAAGTGACTTCCAATTTAAACTAGTAAATTAAAAATCTAGCTAAGCCTTTCACATTCAGGAACCATAGTGCATGGGCTGAGTGAGGAGTGAAAGATCAAATCATTACATACACTTATCAAGGAGTGAGAAATTTAGCACAGAGGAAAAGCTTCTGCCCTTCATTTCATTTATAATTTTGCAGTAAAACTGTCAAGCTTTCCTGAATTCACTCCCATGAAAGTACTAGTAAGCTGAATGTAAGAATGCCTGCAAAGAGAGCCCATTCAGAAGTTTATCCTGAGGTCATAATTGGCAGACATTGAAACTTCATAGAAATTACAACTCTGTAGATGTGATTTGCACCTCAGAGTACGAAAAAAATGGCAAAGTTTGGAAATGATTCTCTGTGTTTCAGTGAGAATGTTAATACTATCATTACTTAACATCAGTATAATTAACTACACTACTGGCACTGTCCAAGAAAGATCCTTGTGGAGCTGGGGGGGAGAAACAATCCACTGCAGTGGCACCTAATCTTTGGATGAGATAGCTGAGTGTTACTGCAAAATAAACAATATTAATCACTGCTGTGTAAAAAACTCTGTGCAGTTTGCTTCAGAAAATATGAGCAGTAGTCTTAAAGGTTATCTTTTACATGAAACTAAATGTTATAAGTCTTTCTAGCCTTTAGAACTCGACCTTTAGCAAGCTAATATGCAACACTTGCAATCTGATAGAAAAATCACACTTCCACACAAACACTGATTTCCACAAATCCTTATCTTCCATTTCCACACTGCTTCCAAACACATCACCCTCTGAACAGAACAACCATACCAACATAACTTTAGGAAATACACTCAAAGGTTTATTGCAAACTGTAATACACATTTTAGGCTTTCACAACCACAAATATGAGTCCGATTACCAATGCACATTTCTACTCTTTAGGCAAACACTGCACACCAATTCACCCTGACCAACATACCACTTTCTTTCCATTTTAACTGTACCTAATTTCCTTCCAAATCACCATATTCACTCCCAAATCAACAGTCGGTTTCCTTGGATACAACATAAACCAGCTTTTATTTTCCACGAATTTTCCTTGTTTTCCTCATGATGGATAAAGTAGCAGAGGAATAGAGCATATCTCCTTTAAACCACAGTGATGCTCACACACCCCTGTATGTGAAAGCATCATATTAAATATCACACAGCAATCATGTGCTAATAACGTCCTGCATAGACAGATCTTTCCCAGACTTACTTAATCACTGCTAGAATAAAACAGTATGCCTCAGGTAACATTTTTGAAGGAATATGAACTTTCACACCGATGTTCTGCACCTGACACAATGTTCTAAGCAGCATCAATGCCTCAAAAATCTTTCATTTCTGTGGGCTCTCCATCAGCATTACAAATGTTCACCTAAACTTCTGGCAACAAATAGATTAAGCTGAAAATTCAATCACTTCCAGCGATGAGAGCATTAGGAAAAGTATTTTACCTCCCGACACTTTGGCTGTATTTACACTAGCAACTACAGCAGCAAAAAACTATCAGATTTGTAAAGGGATTTTCTTCTAGGGAACTGGCATGTGTATTTATATGCATGTTGGGTTTTTACCTCTGGCTAGATCTCGTCTAGATTTGTGGAATAAAGGATTCTAGGGTGTATCTTCTTCAAGTTCATGAAGTAAATCCATTTGCACGCCCAGAAAGTGCCGTACAATAAATATTAATCTGCAGAAAATGGGGGCAGTTCAAATTGCACTCCTAAACTGAACAGATGTGCTAATGCAGAAACACCTTTTCTTACAGGCAGGAGATCCCACAGAACTCCAAGGCAAGGACTGGTTAAACCTCAAATATTGATTGCACTCTCTTTGGGTCAGCATGTTTCTTGGGCCTCCAAATAATTATGTCATACTTTTTAAGAATTACCATTCTTAAGCACCTGTTCACTAGCAGCTAGTTCCTTAATCTGGTTACACAGATCACATCTGTGTACACTAATTGCATTATTGTCAGAAGATGTGTAGGGAATTGCAGCTAAGGCAGTTGCCAATAAGCTTCAAATTCAGTCACTCTGTGTGACACCTCAGCAAAACTGCAGAAGGTGAACGGAATACCACATGTGAAAGAATATTCTTCCTCCAAGACTTTCACGAAAATGCACTACAGATTCCAAAAAGCACTTATGTTTCCTGATGAGGGCTGACAATATATTGCTCCAAGTAAGTTCGGTAACAGCAGCAAGCCAAGGATCCAGTCCACTTATCAGGTAGGAAGATGGTGGCTACAATACAATTCCTGTAGGCAAAGCAAACTGAATCAAATTGAACCCATTAGACTGCAGTGCACCTCTGAGCAAGCAGAAATTCTGAAAAGAAGAGCTTAAAAAAGCCTAGGAGGCAACTGCATGCAAAGACCAGGAAAAGGTTCCATTATAAAGCATAGTGACCACTAAATTAGTCTAAGCAAGCTGTTGAATTGTTTGATGAATTGTGAACAAAACCTCTGATTTTCATTAAAGAAGCACTTCCCAGCTATAAAGGCTGGAAAACAGCTAACTTATGGAGAGGGAGCGAGATAAAGTCAGTGTCAACTTGAAATATCAAGATAAATATGCCAGCTAACTTGGTTTATTTATCATACCAATTGACAAGGACAGCGAGAAGGGGAACGAAGCCTCATCATCATAATCCGGGCTGTGCTGAAAGAGCCAGTCACAGCATGCCATTATCCCCAGCCTCATGACACTCATCTCCAACAAAAGGACTGTGAAACTACAGAAAGAAGGAGTAGGTAGCAGAGAAGATAAACCTGCAAGCCTTTCATCTGCAAAAGCTTCTCTTTTAATCTGGTTCAGCTCACAGAAGATAGTGCTTTCAATCAAATGGTCACACACCAAGGAGGTACCACACAGCAAAAACTAAAAGGCACAGACCAAAAACTAAGACACCAGAATTTAGACAGAATAACCAAAATGTGTTCATCAAGTGATCTGGGAAAACCCACATAGTGGGTTTCCTTTTTATTCTGTGGTTCTGATAGCAGTTTCAGACCCAGAGGCACCTTCAGTGCCTGCTGATTTAACAGTGGAGGTGTGCTCAGCCACAGGAGGCACTTCACACCTCCATGGGCTGTAACTCATGTTCCTAATTCAGAACTTTATGTCAGAATAAAGTCATAGAATTCTGATTGTCATTTTAGGTATCAATTACTGGCTGGACTCTACCCTGCAACATCTTGTAACTACTCAGCCTCTTTTGCAGGCACAGGGTTTTACCCATGTGATCGCAAGAGAAGGGCATGGGGCATTTTCTAAATTTGAAAGAAACCTTTATAAGGTATTTTTTAGAGTGTACATCAATTTTTCTGGCCTGCTGCCAGTTAGTGAAAACTGCTGCTAGAAGTAAGAACCTCTCTGAGTACTTTCTCAGAACTTTATTTAATGGTAGAAAGGGTGATACCAGGAGACAACCTTTTTTTTTTTTTTTAATTCTGAAAAATTTTCTGACATAAGAAAATCAATATATATTTGTTTCAATTAACAAATGGAGCCAAAAAGGAAAAGGAGATCCTTTCCCCCCCCACACACACCTTTATCCTAACTCTAAACCAAAGTGAATACTAATGTAATAATGCTACATCAAACACTGATGAATTTACACTGGCGAAGTCTTGGTTGTACGATGACAGCACTCCCCCAGTGAATAACTGCACAGTGCATTGTCCCTTCTAGAGCTCAACTTCAAAGCCCTTGAAAATCTCCTTTGAGTTTTGAACCTTCCAGATCAAAGCCTTGGAGTTCATTTATACTTTTAGGATCAGATGAAGGCAGGCAGTAAGACAGCTGTGATTTAAAGGATAAATCACTTCAGAACAATGTCTATGAGCATTTTCTATGGCATTACACTTGAAATTAGGTTTAGAAAGCAATACCACACAGACACATAATCAGCTTCAGGAAAACTGAGGAAAAATAACATTATTTTTTAACTTTCCCAGCGGAATTTACCTTCCCACTTTGCAAGTTTGTTTACAAAATAATCTCCCACACAGGTCTAAGCCAAATGTCTTGATGGCTCACACCCACGACAACTCATACACAGGCTGGGATTTAATCTTTACTGCATTATAGAAAAACAAAGATTTCAGCGTTTAAAAAAAACCCAAATATACGCAGATATCTGAAAAAATAAGCGTTCCCCAATCAAACAAACAAACACCCTCTGAACCAAGCCTGCAGTTTGATCTGCATGCGAGCTAGATCAAAGCATGCCTTGTGCAGTCCTGCTACACGTGCATGGTTGAAAAGGACAAAAATAAGCCCTACAGCAACTCTGCTCACACTGAACAATGAAACCGCGAGTTCAAATGCATCATAAATATTTATTCCAATATTTATAGACTCTTCAGGTGTGCTTAAACACAGAAAAGGCAACAATCAACCCAGCATGGTACCCAGACTCAAAAGCACTCACATGGCTGGTGGAAAAGGGTGGTCTAAGGCCTTGACTGCTTCTCTTGACTGATTGTATGAAAGATTCAAGCCCAGAACAGTTTGGGACCTGGTCTGGAAGTAAGATACCCTCTAAGTGGCTTAATATTTAGACACCACAATCTTGGTATTTTAAAGGCCTGCTAAAGGAAAATGCTTTTTCTAACTGTATACACACAGTGAAAAAGAGTTTTACTTTTCTAAATCCTACTTTGAAGAGTTTGTGAACCCTCTGAAAAAGAGATGAAAATTTTCAAAGGGAAACTTTTAAGATCTAAACAACCTACACTGACAAGGTTTTATGAGTTTGGATAACAGTTTGGCATTGAGTCATTGGCAAAAAATTGGTCAGGGTGGAGTCTGTATGAGAGTTTGGGAGAGAGTCTCTATGGAACTCTGAAAAGATAATCCTATGAATAAGATTAAACCCCAACATTTTACATAGTGCTCTTTTAACTAATTAAACTTCTAGACTATAAAATTATTTAATAATGTCCTAGCACTATATTCAATTAATACTTTTTTGTTTCTTCTTACTGTCAATGAAGACAAATACAACTGACTAATAAGAGCAAAATTCTCTCTGCAGGCTTCAAAAAAGTCAGTGGAAAAAAAATACTTCTGATTTATTTCCTGTTGAATAAAAACAAAACTTGAAAGAAGCCAACAGCTGAACAGAAAAAAATTATCTTTCTTACCAGTTGGCTATTAAGTATGGCAAGCTGCTGGACAAAAATAGTACAGCTTGCTTCCATATAAACAAGACAAGGACTTACAGAGATTTCACCTTTTGATTTGACCAACAGAAATACTGGAGGCAGATGATGCAATTTTTTGCCCTGTGTTTTAATTGTATGAGTTATCCGAGGCAAACTAAGTACCTGCCCCTTTAGAAAGCTTCCCCTGGGTAGGGAGGCCTTTATTGCTCAGAGTGCCAGAGCAGTGCAAAATAAGGCTAAAACCTCAGTACAAACTACAGTCCAAGTGTAATTTTTAACTCTCATAACAATAAACAATTACTCAAAAGATTACCAGAAACATCAGTATTTTCTTCCCTGTAAAATCAGGGGCTTTAATCAAGTGCTAAAACAGAATTGCATTTGTGGGTAGTTTATCTGCTAGAAACGGTGAAGGCTAAAGTAGCTCAAAATAGATGGAGAGCTCCTCTACCCTTTTCATTTTCATATAACAAGGATTGGGAGAAAGAGACATATTAGGTGGAAGGTTTTAAAGTGAAAGCATCCAAAGTAGGCAAAGCTCCATCTGCTGAAAGGCAACATAACAACAGATAAATTACCAAGCACAGAAGCCCCATCCTACACACTTTCTCCTATAGAAACCTTGTCCTGGTTTCATCTGGGACAGAATTCATATTCCATGTTATTGTGCTGGAGTGTTTTCCCCCATCTAGGTACGTATAAAAACTCATTTAAGAACTTCATGGATTGCCTGTGTCTCTCTTTTGCCCAGTATTTTTTTCTCTCACTCAGTGACCTGGTGCAGGCATGGTTGCAAAATAACAATTTTACTGAATAACAACACAATTTCCTACCTAATAAGAAGATGAGTCCTCAACTCTCCCAGCTGTTGAACCCGTTTCAAGTATTGGTAACTAATTAGCTGAACTAACCAGTTTAGCAGCTCAACTTCAAACCAGCACACACAGATATCTGCACTGGGAGATCCAAAGAGATGGGGTCGTGTAACCAGTTAATTCAGGGCAACTTGTCCCTGCAGGGGAGGCAAAAATCTGCAGCCAGTAGAGTTTCCCATGCCTTGACCTCAGTGCTGCATGACAGTGCTGCTGCAGTAATGACTTCAAAGAGGCCTTGAGATTTGAAATCAAATCCAACATAACGCTTTTAAGCTGAAGACCTCCCAGACGTTTGTGGCCTGCTCTACTCATCTTCTACAATCTCCTGATTAATCAACTCCCAAAGCCCAGTGGTTTCAAAAATAAGAAAGTTGAGCGATCTCAGAAAAAAACAGACCTCACAGAAAACTTGCCCAGAGGATGAAGGTGATAAACTGCCGTAAACCTCTCATCTCCCAAACACCAGATAAGCAAATTAGAGATGCTATAACTCATTGTCTTCAAATTAAAAGTGTAGTTCTGAGAATATGAACACATGTACTCAACTCATCCTTCATTCAGCAGGTGAATAATCATGATTCACAGAATTCAGTAACATCTGTTTGGATATCACTCTGCCGTAAATACATCTCACGAAGTAGCACACCAAGAGAAGTACTCTGACACATCTTAGAGATTTTGAGGTAGCATTTTATGCCATTGTTTGGGCATAAAACAGTGAACAGATATAGTCAAAAGAGAGACCGAAAAGTAAGCTTTGAAACCTTTTCACAGCTTTTTAAAGAGATTTGTAATTTCACCAAAAAGTGTTGCTTTGGTTTTTTAAGTGTCGAAAAAACTAGACTAGCTAGCCCCATGTCTGATGACGAATTGAAAAACTAAACCAAAAGTTTTTCAGCAAATTCTTATGACTTGTTTGAAGTTCTAAACCCAGAAGGTGAAACCGGAAATGTGAATAATATTATGTTACCCTCCTGAGAAGTCCGTGAGTAGGCCAGGGTTACAAAGTAGTGTTATTGGGTGAGGAAGTGGGATAACAATTCAAAAACTGAGTGCATGACTCCAAAGTAACTGCACATACTCCTGAAGGATTCAGAATCCTAGTGAGGACTTTATTGTACATAGCACTGTACAGTTATCCTGCTTTGATTATGATCTTCTCCAAGCATCTGCTGCTGACCACAGATGGACAAGGAAGTTGGACAGGTCTTCAGTTTATATCAGCATTGACACTCTTCTGTTCACAAGGATGCTGACCCACATTATTTTACTATGTAAGAGCCCACACACCTCCCACACAGGCAGAGACTCCTGTTTCATACATTTATACACCATGTTTTTCTCTTCCTGCTGCCCATGTCTTGTCCCATTTAACAAAATCGGCAGTGCTAGTCTACTAATAGATGTTGACATCTGACACACAAGTGTTCTGTTCTTACTCATTAACATTAACGTGAGAAAATCTGCATATTAACATGATTGTACATACAACTCCACTTAAAAAAATATTTTCCAGCTTGCAAAGTCAGTCCAGTGTGATGTTATCTGTTTATGTGTGAGCAGTACTGCCACTTGAGACACCGTCATGCATCTGAAATGTTTGCACAGGGCTTCAGGCAGGAGAAAAGATTGATTAGGGACTTGCACTCTTCAGAAATAGCAGCCAGGAGCCAGGTGGGACACCTTAGTGTCTCAAATGACAACAGACACATTTAGGTAACCAAATCCCACCCTGAATGAGACAACTACAGCCGTTCAACATGCAAACAGCTTTCTTGTGTATCTACTCCATACACATTAGTGAAACTGTAGCCAAACAATTTAAAAAAGCATTCCTGATTGCTTCCAATTTGAAATAAACAGCAAACTGAAACAAATAGTGTTGTTTCAGTCTTGCCAAGGTATCACTTTGACAGGAAACCAGATGTCTTTTTCATTTTTCCTCAGATGTTTCGTATTTCATTGCATGTCACTACAAAATTCTAAAACATTTAATGCGTTGTGAAGCATAAAGCAAACATCTCTTACTGAATTATCAACCAGCTTCAAACATTATGTTTATGTGTGCAGTGGCTGAATTGATATCACAAGACAATTATAAATCTGTCATGCCCTGGTTTCCAAACACTAGCCTCTTCGAGTACACGACTTTGTGGTCTTTGTAATGAATATTACTTATCTTTATAGCATCAACAGTGTTCTATTTACTTCATGGACAAGTTAAGTCATGACCCCTGTCTGCTCCAGACTGTCAGTGGGAATCAGACCTGAAATATTAAATATCAAGAAGTACAGCTCTGTGCATAAAAACCCCCCTTTGACTCTGAGATAAAAACCAGACTGCATGGCTGCAGAGATCAGCTGCTAGTTAGTCATGACCACACAGTCAGGCCTTTTTATTCCCATTTGGTAATGCCCAGACAACATGAGAAAGAAAATATTGACACTGGACAGTGACAATTAGAATGTTCTATGTATCTTGTTAATAAAAGAAAAACATAATATCTATGCATATATATATATACATGTGTGTGTGTGTGTAAATACATACAGTTGTTACTGTTTAATCCTACCTTGGAAGATAACCCTAAACATGGGCCTTTGAAAACCATGTAAGCATTTCCTTTTTTTTTTATTTTTTATTTTTCCTGTTTCAACTGTATCATTTTTCCTGCATTGCTGTACATACTGTCACCATCCTTACTAGGATATTCATGGAGCAGGATATTCAAACACTGTGGGCAGACAGCTACTGCACACAGTGTGGGTGGTGCCTGTGGAGCCACCCTGGATGCAGCCACTGATTCCTGCAGCTGATGAGATTGCCAAGGGGGAAAACACTCTCCACCACAGAATCACCTGGGGGGCTATCCATGACTCACACAGGAGAAGGACATTTTCCTCCCATGTGTGAGAAAAGAGGAAAATGCAGCATAATACATCTGTGGAAGGTGGGTTTGGATTGCTGGAACATTCAGAACCATAGTTATAGATAGTTAGAGACCTTCTTAGTGAAACTGCTTCACCTTTGCAACACATCCTACTACACAGGTGTGCATAAAGCATCTATTTTTCATGCTAATACACCCTACTGTTTGTTTATAAGTAGTAACAGAAGTGAAGACAGCCGAGAGCTGCCCTCTCAAAGCTCAGCCCAAATGGCTGATGAGGAGTGTGTGTGTGCATCCCCCCACTGGCTGGGTGTCACACACATGGAAGTGTGCAAATAGGTAAAGAAAATAAATTCATGTCTGACTGCAAAATGTTCCTATAAATTTCCCATACAACAGCACTTCTGTGATTAATCCTGACACGAAGTACAACATCTAGCAGACAAACATTTAGCGCTCAAATATCTGCAAACAGTAGAACTCACGAAAAATGTGCTTTTTTGTAGCTGTTCTTGTGCCGATTATCTGCACTCTAACAAGGATTACATTTACACTGTAAGCGTTTTCCTCTTTGGAGGACAACTCCTTCGAGTTTCTCTCCACTACCTGACTGCCAGTATTCATTTTAACTCTAGGAATTTAATATACTTCAGACTTCTGCTCTAGCAAAGGGGACTGAACTTGGCCAGTGGGTTCAAAGTTATTGGTGAAGACAGAAGGAGAAAGGGGGGGAGGAAGGAAGAAGACTGACAAAAACAGAGACACAGAGGGGATGATCTCATAACCCTCGCCTCCTTGAGAAACCATGAAAATATAATCAGTACAGTTCAACTAGGATACATAAGAGCTGGATTAGAGTAATGCCTTTTTCTCATTCCTTCCCATGCCACAAATATGGAATATACATTTAGACAATAACCTTATTATAGCTTCTGGAGAAACTATGAAATAAACCTTAGTAACTAGAATATACACCGATGGGCTGCAGAGCACAAAAGCAGTCCACTCTCACCTTGCAGACCGTATCTGTCAGCTCAACAAACACAAATGGAAATCAGCTCCACTTACTTACACTTCTGTGCACAGGATCAGTGGAATGGTGAGTGATCTTTGCAAAGACAAAGATCAAAGAGTGGAGAAGTGTAAGAAGGGCTGGTGCACACACACAAACTGTTTTCATCAAGCCCCTATAATGTAGTTATACCAAAGCAGATTTTCTTAAGATGTGTGATGTATGACTCGGGATGATGACCCTTCCAAAACACCAAAATCCTGTAGAGTGACATCCAAAAGTATTATTTCTTTTTATTGCTGTTACTACTACTTCTACTACTACTACTAATGTAGCAACTTAAAATACACCATGTATGTGCATTTTCATGTATGCATCACATGATAAAATACTTTCCTCAGTTGGAAAAAAAAAAAACCTAAACAGGCTTAAGTTTTGGGAAAATGCTTCTTCCACATAGCAATAAAAAATGGGTAGTTTAAACCTAAATGAAAGCATCTTGAAAAGCTATAAACATTTTAAAACATGAAAATGAGAGTGAGAATTGAATTCCTTTTCACTCTAGGTATTGTTCCATATACCATCTCTAATTATACAGGTATATTCAAGGGCAGATTGTCAACAAAGCTGAAAAACAACAAAAAGAAACTCAGCACAGATAACTCGAGTTGGAAAAGGTTAAATCTTGCACTTCACTGCCCAGTGAACAGAAAAGAACAGATTTCTTAGTGTTAGATGCTGATCACATCCGAAAATCTAGCTTAATATATAAGAGAAAAAAGGAAGAAAGCCAAGATACCTCTATTTTGATCAAGTCAGGTTTTGAAGTCTAAATTAAGAGGCAAAAGGGAAAAAACCCAGTTTTCATTATTACATGGGGATATTGAGACACTGCAGACAATTGTCACGAAATCTTAGGCCACGGTTTAATACTGAGAGCTGAGCTTTGGTTTTCAGTATCCAAAGACACAAACTTATCTACTTTTAAATATTTCATCAAAGGAACAATTTACATTTCCAAGCATAGCACTATCATAATTTTAGACACATTATACCTAAGAAAGAATGGAAGGTTTTGTATACAATGAGTGTTGGCTTTCATCTTTAAAATAACATTCAACTATTACTGACATTTCTAGAGCTCAAGAAAACACGTTACAATATTTATTCCTTTGAGTAGCATTCACTCTCATAAAAAACAATAAAACCCCCACTGTCCTCCCTCCTCAAATGCAAACAAACTTAGAAACACCATTCACTCGAAGGTGTAATTATTTGGTTAGTA
>JAYRBT010000042.1:64474485-64498036 GCA_036023395.1 Myiotriccus ornatus | reverse complement strand
AGAGATTGTTTAAAAAAAAATAAAATCATTAAGAATATGAAATAGCAAGTCTTTTGATATCCATTGTAAATAATTAAAAAAAAAAACCCACTCTTTTATCTTGTTTCATAATCTGATCAACTTGCTTTAATTTACAGTGAAAACTAACTATGGTACTTCCCCCCTCCCTCTCTGAAATAGATATACTTTCAAAATTCTGTCTAGAATATATGTAGATAGGCAGCAAGACAACAAATTTGAAAAAAATCAACTATCCATTTTTCTGGTTTTCTCTTCCTATTTAGAGTTCTGTCATTTGTTACATGGCATCTGTAAGATCACTAACATCTGTGTTATTCTTGTCAGGAAAACAAAGCCTGCAATTTAAGCAAAGAATATATGTGAATTCTGGCTGCTTCAGCATGTATTTTGGATGCAAACTGATGACTCTAAAGCCTAGGAGAATTACAGTTGCTTCATTTTAGGACACCACATTTCTACCTCCAGATCTTCCATTGCTTTTTCACTTAAAAGATTTAGGAAAATCTGTTCCTCCCTTACTCAGTTACAGATCAGCCCGTGAATAGTTCCCGACTCTTTAGCACTGGGGATGAGTTTTTCTGACGTTAAATCAGACATGAAAAAGGGAGCATTAATTTTTAGCTCACTTTTGCTCAGAATCTCTGCTCATCCAGTCCCTCAGCAAAAGTGTTCCATTAAAAAAACCCAAACTTGTGCATTTTCGTACTTTTGCAGTGTACACCGAACTATGCCATGACCAGTGTGCAACTTAACCTTTCAAGTTTGGTGCTTCAGTTTTCCCTTTGATTTCTGTTGACATAAAAGGCATTAAGTGTCTGACTTCAAAGAACAGCCAGTGTGGATATTTGTTGTTCAGCATGGTGGTCTCTGCTCAAATGGCTGCTTCTTTTGTGTTCCTATTTTTTCTGCGGTTGACTTTCTATATAAACATTATGTTCTAAGCCTCCCTGTCTCACAATTCAGCCTTATTTAAAAAAAAAAAAAAATTATACAGCCTTGTATAAATTACTCTGGTAGCCAAATGTAGTATATCCCCAGAATGTTTTCCATTTTTGTAAAAACGTGAAAGCGGAGTGTTTCCAAAATTATTTGTTCTTACCTCGAACACTATTTTGAAATATTACAAATAATTAAGACATTACAGTTGAACTTACAATTCTACTCCCACACTTTGAAGGAAAACATATAAGAGGGTTCACTTCCTTTCTGAATTTTACGTCAGAGACTCTCTAGAAATTAAAAGACTCGGTTATTCTCCCAAAGTCAATTGTTTTTTTACCACAGTGATACTCTCCTATATTCACCATCATATTAATTGCATTTGGGGCATACATGTCTAAAATATTGTTCCCTGGAGTGAAGCAAGGAAAAAAAAAAGGCAGAAGCAACTTGTTGGCAAAGGCTGAGGTACAAAGGAGCAGCAACCATCGCTATGGGCGTGAGCTGTCACTCCTTCACACGCTGGACCAGCTGCTGGAAATTAATGCAAACTCCCAAACTTAATAGAGATGTATTAGTTTACACCAGTCAAGAACCTGGGACAGATTTTTGGATCACCACACACACAACAAGAAGCGGCTCCTCTGCAGTTATTCTGGATGAAACACTGTGGCCTGTGTTCAGGCTGAGCGCATCTCATGGATTATAAATCAGATTCCTCATGGCTCCTTTCCACAAAACTGATATAATGCACACCCACAGCACAGCCTGCACCAAGCTACTTGGGTCACAGTTTAAAAATGCCAGCGTGGTGTTGCACTGCAACCAGAGGGCGTATTTATCAGAGCTCCATCTCAGACTTCTTGATATACAATCTACAGGGTGTGCACAGACACCTCTCCCATAGATCCAGGATATATTCCTCACGTACTGGTGCTTGTTTCTCCACCATGTGTACACAGCTCTGTGTGTTGGAAAGCTGGCAGCAATGTGCATTCATCCACACTGACACTTTGAGTGGGAAATGCTACTTTATCCTGAATTCTGATTTTAAGTTTCTGGACAAGGAGGAATATGAGTTTTGGTTTTTGTGGTTTTCCAGTTAATCCCAGCTCCCAAATGGAGACCAAGACAGTACACAGGTGACATTGCACAGGTCTAGTTATTTTTATTGCCTTCAGTTTTAGATCAATTTACACACAAAAATATACGGGGCCACTTTTGATAATTAGAAAGGAGAGAAACCAGCTTATAATATTTTTTACCCTGCTGAATGTCTGTCTCCTTGGAACAGGGAGAAGAGGGAGAGAAAAATAGAAAGAAAGAATACAAGGAAAACTGTGCATGGGGAATAAATGTGGCCCTATGTCACAGCCTCTGTGAGCTGGGGAGGCCAGGAGGACTGCACTCCCTGTTCAGCCCCTCCACCAGATAAATTATACAGGACATGTCCTGCTCTCTGTGCACCAGATGCCACCTGCAAAATGGAAACAGCACCAGCACTCTTTCTCTAAAGTGTTTTGAGACCTACTGGTAAAAAACCCAAACCAATACAAAGCGAAAACAACACCACAAAAATTAATTTCTCCATTTGAGTTTCATGAGAATATTGGTTGTAAACTTTCTGGCAGCATCAGACTGGACAGTCTTTGCAGCTGGTTATGATGTTATTGTTCTACCTGGGCAAGGTGAACTAAAAGAACAACTTGTTTTTTGCATAACTTTTCTGATTTTTTTCACCAATGGATCTCCAAACACTTTACAGAAGAGACTGCAATGGAAACACCACCAGCTGACTCTTTACATGCTGCCCTCACTTTTGAGTAAACAGAAGCTCAGGGTAAGCAAAAAATTGGTGTCAGTGACAGGAACAGAACCCAGAAACTGAGCATCCTTTTCTTTGTACTCTAACCAGAAGAGGAAATATTTCTCAAATTGAAAATTATCATGACTTTTTCCCTACTCCCCTTCAGAAATCAAGGCAGCAAAACAGGCTTGTGTTTGGCCACGAAAACTTTTTACTGCTCCAAGTCAGTTTTAGGGCAGTATTTGCTATCTGCAGCAGATCTACAAAAAGGTAATACTCTACAACATGTCCTGTATTGCTTTTACTGTTTGTTGAATTTCAAATGCCATATCTGTATCCACAATAGCATAATAGAGAACAGGCAGAAAACCAGACTGAAATTTAGGCAGATGAAGGGAATTATTACCTCCTGCCTATAAAGAGTAGGGCACATTAACAATAAACCTCAGGTGAAAACACAAGTTAATATCCCAGTGAAGACATGCCTTAAATATAATTTATGCAGTGGTCTGTATCAAGCTTTTGAGAGATTGATTGCACTAATCAGTATATAGATTTTTAATGTGTGTGCAGGTAAACCTTCAGAAGGCTGACTATACCATCCTCCAAAGGTATACATTCTCATCTACATGGCCTTGAGAAGCAAGAAAAAAAGAAAAACTGGGGTCTTGTTTTTCTTGCATAATTTTCTGCCACTGTCACTTCACTACAGCAATCAAGACAAATATAAAAGACACAACCTCTAGGATAAAAACCTTCCCTTCCTCCACTCCCTTTTTTTTTTCCTGCTGCAGACTTTTAATCAGTTTGCACAAAACTATATCCCACAAAATGAGTTGGTTTATTGAGTAATATCATAACTGTTCTAATTATGAAAGGAAGTGAAAAGTCACCAAAACAAACACATTCAGTCTGCTAATTTTACTTGCAGTTTTTCAAGTGACATAATGCAGTTTCTTTTTAGAGCTTTCTTGAAAAAACAGCAATTTCCTGTGTTTATTTTGTCTTCTTACATCAGAAAATGTCTCTCCCATTTGTGGCAGCAGATGTGATCTACATGACAGAAAGTTTTTTACCAATAAGGGGTTTCATCTGATATGATCAATGGAGACATAAACCCCTTTGAGTATTACTGCCTTCATAGATTTTAAAAGAAATGCTATCATGGGTCTTTCAAGTGATTGTCATTCACGGTTTTAGAAAAACAGTAACCTCAACATTTAATTACTAGGACCATTCTGTAACAACTTATAATCTACTTTATGCCTTAAATTCTGCCTTAAACTTGATCCATTTTATTCTGCTGAGCAGAGTGGAAACTCATATGGTATTTGTTATCTCACTAGAACTGTGACAATCTGTAGTAGGACTTTTCTATGTTTTTAAATTAAAAGAGCAGCAAGAGTAGAACTTTTACGTGCTCATCTTATTGAAAAAAGGATTTAATGGACAGAATGGAAGCCAAGTGGACTAGATTGTAAAACATAATTCAGTGTGCTTTTTTATTGCTTTGACTTTAAGTCAGAACATGCATATTTATAAATGAAACAGCTATTTTTTTTTAATGGGCTTTTGGCCAAGGAGTACAGCCATCCTCTGGTAAAAAGACATCTCACTGACAAATTTTAAATAAACTGCAACAATCAACCTGCAAGCAATGAGGAGAAAGTAGTGGAATGTAGATATAAAAACCCCTGTCGAGTTGCCAAGTTGCAAGATTTTGCTAAAAGCACAATTTTGTGATGAAATATGGAAGGAGATAGGAAGAAACAGCCTCAATAAAAAATCCTGTCCTCCCATAAGAATGATCCAAAAAAGACAATATACTCCAGCCACATCAGTAAGCATGGAACATGGAATCACACAATATCCTGAGCTGGGAGGGACCCCCACAGATCATCCAGTCCAACTCCTGGCCCTGCACAGGACAACCCCAACAATCCCACCACGTGCCTGAGAGCATTGTCTAAACACTCCCTGAGCTCAGGGCTTGGATCAGGTTTGGAGCTGTGCCCACTGCCCTGGGGAGCCTGTTCAGTGTCCAACCACCCTCTGGGGGAAGAACCTTTTCCCAGTGTCCAACCTGACCCTGCCCTGACACAGCTCCAGCCGTTCCCTGGGGTCCTGTCCCTGGTCACAGAGAGCAGGGATCAGTGCCTGCCCCTCCACTGCCCCTGGTGAGGAAGCTGCAGGTGCTGTGAGGTCTGACCTGTCTCCTCCAGGCTGAGCAAACCAAGACAGCTCAGCTGCTCCTCAGATGGCTTTCCCTCTAGACCCTTCTGAAGAAGAGACCCATCGAATCACATTTAAGACATGAAACCATGAATAAGGAAATGACAAAACAGTTTATAATTAATTAAGACTCACATATAAGAATAATACACTTGAAAACATGACAGCCAATGTACAACATCAACTGAGCTCTGACCTTTTCATCAATGGGTCTCAAAGAGATTCATTCTACATTTTCCTACTCTGTGGTATGTAAACTCTACCAGTACTGAGGGAGGATAAAAGACCAGCAGATTATTCAGATTTAACACAGTTTTATGACATAAGGAAGACTATGCTCGCACCCTAGCTAAGCAGACCCATAGCATGCTGGTTACTTCTCTTTCCCCTTCCCACACAGTCACTCAACACAGAGCTTCACAATGAAAATCCAAGTTTCTACACTAGTATATTTTCCCCCCGCCCAGTTCACAAGGGCTTGAAAGAGAAAGCACCCAGAACCAGATAATTTGAAGAGGGGAAATGAATGCATAAAAGAAACTCTCCTATGCTTATTTGCCACTAGCAAGAAAGCAGAAATAAGAGACTTTTCACATAACTCCTGCAGTATGCCAATTCCCACAACAAACTCCACGTTTTGTTCCCTTTATAAACAAAAAAGTTACAGTTGAGTGTCACCTACTCAAATAAAAACAAAATGTTAATTTATTGCAACGATCAAGCAACATAAACCTGCACAGACGCTGCACATGCCACCCACAGACTCCTGACACCCACATGCAGGTGAGCTCTCAACAAACCAGCACCTCACGTCCTGGAAGCACAGCAGTGCTGACAGGTTTACAGCACAGAACAAGGTCCCACAGCCATCACACAAAGCCTGTCAGGAAAATGGGTTCAAATTCTAACAATATAGGCTTTAGGGAAGAAGATTCTCCTTTGATGTGAACGCTGCTTATTCTAAAGCCTTCAAATGCTGGTAGTTTCTACGATGGCTGAATATAGAGAAGAATTTGCTCTACACATTTTTTGGCTCCCTGTATTTTGAATAGACTTGCTGTCACTTAGTGACCACTTTTGCTGGGAAGTTCACGCTACTCTTTCTGGAGAAGATACAAGGAAGTCATGCCTGGAATTGTTTGCTACCACTGTGGGCTTACAGAGGCAAACTGTCTTCCCTGCAAGCTCTCTGCAGAAATCTCTCCTGCTCCTCCAGCTTTGTAGCCCCTCAGAGAAGTACTCAGAACATCTGTCCTGTGAGACTCCCACCAACAGATGGGCAGGCTTTATCAAATCACGCACCAGCACCAGTGCCAGGCTGCTACTGTCGAGTGGGGAAAAAGGAAAGGAAAGGGGGGATAACAGAGAGGGTGGGAAAAGGGAGAAAAATTGAAAGGTGTTTTTCTCACAGCCCCACAAGATAACTCTTGTGAGCTCTGATGTGGGGAGCTTTTCTGAGGACACTCTGCTTTCACACAAAGGCAGCAGATTGAGAATTAGCTTAAACACAGTTTAGCCATGAAAGCTTTACCAATCTTCATACACCAATACGTCCTGCAAATACCTTAAAGGGCTTGACTTCACTTGACATCCATCATGCCACAACACAAGAGAAATCCTATCCACTGGAAAAAAAATAATAAATATACACACACTAGAACTTCAAAACAAAGCAACAATCTGAGCTTACACACAGATACACTGAAGCACAGCAAACAGAAACCAGTAGTGACAGTGGTTGAATGTCTGGTGAAATATGGGAGCTGGAGGGATTTGTACTTTAAAGAGAAGTTAACACTGCACATTATTTTCTAATAGCTTCTGGTTCAAGACTCATGCAATATCTCTGTTTTTAATACCAACCATCTGTACTAAATTCAGAATTGTATCAAAGCTGTGTATTTTTAAGATACAGGGAAAAAAACGAATTATGTAACTACTGGTCACCAGCCCAATGTCCTTTCTGCCTTACGAGAAACACACGTTTCTGTTACTGGAAAGATAGCCAAATATAACATCTTGATTGCTGATGCAAAGAAGGAAATGATTTTCTGCAGTCATATTAGAAAAAATTAAATCCGATGCCTTTGAAATGCCTTTAAAAACCTGCAGCATCTTCATGTATACTTGCAAGGGTTAAGAGAAAGAAATAATAAGGGTCCTGGCACATTTCAGATTTCTACTAGCATAAACAGAGATCGTTCCTGCTTATTAGTCTAAAAGTTGTTCTACTTTCAGGGCAGAGTTTGGAGAAAGAGGAATCCTACCTCCTCAAAACCTATGGACTCAAACTAAAAATAAACCCATTTCTCCGTTTTCCCTAAAACTCTTTTCTGCTTTTGTTTGTTTGTTCTGGATTATATCAGCCCCTTTTTCATGCTGGTGAATCATGTCTCTGTCACAGCTGATTCCATTTATCTATCCTGGGAGAAAACAAAAGCTAAAAATAACCCTTTTGGGGTTTCTGCTGGGTTTTGCATGAGAAGGGACTGAATATGTTCATTCCAAGCTTGTGCGTCAATGTTTTGCTTTATCTTTGCCAGGGTTGATTTAACTAGTACCACGTTCGAAAAAGGAAAAAAAAAAAACAAAAACATAAAGCCTTTTGCTGTCCATAAAATTCCAAGTTGGCTAAAATTTAACAACATCTGCGGCAAATGAAAGAAAACTTTAACGTCCAAGTTAGTCCTAGACTGTTTTATCTGCAAGTGGGATATTTTCTCCCCGAAATGCTTTGACGTTTCTCGCAGTGAACAACAACACACAGGTTCTGCCAGGCTGCAGTATTTGTGTGTAAATGGCCTTCTTTCCTGCTTTGAAAGATTCTAACTGTGTAAAAGTACTCACTAAATTTAAAATATCATCGCAACCAATACTGAGACTCAAAGAGAAAGGCATTTCATTAATTTCACCCACTTAATCCTAACAATAAAAATAATACGTTAATTGCTGGGTTTCCTGCTTATGCAGCAACTGGGTTCAAGACATTTTCAGAAGAATTCAGATTTTCACAAGTGTCACAGCACCTGGCATGTTTAGGGGTAAGAACTCCAGGCTGTTTTTTCTGTATGCAAGTGCCCTGAAAAGTTAGGTTCTTGGGAAAAAAAAACAACCAAGCTCAGTTCCTACACTGAAAAAAATGCACAATCAAAACGAAATCCACACTGCATAAAACAGGAGAGGCTCTATTTTTCTACCCTATCTTACTGTAAAAAGAACAAGGAACTTTTGCAGTATCAAATCACAGTTGCTGGCCAGCTTGCTGCAGAAAAGAAAGGAAGCATCAGTATGACTGAAAATATTTAAAAAAAAAAAAAAAAAGAAGAAAGAAAAAAACCCTGCAGATTTTTAAATATTTTGGGGAATGCAATAGAGAAAGATGTAACATTAAAGAAAATGGTGCTCCATTTAAATGACAGTTTAATAACATACATGGTCACTTGCCAAGAGAAAGCAGATAAGCTCTAAGGAGACCATCGAGAAGCACAGATTGCCTTGCACCAAAACAGTCCATAGGTAAGAGGCACGTCTTCAGGATTCATTAAAAACTAGTGGGTAAAGAAAAAAGGCTGTTTTGAAGATTATACCTCAATGATGATACTACTGCAAGCAGTCAGACTTCTTTTCCCCTCTATTTCTAGGTCTTTCAAAAAAATGAAGATGAAAAGTTACAGACAATGAACAAGAGCAAAGCAAAGATATCAGCTTAGGCCTTAGGAAAAAATCCCGGGGTGGCAGCACCTGCACATTCTACAAATGAGATCCTGAGACCTCTCTAAATGCATCTAAAGGCAATGTCGTGAAGTATGAAAGCATTTTTGACGACAATTTTCACCAAACAACAAAAAGTTACTTCTGTAAGTCACTTGGCAAAAGTGCCTGTGATATCACCACATTCCAGGCTTCGTAGGCTGACTGAGCTGGAAGCATTTAAGTTCATGAACTCCAGTCTCTCAAAGCCACTCCTAGAACAGTTATCCTAACTGGGGCCACACTGTGCTTTTCAAAATGTTCCAAACCTAACCTTGAAGTGGATGTGTGCTTCTCCTTGAGAAGGAACAGCTTGTTCTTCCTGCCATCCCCCAGGAACATGGTTGCTTCTGTTCCGTCTTGCACAATGCAATCTATGAATCAGGTTTTCCAGAGTTTCACTGAACATCAGTATAGTGGGGATGCAGTGCCTACAGATTCTCTGAGCTGTGGCTGTTCAGCTTCAAGCCACTGCATATTTCAAGATGAGGAAACAGGAAAAGGAAGAACAACAGGAGCAAAATATTGATGAAACATAGTAATTTTAAATATACTTGCCTTGCAAATGCAAGCTCATAAAGTGTACTTGTTTAGCAACACAAAATGTGTATATATTTTTCCATACCATTTCTTTAGACGTGCCTACTCTGGGTGAAGAAAGAATTTGCTGTTGCATCACTTAACATAACTGAGCAAAATATGATCTAACTGACCTTCCCCTTATGAATCATTTACAAGAATGATCTACAAACCTACTCTGCAAAACTTGTGAACAGTTACTGAAACCAGAAAAGACTCATTTTCACTTCCAAAAGCCTAGTCAAGATAGAAAGGCTGATACTCAGAATTTTTCTTTCAAAATATTTATACCTGATCTGCAAGTTCCTTGTGCTTAATGTGACACTATTTGCCTGCCGTTTTTCAGCAGGCACCCATATTTTATCTGGAGAACTTTCACAGGAGCTCTGCGGGGGAGGTATAGGTACCCATCCAGAGTTTAGGATTTGTAACAAACTCAGCAAGTTATACCACAGTCATAACATCAGAAACAACTCCCCAGTACTAACACTGCATTCATTTTTCAAAATTAAAAATGTGTGTATGCACATACACACAACAGATTCGAATTAGAAGCAAAAAGAAAGCCTGACACAGTGACGTGTCTCCAAGCCAAGAACCACCTGCAGATATGGGAAGTGCACCATACAATCAGTAAACACAGGATTTTCCCCTCTTGCCAGAGGAAACAGAATTTTGCTCTGTTGCACTGGTCACAGCCAATGCAACATGATGGCATTAAAAAACCCAAGTGTTCTTTTTCATCCCTGGAGTGACACATAGATGGGACAGGAGAATTTCCCGTTACTGAGGTATAGTAGGAAGTACAGGAGGAAAACAGGAGTTTTTTATTTCTACCTGACCTTTAAAAATACCTGTTTACTGCAAGAGCAGTGGGTCCTTCTTCCACTCCTGAAATCACCAGAGTCCTAAAAACAAATGCTTGTTATAGTGCAGCCTCTATCACAGTGGGAAGCAGCTGGCAGAAAGAAAGTAGTAACAGGGCCAGGTGGCAGTTCCAAGTGGGCTGTGAAAAAGTGTGGAACTGCCCAGACTTTTTAGGATCCAGAAGAAGTGCAGCAAAGCAGAACTCCTTTTTAAAGCTGCACAGAAAATAAAACAGGAATTCAAGGAGAAAGGTAATACCTTCTGAGCAGGACTGAAGTTGTCTTGGAAAACAGCTTCTCTCTCTCACTATTGCTCAAAAGGAGAGGTGTGAGGAGAGAGGGATACTTTAAGTCTAATAAATATGTGGATTTCTTCCTGTCGCTCAGTGCATTGTTGAATGGGTCTTCTCCCTAATCCCTGCCCCTCCTCCTGCACACATACTATTCCTGAGTTTAGGCTCCTTGTCCAGTCAGTCCTGGCACATCCCTCTTTGTTCTCTCTCTCCTTGAACTGTGTTTCCATTTTGACCAAATGTCTGATTTAACACCATGAAATGGAACTTTCTCATTCTGATTTTTTCTCTTTAAAAGGCTCTGGTTGGTGAATTTAAAAAATGGTCTTATTCTGGAATACAGATAAATCTGACGCAGGATACTGGAGCTGAATGTATTATTTTGTTCCTTCTCTGTCTCCCACTCCCCCAGTGGATATAAAGGTATTTCCCTTAAAGTATTCACTGTACTTAAACATCTGCTGGGGCTTAAGTGAAAATACACTGAGATGCTTTGGGACACAAGCTTCAAATGCAACTGCTTATTTTCACTTCACTATCCTTAAACAGAACTTGGTAAATAAGGAATAGGAAAATATATCAGGCTGAAGTTCACAACCTTAGTATGTCATCTCAGTAGCATCCATTAATCAGTGTATTGTGACCTGGTTCAGCTACAGCCATAAACAAACACAAGCCTGACTATGACATTAAGATGCCCAAATATAAGTGAAAGAAGAGGGCCAAGAGATTTAAAAACTGAAGTGAAGAGTAACTCCATAAACCTTGAAAGCTCACATGGAATTTTTCCCTATTGTATTCTCAAAGTAAAGAATTGTTGTGAAACCACAACCATAGAAGTAAGAAACAGTCAGGATTTCTGTAACATATCAGTGAGATAATGTAGAAAAGAGCTGGTGAAAAAAACTGAATCACTTGGTGAGAAACAGAGGGATCTGTTCACAACTTTGAGATGGCAGCTTGTTGGTTTAAATATTGTTTCTACTTTAAGTAATTTTTTTTTTAATAACTACTTCAAAATTCCCGAAAATTTGCTGTCCTAAGTTACTCAAAGGGCTTATGGAGACTCCCCTACAAGACACCTCTTCTGCCTATAGGAACTAATTTTCCTGAGCCACACTTCCACAAAACTAGACCCAGAGGAAACTTCAAATATAATTTTTTCTTCTGAAGGATAAAAAGAAAATGAAAAGATTGCTTCTGATTCATCCTCTGTGAATTAGAAAAACAAACCAAACCCCCTCCCCCCAAAAAGGCAGACCTGTGACTACCTTTCAATTGTCTCTTCTGTAATTGCATTCCCTACTCTTTTTGTTTATTGAGAATCAACAGAATTCTCTTAAAAACCTCTTTTGTTACCAGTTATTAATCAGCTGATTTTTAACATTTTACTCTCTTCTCTATTCCCATTTCAGTCCTCTTGCATCACTGTCCTTAATTCAATCCTAAAAAGAAAGTAGCAATATTGAAAAGTATTTGGAAGCTACACTGCCCTATCTTTTATTTCAATGGTTGTTAATTAAAAATTCTATAGGAAGAGTAAGCATCTGCTCCAAAGGCAGTCTGTGTTACCAATCTCCCTTTGCAATGAGAAAAAAAATCATCTTCACATAAATTACCATTTGCACACACAACTGGTAAATAAATGCTTGTTTGGGTTTTCTCAGGAGTATCATTTCTTGAAGTATGCTTCTCTTTTACAAGTCCTACAGAAACTGTTGTACTTTTAAAAGTATTTGATGTGATCATACTATGGGGGGGCTTGTCTGAACGAGCACAGTCAGTTTGGGCATAAGTAGAAAAGAAACATTAACCACTGTGACAGACTGCAAGAACTGACATTCTTCCTTTAGCATGATAAGGTAAGTACATAGTACAGCTAAAAGTCTCACTAACTAGCTTAGTTTTTTTTCTTTAAGGAACTGAAAGAGCTAAGCAAAGATACTGAATGCCCACAGGGCATTACCTAGCTTATGAAAAGGAGAAAGAGCACAAAACACCCTCACAGACTCAAAACTTCACTCAGGTGTTCCTTTAGTTCACAAAGTTCATATCTCATTTTTCTTGGCAAATCAACAACCAGCTTCTAGCCTTCTAATGTCATTCACTTAAATTTTTGCCAGTGCATTAAAGCATTTCTTTTCCCCAAAAGAAAACACATGGTCAGCATCGTTTACTACTCCCCCTAAAAATACTTTCAGCACAACATTACATGCATACTTTGACAACTGCTTTTGGAAAACAGCATTCTCTGTAGCAGTTAGACAATAAAAGGTTTACTGTTTTAAATATGTGCTACTGACTAAGAACAGACAGACATCAACAAAAACTTCAAGATAAATGTTCATTTCTTGTCGTTGTAATCATAAAAGATTTTACTGTATATAGGTACAAGTCTAAATAAACCCAGTCATCTACTCTTGTAAGTCCCAGCATCTCAAAATTCCTTGATATATCAGTTTTTCAAAGTTCTCCTGACTTGGACCTACAAACAGAAAGATATAAAAACCTTAAGAGACTTTTTTTAATGCTAGTTTTCTTCTTTTCTTGTTGTCTCAAACTAACAGTTCCTCCAGAAAGCAAGACTAAGTTTTGGCTACATCAAACGTTTTTTGTAGATGACGATCATCTACATCAAGGAACATAATAAAAGGTGATTTAAGTTAAAAAATAAAATTATAACAGTTCTATAGTTACTACTACCAGGACAATCCTTATTGTCCTTTGCTGAAAAAGACAAATTCCTTTTCACTTTGTTCCATAGATATTTTTAAAGGTGGCACGTGCAAAAGAGGAAAAAGGATGGCATTCTGCAGAAAATGCAAGTTGACAGAACATTACAACAAACATAGCAAGAATTGCATGGCTAAGCAGCGATCAAGCACCGTGTTTACATGCTCATAATCACATGAAGGAAACGAAGATAAGGTCTGCTAGTTTGTTATTCAAAATTAAGAGGCAGATTTTAGGATAGGGAAGACTAAATTTGACTATCAGAATATCTCATTGATAGAAAAACACTGAGTAGGACATCTGTGAACATGTATCACCAAGGTCTACAAAATGCATGTGCTCCAGTAACATCAAGGAGAAGTTACATGACCCAAACCCTGTTTCCTATTTGCGATTTGGACTTTGTGGACCGAGCTTGTGCACAAGGTGTCCTTCCACAGGTTGCTGTTCCCAATCCCTTTGGAGCAGGCACAGGCAAGCACAGGGCCCTCAGATCCTGCCCAAGTGCACCCAGACAGCTCACGGGCTGCAGATCAGTCACTCAGCACAAGCTCACGTGTTCACAGCCCATTTAAGAATTTGGGTTCAGAGCCTGCACAGAGAAGTTAATCCACTGCACTCCAAGAGTGAGCCAACCTAATATCCCACGTTTGGGAGTTGCTCAGGTTTCTCCCTGCCTCCACAGGCTTCCATCGCTGGCTTCAGCGGCACGACTACAGATTTCACCTGCCAGAGCACAGCTGGTTGTTAGTCCATGACAGGCCAGCTGTGTTTAAATAAAAGAACTCAAATGAGAACTAACAGTGTAAACACCCAGAGACCTTGAACTTAAATTGCTTCCTTCACTTTCCAACCCCCCCAATAAACCGAGGCATTTTAAAACAGGTTGATAGGGAAGCCATGGCCATATCTCTGAAGATGATCTCTTACAGATGAAGCCATCCGCCCAAATTCTATTTCTTTGTTACCAAACAAGAATGCTGTAACCAATGAACAGGCTGAAACCTCTTACTCGGGGAGAAGTACAACTGTTGTCAAACTTTCATACTTCTATTAACCTTGCTCAGGCAGTGCCAGAGGAATAAAAGCCATGTAAGACAAGAAGCAGTGAGGGGATGGTGATGTCTTGAATAGCAAGTTCTATAATGAGCTCATCCCTCTTCTATTTGTGAGAGATAAACACTTTCTGAATGAGGAGAAGGCAAAGATAAGATTAAATAACCTTGGTTGCAGCTCCAGCATTAAAGTATCACAATGCTGAAACCACAGGTTTTGGAAATCTTCATTACTTGTGCTCCAAATGATACAACTAAAGAAAGAGGACGACTTTGTGAGGGTTTTTATTTCCTCAGTTGCTATAATTAAATTATGTAATACTTGTCTGAGATAAAGACTGAAGGGGTAAGGTGAGGACATATATTTTGGTTTTGTTACTTCCAATTTAGTTATAGAGGTCTAAGATATCAGCTGTGGCAAAGTCTTTAATGCAAATACTAAAAACAAGGGTCACATTTTGAGCACCAGAGGAGAAAACTTTACAATATGCTTCTAAAAACACCAAAATAAATTTTTTAAAAGAAGTTCACATTCATCTGTGTGATATTTGTTTCTCACACCAAATAAACCAACTAGTAAAATCTCCTAAACCATGGCCTTACCTATTGAAGGTGAAGAAAGCTACCCTAGAGAACAAACACTTAAATTTTATTTTACCCTAGGCCACCCACAGTGTGTTTACTCACCACACACACAGACTTGCTGTAAAGTAAACAGGAGGATAATTCTGACTTAATTTTCAGAGTTTAATAGTATGCATGAGTGATAAAATTAAATTCAAACTCTGAGTACATTTGCAGGGGTTCAAACACACGAGTTGGTTGGGAGCTTTCACAACTGGGCAAACAAACAACAAAAGACATTCTAAAAAGTTGTAATGTAATATCACAGAAGAAACCTCTAAGACAGTCACACAAACTCTGTTTCACAGAAATCCAATAGCTACCTACCTGATTACATCTCTAAATCTAAGTATAATCAGCTACATACAGGCCTGACAGCTCATTGCAGCCAAGGAGTAAATTTGAAGGGAGTGGGGATATCCCCTGCACCCTGGCTCATCCCTTACATCAAACAGCAGAGAGCTGCTCTGAGGTTGCTCAGAAGATGTGTTGATAATGAAAGATAAAGATTTCTCTCCAAGTTGTCCAGATGCAAGTCATTCTTCCTGGGAAAAATGTAAGGCCAGCTGAGGACACAAACTCAGCTTCTTGACCAGCTAGAGAGACAAAAGTCAAGTGCTTGATCATTGAAATGAAAGTCAGAGCTCAATCAAGGCTTCTCAGTAGAGCAAGCAAAACCACATTTTGTTGGCCAGGGCTTTCATCAGAGGTGCACATGCACACTGACCCCACCCCACAAAGAAGAGGAGAAGCTGCAGGGATTAATGAGACACTGGGATGGTTATGAATGATGAGAGAAGCCAGAGCAAGTTCTGAAGTCATCAGGAAGATGTGTAAGAGAGGTCTGGGTAAGTGTGAGGGTTCCTTTAATCTTCATCCAGACTGCTGCTCTTTTTCCTGCATCTATTCTCCCATCTGTCCAGGAACGAGCTCCCCATCTCCTCTCCACCTCTCTACCACAAATGACAGAACCTGCACTCACCACCTTACACTGCACATAATCGACCCCCCATCCTAAGGAACTCACATCATTCCTGTGCCTTCAGTGTTGCAGGGGGAAAAAGGACAAAGGGGACAAGATGGCACAGGCTCAGCCCGTTCCAGCTGAGACAGTCTGGGGCACAAAGCAATCCTCCCTCACTGACAGCAGCAGTGATGTACAGTAACAGCAGGGATAATTAGCTTAATAAATTGTACCTTATTCCATTTAGAGTCGACCTTGGATTGCCCTGCAAGAAGGGGCAAAAGGCTCGCAGTCAAAACCCTCAAGGTACCACAGCAGCTCCATGGCTAGCAAGTTCCCCTTTCCCAACGCTTGTTAAACACTAACAGGCTCATTTTCTAAATTAAAATTTAATCGGAGCTTGTCAGCTGGATAACATGAGATTAATAGAAGCCTTTCACTTAGACATAAAAGATTAAGCATAAAATCAAATTGAATTTTTCTCTACATTAAAAAACAAAATGAAGCAAAAAATTCACTGTCAAGATGAGAAAGAGTCTGAACTTCCACAACAACAAAATTCTGGGATGAAATACAAAATTTACAGCAGCCACAGAGTATAAAAAATAACAAAAGAACTAAATACAGCAAGAGTACATGCTTTGTTTATTTGAAATGCCTGGTGAGTGCTGCAAGTTCCACACATTTCGGTTTAGAAGTTATTTTTTTCTTTTAATAACAAAATAGACAAGTAGGCACAGGAATGTGTGCAGACCTTTAGTTTACATTGTACTATTGCATTTAGATTACTAGAGGGACAAGTCACAGAACCCATTGGAGGGGATCCTTCAGTAGCAACTGCTGAAGTTAAGAGAAATCAGCCTAAGAACAGATTTATTAGCTCTTGGAGCTCTGTTTTCAAACATTTTCATACTAATGAGCACCACACATATTGCAGACAGCTGACTAAATAAAAAAAGACCATCAAGATTATCTATTCTTGCCAGTCCTCGGGTGTAGGCAGCCTAACTAACGTAAACCAGAGCAGATAAGTATCAGTAACTTATGAAAAATGCCATTACAGCATGCTAGAAGCAAAACAGCCATGTGCACTGAGAGGAACAGGACTCAGTATAGCGTGCAATGACTGTAAGCTTCAGTGCCCACATACTAAGCTTTCCGTACTGTAATGGTCTGATAAATTCATTTTGACCCAGAGACCAGAGATAAATTGTCTTAGCAATACAAACAAACAGCTAAGCAATTAGGGCAAAGTTTTTTGAGAACGCAGTGATAACATCTAGAAGCATTGTTGGGCGGTGGGGGAAAGCAGCCCTGGAGATAGGGGGGTTTAATCTGAAGTAAAAGGGAGAGTATAATTGCTTCTCCAAATTACAGTGCACTAAAAGAAAAAGCAGACAAGCAACTGGCACTGGTATTTGTCTGGCATCTATTTCTGCGTATCCAACCTGAAAAGTAACTTTCATTGTGCCATTTGGAGTTCATCAAGTTTTGCCTATAAAAAGATTTTACATGTGCAGCTGTGAAAGTGTCAAGAGCTGAGAAATCCATAAGGAACCACCACGTTTTAAAGAACTGCCATCACTTGAATTTCCTGAAAGTAACTTACTAAAATAAAGCTTTCAAGCACAGAGATTAATCCAGTAGTCAAATGACCAAAGCAACGATTTTATCTATCAGCTTTCACATATCAGCACTTTTTGGAGGGTCAGACACAGACATGTATCAGTTGTAATGCAGAATGTGGGCTGCAACAGGCACAGAAATGGAAATAATTAGTATTTAACCCAAATTGCGTGTTGATTTCTCAATGAGTAGTTGGCTATTGATTTAAAGCTACATAATTATATATTATATATAACAGAATATATGTGTGTATATCTATAGATACATACATACATTATTAAAAGAGCAAAATATCAGGTCTAGAATATGTTTCTTCAGTTTGGGCAGAGTTACCCAAGAAAATAGCTATAAGCAGAGACAAAATTAATGCTAAGTTTTGTTGTTGTGAGCATCTTGTACACATTAAAGTCGTTGTACTGGATAGAGATGCCTGCCCATTGCAGAATACATAAATTTGATTTTAAAGGAAAAAATTTAATTTGAAGAAGATAAATTCACATTGTACTTTTAGTGGAGCTGAACGACCAGTGGTCTCAGTGTCCACTGGAAAAAGAAAATTGATATTGCTTCTAAACATTAATGAAATGAAGATGCCAATAGCAATTTTTTACCAAAGAATCTATTTTTTCTTGTAAGATTTTTCTTTGAAGTGTATTTAAAAAAAGAAAATCAATAAGACACGTAAGTCAAACATTAATGAGAGGTGTTTTTGGAGCTGTCAAAAATGAACCACAGCTTTAACTCCATCCCATGTAAGAGAAGCAGCTCCAATAACTCAGCCATGTCATCTGAACTCTAATGTCATTTAATGCATTGAAAACAAGCCTGTTTTGCTTCATTGTGTACTGTGTTGCAGTACACAAAAGTCTCTGAAAAGCCACCTCAATTAAAGGAGCAATTATTTATATTTCAGTAAGGAAAAGCACTTTAGCAGTAATTACAGAATAAGACTATACAGAGAATAGCAAATAAAGCAAGACTGAAGCAGCCCTTGGTAAACATCAAATTAACACTTAAAAAGACAGAAAAAGAGTCTTCGTTCTTTTATCTTAGGGTAAGTGGACAGTCTACCTGCTTCCTGAGTAGAAATAAATTAGAAACTCCAAATTTTTTGTTTCTTTCAACCCCACTCTGAATCGTCATAACCAAATCATGTCATTTTAATTTATCCTTGACATATTATTTTGAAAAATAAATTTGAAAAATATTATTTCGAAAAACTAAAAATGGATTTTAATATTGTTATGATGAAATACCAAAGAAGTCACCTATAAACAGCATTCCCTAACCACACAGTGGTTCTCAACAAGTGTAATAAAATTTTCTTTTCCACCTCTTTCTTTCATCCAGTCATGACACTCATCATGACCTGTTCATTAACCGCACAGATCTCTTAACTTTCAGTTTCTCTATTTTTTTCCTGCTTGATACTGCCCCAGAAACAACATCTGTAGGAGTAAGGTGTTAGACAGCCACATCACTTCTTAAGGAAGTAGGCTAGAGGGATTAAAAGTCACTCTTTCGACTGGAAGGCAGGATTCTGGCCTTCAAGCTTTTCTTCATTCTTTTCTGCCCCCTAATTGCTTACAGAGTCCCTGCTTATGCAGGGATGGGCTTTTGGTTTGATTGGACTCGTGGGATGCCTCACTTTTTGTCACAGGAGCAGCCCATGGAAGCAACTGCAGAGAGCAAAAGGAAAGACAATTTCTATATGCAATTTCTAAAGTTTTTTTTTGTGTGTGTTGAATGCTGCCTGCACAAAATACACACTGTGGTTTATGGATGGAGCTCAACCACATCAGGAATGACCTACAAGGACCCCTCCCTGTGCTTTTCCTTCCCCTCAATACATTTCACATGAACTGACACAACGAACACAACGTGCCTAGGACTAGAACAGGTATAGGCATGATCCAGCTGCACCGACTTCAGTCTCACACAAGAAGTGTTGAAATCAAAACCATTGCAAAACCACAAGACCAAGGGTAAAAGAAAACACATGCTTGCTTATTTCTGCACATGCCACGGTAAAGGACAGTCATACTTCTCTCTGCATTGCAATCATAATTTTTTTTTTTTCCCCACCGAGTTTTTTTATCCTCCCCTCCCTGGAAAAGAAGTCCCACACTTGGCACTTCCATTGTGCCTAACCATGACATACTGAAGTGATCTGATAAAGAGGGTTGCACTGTCATCTTCAGCAAAGAACATGCTTTAATGTGATGTTTCTCTAAACTTTCATCACAGATTCATGTAGTGGCACATACAACAGATACTGTCAAGTGTTACGGAGCTTGACAATTATAATTAAGTGAATTATAATAATCAATATTTAACCGAAAAACCTCAACAAAATATGAACTCCAAACAAAGCCTTTATAACACGATTCCTCCCCTTTACTACTTCCTCCTCACACATACAGACACGAGGTGCCAGTGCTGAAGACTTTGCACATTTTTCAGTAACAAATGAAAGAGTTGCCTTATTTCCTTTCTCAGAGTTGCTACTGAGATAAATAACAATTTCTGCGTAAAACAAAGCCACAAATGTGAGTCTTTAACTTTGATCTGGAGACAGATACATTCTTTATGAAGTGTTTCTGACACAGGACAGGTATTTGCAGGCTTACATCCCAGAGTCATCTCACCCCCCTTCATGCATAATTCTATCCATACCCTAAAATTCTGTGAAATTATTAGAAAACTCATTAAGGAAAAAAAAATCATTATATGAAATGTTTCGTAGAAGCTTCTGTTTCCAAAGCAACCTTTTATTTCAGGCTTTTCCATCAGGTCTGGACATTTTGCTGCCTAGAGGCTTAGAAATGATATATGCACTTGGTTATATTTTGACAGTCTTTAGTGGGCTGTTACAATGGTCTGTTTTCCAGAAAAAGAAAGTATAACCACAATACCAAGCTGAGCCTTTGGGGGTTGGTTAAGTTTCTCATTAAACTGGTGTTTAAGTATACGGAGGGGTTTTCCTTAGGGTGGCGACTTGCCAGTTTAACACTGGGGAAATTCAGATGCATATAAATTAGTTTTGTAAGTAAGTTCGTTGAAACGACAAATCGGATTTTGAAAACTGGAACGGGAGTTTCTGTCTCTCTCGCTGCGTTATAGGGCAGTGCCCTCCACTGGCCAAACGTCCTCACTTAAAAATAAAAGAGCAAAAATTCACTGTAAAATTGCTCTTCGGACTAAAAACCAAAAAATACCTCCAAGACCCCTCAGAATCAATGTCAAATTCTTTTAAAAGGTTACTGCATAATGGCACCAATTTATACTAATGCCAGCCATGCTTTCATACTACATGGTAATAAAAATACTTTGGGTGCTGAAATAAATCCTGAAGCAGCCTTTTTAAAGAAGTCAAAATTAGAAGTGACAATACAAAAATATGTAATACTAAAAAGTGTAACTTAACACAAGGCCTTATATTGGTTAAAAGCATAGAACCAGATTAGGAATTACTACTGTCCACAAAATTTTCACTATTTTACCTTTTTTTCTGTTCAGAAATGACAGGCCCTCATGTAAATGTATCTTTGGAGTGATTAATAATGTTTATGAGTGCAGCAGACAGAACTAGTTGCATCAGTAACACCCATACTAGATGTACTTGAGAGGAGGGATTAATAAGTGTCAAGAGCCAGCAACACCATGAAAAAGCTAGAAATACGATATAGATAGATAGATATATATATGCCCTCCCTTCATGTTACTGTGGGTTGTCCACTTATTAGTATTTCAACTCTTCCTCTCAATTTTATTTGTTTCAAAAATATGCATGAAATTTTAACGCAGTGATGGTAGGAAAACTGTAGCAGTTTCAGGAATATTCCGCACTCTAATCAAGCTTGCTGCTGTCATTTGGCCAACCTGCTCACCTTGGGTGATTCCACCTCTTCTAACACCATTCCCTTCGCTCACTGCTTGATGGCCAAGGTTAACTCTCTCCAACACCCATATTAGCTCAGAGACACTGACAATATTTACAGGATACATCAACTGCCTGATTAAACTTTCAAAAATTAAGAACAGTGTTTTAAAATGATACCCATGAAAACATGCAAAAGGACAACAGGTCATGATCCAGCAGATGATCAAGGATGATAGGGACACTGTCTTAGTAATAAAAGTGATATAAATGAGTTTATAGTAGATTCAATCATGCTATACAAGATTCCTATCTAATTACTAGATCTAATAATATTCTGGGCAATAGATTTGCTGGTCATAAGGCAAACTGTTTCTTTAATAAAACTAAAAGCAATAAGCTACAGAAGGAAGTTATGACGGAAATGTTACAAAGATAAATGATGCTTGCAGAGATAAACCAAAACCACAGAAAGATTGAAAATACACTTTGTGATAGGAGTTGCACAGTGTTAGATTTCTAAACAGACAGAAAGGGAAGAAAACTATTCTTAAGTTCCTGATAAAGCCTTCTGCCATCTAAACATGGAGGGAACAACTCAAAGGCTGAAATGAAGTTGAAAGATGGATTTAATATCCCTTTTTCAAGTGCTGAACAGTAACTTAAAAAGGGGCATACAGCAACATTTTCTTTGAGCACGTCTAATGCAAGCTTTAAGACCTAGTATAAGTTTTACCATTTCTTCCATTCACTTTGTATAAAATACCTGTGTTAGTGGGCAATGAAGGAAACTAGTAATTTTTCATATCTGCCAATCCTATGATAAACTCCTTCCACTAGAAAAAAAACCCCAAACAACCTGCACTGTTCCTAGACTTGTTTTTAAAGAGGAAAGCTAGATTCCAAGATTATTTATGAACCATCTTCCTTAGAATATAGCTGCATGGATTACTAACAATGGGGGGGGTTACACTGTAGTGAATGAACAGCAGTGCTAAAGGTACCCCCTCAACCTCTGTAGAACCTGGTTCCAATGAAGTGGGGAGCAGCTGTGGTGCTCTGTTCTTCTGGGCAGCCTGGAGCGAGTACAAACACCAACAGGCAAAAATAACCTCTTTGCTTCAAAAGGCCTCAGTCCTCACAGAAGATCCTACTCCTCATTGAAGACTAACTTGTAGTTCTTTTGCATCAGGATTCACCACTGACAACACAGAGCAAGCCATTCAGTTGCTCTCACCCTCGGAGTCTCAGTTTCTCCTGTTAGAGGCAAGTGTTTTGAGGTTTGTTTTGCAGCCATTGCCTTACCTCAGATCTATCTTTTCACCCCTCTTCAGAGTTCACTGGATTGTTTAATAACCACATCCTCACGTTGGGTTGTTCTGCGAATCATTTTGCAGATAAGATCTCCCTTGTACAGTCTAAGAGCTGCTTTTGTACTGCGAGCTGGAAAGAAAAAAACCTGGAGGTGGGAACGGTGGATATTGAGTTGCTTCCACGTTCAGATCTCTGTGCTTCTACTACACCGTTTTAAGGCCTTAAACCAAAGCAGTGAGCCATTTTCAAGGCCATGTTACACAGATTTGTGTTATTCTGTTGCAGCCCTATGCATTAATACTTCCTAAACTTCTGCACGGAACTGTTTCAGTCAGTCCCTTAACGTGACCTGACTCTGCTGTGGACAGAGCCCCACGAAGAAGAGCAACTGCTGGTCTCGCTCTCAACCCATGAAAAGTACTTAAGACCCCACTTTCCCCGTGGGGAGCAGGTGTAGTTGATGACTGCTGACCTGCAGCACTGCCCTGCTCTCTGCTGGGAGACCAGCTGACATTCACCTCTGCGGGACCTCAGCGAGCTACGAAACAACGCGCTCAGCCACGGTCGCCTCACCACGCTGACATAAAGGATTTCCAACTTTTGCTTTCCCTTACAGTGCAAAGAGCTGAAAACACCACAGCATTAAACCACAGACCTCTGAAAAACAAAAACAGGATGCCTGCCTCTGAAGCTGGTGCATTTTTCCTGAGACCCTGCTATCTGGAACCAGGTTGATGTAATCTTTCAATGCAGTCTATTGGCCAAGTTCTCTCTTTCCTGCTGGAAGGGTAACTCTGGCGTGTATGACAGAAAATACTTTAATGGCCAAGGGTTGTTGTCATCACAGTCTGCCTAACAATAAGACCAG
>JAYRBT010000042.1:64444312-64470550 GCA_036023395.1 Myiotriccus ornatus | reverse complement strand
CTGTATTTACTTCATTCAAAAGCTATTATGGGTATCTAGCTTAAGCTGGTTTGATCTAAAATAGCAATTTTATTCACAGTTACTAGTCATACTAACACTTTCTAAGGAAGCTTCCCATAAATTTTAATTCTCATCATCCTTGAAAGCTTGGGAGACAGTTATGAGCTGGCAGAGCATCCTGAAAAATGCATAGGATGGCACACAAACATTCAAGGGAGAGAAGAAATGTTTGTGTGTGGGGGGGAAATCGCTAAAAGTAAGTGTCAAAACAAGTAAAGCCTAAGTAGTGTTACTTGCATACACTGTGATGGGAAAAGAAGAAAAACAACCCACATGGCAGAAAGAAAAAAGTTTGCCTCCTTGAAAACTGAATTGTTTAAGTCTCAAGTTAATCCTAGAACAACACTTTGGCTGGACTGCATTCAAGCTAAATACTAAAAAACATCCAACATCAGAGTTTACTATTGGAGGAGACATGACATAAATGGCAAGCAGTGAAAATTAAGCCTGTGGAGTAGAATTATCAAATAGCATAAACGAACACTGCTGAAGGACAGAATGTTACAAGGCTATTTTATTTACATCTGCTGCATTTAATCACAAATAAACTACGTGTTTACCAAAGCTTCCTGGCACTGGGAACATGAACTTCTGTGCTTTTCCAGCACTACTGAAACACTTTGTCTGTCCTAGAGGAGCTTTATTTTGGGAGACCTGCCAGTTCTTCCCTTGTTCTGGTAAGACGTTTTTTCCTGTAAGAAGTGTAGCCTTGTTTCCAGACAAAGTCTTGAAATACACAGATCCAATGTTTAAAGTATTGCTTTGGGAAGCACCCATCTCCAAAGAAGTAACATGGCACATGATCACATCCCCAAAATTAAACTGGGGGAGTTTTGGCTTCAACTACAGTAAGGTTTACCCCACAGAAACCTTGCACAATTTGAGAGTCAGCTGAGGCAGAGTTAAGTCACTGTGCCCATATAAGGCACATAAAATTAAAAGGAAAACTCAGTGCCGCTCTCAGTTCCTACCACACAACGAACTGGTGAAAGGGTAAGAGAAGGACCTATTAAAGTCATGGTAATTTGCCTTCTTTATAGCACAGGAGAGTTATTAAAGTTATTGCAATGCATTTGTCATGACAAGTAGTAGGATTTTATTTTAGTTTTGTCATTTTAAAGGTTTGGTCCATATTGCTTTATCAAGCTTCTCTCTGACTCGTCACACTGTTTGCAGTCTGCATACGTGGGCCCTTAAAAACCATGGACTTTTCTGACCATGGACTTTCTGAGACATTTGGAATATCATCCTGGGATTAACAACCTCAACTTGGCTACCCCCACGAGCGGGGAGAGCTCTGTTCTGTCTTTATATGAGGCAAAAGCATTCAAATTTTCTTTTTGGTGAAGACCTTGCTGCGATTATCTGTGATGGTCCCATCCCACAAGTAGTACCCACACAATTCATTCCTACAAGCATTTGGAGAAAGACAAGGCTGGGATTATATACTTTATACAAGCCAGATTTCTGTAACACATACTTTATAGTTAATTTTATCTGTTGAACGTGTACTAAACTCCATAAAACAGTATTTGGGTCACGTCTCACAGATTGCCTCACTGCTTCCTCGCTCCCCTCCCACCCTTCCATGGCCAGACCTGTGGACAGAACAATTTTTGCCATTTTGCTTACAGACTAGATTTCTCTCAAGAACCTGTCTCCAGCTCACACAAGTATTAAGAGAAGGAAGAGCTACTCATAGAAGTGCTGCTTTTAAACATCAAGTTAAAGCAGAAATCACAGCTCTGAGGCTCATAACATTTGGGTGGTGACATTATAAGATTCCCTGCTACTCTCAGAGCCACTTGACTCAATTCAGAGCAAGTTCAGGCTTGTCTTTTGTGAAGTATTAAACCACCACAAGAGAATACCATTTTTATCCTTGTAACCCTAATAAAAGTTTTTAAAGCTGAATCCCTTTATGCTTTTATCACTCATTAATCCTATGTGTTTCTGTTTTAAGATATTAACTCATTAATAATGTTTCCTGGTCCACAAATTAACATTGATGATAAATGTAGGTAATATGTTCCCTTTTCTAAATATCTTCTGATATTTAGTCTTGAAAGTGACTGTTTTAGTTGTGAGCAGTTTTTTTATCTGAAACACTCTTTCTAGAACCAACTCAGTTTTTGAAGTTAACTCACTTTTCCTGAGTGACCTTCCAAAACTCATTTAGACAGCAGTGTACAGTCATAAATCAAAATTCCCGAAAATCACACTAAAAAGAACAATTTTTTTCTAATGTCAAGAACCCATAAACTCCTGAGCAATAAAGTGATTCATAATAATCATTCACGATAATACTTCGAGGAAACATGGAGCATTCAAATACATTCAACACATGGCAGTGATGCTTTCCAGAAATAAAATACAAACTTGTAAGGTCCAGCTACTACATATGGTAAGTTTGTAACAGCTGCAGGTCAAGCCAGAACAACTATATCTGCCCTCTCTGTATTTATTTTAATAAGGTTTCTTTTTCCAAACTGACTTTATGGGAATTAATGCCTAATGTTTGTGCTGCAGAGCAGTAATCAGGGGAGGCAAGGAAATACAAAGAGGAAAGATGAGAGGAGCCATCCTCCTTTCCACGTGTTGCTACTCACAATATGAAGATGATGTACCTATTTCATTATAAAATATATAATGTTTTCTGAGCATGAACAGTTGAAAGCAGCAAGCTGAAAATACAGAATGGTATCTACCGCAGTACAAATACTAGTGAATGCCACGACCCAAGTAATCAACAGATCAACAAATCAAATGAAACAGTCAAAAGAAAGCTAAGTTTCATACACCTCTAATTTCAGTGTCCGTTTCTAAAATGGTGAAATCTTATAATAAACACATCAAAACATAACCCAGAGATATTTTACTAATGATCTTTGGCCTTATCTAACCTTAGATTTCCTATCTACATTACACTAACTCCTGTTCTGCAGTGTGGGGAAAAGGAGTTCCCAATTTACAACTGCAATAGAACACAGGACTGCCCATGGCTGGCATTGCCATGGTCACTCTGAAACAGGCAATGCCTACTAAGAGCAGGAAAAAATAACGTGGAAGATTTTGCACTAGAGTCAGTTCTCAGATAAAGATGGTGGGAACCAGAAAAGCAGGTCTCTTCTCTTACAAATAATTCCAACCAGCTCTTTTTATTACAAGGTTTTTTTCCATCTTCACAAAAAACAAACACCCAATTCAACAAGTTGAAAGGTGACTTGTACCATTCCCACACAGTTTGCTTTATAAAAGTCTGCAGAGCATTGCAGTGGCTGCTTACATCATACAGAAGGGAACCTGCGGTTGCTCCTCCCAGGAGCACAAACACCAACGAATTTGAACAAAAGGAGATTTCTGCAAATTAAACCCGGAAAACACAGGCACATGCGTAGGAAAGGACAGTAAATTTGAGATGGTTTAACGTAAGACAGTTCCTGTCACAAGAATATCTATTCCTCAATTTTTTAAGTAACAAATCACATGAAAACAACACAAACTACCTGCTGTCAGGGGAGAGCTCACAGAGCAGATGGATAAGCTAAACTTGTGTCCACAGCAGTAGAAAAACTCATGTACAGAGAGTGCTGGTGAGGATATGACCCTAATAGATGAAAAGGGGGGGGGGGGGCTTCTCTGTTTATCCTGGGGTTTTGCTTTTAACCAACCAAGATAAACATCCAAGTTTAAGACACCAAAAGCAAATGCCACTGCGATCCTTCAGCGCCACTGTCTTCTCATCACTTTCAGATCAGAAGCTGCTAAGACAATCTCTTCCACAATGCCAGGGTGCACTTCTCAGTGTAACAAATATATATGAAATAAATGTGTGATTTGATTTCATATCGAGGCTGCACCGTGACAGAAAATCCTCGGGATGGTTGTGCTTCCTTTATCCACAGGGAGGAACTGCCTGGGAGGTCACGGCATTATGTCTCATTGGCTTTCTTGTGGCAGGAACTCAAATCACCTCACTTAAAAATACAGGGGTTTTTTTAAAGCTGTAGGGAGGCAAACTGCTCTCAGTCTAGGCCCCAAACATTTCCAAATCCTTACTTTCTTCTGAAAAAAATGTAAACTTAACAGCTTATGAAAACTTTGCAAAGGGCCTGTGTCTGGCACCTGACCACCAGCCTGCTTTTAAAAACCTCTTCAACTTGCTTTTATTTTTGTACATCTCAGTAGGCAAATGGCCTTTAAGCTCACCTGAGAATTCATGTTGAATAATATGGGAAAACATATCATTAGCATAGACTGAATAATTTCTTTACCAAGTTATGAAAGCTTTGTTTCATTTCTGTCTTGGAGCTACAGGAGTGACAGGAGTACTACTCTAAACAAGACAAGGATATTTTTATTTTAGTTTTCTGTAGAACTGCTACAAATATGAGCATCTGAAGCTGGGTTTTAAATCCTTACTTAGTATGTCCTCATTTGTAAATCATCTGCAAATGCCAGATACTCAGGCTGTCCCATACACAAGTCTTAGAGCTACAAGTGCCCAATACATTTAAAAAAGTCAAGCCACTTCCTCTACCCTAATTTTAGTCAGCTAAATGTATTGTCATTAGAGGTGTGGCTGATACTGCAATTCTTGTACATTCTCCCTGAATTTGATTTTGTTCCCAGAAGACCTTCAGAATCAGACCAGAACGAACTAAGCAGTGGTTTGCCAGCAGAACAGAAATAAAAGAGCACCTGAAAAAAGTGAATCGAGGAATAAGAATAGATTTGCATTTGCTGCAAACATGTTGCTAACTATATGCAAAAAGTGCTGTGCACTATTACTGCTGTACTTAGTTACATGTTGGGCTGCAAGTGTTTTAGATAAACTTCAACATCTGGTTTCCTGTGTATCTGATTTGAAACTATCAGCACTCAAAATGCACTAATGCTGACTTTATTTGTTGTACATTCTTTTGTTTAGATAAGCCTGCAGGCCAAATTACATACTGACTTACACCCTGTGGAACTCAATCACTCATTACACGTCTAATGGGACAGCACAAAGATGTACATGAATACCAACACATCATTCAAAATCACTAAGGCATGCAGCACTGGAAAACATGCAGAGAGAAAACACTGAAACATACTTCAGAATGCATATGAGGATGCTGTTATCTACCCAATTGCCTGAAAATCCTTTTCAGACCTACCAAACTAGAAGGATGTAACCAAAACCAAAAACATAAGAACCAAAACAAAACAAAAAACAAACCCACAAAACCCACATCTTCTGCAGCATCATAAATATAGCTCTACTTTACAATAAGTACATTGAGCACAGAATCAGTTTCTTTAAATTAAGTGTATGGGCCTAAAGCATACAGCTGAATATTTTGTGTAGAATCACTTGTAGAGTAAGCAAGTGTCCATACTACTGAATCTGTGTAGTGTTTGGCACGAATTGACAAGCAGATTTGTTGACAGATTCAGAAAGTGGTCAGGGACCAATTGCACAAAGAGCTGCAAGTGTCTCCTCATATGCAGACAGGACCTGCCAGAGGAGAACTGGAGGTTAATGGAGCACAGCAGAGAAGCCTGCAGTGCTGGTGCCACTCACTGTGTGTTCAGATAGCAAGCCATGTTCTCCAGTGGGCACAGTTCAACCCCCTTTCAAAACCAGCAAGCACGGATTTTCCTTGCCAATCTAATCTGAGCAAATTTATTATTTTAAAATGTCTGTTGACTGTGCTGTGATTGACTGTGCTGCGATAAAAGCATTAATAAAAACACGGAACTAAGGGACAAAGAAAAGCTACTACTTTAGATATTTTAACTTTTGTATTTCTGGCTGCATTATCCCCAGGATTGTTTTTCGGTTTTCCTCATGGGAATGACTCACAATAAAAAGCCAGAGGAACCTGTTTTCAGTTCCTTGTCAGAATACCAAACTTAAATTTGTTCCAAGAAAAAGTCAGATGGGATTTTTTTTTAATTTTTTTTTTTTTTTAACAGTGCTAAATGCAGCTAGCCTGAGCCAGCTGTGGTCGTGCTATAATCATTTAGTCATAGGGCCATAAAGATGAAGAGAGGGCTGGAGCAAAGGCAGGCTGAAAGAGTTGGGGTTGCTCAGCCTGAAGAAGAGAAGGCTCCAGGGAGACTTCACTGCAGCCTTCCCGGACCTAAAGGGGCTTGTAAAAAGGGAGGAAGAGAGACTTGTACAGGCACATAGTGACAGAACACGGGTCAGTGGTTTTCAGCTGTAAGAAGGCAGGTTTAGATTAGATATTGGTGAAGAGAAGAATTCAGAGAAGCCCACAGAGTGAATTGCACAGTAGATACAGCTCAGCTATTAAACTGTGCAGGAAGATTATGACAGCAGGAAAAACACAGTAGGCAAAGCACCTACCTACTTATCCTACCTAGACTTTCCAGCCCTCAAGCTTATCCTCCAAGCGAGGAGACCAGGTACCTCACCTCTTCAAACACATCCTAGCAAAAAATCTGGTTTGGAACCTATTTTAACATGTTTACATCACAAACAACTTTGTGATGAACAAGAAATCTCTGTACATCCTTCCTCTTCCATTTATCTTTCTTTGCAGGTTTACTGGTTTAAAACTGGATAGTCTTGCATTAAACACTTCAATAGCTGGGTAAATGTGCAGGCACAGCTTTCTGCAGAGTAGCTCCAATTCTGCTATGGCAGCTTTTGTTTGCCATTGACACCTGCTGGCTGAAACAGCACGGGATAAGCTGCTGACATCCATAGTCAGCAGGGAGCTCCTTCTCATCTACACCTGAGGCACCAAATGCTGCCTTGAGCAGTCCAGGAGGAATGTGGACAGGACACCTTTGGGAAAACATCTAACAAATTGTATTCAAACAGTGCCAAGAAAGCACCATTACTCAAAATTCTGCAGCAAACTATTTTCACTCATTTAAACTTCGATAAGTATGTTTTTTTCCTCCCCATAACTGAAGACCTACTCTGTTTCTTTTGCTTATCTGACACAATCCTCTCACCCACAGATACTTTTAACACGTTTTCAAGTTGGAGATACCATCTACACGTGGTGAATATGTTGAGAGACAAGCTCTCCAAGACTAAATTCAAGCCACCAATCCTAATGCATTTAACTTGTTAAGGCCAGCCATACTTGACTGTTCATTCAGTTATTCTGCAGAACAAAACACACAGTAAGAACAGTGAAGAAAAATAAGACAAAAACAGCTTTGAAATTGATCCCTCTCCACTGCCTTTTTTTTTTTTAAAGGACAAGAAGAACTTGACCTTAAACTGAAACAATTAATAGGCAGTGAAATGTAATTTGGCAGCTTGTTAGCTCTGCAGGGAGAGCTCTTAACACATACACACTCTTAGAATTACACATAGGGAATGTATCACGTAATATAAATATATAGAGTTACATTCCATTATGGGATTCAGAACTGCCATTATAGTAAAAGTGTTTATTTTAACAAGGAAGTACAGTTTTAGTGTGGCTATTATAGAAAATAAACCCGTCTGAAAACGTTTTTATTTTTCATGACTGCTAATGGTCAAAGCATACAAATTGCAGTGACAGTAAAAATAGAAACATCTTCTGAATTGTTGTCAGTGTTTTGACTCACAAGAACACAAAACTCAATTACTGTAATTACAGTGAAATATGCCACAATTATTTGCTGCTCTAATGCAGTTCTTTGCATCACACAATTGAACCCTTGTAGAACAATTTCCTATTGACAAGCAGTTAATCATGAATTCAGTACATACAATCTGCCTGTTCTGTGCTGACTAGAAAAAAAAACCTGTAAATTAAGATAAATCCTAATACTAGAGGAAATAACTGCCCTGTTTGTCCCAAAACGCAAAACAAATTCAGCAAAAAAAAAATCTGTGTCTGAGACAGCACTAAATCAGAACTATTCCTAAGGAAAACTCCAGATGTTTTTTCACACATTCCAGGTGAAAAGACAAAATTTAATCAGATTGTTCCCTACTTCAAACACATTTGCTCTGAATACTTACTTCTTAAATGTTGCATGTCAAGATATTTTAGGTAGGGCATTAATTTCAGCAAGAGTTTAAGTTACAACTGTTAAAAAAGGAATTCAAAGTAGCCATTGTTATGTGTACCCAGTACTACAAAAATTTTGACTGACAGATCTTCAGATCATGAAATTCAAACTAAAACATCTTGTAAGCACAACCCCCCTTCATAATAAGTTATCTGCCCAGAAATGCTGCGAACCAACTGATCACATCTTATTTAAAATTAAATACATGGGGTCTTCACTGATGTACTTTGGGGCTCAGTCAGTATGTGCATTCATTGTTAATGCTTTCTCATATTGCTTATTCAAAAATTCTATTAGAAAATATTTATAATTAAGAAAACATTTAAAATACGAATGCTGAATGAGCATGAAGAGTGACTTGACTGGGATCAGCATCCTCAGAGAAAGTAGCTATGATACAAATCACAACAGAAATGTATTTTCCTACCCTATCAGTCTCATTTCAAGGCCTTGGTTCCATCCAAGCCACTTTAAAAGCCATGCTACTGAGGACTGAGATACAAAGTCCTCTTTGCTATGTGTCAAAGTGACATGGCTCAGTTCTCACTCAAAGCTATTCATCTCATGATTTATCAGATGCAACATTCTTGTTTTCATATACACAGAGCTGCAGATGTTGAGCCCTACCAGAGGCATCAGGGGAAAAAACTTCCATGATACTCTCTTGATTTCCAAATATTTTTCTTTTATCAGAACAAACAAACAAAAAAGTGTAATTTGTCTTTTAATCCGTCCATCCAAATCCATTTCTTTTCTGACCAACATTATTGGTTTCAGACACTTTGTCAAAGAGACAGAAATTGAAAACATGGTAAGGACAATCTTCTTTGTGCCATTGACCAAAGACATTCTGCTATTTGTTGGTAGGCAAACCGCAGACTATCCTTGCAGAATATTCCCTTCAGTTTTCTGTGGAATGAAAGATTCAGATGGCCCTCACTGCCTTGAGTCCCTTGAAAGATCCAAACAGTGATTTCCAATTCCTATCTTATCTTATAATACACATTAGGATCATACAATAAGTGGAATAAAAGTTTCTGTGGAATAACTTGATTAGAGCACTTGGATTTTTTTTTTTTTCTTGTAAAAACTCATAGATTGTTAACTTGCTTTTTTAGAGTAAACTAACAAATGCATTCTCAGCTGAAATAGGAGATCACTCCAGACTGAACTTCTCCTGTGGGGAAAAGGTATCTCTGCCCTGGCAAACATTTTGAATCAGAAATCTCCTTAATAAGCCTTATTCTGATTTGTAAGACAATCTTCGACAGCCACAGAGTACCATTTGCTTTTGAAAGTATGTCAAACACTTGACAACTTCATCCCACTTCAGCCTGATTTTCCTCCCAGTAGACTTCACAAGCCTTTGCTGTTGCCCAAGTGCCGAGAAGGACCCACAGAAAATCGGTTGTGTTGCTCCACCTCTATCCAGGACAGAGCCAAGAGCACACCCCAGGCTGCACTCTGAGCAGGGCCACAGGTCCTTGCCATAGGGAGGATGGGTTTTGAAGGGAAGGAAAGGCACTTTGTCCCCAAGCAATTTCTATTTTATTCACAGACTAGGTTAAAATAGCACAGATAATCTTCCTTCTACCTCTGCCTTTGGCAAATAGAGGCTACACGAAGAATATTTAAGACTTCTCAAGTGTTCATTCAGCAGTGGTTTAAACAACCATTTTGCTTCATCTATTAAGTCTGGACAAAATGGATTTTATATATATATATATATATTTGTAAGTGTATTTAGGAGGTAGCAGGATTCCATGGTTGTTCAAGTGGAGAACATATGCAAGTACAAACCATCCCAGGATGGTATGCACACTGTTGAAAGAGAAAAAGACACATCTGGATTGGCCTAATATCAGATAAAAACAGACCAGGACAAAGAACTGTATTATGCACTGCCTTGTCTCCAGCTGAGGTGGAGAGCAGATGCACAAGGACAGGACAAATATACACTGCTAGCTTCACAGAGAACTGCCTATGGTCTGCAGCTGTGGGACTTTCCAAGACTGAGGTGGTATCCAAGAATCCTCGATGGGTCTTCTGATACAGTAAATTTGTTCACAGGGTGCTGAGAAAACACCAAAATTTGTTTACACTGATTTTAGTGCAGATCTGAATGTGCACTTGTTCAGTGAATGGAAAATTCCTGCAGTGGCCTCAAACACTGTTGATATTGCTACAGGGGGAAAAGAATGCAACACTAGTGAAGCAGCATGTCACAACCCTAAAAAGGTAGGGTATAAGTCAAATTAATTTCCTTCCAATAAACTTTATAGGAAGGTATTAGAGACTCTGGGAATAGCCCAAGAGGTAAATTACTACTTTGGGGAGGATAATGTAAAGACTCCTATTACAATCCTAGGGCATTAAGACCCAAGATTTTCACTGCCATTTGGACTCTTGGCAGCATAAAGAATATCGAGTGTTGTACACAAAGGTTTTGGAGACTTGGTTTCAGATCAGCAGGGAGAAATTAACACCTTTGTTCCCACCTCCCCCCCCCACACTGATGCTCATGTTGCTGAAGTTGCTTGCTCTGGGCACTGACTATGTTTTTCTATTTGCATTCCCCCCAAATCTCCCCCAAACCGATACCTTATGAGCTGGCTTTCAAGATATAAATTCCTTAGTGTACTCTTATCCAGACTGGGGTATGGCCCTTTTCCCACCTGAGATACAGATTTAAATTAGGTTGAAGTTACAAGTGAAGAGAACACTCAGTTGAAAGTACTGATCATTTCTGGCTTTGCAAAGCTTATTACAACGGTAAAGTTTGCTAGTGTGGAACAGAAGCACCTCCTTGACAAGGACCTGCTCCTCTTATGCCCAGATTTAATCATCACTCATCTAACATGACAAAGATCCACAAATGAAACTCTGTCAGCCTTGTGTTCCACTCTGAGTTCACAGAGACAAAATTCAGCAGTATTATTTACCCCGGAGTAGTAGTTCAGTTGCAAAAGCAACTTCTTAGACCAGACCACTGAAGAGAGAGCCATTCTGAAACAATCCCTCCCTTTTTTGTGGCTAACACATTGATTGCTCTGGAGAAAGTCTCGTGGAAAAAAGCCACATTTCAGCATTTGAGATGGGACACACTTGCCCTACACGAGGGAGGATGTGCAAAGCTAAGACACCCTATCTCCCTGCAGGATAGTTTCTTCAGATGGTTGGCAGAGGAGCTAAAAAGATAAACTCTGGAAAAGTCTCTGACAGTTCTGTCTCACGTAGAGAATCACTGCATGGCCCAGTCCCAGCAGCATCTAAATGAAGGGATGGAGAGAAGACTGCAGATGTGTGACTGCACCCTATGAAGTGGGAACACAGCAAAGACCTTTCAATGCTGGAGGAAGGAGACATTTCCCTCCAGGCTCTTTACACTCCAGCCAGTCCACATCCAAGTTTGGCACTTACTAATGCATTGGTTTATCTAGCAAAGAACATCCTTACCCTTTAAGGATGCTTAAGCAGAAGACAGTAAGTAATGTAGACTGAGGGTCTTTAGCAGGCAAAGTAACTCCCCATAAAAGCCATCACTGTCTTATCCAAGTAGATCTGGAGCAGCTAAAAGTGACATTGCTCATATGACATATTAATAGACCTGCTGTATTATGAGTGTGGTTTTACCTTACTAGAAACAGTGCAACCACAGAACTTCCAGAGATAACATTTCTTCAGGGGAAAAGAAAAAAAAAAAATCCTATTTAGCACTGATATTTTATCATGGTCAGGCAGGCTTATCTGTGTTTTTGCATATACTTTCTACTCATGAGGCTTTTTAAATTAATCCCCATAAATCTTAAGATGGTGGAGCCCTGTGTACACCACAATCTAGTGCACACTCTCTCCACTCTTTCACAAGATCATAGACACAGCAGCCAACCTGAGCCCTTCAAATAAACAGCAAGAGAAACTCGTAGACTTGTCTCTGGGGCTGCTGGCACACACGTGCTCCGTGACAGCTCACTCAGCACAAACTAATCTAGGAAAGATTCGGGTCAACCTGACCTGAAATGGAGCTTAATTGGGTTAGTACAACCAGGTCTAGAGTATCTCATTGCCATGGTCTGATTCACCCCATTAAAAACAGAATGAAAAAGCCACTAGCAACAAATACTGGCATTATGCTGCTTAAGATTTTTCTTTTTTTTTTTTTTTACAACTGGAATCAAGTTCTCACAACTCAGCATAATATAATAGTTAAAGGAACACAAATAGATCCAGAGGGTCAGAACGTGGTCACAGTTTACATACTCATGAGGCAGCTTCAGGACCAAGTTGTGTGCAAGCCAGAATTCCAGGAATTAGTTATCTGAATTGTATTACAGATGCTCTTTCCATAGTTCACCTTACTCAAAGGTGAAAAAAATCTTCTCCTTTTACAGGGGACGTTGAGTCCATGCCAAACCACAGTAAGAATGAAAGAGAGGAAGACCAGGAGGCTTTTTTCCTTGGTGGTGGATTACCACTACTACAGATGCTTAAGACAAAAATAACAATCACTAAAATAATACATTACTTTAAAAGCCATCAGAATTGCTTTATATTTCCAAGCTGGATACTTTTCTGCTGCATTGGGTAGAACTAATCACATCTGTACTTTTTCATAATACAAGACAGGAGGGTGCCATATAGGAGTCTCATCCACACTAGCATGGAAGGGAAAGCAAGAGAACTCCCTAATAAAAGGGGGCAAAGCAGACAGGAAAGGATGTCCACAGTAATTCATCAACTTCCCCCAACTCTCTATGGGCCTTACCCCAGAGGAATTCCCACAGAAATTATTGCCAAGTCACCTAGGATATTCATTTCAAATTTCTCTTGAGGAGAACACTAAGAAGAAAAAGCTTTTCCCAGAGACACAGTTACTTGCTCATGGTTTCCAGAGAGGTTCCATTCAAAATGCTCTGTTTATTAATAAATGCTCTCCTGCAAGTGAGCAGGATTTATATTGAAAAAAATAGTATGTATTTCCATTTTGCCAACTTCCCTTGTAAAGAAGGAATGCACTGTCTACACAAAACATTGCTTAAATGCGTGTTATTTTTCCATATATCTCCCACCGAGTGGTTTTTTAAGTGGTTTCCATTTTATCTAGTATTGCTATCCAAGTCAGCAATTTAGCAGTAAAGTCGGATGAAAAGCAGATATCAGTAGCTAACTATAAAAGTCCAACACCCTAATTCTGCAGGAAAAACTAAGACATTTAAGCAAAACCACTCAGATAATAGGCAGAAGCTTTTAAAAACCTCAGTAATTCCACATATTCACAATTCAACGCTGCTTCCTATCAAAAAAGTAACAAGGTCAACTGGCTCCCTCAGCTGTAGTCAAGCAATGCTGAACAGTTCACAATTTGGCCCACTTTTAATCAATACAAACAAACAGTCCCACTCACTTAGAAATTTATTAACTCCGATCAATATATTTCATACAACAGCTGCACAAAATCGATGAACGACGCAACCTATACAGAACATTGCAAATATTTGCTCATTAGGAAATTACTGTTGCTTCCTCTTTTCTTTCCAAAAGATAACAATATTGCAAAACATCACTTAGCCAAGTATTCTGATGCTAAAGGTGCACCAGTTGTATGTACACAGCAGATTACTGGACACTCCAAAATTGAAGGGGAATCAGTTCCAGATGTTTTCTGCTGATTAAATTCAGCCCAAGCAAGGTTAAGTAAATGACAAGCAGCTGCTTTTCTTTTTTGCCATAGTCACGAAAAGCACTCTCAAGGGTTCTGACTAACTCTAACTGGCAGACTCCTGGTACAGCACCTATTTTCCTAGCTTTTCATTTCATGACTAACACAGACTGTGGACGGTCTTCAGAGCAACTAATTCTCTTCACCCCCAGTCTGTCAGATCTTATGCAGACAGGAATTAAAAGGAAGAAGCTCAAAAACAATAATAATAAAAATCTTCTCTAACCCAGTGGTGTAAATCCTAAACCACAGCCACTCTCACTGTACACACTGCTTTCTATTGAAGGGAGTAGGAATAAAACATGAAAGTGTTAAAGTGTCACTAAAGCAGATCATGGCTCAGTACCAACACTGGCATCACCTTCATGCCCCATCACTCCATTTCACAAAGGGCAGAAAAGTCTTTACCATGTACAGAGGTTGAAACAAGGTTTTTGTTAGACTTCTCTCCTTCTATTTATACTCAGACATACAGAGATTTTTGCACACCTGACAGGGTTAAACTGAAATCAAGATGTTCAAGTCCCTTGTGCATTTATCCTCAGGCAGACTGACAGGTCAGATTTTCCATCACAACATTTATTCCGAGTGGTGCAAGGAAGAGTTTCCGAAGCACAGAACTTCCAAACACTTTCCAAGGCAAATATTCCCGTGGATTTGTGGTTGGGGAAATCAGCATATATACCTGTGTATCAAAATTATTTCCCAAGCATTTTCTGTGAGACTGCAAACAGCATGCTACGTAAAGAGACGTATCAAACAAAGCAAAGTTGTTTACAGAGAGGCTAACACCTGGCTATTTAAAAAGGGAGCAAAACAAACAAATCAACCAAAAAAAAAAAAAAGGTACACTCAGTCTTCTCCATTTTTTAACTAATGGTTGGTGATGCATATATATATATAGACATCACCCATCTCCCCAAAAGGCCAGTGTTTATTTTGCTTCTAATTATGGAATCCTTTCAGCTTTCCCAGCTGACATACAAGTTAAGTAAGTAAAATGCATACTTTTCAAGACATTAATTCACTTATTTAAAACGAAGTGTATTTTAAAGGACTAGTAAAAGTATATTTACTACTCCAACATTTAAGTAAAACCAGTTTAAAATGTCATAATTTTTTTAATGTGATGCCCCAATCTCCCACAATAATGTTTTGTCATTTCCATCAGAAAGAACAAATTTTTTGCGGCTGAAAAGTAGCTTTACATTCTAGATTAAATCACATCATCTTTTCCCCACGGAGCATTCAGTACATTTTCCACAAAAAAATCAGCTTCTCCTCTTGCAAAAGCTGACATTCCTGATTACCACTCCTCCTTGTTTATGCTAACGATAAACAAATGTGCAGGCCTGTGTTTAATCCTGCACTGACTAATGGCATTCTCCACTTCTGCGCTGCTGTGTCAGCCTAAAAGCACTTCATGAACAATTAAGACCCACAATATCTCTGTGACAGAGGCAAGGCTTATATTCGTTTAACAGATGATGCAGCCGAAGCACAGTGAGTTAATTGTCCGCCCAAGGTCACACGGCGAATCAGTAACAGAGCTCTGGTGGAATCCAGGAACACTGACTCATGCAGCCCTCCCTCCTCAGCAGGAGTCGAGCCTTTGACACACAGCCTCGACACCAAAACAGGGTTTCCATCACAGCCTAACAGCCCACTGTGACATGCTGGAGCTTTGTCACTGTCTGGCGTTCTCACTTTCACAGTTTCTTCAGCTGCCTCTGCTTCTTCGGTGGAAAAGGACAAAGCTGACAGTTTTTGGCTTTGAGAAACCAGAACACACGCAAAAAGAGAGGAAACACAAAAAGTTATCCTTATTCCCATCTGTGAGATGAAGTACCTGCTGCTCACCTTCAGTGAGAAGACACCACGTTGGCTCAAAAATGCCTTCACTTCCATACAGTCACTAGGGAGCTGCAGTGGAAAACCTCCCTGTCTACAGCACTACAACATGCATGTCACCACTGTCCTAAATGCTTGCTGGAGGTCCCCCTGCCTCCCATTTCCCTTTTCTCATGCACTGAATTGCGTGGAGATGTACCTTGCACTTTGAAATTAAGTTTCTGGTGTTGGAAGTTTGGTCTTTGGCACATAAGACCACATATTCTACACCTTAAACCACACTGGAGTGAGACTGTGTGAGGCTCTCAAACCTTTAACAAGAGATTAAATTCCTCAATTAAATTGAGGAATGTTCAAATTGTGTAGCACGCTCTTATCAGTGGTTTTAAAAGTAAATTTCATAGACTGTTTTCCCAGACAATCTTCATTTATGTCTTAGCTCCCCATTCCCTGCTGCACAATCTGCATGACAATTTTTAATATCAAAGATACTTGGCTAATTAGAAAATCTTAACCAGGGTTCAAGCTCTCCATAGAAAGGGAAACCTTAAATCCAAAATTTTCTTTTTTCCTGCTCTCCTACTTTTGCTTGTCCAAAATGATTTGGATCATGGAATCTCGAGCAGGGCAGGTGCTGCTGTGCAATGCTGGGCTGGCTCTGCCTACAAGGGCTGACTTGAGCCCAGCACATCCCTCAGGGCTAAGTGGTGAGTTATTTCTTCCACACTGTGGCATCATGTACCATAAACAGCTGGTTAATAGAAAAGAGATCAAGCCAAGCAGCTGCTTGATATCAAGAGCGTGGAGACAGATCACTGCAGGGAAATAGTGACACGGGATTAGTGGGGAACGCAAGGCAGGAGCCAATTGCACAGGCACCCACAGGCTCTCTTCCAAAGTGCTCTCAGCCACTTCTAGGTCAATACCAACTGCATACTGAATAAAAATTCCACTCTAATCCATGATCTGGCCCACTGATAGGCTTATTTGATAGCACCAAGCAGCAAAAACCTCTTGAAATAAATGTGTTTGTCATTTCAACAGTGAACCATTGGTAAATTTTATTTTTTTTTTAAGTACCACATTCTAACAAGTTTCATCTGTCTTACAGTAGCCTAAGCTAGCTTTCTAGGCTGTAATCCAGAGACTGTGTTCATGCACATACAAAGATGATACAGACTCAAATCAGTATGGAAACTGTCTTCTGCTTCTCTCCTGCTTCTAATGCACATTGTCACAGACGAAAAAAAAACCCAATCTGAAATAATTACTCTTGACCAATTCATGTTCCCTGGTACTTATTTCCTTCTGACTGGTTTATGTTGGAATTTTTTATTTTTTTTAATTATTTTTTTTGTTTATTTTTTCGTTGTTGTTGGGTTTTTCATTTGTTTGATTTCCTTTTCTTTCTTTTTGTGTGTGTGTGTTTGTATTTGTTTTTTTCTTTTTAAATTCCTCTTTTTCTTGGAGCCCTGTCCCAGAATTGAATACCTTCAGGGATTGTTCCCACATAAAAGGTGGCAGAAGAGAAAGCTGTTGATGGACTTCACTTCTCCTGGGCAGCCTATCATCTGTACATCCAACACAGGGGTTCAGTGCTTTCCCTTACAAGGAAAGGTACTCTCATCCTCTCCTGAAATTCAGAGCCCAGACCCAAAACTGAAAACACCTCATGGCTGCTCCTGACAGAGGGTGATTGCACCTTTAGTTGTCAAGGAAAGCAACTTCATCCCATGGCTCACCATGCCAGAACACCTCCAGTGCCTTCATCCCACTTCACTTACTGTGTTCCACGCTCATATTAATTAAAGAAACACCCTAGAAGCTGCTCATACAACCACCAGTTGCATCTTCCCTGACACTCCACACTGACTCACCTCCTCCAGTGCTCTGCTCCCCTCTCCTGAGCTGCCCTTTGGCACGTGGCTCATCCCTCGGCGTCTTTCTTGACATGTGCTGAACTCCAGACTCCGGCACACACAAGATGCTCCCCCAAACTCTTACTGGATAATCTCAGCGCTGGCCCTTGATAGACCAACTCAGCCACTTGCCCTCCAGCAGGGACGCCACGCAGCCTCTGGAAGATAAAGCTTCTTCCCACGGCAAGACCCGCCCCATCATCATCCTCACTGGTCCCACCTGGGGCTGCCCCGGCCCCATCATCATCCTCACTGGCCACACCTGGGGCTGCCCCGGCCCCATCATCATCATCCTCACTGGCCACACCTGGGGCTGCCCCGGCCCCATCATCATCATCCTCACTGGTCCCACCTGGGGCTGCCCCAGGCAGGAGCAGAACAGCACGTCCCCCTGCTCACAGCCCCCACCTCTGCACCTGGAGGAAAGGGAAGGGGGAACGTTGCACGAGGGATGAGGGAGGCACACAAAAAAGATGTTAAGAAGGTGGTCCTTTCTAAAAACGGGGTTTTAACACCCTTCTCTGGCAGAGACATTTACACTTACACAGCTACTTAGTTACATAGGTAATAGATATATTTCACATGCTTATCTATTTTCACTTAGATCTATTTAGAAATAGACACGCTTACATAGATATGATTTTATAATTGTATAGCTTATCTATTCAGCCTTATCTCATGCTTTTATGTTTACACTTATGTATCTGTTTAGCCTGTCTGCTTACACTTGAATTTAGATTATGTATTAACACCTATTGTATAGAAAATCTATTTAGACTAGATATCTGTTTAGACTTCAATGTTTACACTTACATCTAATTACTGTGTAATTACTCTGTAATACACAGATCTAATTACAGCGTTACTTTTCAGTGAAAACAAAAAAAATTATTAACTGCCTTCTGACGTTGCTGTCTTCACACCTTATGGTTAGTAATTGGGTTAAACTTCCACTCTGCATAGATTTTCATCTCAAGTTTAGGCTGTTAAGAAAAAACTCACAATTTACCCAGATTTTTCTCATCTTTTCTATGTTTTGCAAAAAGTTGTAGCTCGGGATATTTATGTGAATCCACTAAGGAGCTCTTACATCTCCTGAATTATTCTGTGTTGACTTAGCACTGCTAGTGACAGAACCTGAGGTTCATACTGAGTTTGCAAGACCTCAGGAATAAAACTTCTCCAGCCTGCTCTGTCCAGACTTTCCCTGGCCTGACATGAAGTGATTTCACTGTGACAGCAGTTTTCTAATTGAGCAGGTGTCTGTATCTAGCTTGCTTTACTTCTGTTTATCTTTGTGTTGCACAACCATGCTTCCCTATCTCCAGCAGTTATTTTAGTAGGATGAGATATTTACAGCTAAATAATGACATAGTTTACAGAAATACACGGTGGGTGGAATATCAGAGGCCTTGAGAAGTAGGAACACAGGATGCAGTGTATGAGAACAGGCATGAGATAAGAGATGGGACACAGGCTTGGCACTGGAGACCCCACAGCTATAAACAATTCACTAATGGTCGGTTAAAACAAAAATGCAGTCCTGGAGCAGGACAAAACTGGTTTTAAGGGCAACGGAGAACAAAGAAATACTATTTCACACACATAAAAAACATATATAGTAAATTCAGCTAAAACCTAGAGCTGCACAGCAATGAAAAAAATATGTAAAAGTGTGTTAGGGAACATTTTTAAGTGATCCTAAGTGGATCCCAGGAGAGAAAGGAGAAACTGTCACCACAAACTTCATATTCCTCCCTGTTAAGGACACGAGATTTCAACAACTCATTGTACCACTTCCCTTGCTCTGCCTGCAGCAAGTGATACCTCAGGAACTGGAGGAGCATAAATACTAGGAAAACAGACAGAAATTACAATTAAACCTGTAAACCCTACTTTTTATTTTTACTATTATTGCAACTTTTTAATTACAGGGAAGAAAAACCATATTGCATTTTATTCTTTTTTGGTAACAATTAGATCTGGACTAATAGTGATTAGACCAAGATTTCAGTTATTCTAGCATTAAATTCTCATTCTACTTTTATACCATGTGCATACTCTTATATATAAGGACAACTTTGAGTATAACACTTCTTAATCTTGCTTTCTGCCATACCTTATCCATTAGCTTTGACTGTCCATTCTTGAAGTCCAATAACCCCGTTTCATTTCTGTGTTTTTCCCAAGGCTGGCCAAGTCAGTTGTTTCGTGGTACTGTCCAACCTTCTGGACCAAGGCTGCAGAGGACCTAGCTCAGAAATAGGTTCTCCCACTACAGATATCAGGAAAAGCACACGAGGTCCTGTGTTGTGAGAAGAACCTGCTGGTTGCTCAAACATAACAAAAGAGAAACCTATTTCTTGACTTCATTTCCAAGAGTAGAACTCTCCCTTGACACCCCAATGACAGGGCCTTGGATTTTTTTGCCTTCCTTCTCTGGCCCAGAGACTTACACAGCAAGACTGTGTATTCTGGATCCAAGAGCAAAAACTACCAGGGCCACATCAGTCCCATGAAACAGCTAACCAAAAACTTTACAATTTAATTTCATTTTAAAAAGCTGCCTCTTTTATTATTATTATTATCATTACTCAGCATGTTGACTCATATATAATTTATTTGCTTCTGTAATTTTCTACCTTTTTAATGTTTTAACAGTTACCTGAAATATTCATTTTGGCAGCAAAACATCTATTCTGGGGTATGCCCTCTTTTGCAACTCATAATTATTTTTTTCTCACTGCTGTGCTGATATATTGTCTAGAAAACGTTTGAGGGAGCTGCAAATACCTTCTCTGACTATGCACTCCCATGGTCTTGGGGAACATCTGGTACAAAGTCCCTGCTCGAGTCTGGTGTGACCAGTGATGCAAACCCTGGTGTTAAATCAAGCACAACGGGGAGCTGAGCAAGTGCAGAACAAAAATAAATTTTTAAACCTCAAAAGCTGCCAGATTTAATCAGAAGTAAGAGTGATTTTGGCCGAGGCAGCTGTTCTCTTCCTCCGTCTGCCCTCACACCATCCCCCACCCCCGGTCCTGCCATCCACTCCGGCCATGCAAGATAAACCACAGAATCCGCTGCCTGTTCTCCCTCAGAACAGCCAGGGCTGGAGCAGGACAGACTGAACACTTTCTGGTAAAGGCAAAGAGGTGTTTCCACAGCTCTTACAGGAAAGGACCATTAGTACAAGCACTGAGCTGACTGACAAGTGCAGAAGTTGAACAGCTGTAGGCTGAACACAAATTCTTGCTGCAAAGCCACCAGCATCTGCTAAACTCACCTTCCTAAGAGCATGATGTCTTTCAGAAGCAAGGTATCTGGATACCCTCTCTTGCTGATTTGGAGCATTGTCACTATATTTACGCTTTTCTGACTTACTGACAGTTATGCACACCCTCAAAAACTTCGGTGTTTGCTTTATTCTGGTAATTTTAGCCATACGTTTCTTCCTCACCTTTCCCTCAGCTTGTCAGCGCTGGAATCTACGAATCCACTCCATTTAAATTGTTTGCTTCTTTATATGTACTGCAGATTGTGATCCATCTACACCATTAAGGGAAAGCAGCCCTTTTTCCCAAAGGGGAAATGCAACCAGTTTCTAGGAACAACCAGCAGTTGTTCTAGATAGGTGAATGCTGGAATGTCAGCATCCAAACTAGCATCACAGACAGAATAAATCAACACTAACAGCATCACACACTTTATATGAGAGGGCTTACAAAGTTAAGGGGGGAAGGGGTCATAGAAAATTACAATTCTCTCCCCCTTCCTGGTAAAAAGTTACTCCTGTGAAGTTTTGCTTTAAACTGCACATACATCAGCATACAAGAAACTCCAAAATGCAAACAGAAAAGCACAGTGATAAATAGGGAAATTTATTTTTAGCCCAGCAGAGATTTATCACTGTGAGAGTCTTGTGACTTTGACAAATTTAACAATAATGAGCTGTGTATACAACCTACAATAGCTGACAGCAAATAATATATTCCATCTGCTGGAGCTGTCCCAGGAGGCTGATGTTCAAGGTCTAAAAACGTTTAAATTTCTATAATTTTTTCCTCCCTAATAAAAAGCATTATGAAATAGCTATTTGGTTCATTTTGTGAAGCATACATTACAGTGAAGAGCTGTTATTTGAAGAGGAAGCTCAAAATACATTTAGAAAAAATCCAGTTACACCAAAATTTTATTTTTCCTTCTGTAAGGATCGGTCTGTGTGACCTGCCACTCACAACTATTATTGTGGAAGGTTCCAGCCTTTCCATGTCTGTAAGAATGGTCAAGTTCTTAGTGTTGCAGAGCACACTAAATTAGTCACACCCCAAACCCCATGCATGGTGCAGAAATCAGGGGCTGTTTTCCTGTTAGGTTAGCAAGCATTTGTTTCAAAGTTCCATCGTTTCTGGTGAGCAAAGATTTTATTTCTATATTTTGCACTATCCACTACCTGTTTTTTATTCCACATACACAAGTAACTCATAATATACACGATCAACATTCTTCCCAAGATTTCCCTTTTCTAAAACCTTCTTTGTATAAAAAAAGGAAAGCATTTTTGCCCAGCTTGGAAATATGTGCCTCCTAAGCAAGTTTTGAGCAAGCTAAGTGGATGCTGGGTGGACACGGAGACATGAACAAGATTTCAGAAGAAAAATTTTATTTGCATGGGAAAAGGTGCACACACATAATAAAATTCCTGAATTAAGGTAAATTTATCCTTAATAAAGGATATTTTAAGTACGTTTCTATCTATTTCTGCATGGAAACGAGGAATTTTCTGTTGTCTGCACTTACAGGCATTTGTTTCATGCCTTCCTACAGTCCTTCTCACATCTGACCCCAGCAGCAGAATACAAGAGGTGTTTTAAAGCAACAGCTCTGCTTCTCCTAGTGAAAAGTGATATAGCAGATATGATCTAATTAAACATCTAAGTTCACCATCATCTGTAAAATATCCAGCCCCCACAACCAATGAATAAAATATTCCACTACAGCAACACTCAAACAGAAGCTATCCTGGCTCTTTTCAATTACCTTCTTTATTATTATTATTTTCTCTGCATTTTCTACTTTCAGCTTTTTCGAGAGGAAAAAAAAAATAACCCTATATACAGGCTTGAAGCCTAATAATTCCCATTTCCAAGAGTAGAAGCCTATTAATTCTGGCAAGGAAAACTTCACTGAGAGAAATCAGGTTTAAACTCTTTTAGAGGTGTCAAGAACCTTCAGTCAGTTGAGCAATTGAGTTTGCCAACTACATTCCTGGAAGCTTTGCAACAGAAGGAATGAATCAGAAAAATCAAATTAAGTGTGATTTACCCCTGACACTGGCTAAGGCAAAACGTGAAAGAAAATGAAAAATAGATAAAACTTAATCAGTAAGGGAATAATATGCTTGGCTGTCTCTCAGAATAAGTTAGACCAGCTGAAAAGTACAACAAGAAAACATTTTCAGAATAAGGGGGATAAATCCTTTCATTTTCTGTTACCAAGCTGTCAGGCAGAAAGAGATACAGGCTTGTCTTTTTACCCCCTTTCCTGTGATGAAGAGTCTTGCTCAGATTAATTGTGACCATTCAGTGAACAATGTTTTAGCTAATAAACATGCACTGGCACAGTCCTGAATGCAGCCAGCGTAGTCCTCAACATCTTAGTGGTCTACAGTGCTGATACAAGTTACACAACACTTTGCTCCTTCTGTCCAGCACTGACTGATACCAAAATATCAAAATATACTCAGTGAAATCTGCTATTACTTGGTCAGCAAGGGAAGCTGCACTGCTCCAATAAACAGCATTCTGAGACATGGAGTTCATAAATATCACACCCTTCATCCCCTTTCCCAGAACCCACAAAAGCACTGCAAGTGCCAAACAACAATCCAAACACCAAAAAAGCCACCTGACCTCAAAGTAACAGGTTAGAAATGTACATCAGAGCATAAAACACGAGGCAGAGCACGAGGGGGAATGAAAACCTCCATCAGTGGAAGGAAAGTTTTGTGTCAGCTTCAACGTGATGTAAGAGCAGCAATTTTTATACAGAGTTGATGTTCATGTTTATCAAAGGCAGATGAAAACCTAACTCAAATCATGACATAACAGCCCCTAGACTAGGGCCAGCATCTCTGGATGTCTCAGTAAACTTGGCAAGGCTTTGTGTGCCTCTAGGTATGGAACATAACTCAGACTGCAAGGAGACATTCTCCCTTTTAGCAGATCCAGAACAGATCCCCAACCCCATCAGACAAAGGACATCAACACAGAAGTGGAAAAACTAACTTTCCAGAAAACCTTCTTTTATAGTAAACAATACCATTTTGTATGCACATTTCCACTACAAACTTAATTAAAAATAAGAATTTTACAATCAAAGCAAGTATCTTAACACTGAAGTTCAATTAGTTTTCAGGTTGAAATACACCCATCGTTTATAGAAACATACAATATTTTAAATGAAGCAAGAAATAAATCCCATTTATAAAAACCTCTTGGTTGGAAATACTTAGCTGTTCCTATCACAATTTGTTTGCACAGTGTTCAAGAGGGTGCTGTAAAAAAAGTGAAAAATACTTTTCCTGGTTTATTTTTCCTTCCTTCCGATTCTCTGTGAGATAAAGTTTAAAGGTGGGGCAGATTTGAGGAATCTTTCCACACACCTCTGAAATAATTCAGAAAAGGAGACTTAACAATATAGCCGACATTTTAATTGATTTAAATTTGGCAAATAAAGAAAGGTCTTGATATTCACACTGTATGAATCTAAATTTGTGTATTCCCACTTTTGTTATGCAATCACTGGTTGGAGGCATCTTGCTTTACTGATTAGCTTATTTTGTCACAGAAGTTTTCCCTTCAGCAAGTCAATTATTTTTAACATTGTCTCTTAAAAAAAAAAAAAAAAAAGCTAAACTCAATGGAAGCAAATTACCTCTGGGTTCATCAATGTAGAAAGACACATCTTTTTTGTCCTCATGTTCATCAACGTGATCATAAGTGATCTGTGGAACAGACAAGGCATTTTCTCCTGGGTTTATTGCCGGTGCAGAACCATTACCACATCCTAGCTTTCCTTTTCTTTTGTATCTTCTAGCCTGGAATGATATCAGAAGATATTACCAAACACAGACAAGTACACATGTGAGCTTCACTATGCAGTAAATTCACCTGAGGTCATATGTTTTTTTCATTTAAAAAATGAAATTGAAATTCAGTGAAAGGGTTAGAACCTTTGTTTTCCAAATGTCTGATTCTGAATTATCAACTACGATCTGGTAGGAATTTGATTCTGAGGAGAAGATGGCCAGCACATTTTGAAAAATTAGGTCTGAAGTACCAAAACTCAAGGCATACAAAACCCTAATCACTTTAGTATACGTCAGCCTGGCTGTAATATCTTTCTGAAGCTTTAATTAAACACACCCATAGACTCTGAACTGTGAACTAGGCCCCTGGGCAACAGGCATCAGTGGCATTTCGCTGCCTAAAACCAGACTCCTGACATCATCTGAGAAACCCTGCTGCAGACCTCTGCCTGCCTGGCAGGGCTGCCGAAGGCTGGGCAAGCTTGGCAGTGAAACTACAGCACTGTGTTTGGGCAATGCCACCTGTGTGGGCAAACACTGGTCCGCTTCACTGCACCCACAGCTCAGGAATTTGCCCTAATTTCTACACTCAGCCCTAAATAAAAGTACTGTGGAGTACTTCAGGAAAGCACAGCTACTTGTCAGCCACATGTTGAATGACAACATAAGTTTTTAAACTATCTTTCTCCTTTCTTTTTGTGTGAACTACTACGCAGAACGAACGCATCACTGCTTTACAGTAGCCTTTGAGAAACCAGGAGACTTCAAAGGGGATAAAACCGTGGAGAATTGGCACCTATCTGACCACCAAGCGAATTTAAAGTTAGAGGAGATTTGTCCCTCAGGGATATTTTTAAGGAAAACAGTCAAACATATTTCAGCCGTCCAGATTCTTCAGGCACTTCGCGAGGCTTTTGGCAAGTAATATTCCCCTGAAATCTAAAAGCAAGCAGAGAACCGAGCGAGCTGTGCCAACCCTCCCGTTACCTGCTTTCTCAGACTGGGGCTAGATGGCGCTGCTGGCTTTTTGGGATTTTGCACGGGGGGTGTAACGTAGATCCTCCACGTCGCCGTGGAACTGCAGGATTTCTCGGCTGCATAGCACCGCCACAGAGTCTGCAACGAAACCCCAGCCCAGCAACCTCACGGGACGAGCGGCCACTTAGGGCAGCCGAGTCACATCTTGCTGCAAATCAAACTGACAACAGAACCGTCCGTCGAGCTAAGGGGGCGGCTACACCACAGTACCATCACTGATAGAATACACTCCTCCCTCAGTATAACCGTGGGGAGCGTGGTTTGCACCAGGACAGCCCCACGCATTACACAGCGATCTTCAGGACACTTTGGTGCATCCCTGGATGCTGCAGCTTCCTTTTTTTCTTCCCTGTGCCACGTTCAATACTTGTGCACCATGTTACTGCATTCGTTTTATTATCATATACACTGTTATCCCAGGGCATTTTATATTATCATATAGACTGTTACCCCGGGGCATTTTACATTATCATACAGACTGTTACCCCGGGGCATTTTACATTATCATATAGACTGTTACCCCGGGG
>JAYRBT010000042.1:64401773-64442617 GCA_036023395.1 Myiotriccus ornatus | reverse complement strand
ATGGGGCAGCCACAGCTTCTCTGGGCAACCTGTGCCAGGGCCTCCCCACCCTCACAGGGAAGAATTTCTTCCTAATTTCACTCTAAACCTCCTCTCTCTCAGTATGAAGCCATTCCCCCTTGTCCTGTCACTCCAGGTCTTTGGAAATAGCCTCTCTCCATCTTCCTTGTGGGCTCCCTTCAGGTCCTGGAAGGTCACAATTAGGTCACCCCAAAGCTTCTCTTCTCCAGGCTGAGCGATTCCAACTCTCTCAGACATTCCTCATAGGAGAGGGGCTTCATCCCTTGGAGCATCTTGGTGGCCTTCTCTGGATGACCCCAACGGGTTGATGTCCCTCCTTTGTGTTTACAGACACACAAACACACACCTGGGGATGTGTGTGTGCATGTTCCGGAGCAACATCCAACCCTGCTATTTCCTATCAAAGGCACCAGTTACAAAAATGCCTAATTGTGCACCCAAGTCAGACAGATTCAAGTTCTACTTACCGCTGGCAGAGCAAAGAAAGAGATAGCAAATACTGAAAAACAGGAAGCTATTGTCTTCCCAATCCACGTCTGGGGAACTTTGTCTCCATAACCAATTGTTGTGACAGTTACCTAGGCCAGAAACAAACACCTGTTTCAGCGCCACAGGGGACCTTTTTCTTTCCAAAAAGCAGGGAAAAAGAGAAAGAAAGGGGAATTAATGAGAGAAGTATCAGGAGATAGGTATGAATGAGCAGTTTTGGGATATGGGAGTACCCTAAATATCACATTTATCCTGGTTTTACGTTCTCCAGACATTCACAGTTGACCACTGTTTTGGAGACACAACAGTTAAGCTAAAAGCACCTCTCTTGTAGGAAGATGCTGAGTTTAAGTAGAGACCCTGGGCATGGCTGGAGGCCCCTGGTGATGCTGGCCAGGGTCATTAGGGCAATTAGTGCCCTCGGGGCCTTGACAACACCCCTGGGTCATTAAGCACAAGCAAGGCACATGCTCACACAGATCTGCAGGGACTTGCTGAAGAGGGACTAAATCACTGTGGGGGTGACAGGCCACCCTCGGAAAATCACACAGGCAGGAGGACCTGAGCAGGATGGAGGTTTTGGGCTGATCCTGACAAACCCCAGCAGGAAGGAAGAGAATTCATTATGAGCCCAGCGGACAGAAAAGAGTTGGTGCCGGGCAGGGATCAGAGTTCAGGTGAAGGCTGGTCCACCAGAAGGGTCCATCAAGAAGGGCCAGCTGCTCCCCAGTGGAAGGGGATAACCAGCTGATCCCAGAGAGGATGCCCAGGCATGCCAAGGGAATCCCACATCCGGCCAGGCAGGGGCCACACCACTCCAGGCACAGACTCAGAGTGGGACTGAGACAGTGACTGTGTCCAGCAGAGAATCCCACTCACACAGCAATGCCCAGGTAGTGAGCTGTGTCTGAGGCTGAGATGGAAGCCAGCCCGTGCATCGAGATCCAGCTCACCAGAGCTGGGAACCAGCTCTCCTCCAGCACAGCTCAGGCAGCGAAAAAAAAAACAGGGCTGAGCTTAAATAAGTCATGAGAGTGTTGGGGTGATCCCTGGAGTGCCTGGCCAGAGCCATTAAGGCTTTTTAGTGTACTCAGAGCTCTGCTGCTGCCATAAAATGGTGTGAGAAATGCTGCTTGCACTCCCTGAGAAGTGAAAGGCTTCTGGTGAGGAAATGAAGAATTCTGTCACCAGTACTATCCGCTGGGGAGAACTTTAAATAGAAAAAATCCACTTCTATTTGGGAGCCCCAGCCCTAAACCTAGTCCCCCTCCCTTCATTTTGCCTTGAATGGTAGCAGAAATACAGCCAAAGCAGACTTAAAAGAATATGCAAATTTACAGTGACTACAAAAGAGCCTGCCTTTTATGGAAAAATTTGCTGACAAATGCTTAGATATTATGCAAAAATAGGCTTCTCAGAAGAAGCTATCAAGCAATAAAAGCATGAGAAGAATACACTTCCTCCTCCTCTCAGAGCAGTTCTACAGAGAGCTGGAAAAAATATTTGCAGGGATAAAATAACCAATTACTACCAAACTTATTTTTTCCAAGTCCAAAAAAAGTTAGGCTTGTGTTTATTCATCATAAATTTCTCCCTTGATGAAGTCCACTTTGTAGAATCTATACCCTTGAATGAACATTGTTATTTTGAAGTGTACACTGCTCTCAGCAGGAACTCTGTCCTGCCAGGTGTTTGTCCACATTTAATGTGGCTTGTGAAGTGACTCAGGAGCTGTGTACCACCAGCAGTAAAAACAGCTGAGTTTGCCAGTCCCCAAAATTAAACCAGGCTCCCCAAAATCCAACTTTGAAATGCAGTATGTGTTAGTGGGCAGTGCAGGAAGTCAAGGCAGTGTTTCTTTAACAGCACTTCAGCTCCTCAGTGCACCCAGATGACCCCTTAAAGCCTGTGATTTTTCCTTCCTTTTCCTCTCTTTTTTTTTTTCTTATGAAAGGCTTCTTGGTTTTTTGTGGGTGGTTTGTTTGGTTTGGTTTTTTTTCTTTTTTTCTTTTTTTTTTCTTGTTTTTTTTTTTTCTTTTCCAGCACTGAGGGCTTAAAAACAAACTGCAGTAAGGCTGAGCTGCCTTAGTGTTACTGTGGAAGACAGCATGAAAGCTGTAACCACAGAAAAGATGAATTTTCCATCTCTACAGCCAGCATTTGGCTGGCAGATTCCTGCAGGTGCCTGAACATGTCTCAGAAAGATTTTCCCTGGCTACCTTAAGAGGAGGCCTTCTTGGTAATCTAATTAGTACACAGAATACAGAAAGGATTATAAATAATGTAATTCTCTGGATTTGTTAACCACAACAGACTTCCTGCTTGTACATCCAGAAGTTATTAGTATCTCTGAGAAGAGAATACTGAATATCTGGGGTTTTTTTTGGAAAATGACACCTCCTTCGTAACATGGATTTATGGTGGCACATTCCAGCTGCTGTGCAGATGCTCTCACACAGGCTCTGAAAACATATCTGTACACAAAAGGGAAAAACTCCAGTTCAGTAGAAGTCAGCAGAGCTGCCCAGATGCTTTAAGACAGGCAGGTGTCCTGAAGTGTGAAGAGTCAGAACTGCACACCTCAAAAAAACACATACTAAATATAAAGGGGTTCAAACTGCTACCTCTGGCATGAAAATTTACTGCTGGAAATTCTGAGCAACTGATCCTAAGTACCTCTGCCAGTTAACACCAATTTACCGGAGCAACTATTTAATTCAAATTCAATGGTACGGAACGGTTGAGTTTTTTAGCAAGACCAGTAAGTGTTACCAGCAGCAAGAGGCAAGCGTGGCAGGGCCAACACAAGAGAAGTTTCACACATGCCCTTCTTCTTTCCTCAAGAAAAAGGACAGGAAAGCTGCTGTGACAGGGGTTGCAATTCTGGCAGCCTGACCATGCTGTTAGAAATGCTGCTGCGTGTGTTGTACATGTTGTAACTTCTGAAAGTGGCCTCACGTAAAATACAACAAGTCTTTGATATTTTATTGCAGTTTAACCCGTCTGCCTGCCAAATCTGGGTGAGACAACTTTGCATTGAACTGAAGCAGGTGAATGTAGTTAGCATCTCATTCCAACTCCCCTTCGTTCTTTATTTTCCTCTTTTCTTCACATTTAAACCTTTCAGGTCACTTGTATCGAGTTCAGCAAGCTTGCACTTTCTACTCAGAGCAAAATATTCCCCATAATACACTCTGTGGTTTTTGTCAGACTAGTAAGACTTTCAAATACTTGCTACCGGGATTTTTTTTTTTTGGTTTTTTTTCTTACGGTTTAGTTTTGAAAGGCAAAAGCGAAATCAAATTTCGCTGCCTGGTAACTCCACATCTGTGTTTCTACGTTACAGAAGGTCTGAAAAGAAAAAGAAACTGATTCACTTTGTCCTTTGTCACTGTTCCCAGCTGTGAACTGCACCTGCACCGTGACTCACTAAATGCTGAGGGGGCCTAGATGCCTGAAAAGCTTAAACAACAATTTGAACAGTGTTCTTCATGTGCCTCACACAGCTAGAGAAAGAGGAGCTGATTTTATCTTGCTGTTAACGCAAAACAAGCGAAAGTTTCGGAAAACGACAACAAAACCCACTGAACACTTTGAAACACAGATTCCAAGTCATCTGTCTCAACGAAGTAATAAACCACATTTTAAACTTGTCTGTTGGTCTTCATAACTGAATTCCTGTAATATTCCCAAAGTTCAAAATTCTCTTGTATAAACACATCCTGGCTTTTTTGACCTTATTCTTTTTTTTTTTTTTTCCACTCTTTACTCAAATCAGTGCTGTAGTTTCTAGGATTTAAAACTATTTTGTAATCCATAGCTAAGTATTCACTCATAAAGCAAGCTCTGGATAACTAGAGCTTAAAACAAACAAAACAAAACCAACCAACCAACCAAAAAAAAAAAAAAAAACACCAAAAAGGAAGGAAAGGAAGGTAGAAAAAAGCACACTGGGCTCACATGGAAGTTTTATTAATGCAGGGATAACCCACATATGAATATACATGGACAGAACTGGATGCTAAAAGTGAGAGCTAGTTCCCAAACTCACTGCTGGAAATCCTCTTTTTTTCCCCCACTGTACCTTGTTTCCCTCAGTTTGGTAAGTTCTTCTCCCCCTCCCTCCTCCCCAGAATTTAATTATATGTCTGACATTCTTTCTTGTATCCTTCTTAAAAGGCTGTTGAGCTTCCCTACAGAGAAACATTCTGCAAAGAAAGAAAGACCAGATTTTTTTAAAAACTATCACAACTTAACAGAAAACCTTATGCACTGTTTGCATACAGATTTGACTGGTAAGGACTTACCACACCCCACCAAAGGGCATCAGCGTAGCTGGAGAAACCTGTCTTTCCATCTTCATCAACTGCATCCTTCTCAGCAAGATAAACAAAATAGGACGAAAAAATTAACCCCAAGAATCCAATGTACAACGTGGTTATGAGCTCCTATCAAAAGAGAAAGCAAACAAGCACAGAAGGTTTACATAATGTAACCGTAAAACATTGTAAATATCTGGGGGCTTTCTTTGCATCACAGTAGAAAAATTAATATGTTATATTTCAGGTATAAAATTTGCCTCCAGTGAAACAGGTGGTACAGTAACTTGTTTTCTATTCATACCAGCCTGGAGAGTTCCAAAAGCCATCATTAATATGAGATCATTTGGGCAGCTAAATGTAGAGTGGGACATACACTCCTAATTATGCCTTGTGAATGGAAATCATTCCACTTAACTGTCCACTCAAAATACTAAATCTCTCAACATTTTAAAAATAGCAAAACAGATTTAGAAATGCGGTTTCTGAACAGAACACTGAAGTAACAGAGAAGAAACAACAACCATGTCATGTGATTGTGGGCACATCTAAGCAATGCACTTGTGTGTCTGATGCTTAGATTGCTTAAGATTAAATACTGATGCCTTAACACTTTCATGTTAAGATAAAATAATATCTGAAGATAAAATACGTCAGGCAGGTGTAACCTCTACTTCAATCCTGGAAAGCAAGGCTGGGGAAGTTTATTAGAAGAGACTTTTGTTAGGGGACGATGCAGTTCTTGTGAATATACAATTTTCTCTGCAGATTTTTGGACAGGAAATGATGTGACTGAGGTGCAGGATCCTTACAGACTCCAGGAAAAGTGTGCTGGTACATTTAAACAAGCCAAAACGTGTAGCGTCCCAGATGCAAAAACTTCTAAAGCTTTTAAAAAGCAGGGCTATGTTGAATTCAAATGAGATATTCACACACCCCTCAGGAAAATCCAGTATCTGGTTATGAGGGAAAAACCTCCTTATTTTAATTTCTTAAACATGCATCATTCCTATATTTTCTTTGCACATATTTAGCCATCTCTTTTTTATGAAACATTGTTGTACTACATCTTCATCGGCATCTTCCTTAAGCCTTCTCTTTCCATTTCTCTTTCCTTGCACCCAAACCAATAAGGAAATTAAAATACTTGCATAAGAAGAAGTTAAAATTGAAACCTGTCTAAGAAAGATTGCCTCTACTTCTAAATTATGGCAGGTTTTCAAACATTTCCTGCAATACTCTACCCATCTTTCTTAAACTGTTTGTGACGGACGGTTCAGTTTTATCATCAAACTTCCTTCAGATGTTCTTTTTTATTTTTTTTTTTGCCTTTTCACTTCCTTGTAAGAGCTTTCTGGGAAAAGGTATCCCTGGTATTTAGTAACTACATTCAGCAGCAGGAACTGTACATACTCTTCCTTCTCCTAAGCACTAATTAAAATCAAGGTTCAGCAAGTCTTTAAGCGATCTTGGCACAAAGCAAAGTAGGTGGTTTTCCTCCAATCATTTAATAATGACCTAAATAATGAATTTTGATAGCATTTAGGTTGGGGCAAGTCTTTTAATTCAAGCCTTATCTTTCTGCAGGCCTGTTTGCTAAACGAGGCAGCCGAAAGAGGAAATAAAACGTGGAGTTTCAGTAGTTCAGATTTCCAGGCGGGTCACCTTTACGTTCTCATCTTTATCTAATGCTAATGGGACACTGTGTGCTTACAGAGATGACTTCATGGCTTTGACAAGCTGCTTGTGTTAATGTACATAACTGACTATTTGCATTTCTGTAATTTTTCACAACTTTTTGACTTGCCTTCACGGTGTTTTCTCAGTGCAAGACGAAGCTGCAAAACACCTGAGACTGTAAGTTGTGTGATGCACAGGACACCACAGCAGAAATGGAGGCTAATTCTCGTTGCCTGCTTACACAGAAAACACTTTGCTTTCATCTTTAGTAGATTTGTGACTTCCTGCCACATCAACAGAAATCTCTTAGTTACACGTGGCACGTTGCTGACATCTCAGAGGTTAACAGATTTCACCTGTTACTGAGGAACATCCATCACTGCTTGCTTCCAGTTGTGTCTCAGAGGACAGAATTGGAGAGTGGATGATAATTGGAATACTTTTGTTTTAAGTGGCTTTTTGGGGAGCAGGCAGGAAAATATGCTTTTCAGAAGTGCCGTGCATAGACTTATGATGATCCTTTCAAAGTGGCGGAATTATCAACAGGACTACTCAGCTTATTTCACCACTGGTACCCCTCAGCTCCAGTGCTATTCATCCAAAGACTGAATTCTTTGTAAGTAAAGGCCAGATGAAAGTATAATTGCCTTAGACTTTTTCTAAATGTCACCACTCCGTGTTACATATGTGTAGGGAGACAAAGTAACACATGCCTATATTTAATTATAAGAATAATGACAGCATTCTCACACATACTGCATTTAATAAATAATAAAATAAAATAAATTTGAATCTTGAGGGAGTTGAGTCACCACAATTCTGAAAACTTAGATAGATCTGTATTTTCAGTTACAATAAGGACCACACAACATAAAGTTCAACACTTGGGAAAAATACAAGGAAACCCCAAATCTCAGCTCATTGGTAACTCCCTCCCAAAAGCAGTAGAAGATCTCACAAAATGAGATGAGTAATGAGAAAAAGTAAGCAAGAGGCTTCAAAGCTGAAGCCAGATTGGCTAATTCAGTTTTTCAGTAAGCTGCATGATCTCTCCATGTCTTTCCATCACCACATACCATACTGAATAATGTTTTGTTGCTTTTGGCGAGAAATCCTCCTATAAGCTCAACCTGCTGAAAATAGAAGAGCCAAACTGGGCCTGAGTGAGCTAATAAAGCTATATGTAAAATTCCAAAACACATGGAAATCATTGGTGACAACTTCACTACGCTCTTCTGGGCCCACAGAGGTGCAAATGCTTGCTATTTTAACAGGTCACAAAAAAAGTGGATTTATTTTCTCACATTGTTTAATGGTTATGGGCCCCATTTTTTCTGAAAGAGTATCTAACTCAAAAAATAGACGAGGGCTCTGTACTCTGCCAGCGAGGAAAAAGCAGCTGAGGTGTTTTTGTTTTGGTTTTGGTTTGTGTTGGGTTTTTTAAACAAAAATTTCTTTCAGGGACTGGACAGGAATAAAGGTTCCATTTTCCCTTCTGTTTGGTACCGTGCTGGAGTTTCAGCTACACTTGTCCAATGTCAATACAGAACTGCGTGTTTGATATTTTTTTTATTAATGTGTTAGTGGGTGATCTGCTTGGACAAGTGCTACAGATCTGTGGAGTTTTATTTATCATCATAATCACTTCTTTGGAGTAGCAGGATTTCAGGTGCGTTTACTCATAAATGCACTTCTCCAAGGATTTTTTTTTTTTTCCTTTTAAATCATTGAACTTATTTATGCTCGTGACATTTAAGATTTAAGTGTCATATTTTGGAGATAGTATTTCCTGATTCTTGACTACAACTCTGAACACCCACAGGAAAAAATTTTCTCCAACACCTCTGTAAGCAAATGTTGAGAAAGTGTATTTGGATATCAGCTCTGCCCTAGCTTGATATCCAGGCAATGTGAGCATAATAAATGGAGACCACACAGACTTGGAGCACTAAAAGTCATCCTGTTGTAGAGCATGAAAGGAGGCTTTGTACTGGAGCACTTTGGTGTGCATCACTACTGCACAGCCATCGTGACATAAAATTTCCTACAGTACTGGGGGGAAAAAATAAAGGGAAGACAATTGAGTTGTAGTATTAATCACTCGGGTTAAGCAACTCCCATTCTCTATCTCAGAATAAGTTTTTTAAACAGAAAATTTTAAAAATGTCTGTGTGAAAATCTGTAGCTGTTAGTCAGTACCTGGGGAACAAATCTACACCCCTAGAAGTCTGATGTGAAGATTAATAGCAGAGTGTTAGCCCTCCACAGCGTGGTATGATATGCAAAATTAAAAGGCTGATGCTGTAGGTTTCTGTTATATTGATAAAGCTAAGCAGGTTGAAGAGATTCCATGAAGACTCAAAAAGAAGCCTTCAACTAGAATTTTTTTTAAAGTCTGAAGAAAAACCTCTAAGTTTTTCCTGCTTAATGAACTTTTATACAGAACAATTGTTTCAAAGCTTTAACAGACACATAACTACTCATGGCCAAGTTTACCTCTGAGACTACACCCCTAAGAAAGCAACTTTTCTTGCATATTATCATAACATAGCTCACATTTATAGAATGCATTAGAAAACTCCTTATTCAGGCAGAGAAAATAGATTTAAATAATTGAGTTTCCCACTAGAATTTCTTTTTCCACAGAGCAACCAAGAAGGAATACATCTTCCATGAAGGCAGTGGACAATATCTGCAATATAAAAGGCAGCCCACATAGCTGCATTTAATAAATTATATTGAAGGATACCATCAAAGAGTACAGCAGTTCATTTCCAAAAAAAAAAACCCAAAACTGATGCTTATACTCTGTTATCCACTGTCCTGAATAGTTAAGAATAGTCTCCCATTTTAAAAGTAGAAACACATGATGGACTTTTAAAGTATTTTGATTCTTGCAACAGAGAAGTTCATTTAAACCAGGCTACGATTTGAAGTCCACAAAAGGAATTTACTAAAGTAAAAGTAAGGCCAAGTACCTGACGGTGTATGAAAACAACCGATCCCAAAAGTCTCCAGGTGCCCCCCTGTCGATCCACGTGGAGCATGCGAAGTATCTGGAGAAATCGGATGCCCCTGCAAGAACAACAGGGCATTAAATAAAGAATGCTGCTCTGTCCATCCACAGTTAACTGCGTTCACCAGCGTGCTGCCATGTTGGAGAGCTGTGACAGCAACGCCCCTGGCCAGGGTTGCATCTCAGATTTGAGGCATCTCAGTAGACTCTGTGTTTAGATTTCATTAGAGTCAAGTATATTCAGAAATACTGACTAGGAAAACAATTATTTAACAGAAAAAACAAAGAATCTCAGGGCAAAACTGCATATTTTGTATGATTCTGATTGTCAAATGCCTCCTTTCCAAGGAAAACCAGTGCTTCAAGCTTTCCTAACACAAGTAGGAGCAAATTGTTTTCTCTAATTGCCAAAAGCAGAATATGAATCAAACACGGTATCACTGAAGTCCTTGTTGTGTGAGTTACAGAAATAATCTAGTTGGAAAGAGATACAGTCCTATGTCTTTTTAGGACAATAAGTGAAACATAAACTCCATATATACTTTCAACTAAAGAAGAATAATTGTCCATGTGGTTCCTCAGTGTAATTACAAGGCTACCAAATACGTGAACAAAAATAGACTTACACAATGCAATTGCTCACTGATTGCTCACGTGAGGAGGGGAGAGATCTACATGTAACTCCCCTGTACAGTTATTAGACACAGCTCTGGATGCCAGTTCTTGATTTTCCTGTCTTTTGGGTCCAAGCTGGTTACAGCTCTGTTACTGCCCAGTGCTGACATGCACGGTATAGGCTGGCAGTTTTACAAATGAAGGTTTAAAAAGCACAGCAGTGAACAAGAAAATCCAGATAGCCCCCCAAACATGCCCAATGCATTCCCACTAAGAAGATAAGAGGAATTTGTTGGAATGAAGACGTCTTTGATCAATTTGGTGACCTTGAAACGGTGAGAAGGTTGGAGGACTCTGCTGTGAGCTCTGCAGTGCTGCTCAGTTCCAGTCTCACTGGTTGCTGCAGTGAGCAAAATGTCAGCCTGTCACACCTGGGGGATCTGGAACTGCATTCTGCAGGTAAACAACCCAACATGCATGCACCCATGTTTTCTGGGATTGCTGGGGGTTGAGGGAGGTCCGAAAAGGACCTTAACAGTATACCTTAAAAGCAACAAAAGCAGAGACAAGGTATATGAGATTCATTCCTTCCTAGTTCAACAACACCCACTCACATCACAGTTCTGAGGAAATCCGATGGAACTGAGACTTGCCTGACCCTGCTGGTTTTTCAGTGGAGCAGTAACAGCACTGCAGAGATGTGGGTTAAGCTTCTCCATCGGAGCATTCTGAGATGCAGCACAGGGACTGTGTGGCTGAACACTGGGAAAGGCTGCACTGAGCCCAAACCCAGCTGGGTTCACACATCAACACACAGCAGGCCTTTTCAGAAAGGCCCTTCCTACACTTCTAGTTAAATTCAACGAAATCTTTGGAATTTTCACGTTCACCCTCCTCTTTTCCTGTACAAGCTGATAAATCACACTCACCTTGCTCGTGTGAGTCTTTATTATCAGGTAAGAATTCATGTCCTATGGTAAGAGTTACCTTCAAAATGCTTTATACCTGTAGTTCCCTCCAGTGTTTGTTTACACAGCTGGAGAGTTTAGATAGTACTGTACATTCTCACTTCCCAGTGCTCAGGCTGCATTGGAAATCAGAACATGCAGCACGTCTTGCAAGTTAAGTTAGAAGGAGTGGGAAGTACACCTACTTTGCTTATCATTCTTTTCTTCTATTTACCCACTTTTCCTCCCAAAACAAGCTCGCAGTGCCTGATGCAAGCTGAACAAACACTGTAGACATCAAATGTTTCTGGTTCATGTGTAGTATGAGTTACTCGTGCCAAACAAATCCACCAAAGCATAATTACTCTTTAAACAAAGTAATTACTCATACTCAGAAAGTACCGACTTAAGTGCTGTCTGGATTACTTCTTAAATAAACTGATGTTCTGTAATACTCTCTTGTCTCAGAAGGAGAGCTGTTTATTGTTTTACATAGGACATAACATTTAGGTTTTTTTCCATTTGGCTTCAGCATTCCCACCATTTTTCATGTGCCTTGTTTCTGTACTCTTGTTCCCCAGCAGTGATCAAGCACAAAAGCATACAGTCCTCCACTGTCCAGTGTTCCAACAGAATAACTTCTCCTATATTGGGAAAATCAGGAATACATCTAATTCAAAAATTAGGAAATTAGATACACATCTGATGGTAACACCTGTGGTACTGAAGAGCTGCATCTCTAGAAGAACATACCTTATTGCAGAGGTAGCAAATACCTGTCCATTAGATCCTATGCTCAGAACAATAATTGAGGCCACTACCACAATGAGATCTGTTAAAAAAAAAAATAAATAAAAAGAGTATTAATTTTTAGATCTCAGCACTGAAACACACGAAAAATACAGACTGAGGAAAAAACTTTGAAGAAAAGAAACTGTTATCTGAAATTTGGTGGGCAGTAAGTTAATGTAAGAGTTTCACATCAAGAACCCAATGACTGCAGTTTCTTCCACGATGGCTTTAATTATGGCAACTTCAAAGAGCAGCAGCTTGCCACGGAAACAACAAATGCAAAGGCATATGTACACCCTAGAAATGAGTCTGCATTTTGGCTCAAGGCTTTTGATTTATGAGGAAAAGTAAGGGTTTGCTTCACTCAGTAATGAAATGCATAAAGTCAAGTATCATGCATACACAGACGCGTACACTTGGTTTAAAAATTGTGTCAAAGCTGTAAAGCCAAACTTTCAAAGTTTAGGGAACTGTCAGAACAAAGGTTTGCTGAAAAAAAAAATCAAAACAAACAGAGTTGTTGGTTTACTTTGTGCTACAGTCTTTATTTGTATGAAAAAATAATTGTTTCCAGAGTTCCTTATTTTTTGTTTCCACAACTGCACAGTTTACACAGTTCCAGCACTATACAATGCAAATGATGGATTGTGTTCACGGTGCCAGCATCCTTTATTTTCTCTTATCCTAGTTCAGTGACCATGTCTGTTCCTCTTAATTATTGAACCTTACTCTAACATTATTCTGAGGAGACATTTTTCTTATTTCCTCACAGGCATTTCTGTGGTAAACCCCTTTAGAGCATCTAGATGCCTCACTTTCAAATTCTAACCAGAAAATAAAGGACAGTATTATAAATGGCTAGCAAATGTAGACAGAAAGAGGAAAAATTTTGGTAACTTTCCCTTGCCAGCTTTGAACAGGCAGTACTTTATTCTTCAGGGCACTCAACGTTATGTAGCACTTCAAAAAAAAAAAACCCAGTGCCTGCTGACCTCACTTGCAGCTGTGAGAGCTCAGAACCTCCGTAACCCAACTTCAAAGTGTTACCTTGGACATGCAGAAAATGAGGCGCACTTGTGCAAACTGATTTAACTGACTGCCACAGAGTTTCCGTGCGATGCCTGGGCAAGATGCAGGACAGAATCCAACTGGAGAGGCAGCAGCAGTTTCCTTCAAAAAGGTTAACTTGCTTTTTCCTCTCCTTTCAACGTTCTCCTGCCTCGTTCACGACCGTGTGGTTGCTGCAACAAATACTGCAGAAGTTCTACGACCAACAGCATCCTTCACTCTCTGACTTGGATTAATTTCCAGTATCAGTCTGGTTTTTGCTGTAAAAGCTGGATTCCTCCCCAAGTGATAGCACTCAGTCAGCGTAAGGAGTGTGCAACAACAATTGCACATTTATGAAAATGCAAATAAATAAAGGGAGGGATGAGGGGACAGAAAGAGCTTCCACTTGGGGATAATCTTAACTTTTGCATGCCCAGCTTTCCAAATTTTTCATGCTATTCTTTATTAGGTATATGTGTGAACATATGTTTGTAAATATCAGAATTTAGGGCGGGTTTTGTTGCCACCATGTCATAATATAGATCTTTACTCTAAAGCCAATGATGCACCTGTGTCCTCACTAAATTATCAGACATATACATATCCATCCTATGACCAGCACTGAAGGAGGAGAAGACGGACTCTTAGGAAATGAGTTTCAATCAGGTAGTGAGAGTAAAATTGATTTTTCATTTGTTCTTTCTACTTTTCTGAAAGTGTTCTACGTGGTAGAGATATTTCTGTTCTTTTATCCCCTCTTCTTCTCTGCTCCTATTTCTCATTTTAGTTTCCAGTCTTTAGGCTTCTCTCACTAATCTCAGTTTACTGGTCCAAACAGTCCTATTTTACAGTCTAGGTCTGCAGAACAGCCTTCTGTTCTTTCACTGCCACCTTTCAATCCCTTGTATTCTCAGCCCCTGCTGCTTTTCCTTCAACCTCCTGATGGTTTTTCAGTCTCTTTAAATGTTCTTCTCCCAAACCTTTACACCCCTCATCCACTCTCCTGTCACGTTACTGAGCCTGTATGTCCCAGCTCATTCCTTCTACCTCAGCATTCCAGCCTGCTATTTTCCATGTGCCCTGGGCAGATTCAGGAAGAACACCATAAAACCAAAATCAACAGATTTTCCACTTCCAGCCCCAGCACTACTGCTCCGAGAAACCTGAAATTTGACTTGTGCAGGCTCACTGCACATTCAGTCTCTGAGCAATATAAGAGCATTCTCTAGCAGGGTGTTTGAAGCGTAAACAAGCTACCAAATTTTCAGGGGCTTGTTAGTCAATTTGGATTTTCAGTGATAAACAAAAAGCTATTCTGTCAATAAATTTCAAGTGTCTGCTTCGAAGTGTGGAAGTGCCAGTGTTTCTCCATAAGAAACTGTCAGAATTGCCCTTCTCAGGAACAGCTTAAACATCCTGCATGAAATGTCTCTACAAGACTCAAACTGAAGCAGACACTGGCATGGAAAACATCAGCATAGAGGGCCAACATTTGTTTAAATAACTTCCTCAACTCTAGCAAGCACTGGTATTTAGAATAGCATCACCCTTGTATTTATGGCAGTTCTTAAAAACTGAAGGAAGTTCGGTAATTTAAAAAAAAACCCTGAATTCTGGTAATTTATAAACAGCAATATGTGGATATTCTTCTTGAAGTTTCTACCTACTTACATGTCTGCAAGTGTGTCTGTACATACACAGGAGGTGTAGAGAGAAAAAAATGTTCTGAATCCTTGAGAAATTCCCAGCAGCTGTCATTTTAATATAAAAGATCAGCTTGCCAATATTGCTTGGTTATACATAAACTTCAGTATAGCCCATAACACCTATACCGTAGCTTACCTGAGTATTGCTTTTTATTTGAGTAAATTTCTGATGTGTTTCTAATGTTTTCAGAAGTTTACTTTGTAATGTGCAATTCTCAGCTCTTTCATTAGAAGCAATTAAAATTTTTTAAATTTAAAAGAGTAAGAATATTTGTATTTTATTTCGTATTTTATTGCTGTACTTTACTACAGAATGCAAATAGTCCTCAGCTTAAAGGAGAGTCCTTAGTAGTCTGAAGATGATATGATGTCCATAAGAACTTAAATTACACAGACTGTATGCACATATTTGAGTTTGATTTGCATCACCTTTTTTTTTGCTGAATTTTTGTGTTCTATCAGCATTTCATGAATTATAAAGATAACTGGAGCTTTACATACCAGGTGCTGCTGCTTTTTCAGAGCTGTATTCACAGCCAATTAAAGGTGCTTATAAATAAAGTTCTGCTGTGCTTTACTCAAGGACAGTGTGAGATGGTCACACTGTGCACACTCAAATCTTTACACCAGGAACTTTTGTCCCCCTTACATCTTTCAAACTGCATCCTGTCAAAACCAGGAGAAACAAAAGGTAATTCATAAATCGGGTTTTTTTGTGATATATTCTGCAACAACAACAAAAAGTGATTTTTTTTAGGGATCCTTGGTATTCTGGGAATGAATTCAGTGTAAGTCTCCTGACTGGTTATTTAATGATAGAATTGTCTTTTCTCACATACATGTAATCAGCTTCAATCTGTCTGCAAAGAAGAGAAAAATTAGGCTAACTTTAGAAAATCTGCCTAAGAAATAAAAAAATTAAATAATAATAATAATAAAAAGGTTTACAAGGTAGGGAAGTTGCATCATTTTCCATTCCACCTAAAATGTTAAAATAACATTCAAGAAATAATGTGTCCTATCTTAACATTTTCCTTTCCCAGCTACAGAAGTTGCACGTTAACATACTATTTTATGCAGCACAGAACTCAATAATATTTTAGTTTATAGAACAAAGTAACACTTAGGCTTGAGTACTAAATCTCCTTTAAGTATTAACACCAAAGTAATTTTTATTTACAATTAGAGACAGGGGGAAAGGAAAGATAATGGAAGAAATTAAAGAAATTCAAAATTGAACTTTCTAAGAATTAATCCAAATTTTAATGTGGATTAAAAACCCATAGAAAAAAATCTCCCTGCTGTCAAAGAAATTTTAGTGGAATTTTTCTGATTGTAAAATACAGACTTTTGTGTTAATGCAGAAGTAAAATGAATACCTTACTTTTACATTCTGTTCCAACCTTTAATTTCCTTTTCTGGTGTTTGTACTTTATTCATGTTGATTTGAAGATTATAAGATGAGTCAGGATGATTCTTGTCCCTCAATAACCCAAAACTGAGTACAGCAGCTCCTCACATTATTCATTACTTACATCTAGATATATAATAGAATATCTTGTTTCCTGAGTTTTTCCACTGTTCCACAGTGTCACAGATGGTTAAGGAAAAAATCAGCTCATTTTCTCCCCTTTTACACTGTCTTTGTGCTCTATTTAAAACTCAATGAGTTGATGTTTGACTAATGTAAAATTTGCAGCTCTGTATAATGGACTCCATGATTTTATGGCCTATTATAATTTTGTCCAAACACCATCACTTTTTATTAATCCCTCGCTCTTCCACAGGTTCTATTAGTCACCTCTCCTAAACTCTCTCCTGCTCCAGAAATGCTACTTAACAATAGTCCCTCAAACCATCTAAAATTGTTTAACTTTACTACTACCCGATAAAATTTTTCCAGAGTTCTACTTTTCCCATTTCCATGTTTTTCTCAGTTTACACTCACCTTTGTGTTTGCTTTCTACAGGAGACCTAAAGAAGGATCTTGTGTCCAAAACCTTATCAATTTTCTCCAATCAAACAAATAGATTTAGTCATTTCTTCACTTATAATTCTGCCTTTCTAAGGCTGATCTCTGCCCGTGTCTCACAGCCGTGTTTTAAATGTTCCGTTCTCGCAAGCCAAAAGGAGAAATAATTGCACGGGTTCACAGAGCAGATAAACGCTAGAGGAACAGACACAGCCCGCTTGCAACGAGGTCTCTGCAGCAGCTGACATCTTCACTTTCAAACAGAGGGGAGGAAAAAAAGAGTTTAAATCTTACCGATGATCGATATCGGCTTTCGGGCAAACCGGATCCTTCCCTGGAAGCCAACGTATTTACTCCTGCAGCCTGCAGACCACAACCGGACCAAATACTCAGCACCAAAGAACACAACCAGTACTATTTCCTATCAGAATCAAAAGGACAAGATATCAGTTTGCTTTTTTATTCATTAGAAGTCAAGATGACAGTTTGCACATCTAATTTATTCCTATGACTGACACGAATAGTCTTGTTGAGATGAATGGTGCAATAAAAAGGATTGTGCCTAAGCTGTTTGCTTTTTATATGCATATGCCAGCTAGCACATAAAAGGGAGATAGAATTTGTTCCTGAATGTGATTTGCATGAACAAATGGATGGTTTCATTTCATCAGTCTATCATAGGGAAAATCACGATTTTCTTCTTCTTTTGTTTCTTTCCAAAACTTATAATTTTTAAAAAGAAAGAATGGAGGGCAGCTACACAGCATATCATTCCTAAAACTAACAAGTACATGAAACACTTCTAGATCATAAAAAAGAATTTATGAACATAAACCCAAAAAGTGTCATTTCAATGTTTGTTGGAACTGGGTGCAAGCTGTGGGCTCCTGGTGGGTCTCTTTGTTCCTGAGAACCTGAGCTACCCCCAGGATGGAATCCCATCCTATCCTTCTTAACCTGGAGTGCTCTGCTGTGGATCTGGGTGGTGCCACAGCATGTAAAACACAGCAAGGAAAATAAATTAATTACCTATATTTTAGTATTGTTCCCCTCTACAGCACTGCATTGTAAAGCACTTGTGCACAACCAAGAATAAGATACTTGAAATCCTTCTAAAGAAAGCAGGTTAGTAAAGATCACCACCTGCACAGATCTGTTGAGATCTTTGTTCCTTCCTTCCTTCCTTGTTTTCCTCCCCCATTTCAATATGCTAGCACAGCCAAAATACAACTTCTAGGCTTTGTTCCAACCCAAACTGCATCCAGTAACTCAGAGCCACCAAGCACCTACTACAAAATTTACAGCTTCGGAAAATATTTGTATTTTAACTTAAACAAGTGTGTAATCTGCACCTGGGGAATTCCAAAGCACCCAAAGAGCAAACACACTTAAATCACAATTTTCACTGAATAACAATACCAACATGTCTTTAAAGCTGACATTCTGGATGGTCGAAAAGAGACCAAAATATTTCAAAGCTGAAAAACAGATAAGAAAAACTTTAAACTAATATGCAAAAATTCACGTCAATTTGGATTTTTAACAAAGTTAGGTTCACATTTCTGTATTCACTTCTGCCTCCTTGTTTTGCCTGGAATGAGAAACAAGAAAATATGCACAGTTTTCCTCTGCTTTCATGGCACTTTCAGCCTGACTAAACCAAGGATTAGTATAAAGTTAAAAAGTTTACAGCACAGTTTCCAGGCCGAAGCACAAGAAAATACACAACAAATCAACTCCAAGTTTGATTTCTTTAATTAATGTATTATCTTGAGCATCCAGAAATAATTCTTCTAAGAATAATAATTCTTGTGTTCTGTCTGAAATCTGAATGCAAATATTTATTCAAGCATAATTGTCAGAGCAAAACCCAAGAACAGTCTGCAAAGGAAAACAATTCTTACATTTTTGGAATCTTGCAAAATGCTCTCCCACTTATTAAACTATGTTTTCTAGCAGGTTCCTGGTATCATCACTGAGCAGCATTTGTTTTCGAGTCACTTATCAGGGATCTTTTATTGTCAGCAAAGGAAGCAGGACATTTTATGGCAGTGGAAGAATCATTTTTACAGATCTGCATATTGGAATTACTGAGTCAGGTAAAAAAATGTGTGGAAAGGAGACAAGCAGGTAAGTGTTGAGGAAGCAAAGACTTCTTAGACTTAGGTTATTCCTTGATGATCTTTGGAGGGTACTTTTAAAAGCTGAAATTAAAACTGCATCTGGCCTAAGGGTATTTTAGTCTCAAGGCAAATGTCAGAACCTACGATTTAATTTCATCTACCAACAGGAGCCCATCTTGGTTATGTCCAGGAAACCCTACTGAAGTAAATGAAGTTACACAGTTAATGGAAGGAAAAACAAATTGTTGACCAGAAGAAGGAAAAGGAGGAATTTGCATCTTCAAGAAATTTGAAATTAATTACTGATCTCAGTTCATTGTGTCCTGGACAGGTGTCCAAATACCAAAACCACAGCCATTAACACATCTGTTGGCAGCCTCAGACAGGCCCAAGACCAAAAAAGCATGGAAACTGGACAAACATCATAGCTCTATAGGTGGTCCCTGAAGAAAAAAAACCAGGAAGATTATGAAACTTCCACTCTTGTTTTGTATACTCCTAATGTAAGATAGGAGACACCCATTTCCAGGGCTGTCACGGCTGATCAAGCTTCACCTCACTAAACTCACCTTTAAAAAAAGTCCTAACCTGCCTCTTTTTCCTCTTCTACACATAAACACTTTTCAGAACCTTACATTTATTGCCTCATATTTACTTCCTGGTAAAGAAAAAAAAAAACACCAAACAGCAGTTTTCTGGAAAGTCAGAAAAAAGTATATAATCTCACTGGAATGGCAACAAATGATGGTTGAGGACTTGAGGACAAAATATGAACCAGATTAAAATCTCCAAAAAAAATACTCTGCAAATTAAATTTACATCCATTTGTAGGTTTGAGATCTTCCTCCAGCTTTCTGAAATTTTCCAGAACCCTTGCTTGTGAAATGGGATTAGACTCGCAAGGATCCCACAACACTTTTTCCTTTAGGCTCTTAGCATTATTTTTTCTCTTCTCCTGGAAATGGTCAAGGAAGAAATTACGTGATGAAGGATTCTCAGCAGATTTCATAAACCTGGAAAGCCATCTGGCATCAACACAAAGCCAGGGATGAAGTCCTCTAATGAAACTGAAACCAAACATTCGGAACAGACCATTACCTCATAAAAACAAGAGGCACGTCAGATTTGATCAAAACAGAGCTCATAAATACCCTTGGCTACTCCACCTTGCAATCAGCTTTGAGTGTCAGCCTTCCATTTTTCTCGGCGACCCTTGTGTGAACTCCTGGGAGGAGAGGAAGGGTAGCAAAAGCTGGGTATCCTTTGAGCAGAACAGCTGCCATAAACTGCCAGAACATCTGACATGACCACCTGAACGACCCTGAGTCATTAGCAGCGTTCCATTATTCTGTGCTTCTCCTTTTTGTCTGGAACGAAGACCCAAAGCGCACACCTATATAATATTCTTTGCCCAGTCAGGTGGAAGCCTTTAAATTACGATTATTTTTTTTATTATTATTATTTTTCTTAAGTCTAGTCACTGCATTAGTCTCCCCTCTGCCCAAATTAATCATAAAATAATACATAAACGTGTTTATGCTATTCTTGGTATAACTCCATTTTATCAGTTTCATGAAGAATGTGAAAAAAACCCTAAACTTAAAGGAAAATACGTATGCAAATAACTTCCATCCGTATCTAATTCAATCAGCCAAACAAGAAACTCTTGTGGAAAAGCCGCCAACTTTTACCCAAGAATGTCATTGATGACCAACTAAAAAAAAACGCTCGCATTAGCACAGAAAATCAACATTTTCATACAGGGGTGTGTGCAAATGAAACACACGGCCTGGAATTTGCAGTATCTGCCAGGAGGGTCACGGATAACTGCACTGGAGGAGCGGGAGGAGGGAAGTTCGGCAGGAGCGATTAAAGTGCACACATGAAAAAGAGGAGTATTTTCTCAGCTGCAGCTGGGTTTTAGGTGGAGAGCACACACAAGGCTCTCTTCACTTTTTTTTTTTATTGGAATATTTAGGTGCTGGGGTAAAAGGAGGAAGCGGGATGGCTAAATGAATAGTGTGTGCTCACGGAGATTCAATCAAGGAATGGCAGCTCCAAACAATGAAGCCTCAGAAGCAGGCATAAAGGTTTAATAGTCCAGATGTTTGCACACGTGTACTTATGTCCAAAATTTAATCTGATAACCTGTCTTCAAGGTTTCCCAGTTCTTAGAGTCGAAAATGTCAGTTTAGTGACCTGTTTAGCTTAATAGCTACTCAAATACTACGAAAAGCTACTGATGCTGAATATATTTATTTCTTACTATCATGCTTGCTCTTACAAAGATGACAGGCATCACATGTGAAAATATAATATCCAATATGTAGAAGAAAAAATGCCAAATGCTGCTAAGTGTCCTACAGTATCATCAGCTTACTCAGACTTACATCTTTTAGATTAAACCAGTGCACCGAAATTTTGGAAGTCTGTTGTTTGGACACAAATGGATTTCTTTAACACCTGATAGATATGCTGAATTTGCTGACTTCATAAAGGGACTATCCTTAGCTTTCAGTTTATCAACATTTGCTGTTTCCTGTATGGAATGAAGCTGTACACCACTGAGGGAAGCACATCTGACAACTACCATGCAAATGAGCTGGGTGAGTCACAGAGAAGATCTTTTTTTATTTTTTTTTTTCCATTTAAGCAGGCAACGATTTTTCTACAAAGAAAATTAACTGCTGCATCAGCTATTTTTGAGCAGGACTTTTTTCTCAGTTACCTAATTCTGAAAGATCCCACTAAGGCAAACATGATCAAATAGTGAATCCATAAGATTCAGTAAATTAGTGCCTGAAGTTCTTAGTTTCTCTATAGATCCAATAGTACTCCAGAGGAGCCTTTCAGCTTTCCAACAGCATGTCTCTGAAGGGACTATCTCTGGTAGGAAGGGAAGGGTTTAGCTTTGCTCCTGAAGTGGATCTATCCAATGTGAATGTGGACTTCAGAATTTTAAATAATTATTTCCATATTTCTTAACCTTTTGATTTGGGAGGGTGTCAAAATTTCAAGGAGAGGAATTGAAAAAATCCTGCATGTACCTCACCACCTTCCTCTCACTCCCAAGAAAGAAATGTTTTTTTAGTCTCTTGGGCCACATTCTGAAACCACTTTGCACAGAGGACTCTACATAGAGCCAAAGTGAATAGAATTTGACTGAGGGCATTATGAGTTGGCCCTTGGTTAATTCGTCTCATACTTGCTGCACAGCGATTTCCATTTTAGACAGTTCAAAAGCAGACAGCAATCACCCAACACAACGTGTTCTGCAGTGCATTAGGGCAACCTACAGGGTAATATAACCCACAAGAATAATTGTTTTATAATTCACATTGAGAAGCTTGATACTTACATTTGATTCTAGAAAGACAGTGGCAACTGAGCAAGATCACTTGGCAGACGATTTAAGCTTATGCAATGTTTTGAAAGTACTGTGGACTCTTTTTTTTTTTTGGCTAATATGTTTAATGTATGAAACAATATCCCATACCCATTTTAGTAATACAATATTCCTGATTTGTTTTTTTTCATCTTCCTACAGACCAACAAGAAGTTCAGGAAGAATCAGGGATTCTCCTCCTTTTGTCTCTCACAGGTTTAGAGGAATAAAAGAAAAGAGCGAAAGCCTTTGAGTCATGTGCTTATTTTTATTCTACACTAACATAGTCTGACTCTTCCACTGTTTACGAGAATCAGTGTATTTCTCTACTGTGGCAGTTTACCTGTCAGTGCCTTTAAGGGACCAGACACCTCAATAACACCTGCTTTTACACAGGCAAGATATACTGCACTAATATCACAAAACAGCACTAAGTATTATAGGACCTACTCTACATGCCATAACCTGTAAAATATTCATTATCAGCAGGAAGAAATGATGTGATGAGGCCAGCAGGGGTACCTGTGAACTTCACGTATTAGGCTGTCAATGTATCACTTTATTAAACAGTCCTGGAGATGGCCCTAAGTGTTAATGTGGCCAAGACCAGATTTAGAATTACAAATTGGCACAGAGGCAAGAAATAGATGAAGATTCCATTACTTTCTAACACTGACTACTTTGATGAGATGGAGAAAATGCCCTCAAACCTATTAGAACATGCACTTCAACATAAATCATAGAGATGACTCAGTGAAGCTCGTTGCAGCCTTGTTCCTACTCTGCAAGAGGTTGAAGATGGCACAGCATTCAATGACTCGACCACATAGCTTAAATGGGAGAAGGGGCAAAAGCAGCAATGAACAAAAAGGAGAGCTGCAGACAGGAAAAGTGTGTCACCTTTTCAAAACACTCACTTTGAAAATGGTGTCATTCGAAAAAGAAAAGCCCTCCTGACGTCCATTCCGAAACAGAGCAGTTAAACACAGACGTGCCTTAGCTGGCTTAAGTAAACCAACTATCACTTGGTACTCCGAAGTTTGGGTGCTCTGAAAAGCATTGCCTGTGTGTGTCCAGCAGGAGGACGTGAGTGTTCAGGGCACGTGATGCACAAGAAGTCAAATAAAAGCAAAACTGAGCAGTGATGTTGTGAGAGCCGCGTGACAATGGGACCCATCTGCAGCCTAGAACTCTTCCCTGAGATCCTCCCCTGAAGCCCTGAGTCCCAAGTACAGCCACAGCACGAGTCTCTGGCCTGAGAAACTTAGGCAGCAGCTGACGTGGGAGCTCCTGATCTCACATTTCAGCCTTTTCTCCAGCAGAATTTGCAAACATGGGAATGCTGATCCATGCTAAATGCAGCCACTACAGGAGAACTGCTGGAAAGCAAGCAATGCAAGAGGGCAGCAAGGACCTACAACAGGGGCAACAAGTGAGGACCCTGAAAACAGAGTCTGTGTAGGGGTATTTTGTACCCTCTGGTGCAGAAGTGCTATGAACTACAAGTGTTGATGTGTTTGGAAGATATGATGCTGCTTTTCCTAGCAAAGAAACACGTCAAAGGAAAGCAGATGCATGGAGTCTGTCTCCAAGAGGAGGAGGTACCACAGGACCTGACTCACCCAGAAAAACCACTGGAATCCAGGATCCAGCCCCGTTGAAACAGGAAAGGGGATGGCAGCTGAAACACTAAGAATATCCACCTTGTCTGTGGCTCTGCTTCTGGGACAGCACATGCCCTTTAAAGTCTTACTCAATAAGCCTGAAAAAACTGCAGTAGGAAATTACCCATCAGGAGAACATGAGCAGAATATGGTGACCCCTGGAGAAAGAAGAGACTCAGAAGCACTTTAACTGTTTTAATAGGTAACAGTTTTGTAAGGAAGTCTTCCTTTTTTTTCATTGAAAACAGACCACTATCCGAGATACAACTGGAATAACTACGCATTTGGTCCAATCCAGGATATCAATTCCAACACAGTTTTGCCATTATCACTTAGCCTGAAAATGCTGCACTGATTTCACATTTGGATTATGTGCTCTGACTTGGAAAGCATGTTGAGATAAACAGTATTTAGTCCCTCCTTCATTCTGGTTGCAGCAACCACAACATTATATATAATCACGGCATTCAATTAAAATCAAATTAATGAAGTTGAATCAATATGATTTATAGCAAAACCACTATGTTTTCTCAAAGTCAAGAACACTCTTGATATTCTTAAAATAAAAAGTGATTTATATCATGATATTAAATCAGAGAAAATTTTTCAACTGTAAGACTTTCATTATACAAATTGTTTATTGTGGTCTTTTACTCACATTTTGTAAAAACATAATGTGTATGATAAAAATAATATTTTGTTCTTGTTTTTAGAACAGCACAATTAGTGAAATTAGTCCCACAGCTAAGAAGCAAGGTTTTTTTACAATAAAAATAAATAAAAATCTGTCTTTTGCAAACTACCATGGTGACCTCTCCTGGTAGAAAAATATATAACCTCTAAGCATAGAAAACTTAATCAGATTAATCCTCAAAGGAGGAAATACATCTGGCCCACTTTATAGTTTTATATCTGTAAAGATCTAGATGCCATTTACAGATCAAAACTGACACACAAACTACTGGATATCAAGAAAACATTACAGCCTCCTGCTGTATAAGCAAAAGCCCAATCAAGAGGCTTTGGCAGCTTTTTAAAAATAATTTTTCAATAGAATCATAGAATCAGATAAAATTCTTACTGTATCTGTTAGGGAATTAAAACTTGCAATAAAAAGGAAGGATAAAACGTTACTTAAAAGTGACATAAAGAAGAAGGGATGAAAAACACGGATGGACATAAGCATACTTTGCTGAAAACACGGTATTTCTGGTCTAATTTTTTTAAATTAAAAAAATCATTTCCGTGGAAACTTTAAGCAAAAATACTCCTAAACATGTTTAGCTCCTGTGGGGGAGGTGATTTTCCCCCTCTTCTCCACTCTCACGAAACCCCACCTGGAGTCGTGTCCAGCTCTGGGGCCCCGAGCGCGGCGGGGGAACAGACGTGGTGGAGCGAGTTCAGAGGAGGGATGCAAAGATGATCAGAGGACTGGAGCCCCTCTGCTGGGAGGAAAGGCTGAGAAAGTGAGGGCTGTTCATCCTGGAAAAGAGAAGACTGTGTGGAGACCTCACGGCAGCCTTTCAGTATCTGATGGGAAGCAGCAGAGGGACTCGTCGTCAGGAACTTTAGTGACAGGACAAGGAGCAATGGCTTCAAACTGAGAGTAGGTTTAGGTTGGATATTGGGAAGAAATTCTTCCCTGGGAGGGTGGGCAGGCCCTGGCACAGGTTGCCCAGAGAAGCTGTGGCTGCCCCATCCCTGGAAGTGTCCAAGGCCAGATTGGATGGGGCTTGGGAGCAACCTGATCCAGTGAAAGGCGCCCCTGCCCGTGGCAGGGGGGTTGGAACAGAATGATCTTTAAGGTCCCTTCCAACCCAAACCATTCCATGATTCTATGAACTTCATGGTTTGCCTATGGTCATTCAAAAACTCTCTACTAATACATCAGCAGCTCTTTGAGAACAGCTCAAGACATCCTAAGCTTTGAACGGCCACCAAACAATATTAAATATGAAAATACGTAAAGCTGTTGTGTAACAGAAAGTAGAGTTTATCCCTCAGGAAGCAAATGTGTCCATGCAAGTTTGATGACCTTTCAGAGAAGAAAGTGGCTGAAGCAGCACAACACTGCAGTGTTAAATCTTAAAACAATATTTCAGAGCATCAGTCATAGAACAAGGAGTGTAAAAGGAAGACTCACATGCGAGTTACAAATACTAAAAATCAAAAAGAACAGTTAAGCGTGCCAAATTTTTATACTGGAAGACATCATAAGCAATCAGCATGGGTTTGATTGATCAGTTCAACTCACTGGGAAAATTTCAACGAGTGAAAGCAAAAAGTGAAATGGTTACAGCTCTGGGAGATACGGTCAGTAGAAATAGAGTTGATCTATGATAGGGATCAAGGGTAATGTTAAAAGCACATATATTTATTTTAAGAACAAGTAGATAAAAAACAACTTTAGTATTTAAAGACTTTTTCCATTTTAAATTATTTATTACCAAGCTATCTGTAAATTTATCAGTGAAGAGCTGAAGTATGAAATTCCTTCAAGCAGGCAGGGTTTCCAGTTAATTCTTAATTTCTCAGAATGTGCATTTTGACAGTATTTTTTCTTACGAAAAGAAAACAAACAAGCAACAGGTAAAGACAAAAAGACAACTGCCAGGTTTTTGCCTTCTTCAAGATGAACACCGTTCAAGAGCCAAGTTCCCGTCAGAAAAGCACAGGCAGATGCAGCTCTGCAGATCAGGCAGGAATGGCAAAGTGTGTGTGTGGGGGGAGGGAGACTGCTAATTAGCATGATTTTTTCCCTGTTTCTACCAAAAGTAGTAATCCATTTTTAAAAAGGAATTTTACACCAGTTCCAAAATTCTGATGCTCATATAGGCCTGTTGGGAAAAGGCTTTACCACACAATACACAAGAAGGCAAGAAATTCACATTTTCTCCACTCCTCTCAAATTCTTAGAAGACAGCAGGTTACCCACCTTCTGATAGTCAGGCATGGCATGATAATTTGTGAGACTATAGATAGAAAACCAAATTCCAAAACACATTAAAAGTCACCATTTAGCAAAAAAAAAAAAAAAAAACAAAAACCCACAAAACAAAACCAAACAAAGAAAAACCAAACAAAACCCCCAAACAAACAAAAAAACCCAACAAACTACAATAAGAATATTTATCACACACTGAGACCAAAGGATTTGAGTGGCTAAAATACAGATATCGTGAGCAACTGTTTAAAAGTGATTTACTCCATTTTTATCAAGGGTGTTCCATCTCCATTTTTAACATAAGTATGAAGAAGGGCAGGGGGGAACAGAGCAGGAACATTGTCTAGAGTCCTCATGCAAGTTAATTGTACTTTTATTTCCCACCTCCTTCAAATTAACACTTGTATGGTATCATTTCAACTAGTTTATAGATAGTTGCTGGATGAGATTTCATACTTCCTAAGAGATGTAATAGCTCAGGGCTCAGTTACATTTCATCTGTAAATCAGCCATGCAGTCAAGTGAGAAAAAAATCATTCCCTGGCTACTGTGAAAAGAAACAATAACCTCTTTATACCTCCAAGTGAGGAAGTTTTTCTGCACACCTACTACTTAATATCCCACTAACAGGAATAGGAAATTAGACAGGTAACACAATGTCTTTATGCTTTTGCAACAGCAAGCACAAAACTGCTCCAGAACCCGAGACCCCAGTGGATTGGTAACAACCACCACAGTTAACAAGCACCATCTTCAAAGCCAAATCACTGTTCCACAGGAGTGTGATAGAAGCTCTTCCTGCCTGTTCTATTTATTAGCAAACCAGGCTGACAGAAATCACTCACCCCCGAGATTCAGGTACTTCTGGAAAGCACGGCTCTCGGACAATTTTTTACCATAAGACTTAGAAAATATATGTTTTAAAAATCCATTCCTATAGAATATATTGTTTTATGTTGCATAAGTCTGATGAACACCAATTGTCTACAGTAACAGCTACACCTTAGGAAAAACAAGTATATAGAAACTGCTAATTTAAAAAGTACCCTCTTAGTTTAAAGATTTAGAAAATCATCATCCCCATTAAACTATGAACTTCCTTTAATGAAATCAGGCACTATTTAAAATGTCCTGGTAACATGCTTTGCATGAGGATTTTTATCAGCTTCCTCCCTTGCTCACCTAAAGCAACCCAGATTTAGTCAAACTGATTAGTCTTTCCCAAAAAAAGTTCACTTACCATCCAGAAAAGGGTTCCAGTGGCAAATTCAGAATAATGCTCTATAGTAGACAGTACACTGAATATTAAACATATCAGCACCAAGAGAAATCTGCCGAAAGAAAACAGTGTTTAGTGACTTGTCAAGTTGAACTGTAAATCTAGATCTAGTTTTATGTCTCATTCACACAACTTTTTTCGTCACAAGTACTTTGTGTTTAATCAGTTAATTCTTCCTAGTCAAGTCAGTATCATCATGTAGCATTCATTAACTTTTAAGAAACATGTTCACACTAAAAAATGTTTACACACAAAGGAGTATACAAATGGGTATAACATAGAATCCTAGAATCATTTAGGTTTGAAAAGGCCTCTAAGGTCATCAAGTCCAAACACCAACCTAACACTGCCATGTCCACCAGGTGCCACATCTACATGTTGTTTGAACACTTTCAAGGATGGTGATTCCACCACTTCCCTGGGCAGCCTGTTCCACTTATTTACTCACAGATGCACTTTGTATGTATATATCTATAATATACATAGAGAGGGACAGAGCTACCAGCAGAGATACAGATTTAGCTGCCAGAACTGGGACAGGGATGTCACCTGGATGACAGATATTACTCTCCCTCCTCTTGCATCAGATGCTGTTCAGGGATGATAATAATGCCCCCAGCAGAAGCCTTGTACACTCAATAGAAACCATTATCATCTCACCTGAGTTTTCTTCCCCTCCACCTCTAGCTACTTCCTCCATTTCTCTCCATCACACAGCTCAGTTTCTTAAGGGTTCTTTCCCTGCATAGGTTTCTGACATCTCTACCAATTATTTACTGTTACAGTAAAATTACTGTGTAATTACTGAAGAATTAGTCAAAGTACTCATATTTTATTGATACATCTTAATGATTTCTTAATTCATGGCAAATATCAAGGGTTGAAATGTCTTTAGAAAAAAATAAGGCTGAACAAGGAAAGAGATCCAGGTAACATAACTTAGTGAAATTCTTTTAGCACGGGATGTATCTCAGACATGTTCTCAGCATCTACTAATTACACTGCCCATCACCCAGTCCTGCTACTTCATTCATTTCAGCATAAACAAGTTGTCAAGCCTATTATTCACCAGGTTCACTTCCATCCCAAATGCTTATCTGTTTGAAAATGGTGATATGTTACAGGGGGTACAGAGATCTATCACAAAAAAACAACTTTGCTTCAGTGAGCTGCTACACTGACCAAAGATAAGCCAGCCAGCAGAGGGGGCAGAAGTCCAACATTACCAGAAAGTGATACTTCAAAAAAATGAAAACCAGAGCAAAGTCTTCAGGAGAGACACTGAAACACAAGCCAGACTTTGTCAAATGAAAAAGAGCAAGTCGGTAAGGAGTTTGCAGCACAAGGGTGTCGCCAGCATCCAACACCAGAATAGCCTAGGCATGGGAACATGCAAAACTTTTCCTTAACACAGTAGGACTGTTTTCCATGTAAACAAAATGCAGATATAAAAGCAAGGTAAAGCAGGGTTGTAAGAGTTTTGTGGGTTTTTTTGTTTGTTTGTTTGTTTTTTTTATGGAACATAGAAACCCATCTGGTCCCTGAAATCAGCATATCAAACAACTCAAGCATAAATGTACCAAGCACTTCTTGAAACTAGTCAGTCTGTTGCTTCTCATCTTTTTGTATGCAATTTTTGTTCAATTCCTGCCACGATTTCAGCTCTTATTTCTAGGCAAAATGCACATACAAAGGTATGGTAACTTCCTCCCAGTACAGCCCTTTCATTTCTTCCAGATCCCTTTGTCTTCTTTTACTGCCCTCACCAGTAATAAATAAAAAATTATTAGGGGTTATTCCCATTCTAAATATTGCCTATCAAGATACTGAGAATGACAGTGCACTGTACACCTTTTCCACTCTAAGACAGGCAAAGAGAAGAACTGCATATCGTTACATACCCTGCAGATATTATCATTACATCTTCAACCATATTTCCTATTAGGCCTCAGGAAAAGTAATAAAATTTGTAAAAGTTAAAAACAACAACAACAAAAAAAAAAAGAGGTTTACAAAAAAATTTGAGAAACAAAAAAGTGGCAAAGTGCCAAGATGTAAGTGCACAAGGATGTGTAAGGGAGGACAACTGGTGCCACTTTTTTACTGAGGGACTCAGAACTGTCCAAATGCTGCTAATACAGCATGCAGGTCTTGTAACTTCTCGTTAATTGTTGTTTCTCTCCTGTTTTTATATAGTGAGACACTCTTTCCATTTCCAAAACATTCGAAAGACCCTTTAAATTCACTTATTTTACGGCACTGTATCTTCTGGCCAGTGAGTGTCACTCCTTCCCAACAAATAACAAAGGCAGATCCCATCAGCTGAGTACAGATTATGTTGCAGTGGGGACAAAGTCTATCACAGATCAATCACAGATTAATCAAGAACAGCAACAGAAGAACCAAACCAAACGAAACCACACAAGACACAAACAAATAATATGAAAAGACCCTCCCGAAAACATAAAGAAAGCAAGCTCAGCTCAAAGGCAGTTCACCCAGTCAACCAATAAGCCATGAACTGAGAGTGAAGATGTTGTCCCAGTAATCTGTAATCACAGAAAAGCTCTGGCACAAAAACCTATAGGTTTAGAAAAGAAGACTGCAATCATCTGTGTGGAATCAGAGACATATGCTGCAGATATTGATCTGCTGCACAGCTCAGCAGCAAACTGCAGTGGCAGCATTCCTGCATGTAGTTTGGCACTGCAGGAAAATGTGTTTTATTAAAGAAAAAAGTTCTCTTTTTGAGTCCACCTTGGCTGAAAGATACGGCCATTAAGTGCCCTCAGTTGTAAGTCCTAAAACAATCCCAGTGATTTTTCACTTTTATGTGATGAGAAGACCATATGTGTTTTCCAGCTAGGCAAATTCTCTGGAGAGAAAAATTGTGTTAATAGACACTAAAACTGCTAATAATTACTCAGAAACGGCCCTGTGGGCTCTGATCTCATTCTGTCCCAGTCCCACAGCGTTTGATCTAGCTGGAATAAAGCCAGTGCGTGAACGCTGCCATGTCTTGGAGCAACGTGTGCCCAGGGAGCAGTTCAGGAAACCTGCAGTCCAATGGCTGTGCAGTCGGGTCACATGTTAAAAAAGATCATCTGCATTTTATTCTTTCCATGAATATCATGAATAAAAAAAAATATTTGTTCAGCTGGCATATACAGCATTACCCATCACACAGAAGATCCAAAATACAGAAACAAGGATTTTTTTCTACTGCACATAACTGCAGTAAAAAGCTGTCTCTTCAATGCTACAAACAGACAAACCAACACCCTCAGTTCTACTGTGCAGGCATGCACTTAAACATGAGAACCTTCTCTTGGCTTCCTCCAGAAGCACTTTACCATCCTTTTTGAGTCCTACGAGACAGTACAAGAAGTGCTTTCAATCAAGGCCTTCCCAATACCAAAGGCTCTTTTTTTGATAACAACTCCACAAAATGCTGGAAACTTCCCCCACTAGTGATGCTTTACATTTGAAACATATCTATTTTTCCTTTTGGCCATGGAACCCCAAACATGAGGTTCAGGAGTGAGGGGGAATGAGGACAGAAGTGAGAGGGAATGGCAAGAACCTAATGACCACTCCTCATAACTGACATGAAAGTAGATCTTCCCATCTGCCACATGAAGTATTGAGAAACTGAACTTGAAATAGGTAAGGGACATTTTCTGGTATTATTATCTGACTAGACAGAAATGAGATGGCAAAAGTAACAAGGGCATTTTAAGGTAGATACAAAAACATACACAAACCCCTAAAAGGTACAGTTTCAGGCAGTTATCTTAGGGTATATGATCACTTAACACAGGCAGTGGTTCATGGGTGGACACAACCTCAGTGTGCAGAAGGTGGGACTGCTCTCCCCTCTCACTGGATATGTGTGTCCTGGAGGCAGAGGCAGAAAGGGGCTGGAGCTGAGACCCTTGAGGTGCCATTCAGGACCCCTGGTTTATGCAGTAGCCCCACAGACAGGTTTTAGCTACTGCTGGCAATGCCCCTTGTGTGCATTTAGAGCAGTTTATACTCTCAGTGCTCACCACAGGCTGTTGGAAAGAAGCCACAGGGTTGAGCTGGGTGAGTAAGTGGTATCTGTATTTACGACAAAAGTGCTGGAGACAAGTAGGGGAAACAAAGGTGAAGTCCTCCCTGCACCCCAAGTAAATCCACTTCCATAGAAACACCTTTCTCCCTCATAGAGTGGAAGATCATTTCTTTCTCCCTCTGATATCTCTAAACCACACTGCCTTCACAGCTCTTTCAAGGCTGCAGTCTCTGTAACAGCCACGCACCAGAATGCAGGTTAGTTTTGACAAGTCTAACCTCAAAGATAAACAGCCTAATTAATTGCCAACTGATCTGCAGAATCCAACAAGACACATCTCTCTTGCCTCTCAGGCAACCAGAAAAACCTCCTGGTGGATTGCTCCTAACAGCCTCTGGAATGCTAAACATAGCTCTATCCAATGACCTTCTTAAACATGCTGGAGGAAAAAACCTTGGGTGAGGGCCAAATTCCCAGTAAAGAGCAGAACAATAGCTGAGGACGTGGTACAACATGCAAACCTTCAGCAAGACTCACCAGTGAATCACAGAACGTGCCAAGCTGGAAGGGACCCACAAGGATCAATAGCACTCTGTCTGTTTTAAGGTCTCACTTCAGGTTTTGGGTTGAGAAACAAGCTGTCCCTCCTAAAGGCAGCAGCAAAGTCTACTAGTGGCAACTTGTCAACAAGGGACAAACACATCCTGGGTCTCCCCAAATATTTCTGATCAGATTTCTGGGATTCCTACAGGTAGGGCAAGCAGATGTGTGTGTGTGTTTCGTATTGATGGCTTGGGGTGAAAGTATTTAAAGGTTGTCCTTGTCATGTGGCAATTTCCCCTTCCCCACGAGCCACCAGCCTGGCTGCCTCATTTTCCCCCTCTTATCCATACTCTCCCTGTCAAAGGGCAGTTCTCTGGGCTGCAAGGGTGTGAAAACAGGTTGTGGTTGTTTATTTGCTTGCAAGTGGTTATTTACACCAACAGGGAACAGTTTCTCCTGTTGGCAGCTGTTCAGTTCCTAAAGGGAAGAAGCTGATAAGGCGGAGACATAAATAATTACCAACTAGTAGAGTTGGACTACTCTTTCTACCTTCTTATGGAGGTGCCACTTTCCAGTATTTTGTCCTCTTTGAGTCTTTCTGTGATTCTTGAGGATGTTGTCACAGTCTGAGCCATTACTTCAGAAAATACTGTTTTTCTTTTCTACCATATAGCTGCTAAAAATGGAGAATTATTTCCTTTCAAAACACCTGAAATTTTTTTTTTACTTTTCTGAAGAAAGAAACTTATGACAAAACACCTATTTGCAGACCCTTCCTCATTCTCTATTTAAAAAATAAAAAATAATAGTAATAAAAATGTTTTACTTATCAGAGGTAAGAGGATTATCTGAGAATCTCCCATTTGGTTTCAGATGCTCACGTAACAGAGTTCACACTTACAGAACATGAAGAGTCAGGTTTTCCTGTGAAACATCTTGCTAGGGTAAATGAAATTTTAATACTTCTTGATTTCTCCCAAGTTCCTTAAGCCTCGGGTCAACACAAAAAATACAACTGCTTTTTCATCAGTGTTTCTAGACCATCTGTCTCATGTGTTAACAACCTCAGGCAGGCAGTTCTGTTGCACTGGACTGCTGATCAACCAGGGTTAAAGGCTACAAATGAGTGTCTCTCTGTGTCCTGGTCTTCCTAAACTTTGCTTCCTTTTGGAGAGTAGCTAGTGCAACAAAAAGATGTTTCTGTTGTTGTTCTATCCAGGGACAAATTACGTTTAAGAGACTTACGGACAACAAGCTCTCTTTACTGAAGCCTACGCTGGGAACTAGCAGGTTAACCATCAACACTGAGAGCGAAATGATGTCAAGTACTTTATCAAGGGTCAACCTCTTCAAGGTCATGCTATAACAATCTCATTTTCCATGGAAGACAAACCTGATGAAAGTTCTTAAAAGCAAACTTCGTAATTCATAATTCCTTTTTTAAAAAAGTGGTTTGTGTTTTTTTTTGGTTTTGTTTGGTTGGTTTTTAAGTTTTGCAGCAAATAATGCCATTTCTAGCAAAGACTGTGCATGTGGGGTTTTGTGTTTGTCTCCTGCAGATAAGTGTACTTCAGGTGTTGATGTATGAGACTCTCGTGGGAATTACCTCTTGGACAACAAAAAAGGATGGGTGAGGAGGGGGCAAACTTATAAATTCACAAGCAGAGAGATACTCTGAGGCAACCAAGTACAAAGTAGTAGCTTTGTGGCTACCTGGGCTTACCAAACTTCCCTGACTCTGTTCAGTTGTGTTTAGAGAAGAAAAGAGTTCTATAATGAGAGAAAAATCAACAAAAATTATCAAAAAGCTATCAAAACCTATGCTCTGTAGTATTCAGATGCCTTGATCATGGGTCACTGGTGACTTTAACACAACCAGACACGTGTTTTACCTGCTGTTCCTTCCTTAAAACTGAGTTACTGTGACCCACTTCACCACAGGAAAGCTCTTCAGCTACATAATTGCAAATGGCTTGTAGGAAACCCTACCTTCCAAATTTCTTAGGATAAAACAAATTTTCTGTGTGCTGTTTGCTCCAGAAGATTTGAGCAACCTGGGCTAGTGGAAGGTGTCCCTGCCCACGGCAGGGGGTTGGAACGAGATGATCTTTACGGTCCCTTCCAACCCAAACCATTCCATGATGGTATGATGTGAAGCCAAAGTACTCCAGTCTACTAACACAGTAGGAGAGAAAAAATCCAGTTGCTTCAGCTGGACTTAAATTACAAGAGAAGAAGATTGAATTCATGCCAATATGTCCAAGTAAATCTTTGCAACTACACCCCTTGCAGCTTCAACTTTTTCCTTGATGATAGACTACAGAGCTGCCCAGAGGAGAACGATAGCTATAAGTCCGCTTGGTTTTAGGGAGAATAAATTAATTCAGCCAAAAGAAATTTCTTTGAGAGGCTCCAGCTTTTTATTTTAACTGGTCATTTTGTGGCAGGAAAATTAAGGAGAGAATTTCCATTTTTTCCTACTATAAATGCGCAAGATATTCTCATTCCTGAGTGCAGGAAGCACTACACTTTCTTCTAAATGGGACTAAACTGTCTTATGTTGAATAGCCATGTCCTTCTAGAAAACATTCCTGCTAGTCTGAGCAAAACCTCACTCCAGGTCCTTACATATTTTTGTTATCCAAAGGAGTTTCTGACTAAGTCATAAAGTTGTCCATGTGTCTTTGTAGGCAAGTTTTGATGTCCCTCAGTTCTCTCATAAATCTTTTTCCAGGCTCCTGGGGCTTGATGTTTTGTTGAAAAGTCTTGTGCTTATACATATGTGATCATACACAAATTAGAGCTGGTTGGAAATTTTGGTAAAGGAGCAATTTTTCTGCTGAAAATACAAATATGTTAAAATTAGAAAGTAGTCTGGGAATGTGTTGGTTTCAGCAGAACTGGAGAAGGAGACCAGACAGGTTTTAATGGAAACCTGCCCAGCTTTGGACTCTACTAACAGGGAGCCTGCCTGGCAGAGAGTTTGGGCATAGCTGACTTACTTTTTTTTGCCTCAGAATAAAATATTTTCAGAGATCTGAAGCCCTCAACCAAAGGAAAATCCCACCTCTCACATAGATATCCTGAGGGTATCTGGTTTCAGTGTTTGATTCAGCTCATTCTTGGTTGCATCCAGAAATCCCCAATAGCCCCATTGCTTGCAATAAGGAGTTACCCAGAAGTAACCAGCCAATATTTCTAAAACACTAGAGAATTTAAAATTTAACTTACAAATACACTCACCTGTGTATATACAAATCATCACAAGCTTGTTTGAATCAATAGTTAATATCAATGCTGTTCAAATCACAGCATGAGCCACACATCACACAAGGAGATCTGCTTCAAGCCACCTTTCTGAATCAACTGACCAAAGTTATGTTGTTTGTAAAACATCCACAGTCCCTATTAGTAGTGGCAACTTCACATTTTCAAAACATTTAACAGCCTAACTTCTTTGCTGTTCTTCAAAGAGCACTAAGGTTTGGATTTTGGATTTTCAATGAGTTTAGCTGGCAGTAGTCCAGGACTGACAGACTGCATTTGGGCATCCATTACACCAAGAGCACTGACCTTACAGAAGCCTTTTAGCAGTGCCCTGTCTTTCCTAGGAATTAAGCTCCTCGATTCCCCTGAGTGCCTCTACCTTCCACTAACATCTGTGCTTCTGTGCGTCCCTTGTTTGCTCTTATGTCCTGTGTGTTGTCACCAGAATGCCTGGGTGTCCTCTCCCTGGTCACAGGAACAGAACTTCCATTTTGATTCTCTATCTAAGAGTTTCTAGAAGACATAAAATCACTTCTTTAAACAGTGACAGAAAGTTACTACCACCATTTACGAGCAACACCAACCTCTTTGTAGTAGTCACATTAATTAATGTTTCTAAGGCTCTCAGTATCATAAAGGAGAAAGAACAAATGCATATAATGATGCTCTGCAAATACATTCACTACGTTAATGCCAGCTCAATTATCATGAAGACACCTGAAACACTTTTATTAAATTTAAATTTAAATTAAATTTGGTACCACGTGGAGTCCACAAGTTAATGAGCAATTGTAATGTTAAGACCATGAAAATATCTTATTTTGATGGTTTCTGCAAGAACAGAGGTTTTTTTCCCCCAAAAGTATAACCAAATTCCATCAATAGCACCATATCAATGTCAGACTACACTATTTGTTTTCACTACAGAAATATACGATTTCACTATAGAAACAGCATTAGCCTGTGGGGACAGATATTAATGCATATTCATTGCTCAGATTATTACCAAACTGAGCTTTTAGAACAAGATGGATTGAATTTCTTTCAAAAATGATGGAAAAAGTCATCAATAACTTCAAAAACTGGAAATAAACCTTACGTATGCTGTGGCTCTGTGCCCTGTGGTTAGGTTACTCTGTGCCCAAGCAAAGCACACTCAGATCAAAGTTCTTCCTTAGGAACTTTTGTAACATCTCTCTCCTGAAAAGACTCTTTAGTGCCAAACAATCTAAATAAGCTCAAGATGAAGAGTTTTCATTGTTGGCATTATTAATTTATCTCTCCTCTACGTAAATGTCTATTTAAACCAAATGTGAAGAAATGGGGTATCTCTGACTTGTCTCATCCTATGTCAATATTAGTTGGAACTTGCCAACTGGCTCAGAAGCTTTTGGTAAGGCACTTTCAGGCAGACATGTTTAGACAGTGTGGTTGAAGAAAGCTCATTTCCTTAGGAAGAGAGGTTAAGAATTAATAACTGTCCCCATGTATTTTTAGAACAGCCAAATCCTGAAACTCGACAGAATCCTAAAGACAATTCTCTTTAATATTAGTGCACCTCCATCAGCAACTTAAGCCATTCCACCATATCATCCAGTTAAACATGCAACTCCAAGCAGTAAGAACGGTCCCCTCTACTAAAATAAATAGTTCTTGAGTTTCTTCCCTTTCATACTGCTCTTCTTTTGCCATCTGAAGTTTATCATCATAGATGAGACATCTGCTTAGTACCTCTCGGGAGCTTTTTCAGAGATGAAATGCAGCTCCTGCAGTTCTAAACTGAAAACCCCCTCAGTTTAATTTCTGTATAAAATGTCCAAATAAGTAACTATTATGCTGGCAAGAAGCACCCTGAGCCCAATAATAATAATAATAAAAAGAAGAATTAAAGGCCCTATCTTGTGAAAGCACACCATGTTCAGAACTAAGCTGTGACATCAAGGTCAAAGCCAAAATCTCAAAAGCAGCCATATGCTTATAATTACTCTGAACTTTAGTTGTTGCTTGTGTTGGTCATATTACAATCACATCATTGGAAAAAGCAAAATATCTGCTTGCATTCTAGAGATAATCGGGGAAAGGACAGAAATGGGAATTTGACAGTCCCTTTGAGATAAACAGTTATAAATAATGGGTTATAGGCTCCATTTACAGATAAAAACAGGAGCTGGAGAACACTATGCTGACTTACTTGCTATATATATTTAGTTCACTAGCTGAGAGCTGCTAGACTCAAAGAATCAAAAGATATGCAGGCAAGTGCCCCACAGTCATTAAAAGGAAGGATCAGATCCTTACATTTCTTGCCTTTTAATGTTCTTTACATCAGCAGCAGCTGCATGCCAAACAAAAATGGAATATCAGTCAGAATAGTGGCTTTTAACTGCTTCAACTGCATTTACAGAACAAGACTGCAGCATTTTTTACATGAAATTGGAGGAGGTAAAAAAACCTTGGAAAGCAAAGTTTGAAGAGAAACAATAATATGAAAAAACCTTGCAATTTTCAATTTATCCAAATAATCTGAATTATCTTTTTTTGTTTGTTTTGTTTTTATTACTCATGGTGACACAGACTCTGGTACACAGAAACTTTTATAAAGGAAAAAACCCTTAGCTGGCCAGCCTCCATTTTTTAAACACGTTTTTGATCTTTTGTAATTTCCCCCCAAAGTTTAAAGTCAGTGACGTTACTGATGTTGTTCACATTTTTGTAAGGATTGTGCACTCTGAATTATTCCGTAATTCCTGAGTTCTTTTCAACAGAGTGCCAGGAACATGTACATGTGTGTGTTTGTTCTCTTTGAAGAAGCCATGGGAGTCAGTCTGAAGGAGGAAAAGGGTAACAAAGTAAGCTTAGGGCATGTTTTCATATAAAACAGAGGCAATACCACAGTCCTCTGATGGCAAAAAAAATCCAAAAAAATACAGAGACAGAAGTTTTTGCAGTCTTGGTCAACAGGTTAGAACTTCCCCTCATTCCACTCGAGTCTTGGCCAGCTCATTAGTACTGGTTGCAGCACCATCAGACCACTTGCTGACAATGCTACAACTCCTTAAGACACCAAAAGCTACCCCCTTTCTTGCTGAGCTCCACTTGTCCCACTGCAGTGAGGTGACTAAGCTGAGGAGGGCTTCAGCGAGTGCCAGAAGCAGCACGTGTTCTGGAGAAGAGATGCGCGTCCAGAAGAGAAGGTGAGAGAGGGAACCTGGCCCTGTTGATATTGGTAAACTATTATGTCAGCTCTTGTGAAACCATAATCTAGGGAAGACACAGTCCCTGTCTTTGCCACACAGTCAGAGAGACAGGCAGCATCCCCTCGGAATGATTCAGAGTAACAGCATCACTCCCCCTGAGTCACCGTTTGGAGGAGTTGTTTCCCCGTAAATCACGAGGCAGCCTGGAGAGCAGACTTTGTTGCTAGGCAAATTCCGCGTCTGGGAAATGTTTTTCAGTCAAACCAGGTGGTCTGCAGTACTTGTCAGACGATTTGCAATGTTACTTTACAATTACTCTTTACAATTTTATATGGAAATCCAACTGCTGATTACGATCCACTTGGAGCACTAAGAGAACAATAGTGGACAGTACTTCAAGGTGCTGAATGTGTACCACTGACCTGACAGAAGACCATCCACTTTTTCCCATAGTGGTCTACATTTCTGCTGGTGTAGTAAGCTGAAATGGCTCTCCAAGTATAACCAAGGACAACCAGAGCTGGCAGGAGCAAGCTGAATGGTGAAGGTGGATGAGGGGAGCAGAACTGGAGGTGGCTTGTTAGCAATGAGCTGCTCACCTCATCCCATGGGAAATTATGGGATATAAAGGCTTGTCTAACTTTTAAATGAGTGCAAGGTCTAATGCTCATTTAAGAAGTGGCCCAAACCACTATGAAGTAACCTGGAACAGCTGCAAGTTCTCCCTTAAACTTCCACAGTGTTATATAGCAAGAAAATGGCAGGCCTGAGAATGCAATCCAAGGGTCCCTCCCATGGGCCTCCCCCTTGACTTCGACTTGCCTCCCTTTTCAACCAGCCTGTGGTTTCTCCAGGGCCTGCCAGGAGCCCTTCCAGCTGTGCTGACTCTAGCAGTGATGCTGACATCCATTTGCTAAGAACTGGACTGAGACCAACAGCTCCTTTTGTATCTCCCCACAGTCATTACCACTTCTTCACTATTGACTTGGACAAGATTCAAACCAGTTGCCTGTGGGTGAAAGGTTCCTTGTCCCATCGTGAATTCCATGCTCCCTCTTTTCCCTAGCTTCCAGCTGTCATCTCCTGCCCCTTCATCCTCCCAGTGGCTCTCTCTGAGCTTCTTGACCATTTTCAGCTGTCCCACAGTTCCAGCTCTTTCAGCCTATATCCAGCCTTCTGATCCCCAAAACCTGCTAGTCCTTTTTCCTTCATCCCTCCTGCTTAAATCAGATTCTCTTTGTCCTTGAGCTAGACTGCTCTTGTATTGCTTTTCCTGGAGTTTCAGCATCACTGGCACCAGTCTCAGCTTCTACAACAAACCAATCTATGCTTGTCTGTCCATGTTTCACCCCATGGAATAGCCAGACTCTCTTCTCCACCCTTTGTGGCCAATGTGACCCACAAAGACTCGGAATTGTGGTGGGAAATGTTGCCCTGCCATTCTAGCACTTTGAGGACCTACACTGGATTCTGGGTTTGGTTTATGATCATTCCTCCTTGGTGTCTGAACAAGGGGCAATAGTCTTATTATCATGAAAATTGACTTCACCCCTCACCACTTAGTTCACAAATTTAGCCAAATAAACACAATATTCTAGCCTACAGTGGAGCCATTCCAGTAGCAATTAAATGTATAAATGTTTCAGAAACATAAATTCATCAAATAAATAAGACTCCATTCGCAATCAAACGGTTTAAATGTGTAGATTTGCCAAGAACCTTCATCATCATACATACTGTATTTTTCATTCAAGAGATAAAATATGAGGGTTATACCCTAA
>JAYRBT010000042.1:64388811-64401673 GCA_036023395.1 Myiotriccus ornatus | reverse complement strand
AGATTTGCCAAGAACCTTCATCATCATACATACTGTATTTTTCATTCAAGAGATAAAATATGAGGGTTATACCCTAATACCTTGACATTTGGATGTGATTTTTAAGCAAGTACATCACTGAATTTAGAAATCAAATCCAAGCCAGGCACATGCTTCTTTTTCTGGACCAGAAAAAAGGGCCATATGGCAAATAGCTGCACTTTAATATATGTGATCTCCAACACCTGAAGGCTCTTACACAGCCATGAAGATTGCTTGGTTATGATCAGTCTATTGCCATTGCATGTAACAGCTGCTTCTCAAGCCCTCACTTCTTGTAGAGGATCACTGAGATCCTCTACTCTGTTCTTGGGTGTTGTAGGACCAAAATAGTCCAGTGAAGCTGAAAAGTACCTGAGTGAGAAGGTTTTCAGGACTGGGAGGGGAAATTCTCAAGCAAACCAATTCACCCCTTCAAACATTTTGTTTTGCTACCATAATTTCACCTTAGAATAACTCCCCTAAAATAACACCAATTCTAGATTTAATTAGGCAATGATAATTCTCTTTTCTAGCACATGATGTAACATTTCTTAAGAACCATGGGTTTATTCCCTTAACAGAAACTTCAAGTATCAGACACATTGCAAATGTTACAGGAGGTGAGATTATTTTGGTAATTTCAGAATGAGAGGAGGTCACCTCCTGGAGCACTTGCTTTGCCTGGTTTTGGAAAGTTATCTTCTTTCCAGCAGAACTGGCTCCAGATCAAACCAGACTCCAGTCCCTCTGGGACAGAAGGTTCCCACAAGTCTGTACATAAGTTATGTGGTCTTTGTGGCATATGAAGGCCAAAACAACAGGGAAGGGACAGTGCACATCCAGCTCCTCCAGGCTGCACAAATACCAGCTTGAAAGTTTGGATTTGTTATGAAAATAGTCACAGTCATCAGATCAACTGTATATAAGTTACCCCAAACGCACACGTATAACGTGGGAAACCTTTCAAAAATAAGTCACAGGTTGTTCTCATTATAAAATTAATTGTATTTTAGACTAGTAATTTATTTCTTTAGCAATGTTTCACTTGAATAATATTTAATGTTGCAAAGCATGTTCTTTCCAAAACAGAAACTTGTTATACAGATGAGCACACCATGTAGTTATTGGGATAATTATTAGGATAAATATCCTTTAGACAAAATTCTTGCCAAAAACTATGTCTCAAATGTTTCCTTTCAAGCAACCTCAAAAAACCTCCAACTTCTAAAAGCAGTCAAATTACATATTCTTTCATTTAAGTTAGCAATTCTTGCTTAAAAAGAAAAGAAACTTTTCTCTTGGTAATACCAATATTTTCTCCACTTTTCTAGTATGGAGAGGGTGTATAGAATGTTATATTTTGTTTTATTTTAATGCCCATTGCAGAATATAAAGTGCATATTAAAGGTCAACCTTTAAGTCAGAGATAAAAGCAACACAGATGATGAAACAAACGCATTTTAGCAAGATTAGTAAATCCTAATCCCAAATAGGTTTAAATCATGACTATTTGCATATTTAAATCTACACAAATTACATCTGTTTAATCCTTAAGAATTATTATATACTTTAAACACAGTCCTTAAAAGAGGCTCTATCCTTTTACTTGATGAAATTTAATGAATCAAAAAATCCTTTAAAAAAGAAAAATCCCTGTATGATGTTGAGGGGGTGAAAGGAAGCAAGTATTAATAAGACTATCTATTTTATGCCAAATAGAAGCATTACGATGCATCCTTATAATTACCATATATTTCTCTGGGCAGTTCCTAACTGCAGTAACTGATGTTTTTTCCAAAATTAAGTCAGGCCACAGAAAAGTTCATCTGAGACAAACAGAATCATTTCAACACTCTGCATTTCTTTACGACATATGCTAATTTTATAATAAAAGCAAGGCCTTTTGGCTCAGTTTGCATTCACTTCAGCCAGTAAAACTTCCTCTGGCCTCAGTGAGAGCACAATTGGACCCTTTCTACAGCTAAGATGACAAATTATCATTCTGTTAAGCAGCATTCAAAACAGTAATTGAGGTCTTGCTAAACTTGACAGATACCATAAGCAACTCAAGGAAAACAGTAACAGCTGTATTACTATGTCAACCACTGTTTTACCAGGGTAAATGGAAGTCCTAATTTTCTCCTTGCTTGTATTACATATGTGGTATAACGAGAAACATTTTGCTGAATTTGTACTCATTACATGTTCTCTGCTATAAATCAGTTCAAATTAGTAATGTTGTGGTTACATGTTTGTCCAACAAATTACTTGTTTTGTCACTTTAGCATGAGCAAAACAAACTCAGGGAAGCAGGATGCACCTGATCACAGCACCTGATACACAGTGTAGTATTTGAAAACAAATACCATTCGAAGAACAAACGCAAACGTTAATGGATACAGTCACCGACCCTTTGAGAAACCGGCTTTTCCATCACTCTCAGTGGGATTACCCGTGCAATGGGTTTCCAGCCCAGAACCTCAAGTGCTCTGATTGCTGGCTGATTAAGCGGCCAGTTTCGGACTTTTCTCACACCAAAGGTCACGTGAAAACGCAGGTACTTACACAGCAAAATGATAGATGAAGCACTTCCACCCGCTGGGCCTCTCCAGGAAGTTGTAGACGTCTCCCTGAGTGCTGGTTGCAGTCAAGTAGCGGCCGCGGAAACAGTCGAGTGTGCGGGCCCTGCCGGCCTCACCCTCCGCCAGGGCTGCAGCCCTGGTGCCTCCCTGGGGCTCCTGGGGAATGCCAGAGCCGTTATTCACGGGGGTTTCTGCATCCACTGCCACGGGAGAGTACTGCATGTTGCTTAAGTTCCCCCTGACTTCCAGCAACGCTGCAGATCTCCTATTTCCATTCAGACTGCTCGGCTGGAAAGTGGAGCCTCGTTGCTCTCCACAGCGGTTATCCATGGGGTACCCAACAGTTTCTCCACTATCACGGGACATCCCGTAACAATGCACAGGTATTACTAACTCTGATCAATATTTAAGATCATGAAGAAGGTATTGTGTGTCCTCCCTGTCCAGCGTGCTCTCCGGCAGCCGACGACTTTGTGCTGTTATCACAGAGCCTCGCTGCGACACAAGTGTGAGCTGTCAGCCTGTCACCTGCTGTCACTCACAGCCTCTGAAATTAAATCAGGAAAATGGATCAGACAATGGCACGTGCTAGACACCAGACGTAACAAGAGCCCGGGAAACGAAAGAGGTTGAAACTTCTGGAGGAAGGAAGGAAGGAAGAAAATTAAGATTCAAATTTACATCGTTAAGAAAGAACCTTAAAACTATTTAAATAATGCAACACTCCTAGAGCAACAGAGCTGCCTTGAGGCCTGATCCTATGAGATTATTTTAAACTGAGTAGTTGTTACAGTGTCCCAATTAGAGATGAAACTGTGAAGATTTCCTGGAATTCATAAACTTGCTGTTCCCCAAAACACACCTGGCTGAGGTTTGAACTTCAACACCTACACCTCAAGAGGTCTTCAGATTTTATCACTTGAATAAATTATTTCAGTCACCTCATGGGGTCTCATCTTGCAGTCCATGGTGCTCTGGAACAGTTTTTCTTGAGCGTAAAAAGGATGATGTCATTAATGATAACTGATATCAAGAGGTTAATATTGCTAGAAAGAAAAAGATCAAGGACTCCTGGCCCCATTTTCAAGTTTCCTCAAGCCATTTAATGTTTGCAGCTACTCTTAAGCAAGTATCTAGAAAAAACAGAATACACAATAAGGTTTTTCTAGATCAACATATATTTCATATGGCAGACTTAAATTGCTGTTAATACTCAGCAGCAATTTCTTAGCAGCAATATTAGTAATTTTGGTAGATTGAGAGCAGCTGTGTTTTGTATTGTCTTATTTCTTACACACCACCATGCAAAGCTCCCTCATTTGAAACACCTGGCCAAAATGACAATATGAAAGCATCATGAAAAGATGAGAATATTAAATGTATCATGGGAGGTGACTTTAACTTCAATGCACTGCTGATGTTAATGTCAAAACTACATCTGTAATGTCCTATTATAATGTACTGTGTTATTTGCAATATAAATCCCACGTGTTAAGGAGTTGCAGCTGACTGCTCCTCTGTCAAAGAGACTCACATCCACATTTTGAGTTATTTTAGCTTCAGCAAAATAGAGTATCTTAGAGAATTTCAGCCTTCACCCCCCTTTTTTAAATGAAGCTTATTTTTTGTTGTTGCTTAAAGATCCTCACGTGTATTGCATGAACTGTCATCTGAACAGAGCCCTCCAAGTTATTCCAAACAATATTTACATCTATACATTTTAACATGCTTTGCTACACTGTGCTCATTTCTTAACACTGCCCATGGAAAGGCAAACATCAGCTCACATTTCTACATTAGTCCTATAGGAGACAGAGAAATACATCCTTTCCCTCATCAGTTTTCTTAAAAACAAAAGATGGAGGAGCCAAACATTAAAGTTAAAACACAAAGTCCTTCGTCGAAGCCTATAACCCGCAACAGGTACATAAGAAATACCCACGAGAAGTACATTCATCACTTCAGGACGCTGAGACTGCCTAGACAAGCGCTTGTAGCAAAGGCTGCCTCCCCAGCAGTGGCAACCAAAGCTACCTGCAACACCTTTGCTAGCCCGGCTAATCAAAACAAGGCATCCCACAGACACACAGCACAGAAACCAGCTGGCAAACAGCACCTACTTTCTCCTGTTGCGTGTCCTATCCCTTCTCCCGGCTGCTGCCTCAGCTCCATACAGCAGACTCCCTGCATAGGTGCAGGCAGAGGAGCTGCTGCCTGGCTCTGCCCCCCGCTTATCAAGTTCCACCCTAAGGAAAGCCGGGTCCCTCCCTTTGGGCTGCCTTATATGGCTGCCCTTGCAGAAGGCAGAGAAAGAACCAGGGAACAGCTTGGACGACTTCAGAGAGAAGCCACTTCTGCCTCTTCCTGTTGTCAAGCCCAGCAATCACAAGTAACAGCTTAATTTTGCTGAGGGTCTTGGTCCTTTCCCTCCCAGTCTTTTCTTATCTGCATACACATTGCACATCTTTAAACCCCGAATTAGGTGTTACTTGTAGCTGCAGCAGACTTTTACATTAAGTCTAAACATGCAGCTTCAGTTGTTTGGTTTTTTTTCCATCAAAGTTTTGGCAAAGCCAAAAGCAGCACTTCATTGTTACATTAAGTAATGGAAAAACAGAGTTCTCAAATGTTGTTGCCTTTCTGAACTACAGCTCGTCTTTTGTATTAGTTTGGGAGGAGGAGAATCCCGAACATAACCATTCCAGCATCAAACTCCTCATTTTGTTGTTGAACTTTCTATTCAGGAATGAGAAAGTGAACGCTGCTATTTGTCTGTCTCCCTTTTGTAACAGAAAGCAGACTATTATCTTCAATGCCAGCATTCTGAACATAAGCTGCTTCCCACTTCTCCAGAGCCACGTGGCCAAGAATGGAATAAAGGTAACCATTTCACCTTATGGTATCATCAGTGGGGGAACTGCCATTGCACAGCCTTCAACTTTTATCATAATTGTTCATGGGGCTCGCTCTTTGGAAAGATCATTCCAGAATGTTACTTTCCTGGTTTCCCAGGTGTATTTCCATATCACTAGAAACAAAACAACCAAAAAAACCACCACCAAAACCTCTTAGTTTTGTTTATTTGTTTGTTTTGGGGGTTTTGTTTGTTTGGTTTGTTTTTAATACACATATTCTGGTTTTACTTGTCTAAAAATGAACCCCTCCAGAACATTTTGTTACTCAGTTAACTGTAGTTATAACTATATTTATTTATAACTACATATATATAATATAACTATTATATTAACTATAATTCTGTTACTCAGTTTAGGCCTCCACAGAACTGAATACAATATTCCACACAGTACTGCAGGTGAGCAGACACTGAGAACTGAAAGCTGACTGGAGCCACACGAATCCTCCTCCAGGTTTTTGCTCATGCTTCTTCCTTTAAATTCTTTCTGTATCAATTACTACATTTCTACTCTCTGCTCTATTAACTTTTCCTGAACATAATTATTCAAGCTTTACAAAAGTAGCTTTAAAAACAAACAAACAAAAAAAACAACCTACAAAACAAAGCACCCCAATGAAACAGGAATTCTCTTGGATGTTTTAAAGTTAAAAATAAGTTTCCTCTGAGGGCAAAGTAGTACCCAACTTTACTGCAAATGCAGAAACTCAACATAATAGCAGCAGAAACCATGGCAGAATTAGAAACTAGAGCACCTGTGTCCTATTTCTTGATCAAGGAAAAGATGATTTAGGTAAAATTTTATTACACTGAAGTGTAGAAGACATGAACTCATTCCTTCACATATCCCCCAAATGTAGCACATCACATCTTTGGGTCAGAAATCTCCAAAGGCAATTACTCACCTAACCATGACTGACGTGAAATGCGTGATTTCAGCAATGTCTAGATGTTGAAGTTTTCATTGGTAACAGTATATTATATATAACGCCCTGCATATATACAAATGAGGGGCTTTTATGGCTGGGCTCACTTCGTGTGTTTGATTTTGATGGGTCTGGTGCTGCCCACCTGCTCAGAGAGGCCACCCCCCTCGCCCTGACAGCTCTGCATTGAGCACTGGGCACAGCAAACGTGGTCATTTATAACCAAAAGGCCGGGATGGGCAGGCACAGGGAAGTGTCTGCTTTTGAGGTGCATATTTGGATCCCTCCTTGATGAGAAGACACCTCTCAGGAAGGTAACCTAAACGCAGCACCACTGATACCACCCATCACTGTGCCCTCCGGGAGTTGCCTTTTAGAAGAAAAGTGTGAATGAGTCATGCAAGGAACATAAAGGGATGATATGGAACCCAAAGCCCAGAAAATATTTGGAAGGGTAAATAATAGATGAGATTTGCAAAACGTTCCCGCGCTCCTCCGTTCATTTCAAATTCCATTCTCGGGACGTCAGCTCTCTGCACACAGAGCTCCTGAACATCCTCCTCGGGCTTGGGAACCACTCCTCCAGGCCTGGATACAGAGAAGTAGACACTGCTGAGTACCTATATGATCTTTTCCTGGCAGTGATCATGTGGGAGCACATATTCAACTTGCAGTCCTCATCCCACAGGGATGGCTCATCAGGCCATATCAGGCAGTTTGTCACCTGCCCCCCACAGTCTGCCACAACAGGCAGCTGCCTTTTCCACTTGCCTTTCAACCACGTTTTGCAACAATAAATCCACCCAAAGGCCAGCTGGGGCACGTGGGATAGCACTGCGTGATGCCTTACGAGGTCTCTGCCCAGGAAGAAGAGGTACAAACAGTTCAGCTTTTCACCCACCAAGATGAAACCCAGGAACAAAACGTCACCTGCCCCTTTGGACCAGTATTGAGAACAGCTTATCTTTTGAGGGAACACTTCCAGAGAAGACTTAAGAACTTTAAAGGTCATTGGTTGTAAAGAGCAGGTAAATCCCTACATTTTGAAGCTATGAGAGAAGTGAATGGCTCCTGAAGTCATATATTTCACCTCTTTCTCTCACCAAATTTATAACTGCTATATAGTTCAGGACGAGGAAACATGAGCAGCAGAAAGAATTATTTTTATTCATTGTTAACTCTTCCCTTTTGTGCAATTTCTCCTGTATGTCACCAATTAAGTAAAACATCTATTTTGAAGTCAACACTATTCTTATTTCACAAAAGACCTTAGTTATTAATTATCTTAAAGACCTTAGATATTAATTATTCTTTGACCAGCATATTTTCTCTAGGCAAGAACGGAAAGACTTGAAAGAAGGAGCATGGCGGTGGAAATGAATCTACCCATGCATTTGTTCTCACGCAAAACATCACCACTTTTAGAATCTTTATCTGTTGGGTTTTTCTCTCATTTTTATGATTTCTGCTGGGTCAACAGCCATGCAACACTCATCTCTTAAAGAATGCACATCTTCGTTTTTTCTACTTTAATTACAGCAAGGATGTCAGGTGTTCAGCTTTTTTTTTGTTGTTGTTGTTTGGGTTTTTTTAGTTTCTTGTTGTTGTTGTTGTTGTTTTCTGTGTGTGAAAAATCCCAGATAAGCAAAGTAACTGTGTGGCTTAACTATCATTCCGCAATCTTTCAGGATAGTTTTCACTTTTCCATGAAGAATTTATATATTCTGTGCCTCAGTCTCTTAGCTTGGTATCCTGTTGCTGCTTCACCTTGTCTCCCACTACAAGGAGGGGAGGGATAAAAGCTGGAGAACCAGGTGAAAGAGCTGACAAAGGAGTATGTTTTCCTCTGAGGGAAGGAACTGAGAAAAGTATTAATTCCATGACTTTTGCACCATAGTTCAGCTAAGTTTCAAGTGCACTACTTTCCATTAGACAGATACTGTGCCAGTGCCCTTGTACTGTCATTTCAGTAGGCGTTTGGAAAGAAGAGAATTGTTAAATTAAAATATTGAGGATAAGGAGAAATTTATATTTTTAGAGTACATTTTCTAAATTGGGATTAGATACTGATTAAGAAAATTTTGTTTATTGAAAGCCAGCATCATAGGGTCCTGATCCTGTTTGCCATTTGAGGCACTATGGTAAGCCAAGCAATAATTGTAATGTATTCCATGATAGTTTTTTTCAAGAACGATGCTGCCAAATTCCACTGTTCTCATGTTAGTCTACCTGGACAATAGAGAACAGCTTGGTGTGCAGTTTAAGGTGTGCTTGGTCTTTTAGTGTAGTGCTCTTCACTAGGTCAGCAGAATTCTTTAATTATAATCACAGCATGGCTTTAGAGAAACCCACCGATTTTTTTTTAATATCTGGATATTAATAAATCGTATGAACTAAAATAAACCGCTACCACCTAGGGCAAAGTATCCATTGCATAAAAGGAAGACAAAATTACTGCTTGAAATACCGTCCCTATTGTCACTGCTGAGGAGGGATCAGATAGCAGGCATGGAGAGCCTTCAAATAATGAGGCAATATAAATTCTTGTATAGAGAACCTCAGCTGTTACTTGATTCCCATCTTCAATTATATTAAGTGTCCCAGCAGTGTTTGATTGGGTTTGTTTAAATCATTAGTGATGCACTGGAGGAAAAGGATACTGTTATTGGTACTGAGGTTGTAACAGAACACCATGAAAAGTCGATGCTTATTTCAAATATATTTGAACAGATTGACCAAAATAGAACTATGGCTTCAGTAGAGACTTTTTACATAGGAACTGTGTGTTCTAACTGAAGAGGCAGATTGGGAAGATGACAACGATCCTTTAAGTGCAGTTGTGCATTGTTACCTTTACATATATGAGTTTAAAAAGTCAACTAGGACATTTTATTCATTTTAGTTAAAGACTTCCACAAAGCCTCTTTTCTGTAGGCTGTGGGCTTTTTTATACAACCTTCAATTGATTATGAGCCTGGCATTAAAGAGAAGTAAACTACACTTGAAAGTCTTATTGTAACAGGTCCATGCTACCTTCTCTTTCTGTGCTAAAATGGAGAACATCCTCAGCAAGAAATCTCCTATTTCTTACTTCCATCTCCTGTAATTTTTTTTAAGACAACTGTCTATTGCTTTCTTTGGCATTCTAAACTCTTTACTGCTTCTAGAGTAGGTCGCATGCAGTGCACATTTGCACTATGATCAGAAACTTGGGCATAATTTATTCGGCATAGGTTTAAAAAGCACATTCACAGAGGGTGGCCAAGTGTCTTCCCACGGTGTTCCAAGCAATCAAATTAACCCAGGCTGGCTTAGCTTTTACACACACAGAAAGGTACTGAGCTGCCTGGTAAGTGCTGTGCCACTGCTCAGTGCACTCAGAATGTCAGCCAAGAGGTTTTGATCAGAGACGCAGATTCTCTCTTTCACCAGCAAGATTTTGGTTGTGGAATGAATGGTCCGTGTGAGATTGAATCTGACTGGGAAAATTAAACAGGAACCACAATCTCTTCTTGAGAGAGAGGACAGAGCCCTTGTAAAGGCTGAATTTTTCACTAAGGTGATGGGAAAAAAAATTCACAAATACTGAAGAAGAAAAATAGTTCTAACATAATCCAAATGCATGAACAAGCACTTATCTAGCATCTCCAGTTCTGCTGATCTGAGTTTCTAAATCGCATGTCTGTATACCATTTTTATGCAAAATCATCGTTTCAAACAAAGTTCTACTGTGCTGTAATTGGAAACATATTTTAAAACGTGTGTGCATTTCAAAACACAGGAAGAATATCTGTATACTAAAGAAATATACAAACAACATGTCCTGGGGTGAATTTGTAGGGCTACTTGATAGGTCTGTTGATTTGAAGTTACTGTACTTGTAAGGGGACTGAAATATCCATATAGTGTTATGAATATCTGTTTAATCTTAACTAGTTTCCCTGTGGTGGAATTAAGCTATTGATCATGAAAAAGCATTCAAGTCTAAATATATTCAAAATACAGATGACACTACTTTATTTTATTTTTTAGATTTCTGGAAAAGCTTCCTAAGGTGAAAAAAGACTAAATTAAAAAAAAATACCTTATCACAGACGTACAAATTGAACAGTAACATCTGCCAAAGAGAGTTATTCAAAGCAGCTATAATAAATAGCAACAAGTATTTTATCTGGGTAGCAATTTTGAATAACAAGTGATGGTGCATGAAAAACTGAAAAATTCTGTATTTGTATTGCACTCTTGGTTTTGTCTCCCGGGCACTTGCACTGTATTATCAGCATCGGTTTCTCCTTGTTTCTTTCTTTCACTCCAGTTCTAAAAAGAACAACTCTTTCTCAAGTGTTACGGGGCAAGAGAACTTGAGAGCTGTGTATTCTAGCAACTAGAACATTCCATAAATGTTTCTTTAAAAACACCCTCTTGAAGTAGACAATTTAATGTTCTTCTTGAGTAAAATCTAACACAAGCAGCAGAGCGCTGAATATGGATCATTCTACTGAGAGGTGATGTTTAAACAATAATTATGACTAACCGGGTTCTTTCTAGGAAAACCAGGAGAATTTGAAGAGGGTTTTAAAATGAATTAATAACTCTTGGTACTGCAACCCAAGATGTGCAAGTGACCCGCACTGGAGTCATGAAACAGGAACTCCAAGCTAATACATAACACCTGCAGCTGACCTTGTTCTGTTACTGGCACTACATGCTTTGAATAAGAAGTCTCTTCTTATGTTACCCTAATGTGGAAAATAAGATAAAATTGAAAGTGTCTTCGAAGAATGTTCTAGTGAGAATATAGAGCGGAAAGTCAGGAAGACTGGCTAAGTCATCATTTTGTATTTGTAAAATTCGCTATATTAAGTGTTAATGTGAACCAGAGATTTACAAATTCGACATATTAACACCATTCTCTATTTTGTGTTCATGTGCAATAACTGACTTGCCAGGCTTCTGTCATGAGGATATGACAGGAGCATAGGTGTGTGCAAATATACAGCATTTACTCGACCTCGACAATGACACGTCACTGTGAAGACAACAGGGCATCTCTGTCAAATCTGCTGAAAATGAAGATGCAATAACATATTCTTTTTTTAATTGGAAAAGCAGGTATTATTTTTGAGGCATATTTGTGAATGCATGATATGATGGTCAGTGCAACTTTATATCCCATGGGTACAGCATGAAGAATTTATACTCTCCAAAGGTGTGTCCATGCACCTCACTACAATTAACAATTCAATTTTCGGTTCAGGATATAAAATTTTTGATTTTCAGTTTCAGGATAGATCCAACCTCTTTTTTTTCCCTACAGATAGTAGTGTAAGGATTCTTGTTCTGTAGAAAAACGTTGCTCATGATTCTGGGAGAGGAGTTCCCCAAAGCAGAACGTGATAAATGAAATAGAACGAATGCATCAAAACCAAGGCATTTAATAAAATAGATCATATTTTTTCTACTCTAACAGGTGTGCTAAAATGTGTAACTATACTTTGCTTCAAAGAGTGAAAGATCCTCCCTCTCCTGGGGGTATATAGCACCACCATAGCACATACATGGCTTTTCAAAGCAATGACTCCCTCTAGGCAAACGCATTTGGGGGATTGGACTCATCCGTCCTGGAAGGCTCATCCTTCTTGACTTCTCTGTTAAAAGCACCAGAGGTGGAGTCCTTGGTGGCAGTTTGGGCTGGTGCTGTGATCCAAACGTGATTCTTTCTGATTGTCCCATAGCTGGTGGTAATGGTGAAGATGTTGCTTCTCTGGTATTTCCTGGCAAACGTGCAACAAGTTTCTTTTATCCCCCTTCTGAAGTTTGCATTATAGATGTAGAAAAGGATTGGCTTAGAGGCTGAGGAACTGAAAGAGATCCAGGTGACAGCCAGGAAAACCAAGGAGCTCTTTCTGTAGTCTGTTTCCTGTGGGTGCCACAGCTGTACCACGTAGAAAGGGAGCCAGGACAGGAAGAAAACTAAGTTAAAGATGAAGAACATCTTCACATTTTTCACTTTTCTTCTTGAGATCAAATTCACTGTCCTCCTGCCAGCCGTGACTTCGGTGCCTTTTCTCCAAATGTAGGTGAAGAGTTTCTCGTAGCAGAGGATAGTGAAGAGGGAGGGGATCAAAAACAACAGCACTGGGAGGTGGACAATACCGGAGTCAAATCCTTGCTGAGAATCAGGTAGAAAAAAGTTGCAGTGGTGGTCACTGTCAGAGTCATAGAGAAAATAAGCTGGTGATGCAAAAAGAGCACCACAGAGCCAAGAGGCCAGAATCATTATCTTGGCTTTCTCCTTGGACATTTTGAAGCTCAGAGGACGGACGAGAGTGTAGCATCGAGCCACGCCTATGGAGAAGAGCACGTAGATCTGGACCCCCGGGGTGAGGTACTGTATGTACCTCACCAGCTTGCACATC
>JAYRBT010000042.1:64361764-64382077 GCA_036023395.1 Myiotriccus ornatus | reverse complement strand
CCTCTGCCAGGTGCAAAGTTCCGTCTTCAGTATCTCAGCTTACAGAGAGCCCAGGGCCAGCTGGGCTCCCCCACAGACCAGTTGACTGCATATATCCATTTCCTTTTTACCCCCTCTAAATGAAAAATTAAAGTTTTTTGGGGAAAAAAACAGTGACTTGTTTGTTTACTAGGTTTTTTTAGGAGCATCTGACTGAAACTGTGGTCAGTTGTTGGAGGATATAAGCTATTTCTGCAATATACTAATACACTGTTCCTGTGCTGGAATTTCTATAGCAAGAAATGTCAGTTAAAATCCGATTCTTTTATTATGAACTGGTTCACACTTTTAGAATTCCAGTATTTTAAAACTCACTGCCTTGCCCTCCGCTACAGGCTCGGGCCCTTTAGGAAACAGCTTTTGCAGTTCCATACTGATTGGATTCCCCTTCCTCCCCCTGCTGATTTATATTTTGTGTGTTGATCGTGCTTTGTGTTGCAAACAGCGTGTCTCACACCCAGCTTGTGTCCATTTCCACCGGTTAGGCTGCGCGTCCCAGAGCGGAGAGGATGGCTGTGGATCAGGACTGGAGCAGTGTTTACCCAACAGCAGCTGCCTTTAAACCTGCCTCTGTGCCCCTCCCAATCCGAATGGGTTACCCAGTGAAGAGGGGAGTACCTCCCCCAAAAGAGGGCAACTTAGAACTTATTAAGGTGAGACACATCCCGTGGGTGGGTGGTCATTTTAATGTTAGTGTTCACTAAAGCTGCACTGCTTTGATTGGAGTATTTGTGTTGGAGACTGTTTTCTGTTGGTAAATAGGATGATCCTCTTTAGTTTCTAAATGAAATGGTAACAAAGTTAAATAACAAGTGAATGAAATCTTGAGACTTTTTTAGGGTGATCATGCCTGTGATTTTTGTACTGGGGCTAACTGAAGTCTGTTCCTAAATCAGACTGGAATACTTATCTGAATATCTTATTCAGCTTGTTGTATTACCTTAACAAATGTGAGAAGTGTAATCAGATTTCAGTCATGTCCATTTACTGAGGAACAGACAGAAAGCCATTATTGTGGTAACTCTTAATGTGTCTGTTTCAGATTCCCAATTTTTTGCATCTTACTCCTCCCGCAATTAAGAAGCACTGTGCAGCTCTTAAAGGTGAGAATGTAAATGTATGTGATGGAGTAGAAGGTGAGACATGGTACACTTGTGAAGCTGGTTATTTGTCAGGCTTTGGCTAGGACTGTCTGCTTTGTTGCTGCTGCCTGCAGTTATCCAGGTGGTTGGCAGATGTGTCTTAGGAGGTTTTCAGCACCCCAGTAAGAATGAAATTTTACTTTTCACTGAGGCCCTGCTTAGACTGACGAGTTGATAGTTTAGTGCCTTGAGGAAGGTGAGTGATGAATGTGACAGAATTCTCAAAAGACTCTCTGTGATTGAACCAGGGTTCAGTCAGTAGCCATTCTGGATTGCATTCAGTGACCAAAAAGCTATTAATACATGAAACCCTCTGTGAGAGCAAGGTCTGCTGGGGAGATACAGGGTCTGCTGAAGACCAAGAGAATCTGCCAGCCAGCAAAGAGAACCTAATGAGGAGGTTCGGCAAAGGAAGCATTTTTTATGATGAGGGTGGTGAGACACTGAAAGGGCTTGCCCAGAGAAGCTGTGGATGCCCCATCCTTGAAGGTGTTCAAGGTCAGGTTGGACCAGCTTTGAGCAGCCAAATCTAGTGAAAAATGTCCCTACCCATGGCAGGGGGTTGGACTCTAATCTTTGAGGGTCAATTCCAACCCAAACCATTCTGTGATTGTTTGGCATCTGGAGTACTGTATCCTGGGTTTTGGGGAACCCGGTATACAAAAAGGATTAAACCCGGTAAAAAGATAGATTGCAATAAATTTGCGGAAAAGAAACCAACACAAGCACGAGCCAAATACACCAAACAGGTATTATGTGTAGTGTTTTCTCTTCCTTACACAGATTTCTGCACTGAATGGCCGAGTGCTCTGGACAGTGATGAGAAATGTGAACAGCATTTTCCTATTGAAATTGAAACCACAGATTATGTTTCTTCAGGGACGTCTATTCGCAATCCCAAAGCAAGAGTGGTGACTTTAAGAGTAAGTAGTAATTTTGGTAAACTGCCTTTGTCTCAAAAGCCTAAGTATTTGTGTTTTTCTTTTCAAAATGTGCAAGCATGATCTGCTATAAGGAAATGAGGGAAATGGTTTCCTCAATGTCAGAATAAATAAAAAGCAGTGAATTTCCTCAAGTACTTTGCAGTATGTTAGACCTGCAGTCATCAGGTTATGGATATGTATTTAAGTTAACTCTGATATAAGCAAAATAGTGTACCTTCTGAAGAATGTCCCTGTAGAAAAGGTTCTCCATGTCTTGCTTAAATCTTCTCATTGCTAACTTTTTGACCCTGGAACTGCACAGGTTTTGAAAGATGGGTCATATGAATGTGGCACCATTTACAAGTGTTAAGTTGGCAGGCCTCCAGGCACCAGTGTGTATGCAGTAGGCAGAGCAGCCTGCTCAGCACAGGATCATGACATATTTGAGGTTGGAAGGGAGCTCAGGAGATTTAGGCATTATGTGGGTGTTTATTATGCATGTATATATTGTTTGAATATCCACATTCCTGCCTTGTGTTAAGACTTCTGATGTGACACAATCAAAAGAAATTCTGCAAATGCATCCTGAATAGTTATCCTTGCCATTCTTAATAGAAGGTGTGCGACACTGTCTCAGGTATTTCCAAGGTGCAGAGACTGGATTTATCCAAGGAATTGTTTTCTCTTGTACTTGAAGGTTAAACTTTCTAACCTGAATTTGGATGACCATGCAAAGAAGAAGCTTGTCAAACTTGTAGGAGAGCGGTACTGCAAGGAGACAGATGTGCTCACAATTGTCACAGACAGGTACAGTTACAAGAAGGAAATGAAAATGCTTGTACCAATGGTCACTGTATAGAAAGGGCTGGGTGTCTTCCAGTAATACCAGCTATTGTCTTGGTGAATTATTATATTTTTAAGGCTAAAATAGCACTTAAACTTAACACTGCACCTGTTACTAACTGTTAAAATCAGGTTTTAAAGGTGTTCAGACTTATTTATATTGGATTCCACTTTGGCACAGAGGGCAAAGAAGTTTTTAATGTTTCCTGAAGACTTGTAAATTCTTGGATTTTGTAGATTTTCCTACTGAGTTTCAGTTTCCCTTTCTCCCATGTTCTTAATACACCTCCAAGATGTTATTCTTGGTTGGATGTAACTCAGAAATGCGCGTGAATCAAACACACATTTCCCTAAGATTCCCCACAGTACAAAGCAGAAACTTTGATGGTGATTTTTAACGTCTTGTTCCAAAAGATGAGCTTTGTTCCTGAATTCGCAGGTGTCCCCTAAGAAGACAGAACTATGATTATGGCATGCACCTGCTCACAGTCCTGTACCACGAATCCTGGGTAAGCAATTTTGAGTAGCTCGTGCTGTCTAATGTGCATGTGCTCTCTGTCATAACTTAAGGTAAATGATCTTGAGATTCTTTCCCTCTGGCACCTCACTTTTCCTCAGATTCAGCCAAGGTAAGTTGCCTGTGTTTGATCTTAATCCCAGAGTCAACTTGGGTGCATTTCTCTGACTTCACAAGTGCTATTCTGTTGTTTGTAAACAGTTTGTCTCCTTTAAGAAGTTCACTTGGTTTTGACCTTAATAAGAGGTTCTTTCCCAGTGCTTTGCTCCTCTCTGCCAGGAGCCTAAAACTGACCCTGAGCCTGCCAGAAAACACCTTAATTTTCAGGATTCCTAAATGTACCTTTAATGTGGCATCATACCAGGCTGCCTGTGCACAATATTCAGTATGAATTTGGTGCACCCAGAGAAATGCTGTGCTCTGTGATTATCTCCTCTTACCTGTGCACTTTTAACAGTGACCGTGTTTAAAGACAAAACCAAGTCTTCCAAAAAAACAGAGGGGTGTCTTATTTGCTTTAAAACTGTGAAAATTGAGAACACAGCATCTACATTTTACCTAATTCCAGACTGGCATCTGTTGCTTAGAATATGTCTTTTCTAGGGCTCTTCCTTGGCTAGAGAAAACAGTGGCTGTAATTTGGAAATGTTCTGTTTCTTAAATGCTCTCTCACATACCTTGCCTTGAGCTGCTGCTTTTCTGAGCTCCCTCCTGCTCAGAAAAGGGAGCTCCTCTGCACCTCCTGCTAGTTTTAGCATTTCATTGTGTCAGTGTTAGTGTCCTGAAAAATACAAAAAAGGTTTTCTAACTCTTTAGATAAAGCAAGTGTAATGTAAAATTTTCCATATCGTTCATGATACGGCGTATTTGGAATTTTTCCCTGTAGCTTGTTTTGTTAAGTGGTTTTACATGTCAGATATCCAAAGCAAATGTATGAAGGGTATTATTCCAATATATTATTAATTTACTACAAATTTTAAATAGGCCTCTAGGTATAGTAAGATATCTTTAGACTACAGATCCTTCTTGCACATTGAGCTCTTCAGACCTGTCTCTTGTATTTTTGTGGTTAATTGTAATTAAATTAATTGTGAAAGATAACATTTACTCTAGATTTCAAGGGGTTTGTACACGTGGATGCTCCCCTCCCCAGCAGCATTACATTGCATTACAAATCTTAAATTAATGACAGATCAGTATTGCAATGACAAGTATTGCAAGACACTGCTCACTTTATTAATTTCAGACGAAGAGCAGGTCTGTGCTGTGCTCTGGCATTAATTAGTGATGGCAGACAGGGCTACATGATACTGCTACGTGAGTGTTCGGTGTGTGTTGAATATGCACAAGTCTCCTGCCCTTTTACTACCTTCCAACCTCCATGTTAATGTTTGATAAGTTTGTCAATCAGTTGTAATTGTCTTTGATTTCCATGAAAAATTGATGGTTTCCCCAGACATGTTTTTTTTTTTTTATTTTGTGTGACATGTTTTGCTTTGTGGTGTGTTTGTTTTTCCTCCGTGATCAGTGGTAATGCCTTTTAGTGACTTGCTGAAAGGAAGTTTTGTGAACCATAAGCAAACAATGTGCTGTTTATTTTAATTTGTACCAACTTTATTGTGGGAGATTGGTGGGTGGGGACTGGCCTGCCAGTTAGACAGCAACATCAGTCCTGTTTGCAGAGCTAATTGTAAGATTTGATGACTTTCACAGCGTTGTCACACTGTGTGTTGATACATGTCTGTGATTTAACTGAATAAGAAAATGAGGGCAGTGAAGGCTAAGTGAAGGAAAGCTCCATGCATGTAGTTTTTACCCTCAATCCTGAAAACTTTGCCTGATATCTCTCTCTAAACATGGCAGAATTTATGTTAATAACTGTATTTCTGTATTTTGTGAATTGGCAAGCATGTCTAAAAAGAAGAATTATATGCAGATATACGTCAGGAAATGTAATTTCAAGTGTAATTATGTTTTAGTTGCCAGTGATGCACTTCTATTACAGTTACAAGTGCAAGTAGATATCAGACCTATAAGTTCAGTTATCTTTAAAACAATCAGATTTTAAAGCTTAATAATGTTCATTTATTTTCTTACTCTAAAATACTTGGAGATCTTTTGCTTCCTATTAAATAGTTTTCAGGTTAATGAAATATTTGTGTTTTATTGGCTTTCAGAATATATTAATTAAATAGCTGACTTGCACCAGGTGGTAAGAATTGAACTTATCCTTTTTGGACTTCTTTTGTGATTCTTTTCAAATCATCCCCGAGGCTGGTGCCTGGACTGAATGAATCAAGGGTCACATATGTTAGGTAGAGTATTAAACAGCAGCTTAACCAGTTGTATTGCTGGTGCCTTTAAAGGATGGTGTTTCTTGAATGCTGTAACATCACTTGAAACCTGGATGTATTTTCCTGGTATCAAGTGTTTTTTAGAGAGTAAGAGTTTGCTGCCCTCGAGTGGTTAAAAGGATCATGGACTGATTTCTTCACACTCAGCGTGGATTATTGTTTATCACCCAAAAGTCCAGTTCTGTTATGAATTGAAAGCAGGAAGGAGAAGCAAATGGAGCAGGAAATCAATTTTCCAGTAAGGAAGAACATTCAGAGTCCTTCAGGTTTTTTGCTCCAATGCCACATGATGTTTCAATCTACACGAATGCAGGAGGATGGAGAGTGGAGGATCTCAATTCTGCATTACAGTTCTGGGATCTTGAAAGAGTAATAAATAGCTGCCCCTGGATTTTCTGTTCTTCAGTACTTCTTAAAGTACAAGGTCTAATCTGATGTATTAGCAGTAGATATTTAGTAGATAGTTAATGCTGCACACACTTAGGAACTTTCTTGGTTTCTTAAGTAGGAGGAAGGAAAGTTTTTCTGCCAGGAAATGTGTATTGTAGTGGAAGAAGGTTACACTTTTTTTTGTACCTCTTGTACCACAAAGGATGAGCGTTCCAGCTAAAGGTTGAATTAAAAATTGTGTTTGTACTTTTTCAGATTGTAGTAAGCTTTTTGCTTAAGTAAGTTTAAGTAAGTTTAAGCTCCTTATTTTTAGTTGCTGGGGAAATAAGGCTTCTTTTTGATACGTAAATGTAATTGTTGCAGCTGTTTAGCTATATGTTGGAGTGAGATGAAGTCTTATGAAGCATAGACATTAAAAAAATGTACAGAGAAATCACTGAAGAGTGGGACTCTAAATATCACTGATCTTTCTTGATAAGATCAGACTCTTAACTGATCAGCATTCAGAAAACAGAGTTAGATAAATGCCTTGCAGATGAGCCTTAAAAAAGCCTGGATTTTCCAGAAAATGCTGCAGCCACTCCAGCCCAGAGAAATGAGGTGTTGTTTTGGAAAAGTCAATTCAGGCAACTGCTGAGGACACTCGAGCTGGTGGCAGAACCAGAGATTAAGCTTGAGAGTATCACAAAACACGAGAGCATCTCTTGCATGCAGTGCTATTTCTTGAGGCAAAGTTTTGGTTTTGCTTCTCTGCTTGTTCTCCTTTTCTTTTATACATTTATACCTTTCTGGAATGTTTAGTCCTCCCAGTTTGTCCTGACTTGCCTTGACTCTCTAGAGGTCCTACCTGTCCCGTGCCGTTGCTCTGTCCTAGAAAATAATGTTCTGCTTATTCAAAGAAATGTATTTTAACTTACTCCACATCACTAAGAAATTCAAATTTTTCTACCCAATCTCATGTGATAAAAATATGTTTTTCCTCTCTACCAATTTCTGTTGACACTTCTTTGTAAGTTTGCTAATTAAGTAGTACAAATCAAAGATGTATTATACCCAAAGAGTCTGTAATTGTTTTGGCAGTTCCTTTTAGGATTAAAGGTATCCAATCATTTGGAAAATGTTAGCATAGCTGTCATTTTTTACCTGAAAATCTAAGATTATTGTACCACACAGAGTATCTTTTATTTCAATGCAGTACTAAGAAATAGGTGTATTTATTCCAGGCCATACAGAGTTTGAAATTTGACTTGGAATTTAAGAACTTTCCTTCCCCTCAAAAAAAAAAAAAAATCCCACTAAAGTAATTGGTCTTTTTTTTTAGTTGGTTTTGGTTTTGTTCTCATTGTAAGTTTTGGTAAGAGAGACAAAGGTTGAAATTATCAGCTGAGTGCATTTTCAGCCAGACTAGGTAATACTGAGATTGTGTCTTATGTGTGACAGAATGAGGCAATCATATTTAGTGAATTCATTGAAGAAATATATATTCTTGATTTTTAGCCTTGTTCACTAAGTGGGGATTCTAGAAAAATGTTACAAATACACTTGTATTTCAGTTCTCACAGTTTTATTCTCATTTTTAAGACTCTTACTGCAGTGTTCACTAACAATTTAAATTTGCAAGGGACAGAAATAATCAACTAACTAAATTTGGGGTGATAGAGACCTAATTTTGAAGTTTCATTCATAACACTTTAAACCAAGACTACAACACTTGTAACATTCCCACTGTTCAGAGTTCATGGATACCCAGGGTATATACCTTGTCTACCTAGGGTACGTTTTCAACTGCATATATAAATCTAGATTCACTTTCCTCCTGCAGTAAATTGTGTTGAAAAGGTATTTATTTAAGTTTCACTTGATTCAGTTAGTTTGCAAAAACCCGATTCCTGCTCAGTTTCCTGTTGGTGATGTATGTCTGGACTGGATATCTGGAGGATAACTTTTCATTTTGAGGCATGGCCACCAACAGTGCAGTGATGGATACTGGCTTCTTGTAGCAGGGATGAAGGAAAGGATTTGGAAATCTCCCCCTGCTGTCAAATCCCTTCCTGCTTTCCCCTTCATCCCCCCACCATGGAGTCAGATTTTACTTTAAAATCCGTTTTGACAAATCATTCTGCTGGGAAGGATTCCAAGAAAGAAATACTTTACAGTTTCTTTAAAAGCTCCTTTAAAATCTTGCTCTGTGTTGCTCAAAAGAGGTGGGGAAAGCTTAATCTGTTTATCAGGAAGCATCTCCAAAATCCTCTGAGTTAATATGTGCAGAGCAGGATTGTCCTGAAGAGATAAATGTAATAACTGTAATTAGTTCTTGTTGTCTCTGCTATAACTTAGGGGTGTTTAAAAGCCTCACAGTGATCTTTTGTTTAAACTTCAAACATGAGTTTAGGAGTGACCAGAGGTGATGCTCATATTCCCTTACTCCTGAGAAACCCTATCCCTGTGAGAAAGGCTTTTGCTTTAAAATTCTGCCTGAGTTTGGGGACGAAAATGTCTCAGTCATTATGCAGGTAAACAAGGGATATGTAAACCAGGATGATCTTGTTCATTAAAAAGTATGTCAGTCTCCACTTTGTATGTCAGTATTTGTCAAACACACAAGGAATACTTTACCCACTTATTCCCAATTGTTCTGGCAATACAGGCTGCAGGATGTCCCTTTGTTCCTTTTTTCCTCTCTAGAAATTGGATGAGATTCTTTTACTTCTGTGTTTAATTTGTGTCCAGGTTTTCATGTCAGTCAGATGAACCTTTTAACGGTGCTATTCACTGCTTCTGACTAAACATTTGGACTCAGGGATTTAACAGACAAGAGATTCCATTTGCCAGGTGCAAGATGCAGCATTTGGTAAAGTATTTTCAATTCAGATAGACAGATCCAAGCACTCAGGGTTGTAGTGGAAAAAAAAGTCCTGGGTCTTAATGAAAGGTTATTAAATACTGTGGTTTGACTACAGCAGCCTTGACAATTAGTGGACAGAATGCTTTAAAACAAATGAAAAATCCATACTAACACCCCATCCCCCCCAAAAAAAAAACCCAGAACTCAAAACCAAATGCAAACAACAAAGGAAAAAAACTCTCTGCAGTTGCAAGAGGTTTTTTTTGATTCTGCACAGCATAGTTAAAAATTTACTGAAGAGCCCTTTCTGGCAAGGGATTTAAAAAAGGAAAAAATACATACGGTATAAATGCTTTGCTGTAAGGTTTTTCTAGAGAAATGCAATTTTTATGTAGACATGATTCTACAATAATTCTAAGAAAAACACTAAAACTCAAAATACTTCAAATTGTGATCCTTGAAATAATATAAGGATACTGTGTGTTGTTTACATCAGTGAAGTACTAAATAGTTATAAAAATAAATAAGCATATATAAAATACAGATCTACTTCTGAAGCATATATCTTTACCAAAGTACAATAAAAAGTAAATATACAGAAATAGCAGGTTGTAACATTTGAAATATTCCTTAAGCAGACTGTGAAGCCCTGCTGGAGAAATGTTGAAAGACAACATTTATAAAGAACAACTGTACAAGCCAAGTATTTACAGGCACTGGGATGGTGTCTTCTGTCAGTGTTCAACTTGTTATCCTGTCTAATCTTGCAGTGCTGATTAGGGAAAAATTAGCAGCCTGTGGATAGAGATTCTTTTGAAGCGCAATTTGTTTTGCAGGAAGAAGAAATGGATTATTTGGTGATGCTTCACCTTAAGAGTCCCAATTAAAACATTTCCCAAAGGTTGAAGGGTTGCTGCCTTTCATCGTGGGTTACTTGGTATGGACTGTCTCGCTTCATGTCTTACAGCCAGTGTAGACATACCAAAATCACACGCTAGGGACATAATAACTAATAATAACCGCCTCCAAATCTTGAGCATTGAGGATTATTTAAAATCATTATTTTTACAAGGTTATTTGTTATTTATTGAGTATAATCCATAGGCTTTTCTTCCCACTCTGACTCGCCCAGTTGTACCTGCCAGATCCATAAAGGACTTGATAAGTGGGAGGAAAGAAACTCATCCTGCTCGTGCAGGCTCGAGTTACAGGCCTTGCACCTTGGAGGAGGAAATACCTTCCCCAGTGAATGTCATTTGTGAAGTGAACTGATACGAGAGAGAAATTTCCTGGGATTACTGTAGCTTTGTTTCAGTCTTGAGCAGTTTTTAACACAGTGTGTATTTTCTTTCAGAAAACTGAGAAGTGGGAGAGTGAGAAGTCTGAGGAAGACATGGAGGAGTACATCTGGGAAAACAGTTGCTCTCAGAAAAATGCCTTGGATACGCTGCTTCAAATAAAAGCCTCAGAGAATGTCAGTAATGTCTCTGAGGAGGAACTGCTTGCATCTGAAGTGGTTAAGAATTACAAAAACTCTGTAATTGCACTTAAAAATGAGGGTGAAACAGAAAGTAACATGTCTCAGTATAAGGAATCCGTGAAGAAGCTGTTGAATATACAATCATGAGAGCAGACTCTGAGGGTACACCTGATCATTACAGAAATATTAAGCTACTATTAATATTCCTTAATTATATGGATATATAATTATTCAGAACCTTAACCAAAAATGTGAAACTTGATGATGATAATCACAGTAGTAATCAGTTTTCTCTTTACTGCTTAATTTTCTGTAAACATGGTTGTCCTGTTCATGAATCTTGTTCTTTGAATACAGTATGTTTGGATTCATATTGGTAACTTTGGACATTTTATTCTGTGTTTTCTTAGCATGGGAGATCCTGGTTCAGTCCTCTGCTTAATCACACCTTGATTTCTCACACAACATTTTTAAGGCATATGATTTAGAGCAACAACGTCAAAACTAATTAAATTACTTAAGCTCCCAGTTCCATTAATTAAAAGTCTGAAAGTTAAGAACTCTAAACTTTCTAAGTGCTTTTCAAATGTCACTCAGATTTTTCTCTACCTTTACTCCCTATCTGTAAAATAAAGATAATGTGTCCAAGTAGTTAGAACTTCTGGAGAGGTGTTGAGACACCTGGGAGAGTGTGAGGTACTCAGTTGTCACCATGAGGGATAACAAATACCCTAAGGAAAAATACCTGTCTCTAAAATGATGGAATTAAACGAGGTAGAAAATGGGATGGTGGTGGGAAGGTGAACTAGCAGTTGCTGAGAAGACCCAAAGAAATGGGAAAGAAGAAATGAAGAGAGTTGCTGAACGTGAGAGCTGGTGAGTAGTGAGGTGAGTCTGTAGCTAAAGAGGAATGAACTCAAGTCTTGGTGCCCTGAGGCCTGCTGAGTTCTCTCTTGAATCTACCCAGGCTTTTCAAGGTAAAAGAATTGTTCTTAGCATCCAGCTTACTGCTATGCAGCACAGAGAGAGAAATTATATGGATGTTTAGCTTATATTTGGTAATTTGTATTTAAATGGCATTGATTTGAAACACTGGAATCACGGGCAACTTTTATTGCCTTCTCACAGTAAAAAAAAAACCAAAACCAAAAACCCCACTTAAAATTAGCAGCTTTTAGGACATAAAGTAACTCTTGCTTTTATTTTACCTTCCTGGTTTACTAAGATTTCAGCTTAGAAAGTCATTCTTTCTGGGGACAGAGGGAGTTAAGGATTCTGCATGCCTATGGAAGAACCAAACATGTGGCCCTGCCAGCAGCTCCTCGTTGAGAGAAAACAGTGTAAGAATAAGGACACAGAAAAGTGAAGGGAGCTGATTCCTGCAGTGTTCTCTGTGGCTTGACTCACTCCCTGCTAGGATTGCTCATTGTCTGTTTTGTGTTTACATACAGCCACAGACTGTACTTCCACTTCCAAAACAGTCAGTTTGGGAAGGATTCTTAGGTCAACATTGTTTTCATATGGTAGGAGACTGAGTTTAATGCAGCTTTTTACTGCCTACAAGAGTTTGCCAGAGCTGTAGCTGGGACTGAAAATGCTTGTCCTGTAACCCCAATTTTGCACTTAGTTATTTAGTGGTCCTTCCTTTTAGATTTCTATTGACGTGAAGCTTTAGCAGAAGGGAGAAATATGGGGAAATTTCAGCTGTTACCAGGTTGTTCATTTGTTCAGGGATAACGAGGGCAATGTTTAAAATTCTCATATGAAATTGTGCATCTGTGTGATCCCAAATCTTTTTTGAACAGAGCCGTGAAACTAAAATTACTGAGGAAGTAACTGCACTTTGACTCAGAGAGTGGTATGGGTGGTGCCTGGAGTTGTGCCTGGCTCTATTCCAAAGGCAGTTTTGTTCTAGTATGTACACAAGGGAAATTTGCTTCCTTAATTAGCTTTGCCAGTGCTTGCAGAAGGACTGGCATATGAGCAAGCGTATGGAGCAACTTCTGTTTTGCAGTGGCATGTCTTGTACAAAGATTGTCAAGAGTAATGCCCTCAAGTGTTTAAAAAAAAAACCCAAACCCCATAAGCTTGATTGTGTCCATGAAATTGTCCTTTACTGCTCAGGACATTGGAGCACCTGATAAAATCCTCTCTGCAGCACAGGACAAATCAATTTTCCTTTGCTCTTTGTAGACTCAGAACGGACCTAAGTAGAACTCTGGAAGTCATAGTTAATATAACAATTTGATGTTACTAACTCTACTGTCTGGTAGAAAGAACAGCACAGCAAGGGAAACTGATTTTTTATTTGATTCTGTCACAGCTAATTCATGGAAAACTTAAAATTCACAGGCTCCTACAGCTCTCTCTGAAGTGTTCAAGCCTCCCTTAAGTACATTCTATAAATGTTTCAATACAGGCAGGATAAAAGGTCTGCTGGGCACCAGGACAGCCAAGTGTCTTTTTTCAAGAGTTGGTTTCCTTTTCTTTAAAAAAAAAAATATATATATATATATAACAGTACTATTCATCCCTTAGGACTAGCTTTTCTTCTTTTTTTTCTTTTTTTCTTGAATCAAGCTGCTATGGAGGGTCATTTATAGGATGGAGGAGTTAGACAAGCTGGCAGAGGCCAAGCACCCCTGAGTTTGCAGTCTGCAGGCTGTCAGCCTTGGTTGCAGGATTTTAAAAATGATGGGGAGAAAAAATAATACAAAAAGCAGTTTCATTGCAAATTGGTGTGACAGTGCTGGCTGAAGTGTGCTAGGGGAGAACTGTATGACAAAACACGCTTGTCATCAGTACTGAGTGAAATGAGAAGTACCATAACTTGACATGGAGCATGTGATTAATCAGTTTATTTAATGTATTTGATCAGATTTGTGAACTGTGAATGTGGCAGAGGTCAAAACATGAACTTTGCAAAGCTCTAATTTCTTGGTGAAGACTTTATAAATGGAGTTCAGCCTGCTTATGTCATTAACAGAAGGGTGGTTTACTGAGCCGTGACCTTTCCCTTCAGAATTTGAGAGGGAATTTGAGGTAGAGCACTGTACAAAGAAAATCCCGAGCCACACAGTCTGCAGCTCCTGGTCTAAAAAGGAGCCTGTTGATGCTCTCAGTGTAAGGTGTGGAGAAAGAATATAAAGCACATCACAGGCACCCACAGTTAGAGGAGCCGAGTTCCCCCTCTGATACACCTGTGCCTTTGTTTCCTGATGAAATGAGTCACACCTGAGACTTCTACATTTTGGGGTCAGGTTCACGAAGATTACCCTAAGCTGATGATATACACTATTTACAATACCACCACATTCATCCTTTGATACAGTATAGAGTATCTTGGTTGCTTTCCTCCTAGCTCCTTTCCTTTCGGTGTTAAAAAACTGGAAAAGAATACCTGTCAGCTGCAACTCAGAAGAGGCCTTGAGGTCTCATCATTCTCAGTTGAAATTTTTAGGGATATTTAAACTAGATTCAGCCACATTTTGAATTAGGAAAGTACAATTTGGTGATAAATTTGATGTTCAAATTTGAAGTATGTCATGCAGTGGGCACATCTCTGTAGAGTTTTTATCACTTTACACATAAGCAAGGAGTGCCCTTAAAAACAAGTCATAACTTATTGCAAGTTTTCTAGCTGAAAGAGAATAATTTTCTCTTGTGCTATTTCAGCTGATTAAATAACACTAGCCTTCTAAAATATTGTCCTGTGTCAGTCTCTCTTCTATTACATATATATTAGCATATGATGTCAATGAAATACTATAAAAAAAGGTTTTTTTTTTAACTCCAGTTTTCTAAGCTCCAGTGACGATCAGTGTGGACTAAAATATAATTTTAGAGAGGTCTTTTCTTCTGAAACCTGCTCAGCTGTAACTAGGTGTTCACGTGGCCTTACAACCTCATCAGTTTGGTCTTTCAACATTGCATTAATCTTAATAATTAAATAACATTCTGACACATGGACATGCTAATAGCTACAGCTGCAGTGAACCTGCTCTCTTAAGTTAGGGAGAGTGTTACGCTGTTAGAAATCAGTTGGCATCAGATTATGAACCAAAACGTGCTTGAACACCTCTGACCACACAGTGGGAGCTATGAGTGTGTACTTCTCAGCTAAAGAGACAGGGCAATTGTGTTTCATCTGACAAAAATTTAATTATGACTGAAATATTATGAAAAAATATCATTGCTTCTGTAAAAGAAATGATTTGGTGTATAGGATGCACTTTAAAAAGCCTCTTTGTTCCGTAGCAAGGATGGTGACAGTGTTTTACAAACCACTTTTGACAGTAGTATATTTTATGGATTGTCTTGACGTTTTTGTTCTTCTCCTTACGGGCTTGTAGTGACCTCTCCTGCTGCTGCAGCGCCCTGTCGTGAGAGCAGCAGTGCAGCAGCAGAGGCAGAGGAGAGAAGAGCAGAGAACAACCGGGATCAACCAGACCCCCAAAGCTGACGCTTCCCACGCAGGTGCCTCGTTTTCCACGGTAGAATTCCTGCCACTGTGGCCCTTGGTTTCGTTCAAGTGTTGCTTGCTGCTGTTCAGACGGGGAGGGGTGGGCACGTGGGATGCTCCCTCGGCAGGCCTGGATGTCGGAGCTGAGCCCTGAGCCTTCTTGTCTGAGCCGGCGGTTTGCCTGGTGCTCGCTGGAGCTGTGCTCGTCCTCTCAGCAAAACGGTCGCCTGCTGGAAGAGTTTCTGCCCTGGAATAAGTAGTAACTTGGTTTTTTCGGACCGTGGGGCTGGTGCTGGAGGTGTGAGTGTTTGCTGCTAAGCCACGGCTCGTGGCAGAGGCTGGAGCCTGGAGCGGAGGAGACCTTGGCGTGGCATTGTGGTGTTGGCATCTTTCCCCCTCGGTGGTCTTTGCGCTGTTCTGCCTTTCGTATTCACCCCGTGGGGAGTGGATGTTTGGCTCTTGGGACGTCAGTTTTTCAAAAATAAGGAGATCTGGATCAATCCCTGTGAAATCATAGCAGTGTTAGTTTTGTGTGATAAGAGCTTGTCTGCACAGCCACAAAAGGACTACCTGGAGACAGATAATGCCCATCAGCACCTTTTGGACTGGAGGCTGCGGGACACCTCATGAGATGCAAGGGAAATGCATTTTGGGATTGCACAGGACTTATTATGGGATGCTTGGGGAAGGAAAGGGTGGGATCTAGGTTACTGGGGGCAGGGAAATCCCAGAAAGCTGTGTGTGTGTGATAGTCTGCACCAGCAACTGGAGAGAAGCTGGGGCTCAAACGTCAGGTGACATTGTTTTCATTCTATATATGTGTATATACATATATATATTTTCACTGATGGATCTCCATCCTGGGAGCTAGAAAAAGCAGAATGAGGCTTTTGGTGCTACCTGTGGTTGTGTGTCTGCTTCATGTGTTTGGCTGTGCAACATGTGTGCTCTTTGTGCATATGCCTGATGAGAATAAATTTTCAGCCTTGCTACTGTTTGGATCTGGGGACATGGAGCAGGGGCAACCCCCACACTCAGTCTCTCAGGCCTGGTAGGGTATTTGCCCAAATATTGGGCAAACAGTATTGATAAGTCACACAGAGCATGAAAAAAGTCTTAAGCATTTCTACTTTCAGAGCATGTTACTTCAAAACATCTTCTAGCACAACACTGACCTGGTATAATTTTAACATTTTCTATAGTTTGCCGCGTTTTCAGCCTCTATAAAGGAAGTGCTTAATTACCTGTTGTGATGTTGTACAAAATGACATTGATTCCAGCCTTCAGGATGCAGCTTTCCAGTGCTGGGCAAGACACGTGCAGGCAATTCATATTCCCATGAATGGCTCCGTGGTAGAACACCGCTAGATTGCAGGAAACTGCAATCCATAAAGAGTAAAGTTGAGCTGCTCAGCAGAATGACTACTGCATTTTGCATGTTATTATGTTATTGAACATCAGGAGATCATTAATAGTGGGCAGCTCTGCCCAGATCCTATGGGAAGAGAGAACCAGATATTGTGGGTCTCTCGTTATCATACAAACTAATTGAGCATACAGTCAAAAAAGTGCAACTACATATAATTATATTCTCTTTTTACATCTGGACCGGAAGTAGCCATCTGAGTTCTAAATGTGTCTCTGATTAAATAATAACTGATTTAAAGTGTATCTTTGAAATGCCCTCTAATGTCTCTATTTTACTTAAGATTGTAACAAATTTTTACTTGATTATGTAAGAATATAAAAAGGAGATTCCAAGTTGCTGTTAATTATCTTTGGAAGGTATCCAGTCCCTTGTTCTATGAAGAAAAGTTTGTTGTCCAGAAAGGAAGAACATTGCTGAAATATATTAAATTTTTATCTTCTCACATTATTTAAGACAGATTTCGACTCCTCCCAGGAATGCTGATGGCAGTTAGGTCACTGTCAGACTGTCAAGGTCATATTTTTGCTCATAAGACAAGATTTGATCAAAATTTATATTGACTTTTTTTAGTAACTGGTTCCTCGCTTTCATCCTACATATCCAAAACCCTCTTCAAGTCTTGTGAGTTTTGAAAATTTAGGCACCACAAACATGCACTTCATGTATTCTCCTAAAATATACTCCCGTAGTGTACCAGTGCAGTGTGATACAGACAAAGTACAGTACTGGGCTTAAGATAAACACTGATTTTTCTTGTTTTTTATTCTGAGTTTACAAGGCTAGGGAAAAGGGGTTGCCAGCTGAATAACTGCTATCATTTATTGCTATAACTTTATTGTTGATACTAATGTTATACTTGGTTTGCACCACAAACATGGTGTGAACACGGAATAAGAGAATGCTTTCTCCAAGGAAATGAATATTCTTGTATTTCAAAAGAAAATTGTGTGTTCCCTCCCCTTTCTGATGCCATACTCCATGAAGAAGAGGGCTGTTGGAGTCACTGTCACTGGTTGTTCTCTACAGGAGTAGATGGTGATGAATACTGAAGAGTCATTCTTTTAATGTCGGCCTCGTCTACAAGCTTTGTAACAGAGACCTAGAATTTCGGAGCAGACCCCAAGATTTTCACATGTTTCTAGTGCAGTCTTCTAAAAAACTCAGATTATCAATTTCCTTTCTGTGGGACTGAAAATGGGAGAACACTTACAAGGTGCCTCTGCTTTTCCATGGATCCTCTCCCCCATTTCTTCTTCAAATGAAGGGATGTTGATATAAGCACTACTCAAAATGTGTTCCTCGTGTGCTGTGACGTAAATTTTAATGTGTGCCGTGACCTCGACGACAAACACTCACCGTTCCTCAGAAGGCAGCAGGTTCTGCTGCACTGCTGGGGCGAGACTTCTGCATAAACCTTCAGCATGTGAGCTCCCCTCCTCTGGGACTCCTGCAGGTCCACCAGAAGGCCCGGGAAGCGCCGGATCCAGCAGTTCTTGTAAAAGGCGGTGGGGGAGCAGAGCGAGTCGGACCCCAGGGCCAAACCCAGCACCAGCAGCACTTCTGCTGCTGCCACCAGCAGAACCATTGCCCTGCTGTGGTGGGCTCAGTCACCGTGCACTGTGCTCCAGGGATGCACCGCGGGCTGAACCAGCACTGGAAGGGACGGTCTCTGGAGTGGTGGGGATGCTGCCAGTTCTGCCAGGGACGTGAGCCAGGGGGTGGGTTTTTTCCAAACAGTTCCCATGGTGCTGCTTGGACAGCTGCTGGGAGAAAGCAACCATTTTATGAGCTACACACCGTTATAATAGTTACTATTGTTGCCCTCTAACTTAATTATTTGGAGACAGTTTTTGGGAGACAAAAGGCACAGGTTGGTTTTGGTCATTCAGAAAACTTGTTTCTTTGGACAAGAGTGTGTGTCTCTAATCCTTCTGAGACCAAACCAGCCTTAACATTTGGTGAAAAATGGTAAACTCATGTTGTTTCACCTCACTTTGTTCAGGCACACCATTACACTCAACACAGGAACTGTCTCATTTTGTCTGCCAGCCAGAGGCAGAAATTTGTTCCCTTTCCCTGCTCTGTTTTGATTGCAAGCACAATACAATTTTATTTACACTCGAGGCATTATTTTATTCATTTAATATTCATAGAATTTAACATTAATTCATGCATTAAGAACACTAATAATATAAATTAATTCATCACCTAATAATCATATGATATATTCATTATATTAATACTCATATAATATTCATATTCATATAATTAGGAGGATATTTGTTGTGGGGAACACAAGAATGAAATTACAAGAAAGGGTTAAGTGGGTAATTCTTTAAGCCTCTGTCCTGAAAACCAGCTCTTGGTACTTGTGTTGTTTTATTTAGTTCCGGTAGTTTGATGTGCTTTGTTTTCATTTTCACCTCTGTGAAAATCACAAATTAAACCTTAAATGTATTTTAATAGAGCTGTTAGCTTGCATTCAGTGGACTGCACTGGGCAGTTTTTAGACATTTCTCTACCATTGCTGCAAGCACTACTGACAATGTATTTTGCTAAAATGTTTGTTTCAGCTTTCCTAGTAATCCAAGGCATCATTTGATATGGGACAAACTCAGAATTTTGAAAGATGTGCCTCTATTTTGGCAACACATTCAGCAGGAATTTTACATCTATTTTGTTCTGTAAGACTCACATGGAAAATTCCTGATTGCTTTCCTCACTCCTACACTTCCCACGTCTTCCAGAACAGAAATCCAGGAGACTGGATTTCAAAACTTGGGGAAGCATTTAACAAGGAGATTAAACTGAAACAGAGTAAGTATTTATATTGGACAAAGCAAAATATGCCAATCCTATTGTGTACAGATCTGTGTGTTTTCAATGTACATTTAAAAATACATATTTTTTCTTTTTGCCACAGTTTGCCAATAGACACATTGCTGCTCTTAAAGCCTTCATATGTTCTGCTCTGTACCTGAACTAAGCAGCCTTTTTTCCTTTCCATTACTTGTTATTCTCTTTTCTTTCTCTGTTTCTGAATAAATTATAAGAGCAAGAATAGCTGCAGGGAAACTTTCTGTTTAGTGAAATATAGAGATTGAAATAAATAAGTAAATATATGGCTGATTTAGGCAATTTCCTTTAGAAACCAAAAAGTTCTGTCTATTAAGTTTTAGATTCTTCTGCCTTGCTTCTCCATAATTTTACTTTGACTTTTCTGTGGAAAATACATATATATATAAATTAAGGCTGAAATTTTAATTCACAAACATTTTACAGGAAGGAAATATCCGAGTCTTACCTGCAAACCAGTGACCGACCGTTCCATGCGCTCTGCAAAGAGGGACCAAGGGACTTTTGCTGCAGAGAGTCTCCAGCTGGTATCAGACCAGCACTTTGTGTTCTTTAGTAACTCCTTTCATCCATCTGCTCAGATTTCTTCCTGGAAAACGAAAAGGCAGTTGCCGTTTTCTGTGAGAACGTGGATGGTTTTGCAGACCTTTCAGTAAAAGAGATATGGATGAACCTGCCACACAGGGAAAAAATTGTCTTTTTTAATGATCCTTCTTAGAAAAAGTACCTGAAGTTTCCCACCTGGGCTGGCAGTGAGAATGGCACAATCCAAGAGCTACCAAGCACAAAGAATCCATCATCGGGCATTAACTCTTTTTTTGCCAAATATAAACAAAATCAGCCACTTTTTCCATATAAAGTAACAGATATATCTTGATCTTGGGAACTATATTTAGTTTCTATGGAATATGTGAAGACCAGAAAGGATCTATGTAATCATAGAAGCACAGAGCAGTCTGGGTTGGAAGGGACCTTAAAGATCATCCAGTTCCAACCCCCTGCCATGGGCAGGGACACCTTCCACTAGCCCAGG
>JAYRBT010000042.1:64282588-64361601 GCA_036023395.1 Myiotriccus ornatus | reverse complement strand
ACACTTCCAGGGATGGGGCAGCCACAGCTTCTCTGGGCAACCTGTGCCAGGGCCTGCCCACCCTCACAGGGAAGAATATTTTTCCTAATATCCAACCTAAACCTGCTGTCTGTCAGTTTGAAGCCATTTCCCCTTTTCCTGTCACTCCAGGCATTTGTGAACAGTCTCTCTCCATCTTCCTCGTGGGCTCCCTGTAGGTACTGGAGGCCACAACTAAGTAACCCTGAAGCCTTCTCTTCTCCAGGCTGAACAATCCCACTTCTCTCAGCCTTATACAGGAAAGCATTCCTGAAAAAAGACTAAAAATGCCAAAGCTTTGATCCTCTTGTCAGATCAGTGCATCAGTGTGCTGGCTTTTGTCTGTGGGTCATCTGTTGCCCAGGCTGTGTCTGTCCTGTGCTTCTCTGCCACCTGCTGAGAGGTCCCTCTCAGCCCTGATGTGGGGAGGACAGTCCATGTCCTGGGTCGAGCTGGAGCTTAGGCACTGATGCTCTTTGAGCAGCTGTGGGAGGCAGTGGTGGTAGTTGCTGTGTCCCAAGCAAGTATTTTTGACATTAGTCAAATAACGTGCTTGCTTTCTTTCTCCTTTGAAATTTTCCTTGAAACCTAAAACATTCTTGCAAAATGTCAAAAGTCCAGCAAAACAGCATTTTTTAAAGAGAACCATTTTTTGTCAAAAACAGCTATTAGTGGTCAGGTTCTGGTTTGGAGCAATATATCACATTTTTAATGAATCTGACCTTCTCCAAGGTTTGGGACAGTTGGCTCCAGGACTCTGGTTTCAGTCCCATCCCAGCAACATGGTAAACAGAGGTAAAATGTTACAGTTTCTGTTCCTGGGACTTTGTGCAAACCATTTTTTAAACCCTCGTTTCCAAGGGGCTGCCAGGCCCTGAGATTGTCTTGGAGCTTGTCTTCAGACTAATTCTGGTAAAACCTCTCCACAGAGGTTGGAATCTGTGTGTTCAAACAAAGAGCAACAGAAGCCTTAGCCAGATTAGATTTATACAAATATAAACCTGCTGGCACACATACAAGCTTGAGCCAAGGCTTACGACAAAAGGCACAATGTTTAGCAAACAGTAATGAACGAATGCTGATTTATGGCAGAACTTGAAACCAGGCAGAGGGGATGGAGTTTCAATATTGTGATGCATTTTATACAGCTGGATACTTAGTGTGTCTTCCATGTGGATTACCATTCATCTTACCTAATTATTATGTACTAAAATTCAGCTCTGCCTGTCTGCATCAGGATTAAGGAATATCTGCTGTTTTAAAAGCACCCAGTTTAGTCTCCCCTAGGCACAGCTACACGAGTAAGTTCCTCTCAGAAATGCCAAGATCCTTTAGAACACTGATATTTTTAATGCTGAAATACTGCAGGATATTTCCTATGTTCCACAGGTGCTTACTTCGTATCCCATGACAAGGAAAATACTAAACAATGGCAGCAGTGGCAAATCCTTTCCAAAAGAATAATTCCTCTCTTGAGTAATTCCACTATTACTCAGTTCAAAGTTCCCTGGCAGTGCAACACAATTCCCTGGCACCTCAGAGGGAAGAATGGGGCACTTTATATTTTATATTAGGTAGCATGTATATTTTAAATAACCCCTGATTCTGTTCCATTTCACCCTTTAGGCTAATAAGGCTGAAAGGAATTCAGTTTTCAGATTGTTTTTTTTCACTCTGTGTGGTTCTATCCTTAGAGCATTCAGATTGGTGTCACTCTCTGGTTCTCAAGTATTATCCAGTGGGTCTGCATTGAATCAAGAGTTTTGCCTAAAACAAGCACAAACCCATTTACTTTTTCTGAGTAAATCTAAGCACTGGAAGACACTTGAAGTGAATCCAAAGTGTAAGCAGTCCCAGCACACAGAGCAGGCTCACACCAACTCCATACACATCCCTTGACAGGAAGCATGAGCTGAGTTCCACACAAAAGAGAATTAGTGCTATTTCTGTCTCCTTAACTCTGGCTTTACTTTTCCTGTCTCTGAAGCAGTAGCTCCTCCTGACTCTCTGTGCTCCCTTGCTTTTGCTATGTTGGAAAAGTGAGAGGGCTACAGAAATAAATGCATGCCCAGGCAGAGAAAGGCTTTGATTTTCTTGTGTCATGGTTGAATGGTCTAATACAATGTAGTTCCTGTATAAAAGAGCTTCTTCCATTTCCAAGTCTTTCTAAAAGAAAAGAGTGATCTCTTTTCAGCCTTGGAAATAATTCAGGCATTAATTACAAGAAAATAGTTCAGGCACCAGGCACAAGAAAAAATTGTCCAGACTGTGAATCCCAAGCAGAAATAGCCATCTCAGCTCTAGAACAAGAGAGCCCTGACTGAGACTCTCTGGTGTCTTCCTGGTCTGTTTGTTGGCATTTAAGAACCCTTTTCCTTGATATAAATTTGTCTCTCAGGTACTGTAAAGAAATCTGAACTACCTAAAACAGCTTGAAGATTTTGCCCTAGGAGCTTTGGCTCTAAAAGATAGGTAATGAAAAGCTGAGCAGAGTTCCCCTTGTCTTTCTCGCTGTAAAATATCTTGTAAATATCTTGTTCTTCCGGGTATGTTTTATCACAAACTCATTTAACATCTACCATGATTGTTTTCATGTTGTTTCGTGCCTCAGCGTGTTCTTGAAGAATGATAGATGGTCTTTCATATTTGTTTCAAAAATCATTCAAAGCTTTCATGGCTCTGAACCGCAGATTTTGACTCTGTGGCTCTAGCACTAGAGTTCCAACTCTGAAAAATACGCTTCTTACTTAAGATCAACAAAGATGACTGCTGGTGAAACAGCAAGACCTGTTCTTTGATTCCAGGGGGAATCTGGGAACTGCCCTGTCAGCACGCTCTGGCTTAACACAATTGACCTGCCCAAAGCTTGGATAAAGCACAGATAGCTCTCAATAAGCCTAGTAAAAACAACTGGGTGAGGAAACACATTTAAGCTTTTTTTTCAAAAGTGACCATTCAACAGAGAGCACTGCTGACCCCTTGGGCAAGTGAGAGCTCCTGGTGAAAGCTGTAGGAGTCTGTGCCCTCAAAAGTTTGCTGGCAGGAAGAAAATGTGTATTAATATATGCCAGAACTGATCCAGTCTGTTAACAAATCTCATGGACTGCGAGGAGGAAGGACTCAAAACTCAGGCACAGTGGCAGGTGCAGGCACAGAGGCAACAGGAAGACACACAAGGCAACAGAAAAAAATATTCCATCTACCCAGGCTGCAGTGTCAACACTTTGAGGTCAAATTTACCATAACTGACTACATGGAAAAAAACACTCACCAATTAGGAGCTAATTTATGAATACATGAAACATAAGAGACTCCAAAACAGATGTCTAAAGATGGCAATCATACCACTGTGTTGGCAATCACACTGTATTCCAGCAGGGGAGCTTACTGGCCATGCCAAACACGAGAACTCTGTTTACATCTGGAGTATGAATGATTACAATTGCTCGAAATGTCTGCCTCTGGGAATTAAAGTACAAGAAGGAATTATGGGTTGGACTCCTACGGAAGTGGTGAGACCCTTGTGTGTGACCATCTTCTCAAGGCTGAACCTGAAGCAGAGAAAAAACAGCTCAGTGGTTATAACTGAGCTTCAGTTAGGTTTAAGAAACTCAAAAAAGCAAAACAATGCAGTGCTTCACCAAGAACAGAAGACAGGAAAGTGGAATTTGAAAACTAATTAAATATTGAGGGAGAAAGAAAGAGGAACACAAACTAAGCAAAGAGTGAAACTCGTTAGTGGGAAAGAGAGGTGATGGTGACCTAGTGAGGGACTGTGGCTGCTGAAGAGAGTTCTGTGAGACTGGCTGAGATCCTACAGGAAAGGGTGTCAGAACATTAAGCGGGCCCTTCAAAGACAAGATAATAAAAATGCTTTGAAGTGAAGTGAAAAACAAAAATGCACAGAAATCTACCTCACCTCAAAAAATGCTTGTGAAAAAGTCATCAGAAAATAACACCTGTAACTCTGGATTGACATTCATGTCATCTGTATGAGCTAGAGTTAAGAAGCTGAAGATCAAGAAAACAGTGAGAGAGGATCATTTCACACAGGAAATGCTAAAAAGCAAACAACCCTGCCTTCCTTAAAAAAGAGGGACCCCACTCCCACCCCAAACACCCTAATACCGCTCTGAAAAATTTTACTAATGGGAGGAAAAATCCTTCCAAGCAGTGAAAATAGGGAATTGTCTGAAATCTAAGCAATCTGCAGTAACTGGAGATGAGTCATACTACTGCTAAATGAAAAGATTTTCTATGGTCTGCAACACATGAGGTGAAAAATATCTTTATAAAGAGAGATATATTTTGAAAATCTTTGTATCAGGCATCATCAGACAGGAATACACGGGATCTCAGACTTCCTCAGCTGTTTCTGCAGGTGGTGGGGTTTTTTGTTTTGACTTGGGGTTTTGGTTTTTGTTTGTTTTTTGTTTGCTTGTTTTTTTTAAAGAACTGTCATTATGTTTGAATAATGTAACAAGTCAAACAGAAAATCTGCTGCTTTATCCCTGCCCGAGACGCCCAGTTGTTCATTTACTCTTTCCTTGTTCATGTCCAACAAACTCAGGGCCCTGGTGTGTAGCTCACTCCCCTGAGATGTCCTATTCCAGAAACTTGGTTTAAATAGAGAATAAAGAGTAGCAGGACAGGTTACACAGTGTCCTCACAGGCCAAACCAGGCGCTGAGACACGAAGGGACCCACGCAGGAGGAATCATAGCAGGATTGTGTATCGCACTTGCCATTCCTAAATCCTACTGCTGCTCCAGATGTGCAAGGTGAGCCCGTCGGCTGTTTTTTTGTTAGGGAATGGACGCCACAGTGTCGGGCTGTACCGCTCCCTCCTCCTCTCCGGCTGTGCTCGAGTCCACGTACACGAAGGGTACTTTTTTCCCTGCGTGTGTGGTTCGAGAACGTTCCCCCTTTGCGGGGATGCAGCGGTACATTTATGGCAAGGGGTCAGAGCCGCGGCTGGAGCTGCGATCCCGGCCCAAATCAGGAGAGCCGGAGAGAAGGGAGCATCGGGGGCGATCGCTGAGCCTTTGGCCTGTCCCCCTGGAACCGAGTGCTTGGCCTTTCCCACCCTGTCCCTGACACCCACCCGGGATGGGCAGTGCCCTCTCCCCAGCGCTGGGCCCCGGGGATGCCCTGCTGGCCCACATCCCCCCCCGGCTGCTAGCCTGGCAGCGCCGGAGCGCTCAACATTGCCTTTTTAGGGCTTTTCTTTCTTTCTTCTGTGTGTGTGTGTGTGTGTGGTTTTTTTTTTTTATCTTCCTCTTCCCTCTCCTTGCAGGGCCGGAGCGGCGGCAGCGCCTCCCTCCGCGGCATCCCGACATCCCGGCGCCGCTCCTCCCATCCCGTCCCGTCCCGTCCCGTCCCATCCCATCCCGGCCCGGCGGAGGAGGAGCCGGGCGCTGCCGGCACCGTCGGGGCTGAAGCGCAGCCAGGCCCGCGGTGAGCGATGTCCCTGGCGGAGCGGCGGCGGCGGCGGGAGGAGGAGGAGGAGGAGGAAGAGGAGGGGGAAAGGGAAGCAGGGGATGGGGCCGGTGCGGGGGAGGAGGTGGTGCAGATCCGGCTGGGGGACAAGCGCTACCCGGTGTGCAAGAGGAAGCTGATCGAGCAGAGCGACTATTTCCGAGCGCTCTATCGCTCGGGAATGCGGGAGGCAGGGCAGGGGCAGGAGGAGCAGCTGCTGCGCGGGGGGCTGAGCGCCCTGGGGCTGGAGCTGGTGCTGGACTTCATCAACACGTCCTGCCTGGCCAGGCTGGAGCAGGAGGAGGGCGGCGACGAGGATCCCCCTTTGCTGGAGGAGCTGGTGGAGGCCGCTTCCTACCTGCAGGTCACGCCCCTGCTCCGCCTGCTCCTGTCCCAGGTGAGGTTGGGCAACTGCTTCGAGCTGCACCGCCTGGCGCAGGTCTACGGCCTCCAGGACTTGCACGATGCCTGTCTAGACTTCATGGCCACCCATTACCATCAGGTGCTGCGGAGGCCCGATGCCCGGCCACACCTGCTGCTGCCCCACGCTCTCCAGCAGCAGCTGAAGGAGAGGCGGATGAGGGGCACCGCCACCCTCGTGGTCATCGGGGACTTCATGAGCGCCTCCTGCCCGGGGCTGCCGCCAGGCTGTCACCCTCAGGTGGAACCCCCCTGGTCTATGCTGAGGTATGACGAGGAAGCACAGAGGTGGCTGCCCCTGGCCAACAACCTGCCCCCTGACCTGGTGAGCGTCCGAGGCTACGGGTCGGCGATGCTGGACAATTACCTGTTCATCGTCGGGGGTTACAGGATCACCAGCCAGGAGATTTCGGCCGCCCATTGTTACAACCCTTGCCTAAACGAATGGACCCAGCTGGCTTCAATGAACCAGAAGAGGTAACCCTTGCTCCCTGCAGCACACGCGTGTCCATGTATGTTGTTGAAACAGGGCCCGCTGGGTCACGAGGCGCTGGCTGCGCTCGGTGTTACCAGGCGTGGCTCGGCCCCGTCTCTCTGCTGGGAACCACCCGCGTCCTGTGGGGGGAAGGACCGTGGTGCTTGGCCACCGCTTGGCCACTGAGCCACTGGACAGGCTTTCCCAGCCACGCTCATCCCACAGCAGCACAACCACCTTGGTGAAACGGTGGTGGGCTCCCCACTTCCTTAAATTGAGTTATACGAGGTTCCAGAGTCTCCCAACAGCTGGGTGGTAGTAAAAATTCTCTTCGAAATAACAAAGGTTTTAAAGAAACCCGACAACCCAAAGATAAAATTCCAGTCCTACTTTCTTCGTGGTTTATGTTAATTCCACTTAAGTAAGTGACAAGTTTTCCTGCCCTTAGTGGGGATATACTTTCTACCAGAGCTGGCTGAAAAAATTTAGTTGGAGCAGTTATTCATTGGTTTGTACTTCCATAAAACTCTGAATGTTTTGTAGGCCTTCATTTCAGAAAAATGTCAGGAAGATTGTGAGAAATTTCTCACTTAGTGGGAGTATGTGGAGCTGAGAATCATTCATCATTGGATCATTCATCATTTTTCTTTTTTCCTTTATTTTTTTAAATTGGTTATTTGATGTTTATGTTTAAGTTAGTATTCAGAAACACTTGTATAATTTGTATTGAAATAGAAGTAGGGAGCTAGCCTTGAGAAGGACCCAAGAAGAGAGGCCTTCTCCCTGGCCAGGGCTGTAGCTGCTCTACCTTAATCCCTCTTTGGAGTTATAAATACAAAGTCTTTTACTTCACTGAAACAAAGCGTGAACTTCCTTCTTGTTTCCATTTTAGAAAAAAATATTTAAAATTTTATCTTGTCTGTCGGAAAAAGAACAAGCAAGGAGGCCAGAACTCACTGCAGAATGGAAATTCTTCGTCCAGTAAACTGAAAGAGCAAGAAGAGACTCAAACCATTGGCACAAATGTTTTGTATCTGGGTAGTAAAACTTCAGACTCTGTTCAGCTTTTGCCACCTAAAGCCCCTCAAAACAGGGGTTTGACCTAAAATTAGGTCAATATTTCCTATTTCACCTTTTTTTCCCCATTTCACTGAGATAATCTCCAGAGTCAGTCACTGATCGAGTGAGGAGGTGTTGGTTTGTGTGATGTGCGTAGCAGGAAAGATGGGCGATGATTCTGCAGCACGGTTCTTGGAAAATACTTTTTCAAGGCCCCTTTTTCACCTTACAACTTGGGTATTCAAACTCCAGATCAGCCTTTTTTTTTTCCTCCACGCTTTCCCCTTCTTATTTCTTGGATGTATAATCGTTATACTTGAAATAAACACACGGATGTTTTCCCCCAGTGTTATTATCTTCACCAACTTAATCTTCCGAGCCACGGCAGGTGACATCAAGATGTTCCTTAGCACAGATTTTCACATTGGCAATTTACTTCAGAAAAGTAGCATGCAAATGGATTATTTTTGGAATAATCCTAGCCTTACATTTCATGGCAGTTATTTCAGGCCAAAAAGAACGGAGAGTTACTCCTGCCCCTAGACTGTCAGGTATCAGCGAGTATCTTGCTCGCTGAATAACTGAGGGAACTGTTTCTCATGGAATCTCAGCTGGCTCCTTCACAAAATGTGGGTTTTGACTTTACCACCTTCACAGAGTGAAGTGCAATTATTAATTATTTATTTGTTTTTCTATCTGACATAACATTTCAGCTTCCCTGAGAAGGCCGAAAGGGATGGCCTGTGCCGAAGGAGCCAAGAGCAAGGCAGAGTTTTAATGTGAGGGGTTTTGCACGAAGCATCAAAAGTTGCTGCTGCCTGTCTGCCACACACACGTGCTGTGATTAGTTCTGCAGTTTGCCTGGCATTGTATTTTTAGTTTGCTATGCTGTAGTAAAACAAGCAGGGCAGTTGCCCAGCCTGCTGCTTAGGAATTGCAGTCGTGTGACTGTCTGGCAGACGAATTTATGTCACCCGATACAATTACATCCCATGGAGGGATTTTTTACATACCTTGAGGGGGGGTTCCAGTTTCCATTGAAATTTAATTTGATTTCCATTGGTTTGACTTCAGACCACTGAGAATCTGGATTTGTCCAAGTGAGTGGCTGCATATGGGAAGGCAAAGGAGTTATGGAAATAGTTTTGCTGGTTTGCTGTTCATATAGGAATTCTCTGCCCCCAAAAACCTTTAAAAAAATTAGATGATATTTCTGTCTGATATTAACTGTTTCCATTGTTGTAATACAGAATTCCAGGGTGCTGAGATTCTCTACACGTGCTTAGATGAAATAGTCCCAAATTACTTCTAAGTAGAAGACAAAAGCCATCAGATTTATCCTGAATGCTCAGGGGCCACTCTGGTTTAGGTTATTGCTGTTAGCTTTTTTTTTTCTAGGTGTAGAGATCTTATTATTGTAGTTTCAAACTTGTTCACAATAGGTAATTCCTGTATATTATTATTCTTCTGATGCTCACAGGACCTTTGGAAAGTGTTGTTCCCTATTGAGCACAAGGGAGCTAAAATTATTTGCTCAGGCTCATATAGGAAGCCTGTGACTGAGCATGGAGTGTCTCATCATCTGAGGGCTAAATCTAGTGACCCTCACAAATTGTCCATAACAGTTCACAGGTTCTAGATCTTTTCATTCTAGAGATATTTCTGTACTTGGAATGGTGTCCTCAGAAAATGACCTGAACCTTTTCATAGAAGAAGCTTTTTTTAAGTGTTGCCCGAGATCACTTGTGGTTTTTGGGGTCAAGAAGGTAACAAAGTACATATGGGGCTGTTGGAAGTAATGTCCTTGAATGCTTTCTATTCTTTTTTCTTTTTAATTTACACTGTCAGTTGAAATTTGCCATTTAAAAATTATATACTTGATAGGAGTTCTACTGCATGTGCCAGTTGCAGCTGTGTATTCCACTTTTGTTTTCCTTCAGAACATTCCAACTCATGGCAGATAAATCTTCCAGGCTTGGAATACCCATGTAAGCCCCTGGCTGGAGTTATGCACGTGCATGTGGAACGTGATTTTTGTGAGCAATCTGTGCCTGAACTGCTGCCACTCTGAGGACTCTTAGAGGCATATAGGAGAGGATGCTTCTGAGGAATGCTAACTGTTTATGAGACCTTCTCTTTCCTCATTTTTTACTTCTTTATCCCTCGAAATTCTTTGGTTTTGAAGGAAAATAGGCTTTTCAAAAATTTTTAAGTTAGAAGTATTCATACCTTATTTATCACAAATGTATCACACACTTCCAAAGCTAAATATTGAATTCAGTGTGCTCTGCAGACTCGTATAAGAAATTAAAAAAAAAAAAAAAAAAAGTGATCACTGAAAAAATATAAAATGCTTTTGGAATTGCCTTTGTAACTGTGCTTTCATGATCCTTTGTTGTGAGTACCTTAGAAAAAAGAAGTAATACGATTTGTGAGAAATTTTAAGGTTAAAGTTGATCACTTAGCAGGAGGAAACAATATGTTAGTTAATTCTAGCCTCGTGTTCTGCAGCAGTACCAAGGCTACCTTGTAAATACATGTCTAACTTGTTCTTAAAACCCTCCAGCAATGTAGATCCCAACCTCCTTCCTGTTTCACCCCTGGATCCCTTGTGTTTGTGCATTATATTCTCCTTCCTTTGTGCATGTAGTTCTTTGCATATTGAATGAAAAACCCGTTTTGAGCTTTGATAAAGCCCCACAGCCCGTGCTTGCTGGTGTTCCTGGGGTTCCATTCAGAGTAAATGGGGTCGTCAGGAGATACCTCATACCTTGTCTTGCCCCATCAAGAAGGGACCCACCAGGGCTGGTGTTTGGAAAGTGCCTTTTTGTCCCTCAGGTTCGTATAAATCACTGGTGCAAGTGGAGTTGCGTTGCGGTTGAAGCTGATGGACCGTTCAGCTCTGTTGTTTCCAAGCTGTGGTCCATGGAACAGTTGTTAGTTGTGGAGAGCTGGCTGGTTGCTCAGTGTTTGCTTTCCTTCTTTCCAGCTGCTCCAGCACATTAAAAGAGTGTAAAAATGCACCAGATATTTCCTAATGTTCACTCTCCATAAAAACACCTGCTGTTACTGGCATGGAAAAGTGAATGACAGGAGTTTTAATAACATATTGAGCCATTGTCCAGACTTTCATATAAAGTGTGCTGATGGATACTTGCAGCTACTTTTGAGTAAAATGAACCGTATCTTTAATGAGTTCCATAAATCTGAGATACTTCCACGGAATGTCATCTGTTTTAAGAAGTGCTGGAAGTGGTTAAATGACTGACACAAAAGTGTGTGGCCTCCTTTTAGAATATTTAAAGTTGAAAGTTGTGCTGTACGTCTTTCACCAGATAGTAATTATCCTCATTTCATACCTGCTTCTGATCACCATGGTATTCTGGATTCTCTAAAATGGAAAACATAATTGCTGTAGAGAGAAGATGACCAGAGTGACTTTATTGTAAACGTCAGGAGAAAGAAAAAACAAAAACAAAACCCAATTAGTTCCTTCTAAGGAGCATTTTAGTTTCCAAAGCTGTATCAGATGACAAGAACAAAATTATTCCATCTGGAGACAAACTCTTTTTCCGAATATATTTAATAGAAAGAAATTGCAGGGCAGTCTGCTGCTAGGCAGGGTTCATTTTGTCCAGGCAAAACCCTGCAAAACTACTTAGTGGTTAAGTTTTTGAGTCTTGGATTCATGCAGAGTTGAAACTCCCTTTGCTGCTCAGCAGGCCAATGCGAGGTCTGAAATATCCTTTCAGTTTTACAGACATAACACTTTCACACATCCAGGTAATTGGGATGCTCATGGTGAAGTCTCAGTTGACTCAGCAGCAGAGAAGGAACAACCTTTCTAGGCAACGAGACTGGTTCTGAGGAGAGGAGGAGCTCATCTTTTATTAGCCCAGCTTCCATAGCTGGAAGGAATTGCTGACCATACAATCCTCCTCTCTTCCAGTCCTCCACTTTCTTCCTGCAGACTTGCACCGTTGTTATCCATGGACCATCTGTTTCTGTCTGTATCACCTTCAGAATGTAGGATGGAAAGTTTCTTGTGCTTCAGTAATTAGAAGTTGCCCTTTGCCATGTGTGAGATTTGAGAGCATAATGGAACAGAAAGAGAAATAAATAGTTGCTCATGGAGTGCAATGTATTTTGTGCAGCTATGGCTAGAACATAATTTACAGATAGATCTTGCTTCAGTGGGTTGGAGAATGTATTTAGTAGTTTAATGCTGAAAAAGGTATAGAAGATTCACTCTTTCTTCCTTTTGCAGAATATGATTCAATGTTGAACATGATTCACTTTAAATTGTTTTTTATTAGGGTTATTAAAGAGATTCTATAATACAGCCTAAGACAAGTATGCATTGTTAGGCATTCATCAAGTCTTGTTTGAAATTTCTGCAATTTTGACTAAGATCCTTCACTGTGTGTACATGTGTCTCCCACAACATGTAATGCATTTTTCTCTACTAGAGGTACTTCACTAAAAGCCGAATAAAAACAAGAGGTCTACTGAGCACATTACATAACTAAACAGTTAGAACTCAAACTGGCACGGGCTGAAATACAGAATAAAATACTCATCAGTCTCAGCATCAGCATCAATAACATCCAGAATGTCACTGGTTACTGTCCCGAGTAATCGCAGTGCAGTGACAGAATTTTGGCCTTGCCCAGAAGAGTTCAGATGCTGCAAGTGAAGGTCCAGGCTGTGAGTGATGATGGGTGTGTTGAAGCCCGGGTAGGAAGCACTTTCCTGTATATTTCTGTACGTCTGTGCGCCCTGGTTCAATGCTGCAATCATTTCCTTCAGGTCCAATTTCAAGCTCTTGGCTGTGAATGGGAAGCTCTATGCCATCGGTGGTCAGTCCCTTTCCAACGTGGAGTGCTACAACCCGGAAAACGACTGGTGGAATTTCGTGGCATCCATGCCCAACCCTCTTGCAGAATTCTCAGCTTGTGAATGCAAGGGCAAGATCTACGTTATTGGAGGATACACTGCACGAGGTAGAAAGTTTGTTTGTACTTTGTACTTTTTTTTTTGGGGGGAGAGAGAACAGAGTGATGGTTACTTCAGCACCCAGCTCAGCCCTCATTTTTTTTGGAGTTTGGTCACATAGTACAAAGAGAGGCCTCAACAGAGGTACTTTGTTTACTTTTTAAATGCTTGGTTTAGATTGACAGGAGGAGAAATACATAGAAAATGCCTGCCTGCGTTAGTATTTCTCATGTATTAACAGATGTCATGGTCTTTTCACTACAACATTTCAGTGTTTCACAAGCAAATTCAAGCTGTAGCTTAATAATTTAATATCGTAATTAAAAGGTTAAGCAAGAACCAATGTTTTTATCTTACTTCATTTCTGAGGACACAGTACAGAGGGAAGGATTTGAAGTTTCATTCTCTCCTGACACTTACTTTTCCTTTATCAAGTAGAAAAGCAAGCCACTTAAAAAGAGTTCCCGTTTGCTTATTCCTTAAGCACAGAGTGCTGTTCTTTGGGAGGAATACATTTTCTCAGAGCTTTAGAAGTCAGTTTTTTTACTTGCCAAATGTTCAGTATTTGCCAGGATTTCCTAAGTCTGAATTTGGCCTTTGCCCACTTCATCTGACCACGGTAGTTTTAAAGGTTTTCTTTCCAAATGCAGAATAAAATGAGAAGGCAGATCAAATTTAACAGACAGAACAAGCTGTCCCTTCTAGTGCCTGAGGAGATTTTAGCTCTGAATAATTTTAAAGCTTTTAAAAGACACGCTGCTGCTACTCATGGTCCTTGTGGTAATGAAAACCTTCAAACACATCTTGTCCAGTCCGTGCTGACCCAGAATCTCTTGGCTTCGCTGAGGAAAATGAAATCTATGGACATGCCTGTGTCCATATGGAGGGCCATGTTCTGCAGTGCCAGTCCTTTGGTCAGCCCAGGGAAAAGGCCTGTTGGGGGGACATTGTGCTCCCTGATGTCCAGCCCTAGGGCTCAAGAGATGCCTGGCACAAAACACTTGCTGTGCTGAGAGGTCAGATCCCATGGGAAGGATCCTGTGAGACAAGGGAACGAGGAGAAGAGTTTGAAACAGGCTAATGGGAAGAGTTGTCTCTAGGGACCAGAGTTAGGGTTTTGTCACTTTTATCTAGAGGAAGAAGAGGTAAGGAGATTATGGGAGGACCAGTTTCCACCTACACCCCCTGCACTTTGCAAGTTCCTTCTCTGATGCTTGTGCTTTTCTTCCATGGGGCTGCCTACTCCTGGTGTCATGGAGAAGAAGGTCAGCACGTTGCTAGTGCAGATCCCATTCCCTTAAAACTCATTAACAAGGTGTGTGCAGTCAGGATTGCTGCCTGGTGCTGAGCTCCTTACTCAGTGCTTAACTACCTGTACTTTCAGCTGAAGGATGATAGTCAGTGACCTGTTGCTTCTCCCACACCTCAGGGGATTGCTGTTGTCCTTCAGGCCTCTGTTTTTCCCTGGGTCTTCTCCTAAAAGTCTTTTTCAATGGAAACAGGATAGTAAAACGATATGCAGTTGTGAGTAGTGGATAAGTAGCACACTTTGGTCTTGGATTTAAACATGAGCCTTTCAGGACAACAAATGCCTGTGGTTGTTATCAATAACTTGCTGAATAAGGGTCTAGAATCAGTTTTTCTGTGAGAACTTGGCTTAGGACAGCTAGCAGACTTAGAAACCAGAATTGCCAGAGTTACACCGGTGATTCTCCTTCCAAATTATGCAGATGTCAGAGAGTGTTAAGGCCTCACTATCTGAGAGACACTGAGGTTTGTATGCTGGTCTGCTATATGCAGTACATAAAACATGTGCAGCAATTAATATTTTTTATATGCTACCCAATTTTAAATATTTTGTGGTATTTCTGTGTATACCTCAGTTTTGGTAGGTTTTGTGGGCTATTTTTTTTTTATTTGTGTAGAGCTTTCTCCTGAGACTGCCCTTTCCAAAATATGGGAGGATCTGGCATTTCCCACCATAAATTATAATGACACTTGTTGAATGAAGTCCCTCCTTCCAGTTTGCAGCTCTCACTTGTGGACCTAGATCCTGATAGAAACTCCATCTTAGGCACTGTGAAGTTCATGTTTTGTATTGTGGGTTTTGATTTGGTTTTTTTTTCATTATTTCAGACCCAGTCTGTGGACTGAGCAAATGAGGGCCACACCGCAATGGACTTCTCTTTCATACACCCCCTCTCAAATGATAGCACCTTTTACAGGGGAAGTTTACTGCTATAGATAGTCAGAGAAGCTTAATTGGGATTTCCCCCTCCCCTTAATGAGTCAGAGAATGACACATTTGTAGACAAAGGTCATCTATATGTAGAGCTTTGGCCAGCAATTTCACAGAACATTGCTATGAAAATAATCAGAGTGCAGGCAGATGCTGGAGCAGCACCTCCCTAATGCCACTGATGCACTTCATTCATGGCAGTCCCGTTATATTTCTGGCTATTTATACTTGTGCCCTCACATAACTTGTCAGTATGTCACTGTCTGCTCTTCCTTCCCTTTGGGAGCTCCTCTGGAAATCCTCATGCAGGATAGACTTGTAACATGGATCAGATTTTATTAAAAGACCGGTCTGGAGTCTGCAAACCTGTTGCCGCTTGTCACTTGAGTTTGGATTTAGGCTCAGGTCTGCAGAGACTGGAACTGAATTTATTGGCTGAATAAGTAACTGAATCGGTCCTGTGCACTGTGGGATAGTTTAGTGAAGCCTTGGGCACAGCCAGCACCTTCACTGGACCGTAAATCAGGGTGGTACTGTTACAATTTTGTAGAATAACCCTATAGCAAACACATGCACACACTGAGCTGTACCTGAAGTGTGGAGATGACTTCAGCTTCTTTCTGAGCCCCTGTCTGATGCTGGAGCACAGAGTGCTTGGTTCCTGGATGATTCTGACAATGTCTTTCTCTCTTTATAAGGTGCCCTTAGGTCATCCGTGCCACTTGCTGAAATGTAAGCAGTGTCATGAATTTTATTCCATAAATTTCGATTTATGGAATGAAATGCAGAGCCGAAGTTAAGCTTGGATGATAAATCATCACTTGACAGCCATTAATGAAGCATAGTCTTCAAGATAATTTGATTCATCTGTGACCACTGCTGGAGAGGAGAATGTTGCTCCATTTCCCTTTTCATAAAAAAGTTTTTATGTATCAGAGGCAAAATAAAAAGTGTAAGTTAAAAGGTAGGGATTATTCTGCTAAAGTGTGCATCCCCAGACAATTTACAACATGCAGTGTGCCAGAAGTAGCATAACTTTTCCCTTCTGCAAGGGAACAGAACGTTCAAACTTTCTTGTCAGGGACACAGAGTTTGCAGTTCCCAATGATCAGTATTTCTTCCCTGTTTCGCCGTGCTTTTGCACTGTAATATGTTATCTGCAATAAAGGCTGATGCAGTTCGTGGGGAGGAATAACCTTCCTCCACGATTGCCCTCTGACACAACTGCTTATTTGCAAATGTCTCCTCTCTGTTTCAGACAGGAACATGAACATTTTGCAGTACTGTCCCACTTCTGACTCCTGGACCAACTTTGAACTGTGTGATGTCCACGTCCGCAAGCAGCAGATGCTCTCTGTTGAAGAAACTATCTATCTGGTGGGGGGTTGTATTCTCGAACTTGGACCAAACCAGAGGCCCAGCCAAAGTGAGGACGTGTTGACTGTGCAGTCTTACAACATTGCTACCAAAGAATGGCTCTACCTCAACGAGAACTCATCCAAGTCCGGTCTGAACCTGACTTGCACTCTCCACAACGATGGAGTCTATATACTGAACAGGAATATTACTCTATCTACGGGCTTGGAGCACCGTGCTTTTCTGAAGTACAACATATTTACAGACAGCTGGGAGTCACTAGGACGCTTTCCAGCCTTTGGACAAAACATCCTGATTTGTTCTATGTATTTGCCTAATGTGCGAGAAGTGTAGCAGCATCAGGGCTTTCTTTTCAGTTCCTTAATCGTTCTTTGAAGAAATATTATGGCCCCCTGAATAATTCCATTCTCAGAGTGCAATGTGGTTGCATAATGTAGGCATAAAATACCCGATTCTGTTCTTCAGAAAGGTGACAAAATTGGATATTGAGAGCAATGCTTCCGGAAACAGTTTCAAGATTTCAATTTAAAAATTTTACTGGTTTGGATTAAAATTCGCCAGGTATTGATTGCAATTTAAACATGAAGTTATTGTGTTGGTAGCTGATACCAGAATTCCAAAGGCAAAACCGATCAGTCTAATTTTATTCTCTGTCTTAATAGACAGTGCAGAACATGACCAAGAAGTTCATATTTTAAAGGTGGAAATATATATTTTAAAAGTGGACATAGTTCAATAAAGTAAATAATAAGCATAATCAAAAGCAATGGAAATTATTTCTTTTAAAATACCCTTTTTACTCAAGCTGCATTTTGTCAAATGCACAGTGTTTGAAATTGTTTATACTACCACATTTTCATATCTTCTGCAGTAACAAGTGAGATTCTCAAAGTGGGTGGCAATTGGGGTCCCATGAAGAAGCAAGAACTTCCTCTGAGTTATTTGTGATGAAATGCTTTGCCAGGGACTGGAAGGAATGGCCTAGAGGCTGGAGGTTGCTGGTTGGATAGTGGATGCTCCTTTAATGGAAGTTGGCAGCGTTTATTGCTACCATTAAGGGAGACGTAAAAAGGCAGTAAAGCTCCCACAAAGTTACCCTCTGGGAGCTTCACCCATTTCCTGCCTATTGCCTGAGACAATTACAGTCATGACTGGCCCATTTTCTTTTTGTAGCTGAGAATTGCATAAGTGTCTTCTGAAGGTGCCTGCCCAGGTATGGAATGTGTGTCCTCACAGCAAGGAAAGGAAAAGATCTGGGTCGCCGTGGGAAGAGCTGACCACGCTGGACGTGTGCTGAACACATTGCAGGGATGCTGCTTCTGCTCCAGCTGTTTCTCCACAAGATCAGATGATATTTAATGCACCTGAACATGTTCCTGATCGTAGAATCATAGGCATCTACCAGTAGTGCAATCACAAATCAAAACTGGTGTTGAATTTAGTGGTAGCACTGGGCTGTAATAATCTAAATACACTGCATTCCTACAAGCTGAAATAAATACAACTTTTTTTTAAAAAAATTCATTACATAAAAGTATGCAATGTGTGTGGCCCTGTACCTCAGGAAAGAAGCCAAGCCTTGCAATGACTGTCTCATGCCCTGTTCATTTTCTTTCTATCACTTATGTATTTCACATAGGGCCGTGCTGGGCAACTTCTGCCCTTTGGGGCAAGAAGAACTGTTTGAGAGACATTAACAGAGAATAATAAAAAATCCTGCTCTTTTAGCCAGTGGAAATGTTGTTCAGTGATCCAGTGTACTCTCCTTTCTCTGATGGTGGGAGGAAAAAGGCCCTTGAATTAAGGAGTAGACCAAGAGGCCTTGCAGTCTGATCAGCTGGAAATTCCTGTGCTGCTCTGATGTTGCTTCTAACTTACCATGTGGGCTTGGAGACATCAGTCCACCTCCTTGCATCTTCATCTCCAAATGTAACACGTAAGTAGGAATGTTCATCTTGTGGGAACACAGTTTGTCTGGTGTACTATGTGTGTAGTGTCTGAAGGGCATCTTGAGCATGTGAAGAAGTACGTATGTTCTCAGTGTTGTAACTGTTACCTTTAATTTGAACTAATGGCTATTTCCAGTCTCTTTCTTTCTTTTTTAGTCATTGAATAGTCTGTAGTTCATCTAAGTTTCCTGGTCTTGATGTTCTCCAGTCTGTATCCAAATTCAAAACCGCTGCTTTCCTGCTATGTCTGGGTTATCCAGTGCTTATACATCCACTATTTATGTTCTCTGTCTCATGGACTGATTCCCCTTGATACTGAGCAGCAAAAGCTGACTATGGTAGAAGATGATCCCAAGTTGAAAGAAAGAACAACAGCTTCCAAAGTCCTGAGGGAGGAGTAAATGGAAAACTCTGGGAACTTAGTCCCTTCTCATAAAATAGAGAAGCATTTAGGAAGGTTGCTCCCATCAAGACTAAGAGAGAGCATAAAAGTTTCTTCCTTTCCGGGAATGGTTTGTGGCTTTCAATGTGAAATAAGAGTTGTGTGGGGCTTAACTTTAATCTCCCTGGCTGGTTTCCATGGGTTTCCTTTCCTGCCCTGTCGACTGACCTTTCTTGGGCTTCATATCTGTGTTTTCCATTCTTTGAGGATTTTGCATTTCTACACTGATGTCCAGCCCATTTTGCTGAAATCGTATGGTAGCAGTTTGATGGTCTTTTCTATTAATCACTCTGCTTTTCACACTCATCTGTGATTGCTGATTACCACGAGGTAAAGCAAAGTAGTTTGTAATTCAGGTGGAATCTCTTCATTTATTTAATACTGGGCATTTGGAAGAGGAACACATAAAGCTGCAAATGATTTGTTTCATTTAATCCTCATTTTAGAGACAAATGGTGCTACAGACATTTCATTTGTGGACATTGATCTGCATCAGTAATGTGACAGAGAACAGAAGGCACGGAGCATAATGACAACATGTAGCCCATAAAATGCTCAAAGCCTCCCCCAGGCTCATTCCTCATCCCTATCATCCCTGCAAGGTGAGGTAGATTCTGTAAATAGTGCTAAACCAGAGACAATCCTTGGAATATCTGTCAGGAAGACCAGTGAATCTGTAGGTGGTTACGAAGAACCCTCCTCAAAGCGCAGAAACCGACAGCACTCGAGGTGTTATATCGATTTTGCACTTACAGTGACGACCAAAGGGTGGCTCCCCATCCCCACGGTAGGGCTTAGGAACCAGAGCTGCTCTCACAGAGAGTCTAAACGTCTTTCCCTACAACATTAACAACTGCCCTTTTCAGAGTATGTTTTCTATCTAATTAACTTAATCAAACTTCATGGAACCTCTGAGGGTTTTTTCCTCAGAAGAAGAGGAGTCTGGATTTTGTGAACTAACAGAGATAATGCATTCACACATTCAAAATTGCTATCCCAACAATAACACATGGTATATTTTCCTAAAAGCATCAACATTACCAGTAAACATATGCTGTTATGTCCTATGAATATCAGCATTTTCTAAAGGAGGTTTGAGTTTCTTTATTGCAATTAGAAGAGTGAAACGTGTTTTGTTTCTGAAATACAAACTGTCTCATAAATGAATAGGAATCATTGCAATTACTGTCTTTTTCTAGTGACAGATTAGACAGGGTCCATTTTTAGGGTATCCAGTTTTATCATGTGCTGCACATCTTCAACTGATACATGCTTCAGTAGGACAGAAGGATTTTCAGTACCTGAGCAAAGATATTTCCTGTTTGTTGTTACTTACACCATTCTTTGAGTGGTAAATAAAAACTCTCTGGATCCTGCTTCCCTCAGCCCATCTTTCAGTTGAAATTTATGATTATTTGCTCTAATGTTCATTTTCCACTCTCTCGTATTTTCCACATGTATTAAAGGGTGTGTCTTGCGATAAGACACCCTTTTAAAATAATTTTTAGAAAATAAAGTATTTTACTCTGGCTCTTCTGCCTGTGAAGATTTTACCCAGACTTAGCTCTGCCATTTTTCTGCCAAAATGCTGCTTTAATGCTGCCCCACATTTGCCCTGATCATGACATTACCCTCCATGTCTTCTGTGTGCTATTTTTGACTCACATAATGTTTTCCAAGAAAATATATTTTTTGTCCCTCCATTCACTTCCTCCAGTTAGGAAAACCTAAAATACTCTTTCCAAGAATCTTCCTAATTTTAAGTTCTTGCATCTTCAAAATTACTTAGCCTACAAACTTTCTGGTTTGCTTTTGTTAGTCATGCTTTGAAAAAATTATTTTGTAGAGTTTTGAGTACTTTCTTGTACTTGGTATTGATGGTATAAGGGATTTACACAGTGTAAGGACAGGGAAGTCTTATCTGTAGCTCTTCAAGGACTTGACTTCAGCTACGCAAGGTTTGAAATATAAAAAGTGGCATTGCTTAGTTTTCTTTGGAACTTAGACTCATTTACAGATTTACTAAATTCATTTTAATTATTTACTAATTCCAAGATTTGCAGCACTCACTGAGGTTAAAACAATTGTAAGTGAACAGGGATTTGGGAGGTGATGTTACAAGGGCTCTCTTTTCATCTGTGGATATTTTAATTGCAATTTACTTTTCCTACTAGAGCTGTTGGATATGTCTGGTATCACACTGTATGCCTTTTTATTTGGTTATAAGGAAAATTTTGCCCTTTTATAGGTAGGGCCTTGATTTACTCTGAAGACCAGACCTGTGTCATGTGAGAACATGTATTTTGCAGCTGTAAATTATTGACTGATGATAACTGCTCTGAGGCCCTTAAAACCGTGATTTTGGGTGATAGGGATGGAGATAAAGTCAGGAAACAGATGCTTCAGGTTACAGCAATTCTCTAACCTCCAGGCATAAGTTATTTCCAAATGCAGAAGCAGGCAGAAGAGGTTTTAAATGGTTTTAAAATAACAACTCCTTTCCCCCTCTTCTCGTCTCTTCCACTGCAACTCCAGCCCTTTCAGCCACAGTAATTTGTGGCGAGACATCTGTGTGTTTGGAGGAGCATGTTAGTGGTGAGGCACAGGAGTGCCCTGCTTGGGCAGGTGATCCTTTATCAGAACTGCTCCTTGGCAGAGCAGGGAGCCTTCCTGCAGCTTTTCTGGGTGAGTTTCTGACTGACATTTATGACTCTGTAATGACTTGTTATCTGCTAACGTATGTCTAATGATAGGTAAGGCAGGGAGAGGAGCCACAGAAGCCCTATTGTGTACCTGATAGAAAATGCACAATAGCCTTGTAGAAAAACTTCCTTTTTTTTTTTTAGGGGAATGATCCAAAGCCTTTTAATGTTAATAAAGAGAACCAGCTTTGAATTAGGTGCATATTTCAGTGAATTAGATAATTCTGAAAGAATCTGAGGGGATGTCAGCTGGCTGATGAAAGAAGAGGCATAGACTTGGAAGACCTTGTTACTGTATGATCTCTGATATGCCCCATCTGTGGGTTTTGAATTTCAGTGTGAAGTTGTCCATCTCTGTAGACACAAGTCTTTCAAATTTACTGGCTCTAAAATAGTCAGGAGAATGATGTTTCCCTGAGGATATCAGGGGAGAAGGTGAACATCTCTGCAATTATATTGCTGGGGAGTCACTGGGAAAACACTGATGATACTTCATGTCTCTGAACATCAAAGCACTTTTGTGTATCCTACTCTACATTTCCTTGTACCAAGAAACGTGGTGTGTGAAGCTGAAATATTTTACTTTAGATCGTGGTCCTGGGAGATTTTTATTTGTTTGCTTACCCGATATCCCCTCCAAAAAAATTAAAAAAAATCCAAATAATCTTGTATTTGGCATTTGGATCCTTCTCTCACGTGCTATAATAATGCCCCAGCCAACAAAACAGCCCGAGTATGGTCACGTGGGACAGACAGGCATCATTCCTGTTTTACACTGTCAGTACACACAAATGCAAAAGATTTATTTGTACAAGGGTTGGAACTTTGGCTGATATTCCATTCAACAGCTCTAGGAGCTTTTGAGAGCAAACCACCTCAGGGCTACACCTTCATAGGAGAGATAAGGGTGCGCTCCAAGTAGTGATTTGAAATCCTTGAGGAAGAGGATAGACTCAAACCCAAATCCCCTATGCCATGGCAAGTCTCCCACTTAGCAAAGCCCCTTCTCTCTTCAGTTTGCATGAGTAGTTAGTTTTTTGGTTTTTGCTTAAGCAAAACCCCCACATTTTGTCAGGCTTTAAAAGGGATAATTAAACTGGTTTGGTGTTTTTTTTTTTTTTTTTCAGAAAACAAAATATTTTCACCCAGATTTCTACATATAACACATCCAAATCAGGGTGTTCAAGCTGGCACGTACTATGTATTAATTCCCTAGTTTTTTCTTTAAATCTCTTTCAGCTGCTAAAATACTCAAATGAACATTGTCCATGCTGTGTCCTCTGAGTATTTGTAGAACAGCTCATGAAACAGGAGTGTCTCTCTGTCCATCTAACCTGGAATCACTGCACCTGTCTGTGGGGAATTGGGCGTGGGCTTTACTGGCACAGTGTTTTCCTTAGGGCAGTGGGTCAGAGCGGGCTGGGCCAGCAGTTCAAGGCTAGTTGTAAAACCTGACCGTCATTCTGAGGAGTGATAGTTGATCAGTGTGGCCATAATGCCCCTACAACATCCCCCTTCCAAGCAGCAGAATTTAACAGTAATTCTGAGATTGTTTCCTTCTGAATTTTTGTTGATCCGAACACCCTCAAATCAGAGATTTTCTTCTGCCAGCTGCGTTGCATAAAAAGTTCCACTCTCTATGTGGCCCCTGAAGTCCAAAGTAAACACACAGGAACATAAACTCGTTCACCCCTTCTGGGCCCAGAACTCAGCAGACTCCTCACCCCTCCAGTGGTCAATAGAAGTCAAAAAAGTAAAAACAAAAGCAAATACTTCCATCCCACTTGGTATCAGAGACCCTAAGTCGCTGGCAGCCAGAAAAATCACTTATTTTCTGCCAGGCCTTCTTTGCCAGAGGTAGGCTTTTCTTGGGAACAGTCTCCCTTGGCTTCAGAATCAGTTAGTCACCATAAATAGCTGGATACTCAACCTGTCAAGCTCTTCCCTGCCAGTCTAACACCTACTTCCTTCAGGTGCCACAGGGTGGGACATATTAGGAACTCAGCAGCCCATTAATTCTTTCCTGGTTTCTGTGGGAGGTCTTAACAGAAGTTCAAGATTTTCTTCAGAGGCAGAACGTTTGGGATTTGAATTCCACCCTCTGTAGCAAGCATGGACCACATATATTAATACTGAAATCTACCGCTCTTTTTGTCAGGATTAAAATGCACTTGTACTTTAAAAATGAGTGAAGGCAGTGGCCAGGAAAATGTTCTGGTGCAGTGAAAAAGTGAATTAAAGTACAGAGGACACTGTGATTTCACTGTTCACAGGTGTGTACAGCAATGGCAACTCAGCAGACACAAACACAGGAAAAGGGACAGGTTTTTCAGCATGGCCTGCAGTGCCTTAAAGCTTCGGGGCATTAAATTTCGGGCACTTCAAAATGGACTCTGATGTTTCGAAAGTTCAGCGCTTAAGTGCTCTCTGAAGTGTTTCCAGTTAGTCATCTAGGAGTTATAGTCAATCACTCTGAGATATTTCTGTAAATTTTACTAAGCAGCTTTTCATATCTTCCTCTTTTGAATGCTTTGCAAACTCTGAAAACAGTTTTCTCGATGGAACAAATTAATTTGGGTTGGCTTCCCTCAGGCTGTGCTATCTGGACAGAAATAGTGAGGCACTTGCCTCGCCTCCAGCGTGGAGGTGCAGTTCTTCCAGTTCGAATCTCCGCAGTTTTTGTGCAGCGCATTCCAGATAAGAGATTGCAAAATATATTTCGTTTGTACTGTCCATTGAAAGCTGTTGAACAGCAAACAGGAATTGTGTGACGCAGGAGAACCACTCAGTGCTGGTTTGCTTACTCACTGAGCAAAGCAGCAGCGAGGAAGTGCATGCTCAAAGGAAGAGGCAGAGGAACAGAAGTGGGTGGAAATAAAGTACCTTTATCTGCACAACAAAGGGATCTGATTAGCCTCGGTTTGGGATGCCCACAACTTTTGTGCAGGTGTCTTGTCTTTCACCCACGCAACGTTTTTACTTCCTTTGAGGCAGAGTTTGTTTTATCCAGTGCTGAGAGATGTCTTCTCTTTTTGCACCCTTCCATTTCCTCTCCCATCTCATGTGTTTCCTGTGACCAGGAAATCCCTTGCTGTAGATGATTTTGGGAAGAGGGAGCAGCCTTGCACATCTACCTGTCCATTATTTTCTGACAGCAGTAGCTGTTAGGGAAGATTTAGGACCCAAAGTTCTTTAGTGAGCCTTTTACAACATTCACTTAAAACCGCCTTTCCAGTGGAAAGAATAATGTATTAATTTGTGACTCAAATCTGCACAACAAATACCGGTTTTCAGGCTGAAACTACTGCTCTGCACCACAGAGTGGATTTTTAAAGCAGTAAGAGGTGGCTGGGAAGGGGAGGCAAAGATGTGTTTCCTTTCCTGTAACCCTGTAAGTGTTTTGCAGTGGACTTGTTCCAGGTAGCTGACAGTTTAATCTGTTCGGGGTCAAACGGGTTGTGTAGCATCCAGAGGTTTTTGTTACGGAGGAATATTAAGCAGCAGGCTCAGATGGGATTTAATGTGTCTCAGTGGGAACAGCCCAGTGAAGTCAGGAGTGAAAGCTCCCTTTTCTGCATGTGTTTGAACCAGCTCTGTCTGGTACTTTTGTGTCAGAGCGTGTGGGGATGTTGTGATTCCACTGCATTTAGTCTGTGCATGTGTGCAAATGAACCTGTTCATCCAGGCCCTTGCTCCAAAAATCTTTCTTGCACTGTTATCTCTGCAAAGCTTTTCCTTCAGCTCTAAGAGAAGTTTAATCTAAAAGAGGTTCATTTCCAGATTATCCCACTCACTTGAGGGGCTTTGAGTGCCTGATTACAAATTTAACACTTCCAGCGTATCAAAACACGGAGTTAAAATTATCTTAGCATTTGAAATATAAAATCCTGTGAATTCTTAAGTCTTATATGGATCTACACCCTAGGTAAGAGGGATGTATTGACTTCTTAACAATCTGCATACTCTGTCCCGGACAAACTTAAAATTCCAAGTGTGGTTTTGACACAAACTCCCATTTGTCAAATGCTATAAAAATGTCATCCTTTGCGTTAAGAACATTTCCAAAAGTAAACTCTATACACCTAGGATAAACCCAGTGCACTTATTCCACAGTTTTAGTGCTTTTGAGGAGCATACCGGGCATTCTATAAACATTTATCATATAATATATTTCCTTCAGTAAATATTTAAGTAGCTATCTGTCCTATTCCAACACAGATGTAGACTTCCCCAGGGCTGGGGGAAGAAGATGTTGCTAGGTGTTGCTATACTAAGTGCTACACCAAGTGCACAACCTGCTTTTGCAGTAGCAGTACATCCGCTATCTAGAATAAATACATGGTTCTGACTCTGTAACAAAGATGTTTGTATGAACTGAAAAGCTTCAATGAGTGGAGGCTTGTTATAATTGTGCCTCTATGCAGCCCTTGGTCATGATGGAAATCTCTTTTCTTGGGCTTTTCAGTAACAGTGGTAATTCCCTGCTTAAGGAGAGAGCTGGCTGCACTAAAACACCCCGGTGGGATTGGAAGGGCCAGACTGGCTGAACAGTGTATGATCTGGACTCTCAGATCCCATGTTCCCAGGGCAATGTGCTCCTGGCATTTCTGGCATTTGTTTTAGCAGTGTTGTGAGGTTTCCTGGGTTCTCCCTGCCCTATGGCTTCCACTTCATCTCATACATGTAAATCCAGGACTCCGATTTTTCTCAGCTCAGGATGCACGTGTTGCATCAAACATGTTTATTGCTGGACTGTACAGCCTTCAAAGGAAATTCAGTGAAGGTCAGTTCTTGCTAGCTGTGGAAGATGGGAGATGGACTTTGCTTTCCCCTTCTAGTCAAAATATTCCAAAGACTAGAGATTCCTTACCAAAATACGGCGGGTTTGCCTGCAGTGTTATCATGAAGCCATTACAGGCTTGCAATAACAGCGCTCCAGTGAGACACAATAATAACACACATACACACGGCCACACTGTGTTTAACTTCTCAGTTTATCCTGCTTTGGCCTCCAGCACTGCTTCTGTCCGATGCTGTGTGATTTGAAAGCATTCCCAACAGGAGAGAGCAAAGCCCCAGGCTCTGGCATCCCTGACGCTCTCTGTTCCCTTGCTGGCAGAGCCTCTCTAACGTGAAGCTAATCACTTTCTTTTGAACTGTTTATGACAACAAGTTGGCTGTGAAATAATAAACATTGGCAGCTCTTTTCAGTATTAAAGGTATCCCAGAGCTGACACGAGACCCTATCGGTTTCTTGAAGACAGACTTTTCTGTGTAACCTTTTAAAGTGATTTGTCTGTGAGTGAGCATATTAGGAAATTCTTGCATCTCCCAGGGCTCTCAGGCTCTTTTATGCATTAAAGGGCATGAGAAGCTTTGTTTTATTTTTTTTTTTTTTCAAATTCAGAAAAACTTTCAAAAAAAGATAAAAATGCCACCACATTGATTAATTATTTGATGTCTAGCTTACTGAGGCAGCAGAGGAAAAGTATCTACACTTTCAATTTTACTTCAATTTTGAAAGTGATTGTTTCTTTCCACTTCCTTCCCTGGTGGTTACAGGAGTTTGCTCTTAGCTTACCCCCACACAAACCCATTTCATACAGTATGAAGAACACTATCAGTGCCTGATGAACATAAACAAAACAATGCTATTTTTTCAAGGTAGAAATTTGGACTCTTAAATGGCTCAAAGGACTTTATGCCACTACTCTGTGGTGCTTAAATAGCTGGAGAATGGGTTAATTCCAGGTTATTTCTTCCTTTTGCCTCCTAACTCATGTTTTCACAGTTTCCTCATGAAGACAATAATTGAAAGAAGTTACTGTGAACGTCTCCTGCCACCACTACACTGTAGTGAAGCTGTGATATTGTTTGCCAGAATTAAACTTTTGGTGTGTGTAAGCAAACATCTTAAAGCAGGCAAATATTGTCTCACAAGGGGGGATTTGAGTTGGCTGAAGATCATGTTAAGTATCAATTTTGGAAATGTGCCCCATATTCTGATGTCCTTCTTACTGCTAGGGGGATTTGTTTTTTCCCCCCTCATTATCATTTTGAAAACACATTTTAAATCATTCCCAAATCCAGATAATACAAGAGCGTTTACAATAACTGTGCAAACAGTACATCCTGCAATAACTGATTTAGGATTTTTAACAAAGTGGTTTAGAGAGATTCTGTTGAGATATGGATGTAAGGACTGCAGTTTTTCACCTTTCCTCTTTTCTTTTATACTCCTCCTGGTATGCTCTGGCCCCTCAGCTGTGTGTCATTCATGCAGCCAAGCCTGGCAGCTGGAGTGCAGGCTTTCCTAATGCTCAGGGGGTACAAAAAAACCCCCGATAATGAAATAAGAGAGCTGGCATTGGCTGATGACTCTGCATTTAGCACCTAAAGAGAGCCTGCAAGAAAGCTGGAGAGGGACGTTTTGTAAGGGCATGTAGTGAGAGGACAAGGGGGAATGGCTTCAAACTGAGAGTAGAGTTAGATTAGGTATAAGGAAGAAATCCTTCCCTGTGAGGGTGGGCAGGCCCTGGCACAGGTTGCCCAGAGAAGCTGTGGCTGCCCCATCCCTGGAAGTGTCCAAGGCCAGGTTGGATGGGGCTCTGAGCAACTTGGGATAGTGGCAGGTTTCCCTGCCCATGGCAGGGGGTTGGAACTGGAGGATCTTCCCTTGCAGCCCAAGCCATTCTTTGATATTATGATAACCACCAGGCAATTGGAGGTCTTTGCCCTCCTGGTTTGGACTGGGTGGAAAAGCCCTGCCTTGCCTGCCCCCTGTCTCGGGATCCTGCCGGTCTGCTGGCAAACCTTCCCTTGCCGTTTCTCTCCCCCACACAGCAGGAGCAGGATGGGTCTCTGCCGTCGTGGTACCGAGGGCTGGTGTGCAGGTTCCTGAACTGCAGTGGGGGCTTCAGCAGAGCCAGGGCAATGGGTGAGGGGCGAGCTGAGTTTGAGTTCAGAGTCGGGTGTTGAGGACACCGTGGGCTTACCCGGTTAGAGCTCAGTGAGGGCCCTGCTTTGCTCCCGCTGGCTTGAGTGGCGCAGCTCCCGTGGGCAGCACTGGTGCAGGTGAGGGTCCCACCCCGTGTGCCACCCACCGCTCGATTCAATCGCCCAGTTCACAGTGCCCCGTTTTTCTCACTCCAGCTTTCCACCTCCAGCTTTGTGCTTTCTCTGAAGGCAGTACAGCAGTCTGCCCCACACGTTTCCACGTTTATTCCTGGTTGCAGTTGGTCTCACCAAGTAGGAAAGTATGAATTTGCAACCTTGTGGTTATTTTTATATAAGAATGTCTTAATACATGGTGGATGTTTGAGTCTAGCTTTCGATGTTTTTCAAACCATGTCTGTATTTTGATTTTTAATTTGCCTCTGAGCAAGACTGTCTACAAACACTGGCCAAATCTGCCTATCTGGGACCTGGAAGGGGTCCCTGGAGAAAGTGTTTCAAGTCATTTATTCAGCACTGGCTGCTTTTACGTTTGGCTTGAAGTCTGACAACTTTCCACCAGACCTGCAGCACAGTAAAGCACATCCTCTCTATGACAGCAGGAGAGCCAAGGAACTAGCAGGTTGCAGGAGTGAATGCTATAAAACAGATGTTATTAGTGGGCTTCACCAAGGGTGGGAGGCTGAGTACAGTAGCCCTATTACAGCCTCCAAGGTGGGCCACAAGATTGCTGTCTTACGAGCAAGCTGTGCCTGCAGGATTTGGCTCTGCATCGCATCCTGAAAATTCCAGTGCTGAGAAGCACTTCTGCCCTGTGAGTAAACTGTAAGCTAGATTTGAAAGGAAAGATTTTGATTCAAATCAGCATTTCAGAGCCTTCAGCTGGCAGCTGGTGTGGTGTTAAGGATGGACATCGTTGGAGACTCCTGCGGTAAAGAGGCCCCACGTCTGAGTGTTTCAAACCGGGTTCCATCCAGTTGTGATGGTGGTTTTTAACAGTCAGAGGAAAAAAAATATTGCTGTGTATTTACACATAGGGACAGATTCTGCTCCCCTTAAAACCAGTGGCAGAGTTCCCATTGATTTCCATGGGTGCCTGCCTCAAAATGTTTGAACAGTAAATATATTCTTCTGGGTGGGAAACCGGGATAGAAATCCCTCTCACAGCCTGCTCCCAGCACTGCAAATGTCAGGGCTTTTCAGCTCTAGGCTCAGAAACACTAATTCTAATTTTAAAATCCTTTCAAACTTTAACAACCATACGTGGTCTTGCTTCACAGCTGTCAATCAGAATCAACAGCCGACATTATATTTTTCTGTATTTACTTCTATTCCCCCTGTATGTTGAATTATTTCATTGATATGAATATCAAACATATAGAGAGTAATTGAGAAATGTAATATCAGATACAAGCATTTGCTCCCTGAGGGCTTTTATTAATAAATTTTGATGTGCTTTAATTTCATTGACACTGGATGAGCTGATCTGGTGTGGATTTTTCAGTGCTATATAAATAAGAGATTAAAAGGGAGGAAGAATAAGAGAGATAAGAAGGAATTACAAAAAGCAAGTAACCAGAGTTCAGCTGACGTATCTATGCTTCTAATACCACCCAGGTTATCAATCCATTCTTAAGCTACACACACCTGACAATAAATTGCACCACCTTGGAAATGTTAACCTTGGAAATAGTTTTGAAAATGCTCCTCCCTCATTTTTTTTAGTACCAATGGAATATCAAGCAAAGTTTTGAGCCTGTGCAAGCATTCTTAACCAGCCCATTGCTTGTAGAGTGAAGCCAAACACCTTCATAAAGCCAAGAGTTCACAAGCCTTTCCTGGTTTGAATTTGGCTACTAGAACTTATGTCTGGAGAAGCCACTCTGTTAAAATAACAGGACTGTTGGGAATGTACCAACATTTCCAAGTTGTTCTTCTCCTGTGAGAGAGGAGTGCCACTTAGAGGAGTGCCACTCAGCTCTTGAGGAAGCCTCCCAAAAGCAAAGAGTGAAGAACAGAAGAAATCACAGCAGAGGAGCAGGGGCTTTCATTGCCCATCGTGCCTTCTAGGTCAGCTTTTACTCACGTTGGCATAGCAGGGTTCTGCGTGAGGATGATACAGCCAAAGGGGAGACAGAGAAACCTCTGCTTCTCACAGCTTTTGGGGCCCTGAAAGGGAGAGGGTTCCTGCAGTGGGGGCTTATGTACTCCTGCTTTCAAGAGAGAGCAGTGACACTGGCCACTGGCCCCGCTTGCTTTCTCAACACAGACATGAATGAAAACTCATCATCAGTTTCTCTGCAACTCCTCACAATGAAATAAAAAGTAAAGAAAGAACTCACCTAATATGAAATGTGTAAGCAATGACCTACTAAATCTGTGCTTTGTGTTAGAGGTGGCCCTTTCTGGAATTCAGCTCGTGAGAGTGGTGTTTTCAGATATCTTTCAATGGTTTGCAGGGTCACATTCAAATGTTCTTCCATCAGTAACTGCATGCAGTCAGTAAAAATAACAAGATAACCTAGAAGGCAGAAAAGCTCACATTTATTTCCTTACTTTGGCACAAATTACTCACTAGTCAGAATTTTTTGAATCTCTTCACCTTTCTGAGGTAAATAAGTTGAGTGCCATGCTTTTTAATATGTATGGGTCTTTCATATAAGATGTTAAAAACTGCATTTTGGAGATAATAGATCCATTGATGAGGGACCAGACTGGGAATTGGCTGGGCTGGGTTCTCGTGTAGGTTCTCTCTGGGAGTGGCTGTGTGGGGTTAAGAAAATCACTGAGCCTTGGAGCCCCCATTTGTGACAGCCCCTCTCCCAGTAAAGCCCTCGAGGGTGTTGAGGTCATCACATACAGACGACCATGACTGAGAGACCTATCTTCCCATATCCCTGTGCACGAAAAGACAGGACTTTGGGGGTTTATTTGGTCTCTACTTGATTTTCCCCTTAACCCTCATTTTCTCTGCTGTGCAGCATCTGTTAGTGTTGAACACAGAGGGGTTTTCAGTGGTGTCTCATCAGTGTACTGATTTACAGGTGTACATACTCATTTCCTGGTGTCCTTGTTACTGTGGGTGGTGGCAACTTGGTGTTAGATGCACTGAGACGTCCATCAGTAGATGAGTATGAAGCACCCTGTTATTGTCTTGTTAATGGTTGACAGTTTGATACCTGAGAAAAAAAAGTGTTAAGCTACACAAGTAGTGGGGGCTTCGGTTAGCTGAAGTACTGAAAATGTGACCCTGTTTGAGGTGTGCCTCAAATGTTTTACTTTTAACTTCTTTTTATCAAATTCTGCCTTTTTTTTTTTTCTTAAGTGAAAAATACAACTTTGAAATGTTTCAATTAGCATCAGTGCAAAACATTTCAGCTTTCCTACTTTTTGTTGTGTCAAAGGCGATTGTGAAATTCAGAACAACTTCATTAATGGTTTCCGCTGCCCAGAACCACATAGTTCCGTGGATAAACTATTTGCCAAAAAAGCAAAGAAATCAATCTGCTCGGTTCTATTTATAAACAGAAACTTTGAGAATTCATCGTTGTTTTACAAAGCTTATTTTGCAGACCTGTCTGTTACGGAATAAATTGGATTAGTTTTCAGTCCTGTGGTGTGTCTGTTCCAAGTAACAAACCCAAAAATCGCGACTGTTTCTCATAGTTTCGAATTTGCCTTCGGCTGTGGCGACAACACATTGTGATATTTGCTGTCTGCGCTGATGTGGTCGTTATCCACACTTCTGTACTGTCCTTCCAAAGGGTGAGGGCTTCACCCCTGTGTAACACAGGTTCAGATTTTTCTTCCCCTGTGTTTCTTTCTCAAACATGTAACCCTCCTGACTGTGCCCACAAAACGGAGACAATGCTGCAAGGTCACCAGGGAACGCTAAAAAACTCTCTCAGGGAAAGGCAATTGGATTAATACTATGGATTAGGATATACTTGTGCTTGACTGTTTTTCCAATATCTTCATTAGCACTGTTGTTGATAACATGGCTTTTAATAGCTTTCATAACCACAAATGCAGCAAGGAATGAAGCAAATAGGTCATTAATCCCTTAAAAGTACAATTTAATGCAATGCTTCGTGACAGGAAGTTAACAGGATAATAAAACCTTTACTGTTTTAAGCCACACTTAATATTTTTATGGCACAGTTGGCTTGACAAAATACTCTTTGTGAGTCATCACTTCAAAGCAAGGTCCTGGGGACCAATTAAAGCTGTGTCTGCAACCCCCATGCATAACTGCATGTAAGCGTGAGGTATTTCCAAATATCTCTTTCAAGAAATAAGAGTTGTACCAAGATGAAGTAAAAGGGACCTTTTGCTTCAAGCCTTTTAATTTAACATGCCCGTGTGTGGAGACACCCTTGGGGAAGGAGAAATTGATTTTCATTCTTTACATGGATCCTGCAGTAATCTGCACTCTCAAAATAGTCCATGGCATTTGTCTTCCAAAAATTATGTCCTTGACAGACAAACAATAGCAGGAGAGATTGTCTTTGATTTCAAGTTCTACCTTGAAAGAGACCAAAATGCCCCTATTATGGCTGATTCAAAAGTGAAAAGCATAAAAGTAATTGCCTTGCATACAGTTCGGAATTCCTGGGCCAGTGGAACTGAATGGATTAAGGACAGAGTGAAGACTGTAGAATTCTCTGTTCTGGTTTGGTCTATGCCAGTAATCTGCTGTTTGACCAGGCAAGGTGTTTAACATCCCATTGGTTGATTTCCACTTTGAATGAACTGGAAGTATGTCTGTGTTGTTCTGGTGTCGCTGATACTGCCACACACCTAATGGGGATGTTCTCATCTGAATGGCATAGTGAGCATTTTTGGGTGAATTTTATAGATTTCTGGGGAATCAGCTCGGGTGGAAGGTCTTTATAAGTAACACGATGGCTTTCATACTGGAGCAAGTGACATCCACATTTTTGTTGGTTTTTTGGGGGATCATCTGGATGGAATCCCTTTAATTACTCTGCAAATAGCAAGTTTACAATGAAAATTCATTGCTGGAGGAACGGGACAGCCAATGTATTATTTTCGTGTAAGTAGAGAATAAACAGTAGATGAGCTGTGTTTTCTGACAGACACCATGCTATACTTGGATTTAATGCCTTCATTGTGCTCATTCTGCAAGAGATAATTTGGGCTTCAACAAGCTTATAATAAAATATTGATTGTTATTATAACAAATATTGCTGGCAGACAAAAATGGGGCGCCAACAGGCAGAAAGTGATGTAATGAATCAGAAGTGAGAACTGGATCTGTGTTTCCTGGGTTGTAGTTTGCAGCTGTGTTTGCAGGACTGCAATATCTCAAGTACTGTGGTTTCTTTGAAGAAAATTCTACACTACCAGAAAAAAAACCCAAACAGCAAAATACTGGATTGTTTCAAGATACAGCCGCTTCTCTCCACCAGATAATAATTTCTCAGGCACTGACATCTCTTCCTTTTTCTTTCAGAGTTTCCTTGGATTTTGATTGTGCAATTTGTTTGTGGCTTGAGTTGGTGAAGCAGGACTGAAGAACTGACTTACTACTGTAACAGATCATAGTGTTTTTATGTGTTAGTATCCTAACAAGTTCATAAGAAATGTGCTGTGGAGTAGGAACAGAGGTGCAAAGAAAAGGTACTGGCATGAGTGGTATAAATTTGAGATGCAGATGCACATGACAGAGTTCACAGGAGAATATTTAGATTTCTGTTTTCTGTCTAGGAAGCGTTTTGGCAGGAGTGTTTTTGTGAACAACCAACTGTTTTTTCCCTCACCTTCTCCCCCTCACATTTCCTAATTATCTGTCACTTCCATCCCCTTATCCTGCATCTCCGTTTAGTGGCCTAGGAGCATCTTGGGAGCTTGAAAGCAGACAGCTTTGGTAAACGTTTAGCAATGGCTCATGTGCAGATTTCTGAATCCGAGGAGGTTCAACCCGTGGGAAAGTTTCAAGTCCCATCCTAGGACTAAGTTCCAAGTATTGTTAACTGGCTGAGGTTAGAAATAGTGGGGAAACAGTAAATAGATGCAGAGCTGCAAGTCAAATTTTTGCACCCTTTCTTTTCCCTCTCCCCACAGCCTTGCCTCATGCACTGTTGTTACACGAGTCAGGCTGTTTCTCCCTCTGCAACACCCCTCTAAGTGGGAAAGTGGATCCATAAAAACTAATGGAAACGAGAGAGAGAAAAAAAACCCCAACCCAACCAACTCTTCATCTTCAGACTCGGAGACTTTGACTGAGAGCCAAATATTTCAAACAGCAGCCCTTTCATAAGCGGGAGAGCCTGTGCTAGATCTGTTGGGTATGCAGTGTGACCACATAATGCTCAGCACATGTCAACAGAACTGATAACCAAATTGTACCTCCCAGCCTCCCATACAGCACAGCTTTGGCAGGCTTTCAGTCTCTCAGCCCTAATTAACACGCTGTGACTAGAAGGTTAAAGCCACAGCTTTATTTACTGCACAATTAATGGGTAAACATGACTTAATCATAACTTAAACATTCAGCATTTAAGAGAAAATTTCAAAATCCTTTTAGGAGCCCTTTCGACCTCGAGCCTCCAAGCAGACCTCTTGTAATGCAGAGTTAACTGCCTGTTCCACCAAGGGACATCGGGGTTCTCTGTGACACCACAGATTTCCAGCCTTGAAAAAATTAAACCCAACATCAACTTAATAGACATTCTTGTGTGTGGGTCCTGTCCCAGTGTCAGGGTTCTTCTGGGCTAAATCTGCATCCAATGGCATCTGAGCACTGGCTTGGGTGAAAATCCTCAAGTATCAGGATATGTCCTTGTTGTTCTTGGATCTCAGTAGCTCTGTTGTGGCCCAAACTGACCCCTTGAGCTTTGATCAAAATGCAGCAGCTTCGTCCTGGTCCTGAAGAGACCCAGACATGTGCTTAACTTCACATCTTGTGGACTTGTTAACTTTAGTAAACTAACCACTCAGAAAGCTGGGCATCCATGTACTGTTTGTTTATCGTGTTTGGACCTTCAGATGACAGCTGAGTTACTCAGTTTTAGTTTTTAAGTACTGTAGAAACCCACCAATATAAATTGACTTCAGCAGCAAATTTCTTTTTGCTTAAGACAACTGGTGCCTCAGTACTCAGTTTATGGTTTGTTTCACACCCCAACAGACATGTAATCCTTTCAATTGGACTAGATATTATACCAGGGGTGGGAACCAACCTTAATCTCTGGGGAAACACCACAGTACAAGGCAATTGTGTTGTAGGATAGAATCATAGAATCATTTAGGTTGGAAAAGAGCTTTAACACCATCAAGAACAACTGCTAAGCCAGCACTGCCATGTTCACTGCTAAACCATGTCCCTAAGTGCCACATCTGCATGGTTTTTAAGTCTTCCAGGGATGGTAGTCATAGAGAGTGATAATGTCCCCTCTAAGCCTCCTTTTCTCCAGGCTCAGAGCTAGGCAGTCATTCCTCACCTCCAGAATGAAGTGATTTTACACATCACCAGGTGTGTAGGCACCACATTTTGGTAACACCTCACCACTGCCATCACTAAATGTACAGCCATCTCACTGGTAGAAAGGATGTACGTCCTAGAAAGGATGGAAGGGGGAAAAAAGCTTTCCTTTTCTGGAAGCAGAATGACTTTGGTAGATAAGTACTATCTACTGAAATGAATTGAGCTTCAATACTGTGCAGATTAACACAAGGCAATTGTCCACTATGAACAATACTAACCCTCTTCCACCTGAACTCCTAATTTTTTTATATCATCTTTGCTACCAGCACACTCTTTCTGCCATTGCAGTAAAGGCTGAGCTGGCAATTTTACCTCTCCCACCCCTGGCTCAGGCCGCAATATTAAAAGTCTTTGGCAGGAAAAGAGGTGAAGTAAAGAAGGAGTAGCTAGTATCAACCAGAGGGAATCAATAAAAGAATTTTAAACACCCATTTAGATATATTACTGTATTTTACAACCTGTAAATTGCAACAGAGAATAAAACCAATCAAGAGAAAGAAAACTGTTCATAATTTGTTGCTGGAAAATGCTGTTTCTTAAAAGTCTTGGTGCTGTTGCTAACACCCAGTTTTTCCATAGTCTTATGTATTTCTTCTAGGTACCAAAAATGCCACGTCTCTTGCCATGTAAGGGAATGTGCTACGTATGTAAGGACCTGTAAGAAGAAAGATGCATGAGTAGAAGCTGCTGCTTCCAGCACAAGCTGAGGGGAGACAGCAGAGTGCAGTTACTGTGAGCTGTCAGGAAGCTGTGCACTTCAGATGGGCAGATTTGAGCCCTGTATGGGGGGTACATTCCTTCCCCTCCCTGATCCCGTGAGCTTCTCCCAACCCTTTAAGAGGCGTTTCCTCTTCCAGTGCAGCCCATGCTAGAGGTTGACACACAGTGGGAGGAACTGCAGAATAAAGGAAGCTTTGTGGTTCTGGGACTGGCCAGTACACTGGTAAAATTCCTGTGCCCTCCTCCTCACTGCTTCTGCAGCTGCCCACGGCGTTTGCCACCTGTTGGGGTGTGCCCTGTGGCAGAGGAGGTAACCACTGTGCACTGCACTGCCTCAGATCTGCATTCAGACAGTCCTGTGGGACTGCCTTGCAGTGGTGAGAATAAATAAAGATTCAGGGCTCTGATCTTCAATTCCAGCCCCGCCATTGACTTGCTTGCACTGAGAGGGAAACTGGTCACTCTGACTTCCATGCTCCTCAGCTTTCCTGCCCGTACAGTGGAGCTGGTGGTGCTTATCAAGGAAACACCAGTGGCTTGAAATATTCATTGTGTTTGGAGAAAGCTTTAGTTTCTTGGATTTGCGGTCCCGTTGGAAGTGTCGAGTATTTCCAGTGTAGAAGAATACGGTGGTTTTTTCGCTTCCTCCTAATGTGTTATTCACTTCTTGGCTTCGGGACTGATGTGCACATCCTCATGTGTGTCTGTGCCAGCACTCAGTTCTGGGTGTGCCAAGATAGGTTAGAGTGTCTGTATTTACTATGTACAGCCTACATACCGCCTTTGTGAGTAAGTGTGGCAGCAATGTAAGAGAGGAAGGGGGGGAGTACCCTTGTGTCTGTATATAAGATCATATATTTGTACAAAGTGTGTGTCTGTGGGCTTCAGAGACTGAAGGGAGTCTGTGGTTCAGACAGTCTGCCTGTTTTTTTTTTTTCTTTCTTTCTTTTTTTTTTTTCCCCTCTCTCTGAAGGCAGCAAAATATGTTGATATGGATTTTTTTTGTAGGAGCTTTTTGTGTTTCGAGTTAACGCATTTCCCTCACATCAGGTCTTGCCAAACATCATTTACTTACTAGTGCTGTGGAAGTAGGTAACCTGAAGGCAGCACCATTCCCTCTTGTTTGCTTCCAAACTGCTCAGAGACATGCTGTAGTAAGACTCCCAGTAAAAAAACAACAAAATATCAGCACGAGGAGGAAAGCTGAGCAAAAATGCCTGTGCTTATGCTGCATGTGTGCTTAAATATTTAGCTGCAGTAGTGCCGAGGTTGTGAGTTTATAATGCAGAAATGCTGCCACTGATGTGCTCTGTGGAACTGGGACCCAGTAACTTCGGCTGGGAATTATGTACAGTGTTTTTTTTGTTCAGTGTTCTCACTGGTAAAATGAGGCTTTAATCACGGTACAGATGGGAGAAAGAGAGAGGCTTCGTATGGATTAATTTACAATGAAGTGCAGAATTTTCATTCATGAGAATAACGTTTGTGATTTATTTTTTTTTTACTCCCAGAAACGAAATGCCTGCAGTAAAAAAGCACAATAAAAAAGGAAGTGAACTCTTCCTGACTGCTGGAGTTTGCAAATAATGACCTCTTTTCTCTTTTTTTTTTTTTTTCCCCTCCCTCTTTTTTCTTTTTTTGTTGTTACCAGCTATCAAGATTTCTCAGTGGAAATGAGCTATTTTGTCTATGGATAGATCGTTCATCAGAGGGATTGAAATACATTCTTCATAAGCATGCTGAACATACCCAGCCATTAATAACAACATTTTTAGTGGTGAATAAAACAAAGGATATTGCACATTGCCAGTAGGGAAATTGATTTATCTTGCTTTGGTTTGGTCTGCATTAAGAAATGTCACACATATTCCAAGTGTTTTGCATAGCTAGTGTCCTGTGTTTTGCCATACAAAAAATCGCTGCTAAACTCTGTTTTGGCATCTTTTTCTTGACCTCGTGTCAGCAAGGAAACAGCACTTTCCATGAAGGGTGTTCAGCCAATTAACAGATACACTTTTTATGTGTATATATGCCTATATGCATATATATAGAGAGAGTTAGTTATACTTGTGTTTAGGTATTTTGATTAATTAGACCAAAAAAACTTGCTTCTCCCAGAAGGACCGTACTGGAGTGTGTATACACTGGCTTTGTATGAAATCTCCAAGGGTGAATTAGTGACACACGGGATGACTTGATGCTTCTGAGCACAGGACCTCAAGGAACTTGCACTTCTGGACTTTGTGTTTTCCCCTTGAAATCAGTGGCAATTAAAACCAGCTTTATGGACTTTGGAGACTGGTGCAGCCACAGCACAGTTGTTGCAAGAGGAACTCGGTTTGCCTGTGTGCACTAGGTTGGTTGGCACGCTCTCAGATAAGTTTAACTCAAATTGGTCCAAAACAATAAGCTGTCCATGATGTGCCCACACAGACAGGATATGAGGCACAGAATCCCCACAGATTCTTCTAAGGCTTCTTTTCAGAGCTCTGGGAACATATTCAATGAGCACTGGTAGGCTGATGGTGATGATGACACTCCAAGTATCTGTAAATCTTCCCGCTACTTCTTGAAAGACAAAATGTACTTACGTTACATCCTGAAAAGGAAATTTTAAAGACTGAATTTGTTAATGTCCAGATTTGGCTTGAGGTTTTAGTGTTTGTTTGCTGTTGGGTTTTTTTCCTAAACTTATTGAGGAGACATACAAGCGAAATTTGGAAATTCCTTACTGTGGCTGATTTTGAGTTCATTGAGCAGAAAATAACTGATCAGAACATACATGGAAATATTTTTGTGTGGCTTTTTTTGTTTTCAGTGCTAACATAAATAAACTGTTCAACTGATTTTGTATAAACTTTCCAAAAAAAATCTCAAGCACGGAAAATTTCATCCCAAAACGGAGTTTATTTGAGAAAATTACAAGCAACAGAAAAAGAGGGTTAGAATGGAAATCTGAACTCCTCATTAACGAGAGTTAAGTGCCAACTTAAATGCCAGGGTTTTTTTTTTCTGTTAATATTTGGTTTAAAGTTACATACAGGTTTGGAATAGTTTAGCTCTTTTTAACCCCTTTTTTCTTGCTGCCACTGACTTAGTTTTGTTTCGAAGTGATGGCGTGGGTTCAGGGCTCTGTAGCTGTCTTCACCACAGCAGTAAGACACGGGTTTTAACTTTTTATTTCAGATCATCACTTGAGACTGTCTTCACACAGCCTTAAATTGCACACAAATCCCTCTCCCTTATATAGGCTAGATCTGAATATTCAGTGGCACAAGCCAGTGGAGATCATCGGGGCTAAGGCAGGCCTTGGGCTGGCAGGTTATGGCTTCTGGTTTCTGCCTGACACGGCTAAAAGGTGTGCACAAAACTCACCGAAACACAATGCAGCCGAGACAAGGATGGACTCTGTTTTTAGTCCTCGGCTGGGGCAGAAACCTGCACAGCTTCATCTCTGAAAGCCACGGCAAGTAATGTTTTGAGCACAGGTCACACTTTTCATCTGGAAATCTCAGCGCCTTTAGGACGGTGAGGAGATGGATGTTATGTGGCTGCCTTTACCCTTGGTCTAACTAAATATGGAGGTTGCTGTGGTCTAGTGGATCAGACCTGCATCTAACTCCTCAGCAAGCAGCTAACTCTGTTCCTGGCTCTGCAGCAAATTCCCTATGTAACCTCTGGCAAACTTTCTCTTCCTTTGCTCCTTCCTTTGGAAAATTCCTCTGAATTCAGGGGGGCATTTTGTTGAGGGAAGGCAGGATGAGGAGTCACTTTACCAGATTTGGAGTCTCTTTTGCTTTTTGAAGGTTAGCCAATTCAGTTCTGAGACCAACAGTGAATGTCTCCATTGCAGTTCTTAAGAGAATTGTCTCTCTTCCCAGTGATGTAAATTTTGTTTACATTTTATGCTTTCTACTTTTGAAAACCTCCCTGGTCTGTCTTTGTTCCCAATTTTTTTTAGTCCAGAAGATCTTTATTAGATATACAGAAGAAGGGATCCAAGTATGTATTAAAATCAATTATAATAACTCTTAATTTAAAAATTGCCTATTGCAAACATTCAGAAAGCATTCAAGTGGTCAGTGATATTTCACTGAGTACAGGAGTGAGCACATCTCTTATTTTTAGGTTATGAAAATGATGATATTATTCATTTCTATAACCATGAGGAAGAATCTGACAACCCATGCACTTGGAAGAGCAGGCCCACAACTCTGGAACAGCAGAGATCCCTGACACTTGAGAGAAGACAATTAAAAGAAGACTTCTGTCAAAAGTGGTTCTGTCAGTCACTGACAGTCTGCAAAAACATGCAAGCAAGCGAAATGACAAGGTGCCTGCACACTGAGGCAGCACACACTGCCAGCACCCAGTTTTTCCTATCAGTTGTTTTCCAAAGCCTCCATTCTTAGTGTACTCCAGCCCTCTAAACCACACATCAGAGGCCTCCAGAGGTGCTTGGCTCTCTGCACTGAGCAGGCACAGGGACTGCAGGGGGTTATAAGGGTGCACCTCAAATCCTGTGCACAGTTTTGGGGCCCCACACAACAAGAAAGACATTAAGGTGCTGGAGAAGAACAGTGGAGCTGGGGAAGGGTCTGGGACACAAGTCTTGTGACCTGATTGTTTAGCCTGGGGAAAAGGAGATTCGAGGGGACCTTATTGCCCTTTACAACCCCCTGACAGGAGACTGGCTTCAAGCTGCACCAAGGGATGTTCAGATTGGATATTAAGAAACATTTCTTCACTGAAAGGGGTTGTCAAGCATCGGAGCAGGCTGTCCTGGGAAGTGTTTAAATCACCATCCCTGCAAGTATTTAAGAAATGTGTAAATGTGACACTTGAGGACATGGTTTAGTGGTGAACAACGTGGTGGACTTGATGATCTCATGGGTCTTTTCTAACCTAGATGATTCTATGGCCACCTGACAGTGGTCCTCAGGGCCTGGGCGTGTTCCCACAAAATGATACCAAAGCCTTCACTCTCATCACTGAAAGCTGAGGTGGACCTCTGTCCATAGCAAAGGTTAGTTAAAATTTACAGAACTATAAGCTTTTGATTGACATTTCTAATCAATTCACATTTTTTAGCCAGACTATTCCACCACTGGTTAGACATAACTCTCCAAATTTCTTGAAATGCTCTGAAAATTTCAGCCATTTCTTCACTAGCAAATTTCTCCTCCTTTGATTACACAGAAAGCTTTAAAGTGTAACAAGCTGCATTTTGCTGTTTCCATTTTTCAGTAACGTGGACAAAAATACAATCTAATGAGCAAAACATTTATTTTGGTACAGGACTCTTCCTGCTGCTTAATGCTGTTTCCTTCTGCGTTTCTTTTTCGACAGTGCCTGGTTTTTCACATTGGCAGGATGTGTGTGGACACGAGCTGAATATATATTTAATCTTAAATTTGGTTGGGAGCACTAAGTTATTGCACAACAATGCCTGCACGAAGGCAGCATTATGTCAGCTCAGTAGGGTCTTACGATAAGGGAGACCGGGGCCTCCTCTTACACAAGCAACACTTCTGATACCAGCACTTAGCTTTTACAGAATCTACACCTCGGCCTGTAGCCTTTCCTGTGAGGCAGATGCAACCCCCTCACAATTAAAATGTATTTTGTGTGCATTTTTTATCGAGTATGCTCAGTGCTGTCACGGCATGTCACGATGGTTAAAGCAACTGTACTGGGAAATGAAGTGGCAACTCAGTGCTGTGAGACTTGTGCTGATTGTGGTGGACAGATACAAGCTCAGACACTTATATGGACAACATCAGTTCCCTTCCAGATGCAGATACTTATGCTCATTTTTTTCCCTGCAGGAAGCCCTCAGGCTAACATTTGTTAGGAGAGAGCTGTTTGCCACTGGGGTAAATGCAGTGTGTGTGTGTCTCTCTCAGAAATGCTCACAAATTCCAGCTAGCTCAATGTTCTGTGACTGGCACTATGTTACGTCTGCATTTGAGGTATTTCCATACTTTGACCAGAAAACCCCCAACTAAACCCACCTCTTGGTCCTCATGGAAGGGCCCCTTGCGAAGGTACATCATCCACTTCGAGGTCCACCTGGACACACTTTCTTTGGTGCTGATTTATGCAACCTTACATGTTTACTCCACTGTGGATATTTCCTTCTGGCCATGAAAACAGCTTAGAGTGGCGGAGAGCTTCTTTTGTTTCTCACAGTTTCTACCTTTTTGCCCTCTAGGAGATACTAATGCTGTCTGTCAGCTTGGAGCTTTATGCTCCCATCAGTTTGTTAGCAGTCCCACTGCTACTTTATCCTTGAATGAATGGTGAGACCTTTTGTCCCAGCGGCTGAAAGGCAGAAGGGAAAGCAAGAGGTGACCTCGCAGGAGCTCAGGAATGAGGTGGGATCTGGCAATGAAACTCTGTGGGTGGTTTCGAGTTTTCAAGCCGGGGCTGGGCTCAGTGCTGTCGGTCAATGAGCAGCAAATGTCTCATTGTCTCCTCTTTTTCTGCTATTCCCAGCCCTCTGCCCCAAAGCTCTGCTGCTCTGAGAGGCCAAGAAGTTGGTTCTACTGCTTTTACAAATAGCATTGTCCTCCACTGCAAGTACTGTTGAATTTTGACTTGGGAGGGTGGGAAGCTGTGGTGAAAGTGCTTTGACCTTCACAGGCTTTTTGAAACACACTTTTTGCTCATTCCCTCATTGCCCTCAATCTTTCCCAGATGAGTGGACATGCCCCAAGGCATGATTACAGATGGTCTGCAGAGGAGGAACACAGTAAAACAAAAACCAAGAAGTAACCAAGCTCTTAGGCTTATTTAATGATATCTTCTATTTCTTAAGGGGGACTAGATTTTTAAAAGCTTTTGGATTATTAAAAATCTGGTCATTTAAAATCCTGGTAGGTGTCTGCCTGCTTATTCAGATGCTTAATTACTGTTCAAAATCTGAGTTGTCCTTCCATACAGATTTTGGGGCAATTTTTGCTGTGTTGGAACTGTTGCCAGACATCGTTTTGCTGTCACCTGTAAGAGAAGGATATGTCTGCTACTCATAAACGTCAGATAGCCGTCCAGAGAGCATAAGAAAACGTGAAGACAAATGATTATACGTGGTTAGAACATGGGTGCAGCATTACTGTGAACGTGAGTGCCCAAATGCCTGAAACCAAACTGTAAGGTGCCTGTTTTTCCTGGTGAGGCTCTGAAGCTGATACTCCATCGGTGCAGGAATGAAGCCAAGTAATGTGACAAGTGAAATGTTGTGGTTCTGGGAATTTCTAGCAGGCTTATGGCTCACATGTGTGTTTCATGTGAAAGCATGCCATGTGCCTGTCCCGGCTGATCTTGTATACAGCTGTTGAACAAAAGTATGTGGAGGAAAGATTGCATGCAAATCTCTCTTCTGCTTGCCAAACAGAGGTGTTTTAGTCCAAGAGATGTTAATTATTGGGGCTGGGCAAGGAAGTGCTTTCAGCAAAGGACTTTTGCTCTGAGGAATTTCAGGTTTTCCCACTTGGGAAAAATTAATTTTTAATATGGCTTTTGGTTTTAGAGCGTATAGGGCAATTTGTAGTGTATGTTATTGCTAACTAGTACAGAGCTGCTACCAGAAAGGCAGGTGCCAACAAAGCAAACAGCACCCTTTCCTGAGAGAAAGGAAGGCTGAAAGTTTTCTGAGGTGAGCTGGAGTTTTTGCTTGCATATATCACTTTAGTAGGAAAGAAAGAGGTAATAACAAGATTGTCTGCAGAAGATAAACAACTCAGCCTTTAACTCACAGAATGACAGAAACACTGAGGCTGGAAAAGACCTCCAAGACTGTTGAGTCCAACTAGACCAGAGCACTGAATGCCACACGCAGTCGGTCCTTGAACACCTCCAGGGATGGGGACTCCACCACCTCCCTGGGCAGCCCATTCCAATGTCTAACAACCCTTTCCCTGAAGAAATTCTTCCTGATTTGCAACCTGAACCTCCCCTGGCTCAGCTTGAGACCGTTTCCTCTTGTCCTGTCACTTGTTACCTGGGAGAGGAGGCCAACCCCTGCCTTTCTACAACCTCCTTTCAGGTAGATATGTATTGATGTACACCCTTTTTAATTGTTGCAATGTGCTTTCATTACCTAAAATTTAGCATGCCAGGCACGGTAATTGACATTCTACTCCCTACCTGTAAACTTGTGCTTTTCACCATCATTAACATTTCTCAGAAGTGAGTCACTGAAAACTGCAATGACACACTCAGACACTGAAATTTATTGCTTGCTTTGCTTATAAGGAGTCTCTGATCCTCAGTGGGATATAGATTATATATAGAATTGTAAAAGTAACATCTGACCCTGCCAGACTTTCAGTGTCTGTGCAGCTTCAGACCATCAGTGTGACCTGAACCCTTGAACTCTTAATAGTGAAAGCACGAATCCTCTCAGAGCCAGACTTGTAATGAAGTAGTTTATAGTTCAAGCTTTTGTGCTGATTCTTTTGAAAAATGGCCTGAAAAAGAATAAGCTTAAAATGGGGACCACACTTAGAGTTTCTGCAAAAGGCAGTAAGTACATGGAAATTGGAACTATTGGTTGTCAATGACTTGATTTTATGCAGAGCACATGATGTTTCCAAAATATCTGTGCTTACACTGGCCTCAAATGGTGACAACAGATCTGAGAAGTTGTTTGTATGGAAGGGGGAGGTCAGGAAGAATAGGTAGGGAAGAACAAATCAGTTGATTTGATAGTTTGGTGACCTTCCTTAAACAACAAATAATCCCTCCTGATAACATTGAGATGTTATCCTAGTTAAAGCCAAAAGGATTTTTCCTTCACCAGTTGAACACTGAGAAGCCTTGGTTTCTTAAATTAAATTGTTCCATGACTTCTCACCTGCAAGGTTTTCCTGTTTTCTGAAGTCAAGAGATAAGCATCATTCCCGAGTGGCTCAGCTGTACTGATCAGGGAGATGGATTAAGATGATGTTTCTCTCAGCCAACAGATGTGACAACCTGTTTTTATATGGAGCCAGTTTTAAGAAGTCTTGCTTAAGAAAATAGAAAGAACTGAAGAGGAGTTTTGTCCGTGGCATTTCCTTCCTTCTCCCCCTAAATTTGTAATATATAAATACTCTCTGAAATCATTGCTTGGAGTGACCTTGAATGGGTTCTCAACCTTTGATGAATTGCTTTCAAGTTTTATTTCTGAAGAGTTTGCACAGTTAGAGAAAAAAGATATTCCTGGGGGATTCCCTAGGAATATCTGTCTGTCTTGTTACGGGATCCGTTTCTTGTACTGTCACAAGATGAAATGAGGGGCTCCCCTGACAAACATAAAAGTTATATGACAACCCATCTATTTTTAGATGATTTAAATCAGTCAAGAGGGAAAAACATTTGTTTCCAAGACTGTAATTTTCCAGATGACACCATTTTATTGCACGGTGCCATACCATGAGAAAGAGCATTCTTGTGGCTTTTGAACTGGAAATCCTGTAGGAATGCTATTTCTGGCATTTATTTGCTGTGAAGGGAGGCACACATGGAGAGCAGACAGACTGACCAGATACAGTTTGTGGTATTAAGGCATTCAGAAAAGTCCCTGCTGCACAGCCCTTTTCCAGGATACAACGTGTAGAGTGAAGTTGAAAAATTATCAATGAAGTTCCAATCTGAAAGCCGTGATCTGATCCGACAGCCAGACTTTCAAGCCATTAATGTATTCCTTCCTCTTGCAAAAATGCTATTTTCAGAATCCAGCTTTTCTGTCTTCATACACTGATGCTTATAAAATAATTCTTGGGAAGGAACAAGATTTTGGTACAAAGTGGGAATGAGAGTTGAATGCACACTTCAGCGAGAAACCAAGTGCTGTCGCTCCATTTTAACGGGGAAGATATTTTTTTTATTTACCCAAGTACCATGTAAAAACAAGCAAAGAAGGATGCTGATTGAAGCATGAACAAAAGAGTAGAGAGCTTGGGCCCATACTTGGGTCGCATTCTGAAACTGGCAGGGATGGTGAATTTAATGTGACTTCCCATGCAAGGAGAGTTTTTGCATGGCTAAGTCCTTATGAGAGGTGACCCTCTATACCTTAAGACTTTGTACTATCAGGTACTTTCTGTAGTCAGTTAAATAGAGCAGGTTGGATTTTTTTTTTTTCATTTAAAAAAAAAAAAAAAAAAAAGAACTGGGCTCTGAAATTTGAAATTTTCTTGAATATAATTGTGCCTCTCCATAGCCTCTCTCTCAGGAACAGCTCTAAAATGATAGTCTGCCTGAACGGAGCAAAAACCCTAATAAATATGGTGCATTCCTCTTTAAAAAGTATATTTATTTAGTAAGTTTAGAAACCACTCTGAGGTTAGGTTACAGCTATTGGGATTAGAGGGCGTCTCGTGGGCAGTTCAGACATCAAGCTATAGGTCCGTGGAACGAAGCTGAGCTGTTTCTAGCCTGATGTCTGAATTATGAATTAGGTTCATTCTAATTCCAATGGGGTAAACCTCAGAGCAGTTTATATACTTATGGCTAAGTGCTCCTAAAATACAGGCTATTTATTTAAAACATACATGTAAAATATAATATCTAAAAAAGATGTCTGGCCTAGCAATGCCGGAGCACGGCAACCCAGCCAAGCAAAATCTGAATTCTGACTTTGGAGCCCTCGCAAGGGGGTGGCACAGCTGGCTTTGTGCCACACACTGGTACTCCAAGGTAGGTCAGATCCCTGCGTGGCTCGGGGTGAACCGGAACAGCCACAAGAATTAAATTAATTTGCCTCAGCTGCGGCACTTGCCTCTTCCTCAGCCCTGCCTGTCATGCCAAAGCTGGGAGAGCCTTGGGTCACGATGCCCTCCCTTGAGGATCCAGGAAAGTTCTGGAGGCCAAGAATACTCTGCAGGGTTGGCTCCTCTCTCTTTATCACTGGAGCTGTGCAAAGAAGCCCTAACTTACTTTTTAGTCTAGTTGGATATTTGGGGAGCAGAATGGAGCTGCAGGGCTGGACAGAAAGCACAGGATTTATTAATAGCAGCAGCAACTACTTCCATCTGGAGCCACCCTGGTCTCTGAGCTCATTCTAGCAGCGGTGCCAGCTGGTGAACCTCTCACCCTAAGCCTGTGTCTTTGACCCCTGCTGCTGCAGTCAGGTAGCTGTGCCAAGCTGCATTCTGCAGCTGCCTTTTTCACAGGGCACTCCTGACTTGCCTCGTGGGGAAGAGCACTGAGTGAGGGATCCTGCAGGAAGGTAAGCCATCCCTTCCTCTATTCCTTTTGCTCAGGCTACTAGTGAATTTAAAGGAAAGACAGCATCTGATGTTATTTTCCTGGGATGGGAGTGGAGCAGAAACTACCCGCTATTTTAGGACATCTGAGCTGGCTCCATCACTATACCAAAAAAAATGAGTCAGTTTACACTCTGGTTCTCTCTTCCCTCCTCATCATGCTCCTTTAATTTCCATTCCAGGAAACAAATTTGCCAAAATACCTCTCTAGTAATTACTTCTGTCTTGGCACTGAGATGTAGACAAATCTTCTGGAAACTACCATTCCCTGGTTTGGTCAGAAGGTGAAGATCTGCTGCAGATGCAGAAGCAGCAGACGTGTAGTGGACACAAAGGGCAGATTTCTTTGGACACTGAAGAATTGTCGTAGGGCTGAAGGAGTGCATGATTAATTCATGTGGGGATCCTGGGGCCAAAGATCACTTTATACAAATTTCTAGCAGCTGGCAAAACTAAATGTCACAAGCAAGCAAGTGGGAGTTAGAAACTGAGCATGGACAAAACCCACTGTTACTGTTTTCTGTTTTCAAAGGACCTAAATCTCAGCATTTTGTGTGGCAGCAGAGTGCTTACTCATAGTTCTTGAATGCCTGAGGCTGACCATGCAGCACTAAGTATGTGTGAGTGTAATGAGGATATTGAAATAATCCCTCTCCCTCGGATGCCTAAATCCATTCAGAGACACTTGTGAGGCAATACTTCATCTGGCATAGCTGACTTTTGGGTTGGGCTCTGCTTGGTACAGGAACAAGAAGCTGAGTGCTTTCAGTGGACTGCTGGGACATCAGCAAACTTCCCCCATCAGTGGTAGACATGAAGGTAATTAATGGAGGGTTTTGGAGAACGAAATAAAAGCAAGGAAGAATCTGAACAGGGAATCTCAATCCAGCCCTGCTGCTGTCCTTTGATCCTAGATATCCATGATTCTCCATCATCCATCTATGGACATTGCCAAATGTGTCTATATTATCAACAACCTCTCCCTGGGCTGTAGCATTCATATACTTGTGCATATATATATATATATATATATATGTCTTTTAAATAGAGGCACTCCAGAATTGGAGGAAAGGTCACATCTAGAACTGCCTGACATTTGCATGCTCTGCACTGAGACTACTCAGGCAGTAAGATTCGGTCAGATGAAGGTGTCTGTTCCACTCAGTTGTGCCAGACCACACATCTGTCCCCAGAGCTCTCTGGATTAGCTACTTTGGGGGAGGTAAAGCAGGTCCTGGAGGTGTGATGGCACAACAGAGCAGACAGGAGGGCTTGGCAAGGACTCAGCTGTGCCTGCAGTGTGTTAGAACCAGCTGCATACCTCGAAAGGTATCTTCTTTGCTGATGACCAATGCATATGGCCAGAGGAAAAGCTCTCAGAGAAGGTGTCGTAAGACAATAGGTATCAGTCAGTAGAAGCAGAATTACAGGGGGAAAAAAAAATCCTGCTGTAACAGATGAAGTACCTCTCAAGTGACAACAACAGTTTATTATCCTTGAGCAAAAGTAATGGATATACTTAGACATAATCCTACCCTCAAGTGTTTTAATTCCCATGGAACTTCTTATTAAGGAGAGACATGAAAATGGAAAAGTACACACTCTAATGGTAACAATGCCACGAAGTTGACAGCGTTTCTACAAGGTAGATTGGCACCTAAATTAGCTAAGAAGGCTTGAAACAAGATGGAAAAAGAAATTAAAATTAAAAAGAAAGAAAACTATCTGGTATGAGTCAGTGTTTTTGTTATTTGATGAGTGTTTTCAGTCTGTGTTTTCACAGCTAATTTAGATACAAAGGGTAAGAGGATTAAGTTTTTGTTTTGTTCTACCTTCCCTGTCTGTTGACTGGCTAATCAAGAAAGCTCCAAGCCCAGGTGGGAGCTCATACCATTTATGATTTCTCTTTGCCTCCATGTTTTACTTGAAAATGTACTTCGTTAAACTTTAAACTCATCCTATATATACCCTTGAAAACAAAAAAGACAAATGCAATGTGTTCAAAATTCCCTGTCTCTTGGCCTCTTGGTGTGGATATTGTAGGCACTGCTTATCTGTACAGAGCAGAGAACATGCCAATACACTTTTTTATTCCATGCAATGACCAAAATCACACAGCAGGCTGATCTATACACAGTGCTGATATGACCAGACTTGCTTTCATATCTCCTTAATTTCATTTGTAAGGAGGTAATTGTGGGTTATTAAAATCACCCAACAGGCTAAAGAGCCCTACAGTGTGTTTTTATGTGATCCCCAGGATATTTTCTCAACTTGAGCAAAACCAAAGTTGTGTAACTCCAGGAACACCTGAGGGGGAAAAAAAAGCACATGCTTTAAAAAGGCACAGTTCCTTCTTGCTCCTGCTGCAGAAAGTCTTACATTTGTACTAATCTGCAGAATATATATATATGGAGAGAATATATAGAATCATATTATCACAGAACGATTTGGGTGGAAGGAACCTTAAAGATCATCTCGTTCCAACCCCCTGCCACGGGCAGGGACACCTTCCACTAGCCCAGGTTGCTCAGAGCCCCATCCAGCCTGGCCTTGGACACTTCCAGGGGTGGGGCAAATAACTTCACAACTTGTGTGCAGAATGTAGCATCTTGTAAGGAAAGCTGCTTATGGGCAAGCTGAATTTTTGGTTCATTATAATTCAGTTAGGCCATGTTGTATTTCATGTCCGTGGATTGAATAAAACAAGAGACTTCAAGGCTGGAGATCATTCCGGAGAGCTCAGCTTAAGTTCCTGAAATGTAATTTTCCTTCTCTACTCACGGGAAAGTTTCTTTGCCTGGTAGAAGGAGTATGATTTGATGTACGATTTGATTCTCTGTCTTCGAGCAAGGGGGAGGAAGTAATGTGGAAGAACTAGAGAAGGACATTCATACACACACATACACAAAATAAAACACCAAAAAAAGGCATAATCATGAGCACAGTGGTTGGAATGAAGTTCTTTCAGATCCTCCCATGACGTTCAGACTTTCAGACTCCTCCATTCAAAAACTCAACGTGACAGGTAGACCAAGATGTTATGGTTTTGGGGTGATGAATCCAAGATTGAAACCCTCTCTATAAGAAGTAACAGAAAACCTCTCTGGTATCTCTGTCAGCATGTCTGATGTTTTGAGACAGCCCGGAAGACATTTCATGAAACAAGCTTCCATGGCTCATTGCTTTAGGTTGATTACTCATATTTTCCCTTTGTAGTAATGTTTTCCTAAATGCATTTCATTCAACACAGTGTTTCTCTGGCAACAAATGGCAGCTCATTGTTGAATAGCTAGCATTGCTTTGATGGTTTTAGGACCTCAGTGCCCATTTGCATAGCAGAATCCTCTGCAGATCTAACACAGCCAGTTCCTCGAGTCAAAATTTTCAGGAGGCTGAGCTTTAAAAGTGCACAGCTTTCAACAGCAGAAAGATGAGTGCTTCATCCCACAGAAGTGTTTGAGGTTCAAGGAAGGTTCCTGTACAGTGGTGAGGCCAATGAAAACTAAAATAGCTTGTAAAATATTTTCACACACATGTGCAAAGACACCTTGGGACAGCTAAGGGCTGTCTACTCAGGGCACTTGTGTGGGTTGGCAGAGAGTGACTTAGCAGAAGTTTAAATCCAGTTTTTTATATCCCAGTTGACAGCCCCAGTCAGTAGGATATCATCTACGCTGAAGTAATTTGGTGAGCCTCTCCTGTCTCACATCAGTGTGGTCCATGGTTTTCCTCCTTCCCAGGCTGCCTAATCCCTGATGTATACTGAGAGAATTTCCACCTTAATTTTTTTTTGAACAAAGAAAAGTTCTTCCAAGATTTCAAATGCAGTAATTTTAATCTCTTTCGTGGTCCCCAGGGTACTGAAGATACAGTTTCTGGCTAGGCCTAGCACTCCACTGGATTTCCTTGGGCTGCTTATTGAAACTTGTATGCAGTTTGTTTGGGTGATGGCTGGCTGGGAGTTTACTGGCAGATCTTTAGCTTAGTCTTACTGTCATTTCAGAGCTGTTCCATTTACTTAAATAAATAGGTATTTTTTCAATGAAACAAGGTCTTGACCTGTATTCCAGGTGAGTGTCAAATCACCGAAACTAAATTTCGCAGAAAATTCCATTCAAAGTTTAGAAGCGATTTTTTGAGTCAAGGTTATGCTACACTAACATTAAGAATTCTGGTTTTATGGAAGTGTCATTTTTGACATTAAAATATACGGTCAAAAGGAAAATAATGGGTGTTTGTGTTTTCCTGCAGACACAGAGGTGAACTTCAACCTGAGCAAAGAAAGAGCAGGAGTTGTTGTACTGGAAAACTTGGCATACTGATCCTAAGCTTTTAAACCACCATTGCAGTGCTCCTTCTTAGCTAATTAGGTCCAGTCCATACTGATTATTGTGGGAGCTCTTTTGACTCTGGAAGAAAAATACATTTATGATAGTATCCTAACTTGGTTTTGATAGAGGGAATAAACTTCTGGATTTCAGGTGTTAATTAAAGTGACGATTCTTCCAGTATATCACTGTGCTCCCACTAAACTATGTCAAGAAGTTTCTCTGGGAACAAGGGTAGGCTGCTTCTGAAAAGCTGGCTTCACATTCCATGTAATTTGTAACATCCACTGAGGATGGCTGGAACCTCCTTAGTTTCAGAACATCCTTGCCATTAGGAGCTCTTGGTTACCTGACCAGCTCTTATTCTACTGGGAAGAGCTGACTGGGTGTAATCAAGTGGACACTTCCATTTATCTCTTCATGCTGGATCAACGTGGTAAAATGAAGAACAAGTTTAAAGCACTTGAAAGGCAGTAAACCTTAAAGTGGCGTTTAATCAACCTGAGGAATTTTTTGCTGTGGGACATGGAGGCAAATAGTTTTGGGAGTCAGGGTAGGATTAAGCACTTGAATGGGAATAATACCTGCAGTTAACTTGTGAGGTTAAAGTATTATGAGGTTTATCAGTTCTTTTGCTTCTGGGCATAAACTGCCATCTCAGCTTGTGAAAGAACTCGTTTCTGCTCTTGCTGATTGCTCAGAGCCGTCTGTGGGATGTTTTCACAGGGTGTGGGGCACCTGAGTAAGTTGGTGCCCGAGGGCAGGACAGCAAACTGGAATGGTCAATAGCCCTACTGTGGAGCAGGGTCTGCCATATATATACAGCCTTGTATTAAATCTTGTTCCCAGAAAATTGTCAAGGCTGGGAAGTGATTTATCATCCAGTCACTGCATGGCCACTTCTCCATACAAAATAGAAGCCTTCCATTATGTCTGTGTGTCTTCTGACACACAAATACCTCAAGAGGAATTAAACCCTCCCACCATTTGTTCTGAGATCCCACTTGTCTCCACATTCTCTTCCTGTGAAAGTGCCTTGGACATTCCTGCCTCTTTAAAACTTTCCATGCCGTCTCTTCACAGGCAGATTGTACGTATGCATGTTACAGCTAGAAGCAAATGCACAGGTATTAACAACAGCAGCAGGTGTTTGGGGGGGGCTGCTCACCTCTAGAATTTTTGCACAACGCCAGTTAAACAATTAGCTGTTTGCCCTCAAGGACTGGGATTTATAAAATGGAACAGTTTACAGCAAGAGCGGTTCTGACTGGAGATGGCACCAGTTAGGTGAGGGGTTTTGTTCTCAGACTTGCAGATTAAGATTAAAACTTTAAGTGGTTGTACCAAAGTGGCACTTTGGGTTTAGGCTGTAAAGCCGTGTTTAGGCTGCAGGGGAGCAGAAATGGTACTGCTGGTAAAGATGTTACATTAGAAAACGGGGCTAAGAGTGGCTCTCTTCAGGCAGACAGACAGTGGCTTCAGACAGCCTTGCAGGAGCATCTGATAATCTTATCTCACAGAGATTAAAAAAAAGGGAGAATGTTCTGGCTGCTTTGAACGATTAACAATATTACAGCGTTACTAAGAGGTCTGGCTGAACCCAAACAAGAGCAAGTGATGCTTTCCCTCCAGTTGTCTTCAAGGAGCTGGTCAAGGTGTTAGATATGCTGATTTCCAAAACTGGGATAAAGGGATGAGAAACCCAGTTTAAAAGCTTCTTTTATTTCTGTACTGCATTCAGAGCTTTGTTGCTACAGAGGGGAAAGTGCTGGAGATGCCATGAAATATGCTGTTATCCCTCTATTGACCTGTGTATCCTTGGGTGCAGGTAGCAGGACAAGCAGGACAAGCACTGACTATCAGCATGCCATCTACTATCTGGAAATTTATTATTTGGATCTACTGACCTTACACATCCCTTAAGGGACCGTCCCTTCAAGACTCTGTGTCTGAGATGGGTTAAGCAATAGTGCACCACCAGATTACTAAGGGACAGTAATTCACAAGCTCTGTCACCAAGTTACAATGGTCAGGGCCTTCAGTGCACCTTGGTTGCCTTGGCCAAACTTACCCAGGGCCTCCATCCACGCAGCCCCTGCCCATCAGTCAGTCCACGAGCTCCAGTAAGCTCAGGCCAGGGCTCCCGGAGTGCCTGAGAGGTGTTGCCTGTCCTGATTTGCTGACTGTATTTCCAGGATGGACATCAGCCTGTGTTCTAGCCCTATTTCTGATCCCGTCTCTGATCTGAGCTGCAACATTGATAGTCTTCTCTCCCTTTTTGTCTCCTCTCTTGACCAGATGACTTGACTTCCTTCATGGACCCCAGACGTTGTAGGTAGCTTTGTCTCCAGCTCTGTCTCCAGCTCTGTCTCCAGGCACTGCTGTGCTATGCAGTAAACATGGAATAATCCAAAGTACATTTGGCATTGTGCTGGAGCTGTGAGGATATTACCTGGCAGAGTCAAAGTCAGAGAGAATTGCAGCTGTGGTGATGTGCTGGTTAATACTCTGCGGACTAATTTACTCACTGTGAACCACCCAATGGCATCCAGCTTTATTGTGCCCGTTCCTCTAGTTCAGACCTGCAGCTAAACAATGTCCTGATTAGTTCTGTGCCAGAAGGGCGGCTTATAAACCCTTCTCAGACAATGTACAACCTCCTTTTTTTCCTTCCCGTGAAACCTCCCGGGGCCCGACGTGCGGGGGTGGTGGAAAAAGGGAGGGAGAAGAGGAGGAAGGGTGAGAGGAGCAAATATCCCTTGCCAGCTGTTCCCGATGGAGAAAAAGGTTGTGATAGTAAATGATGCATTTTATGGCAGAGAGGAAATGCCTTCATCCCATGAACTGTGGCTGCTTGTGAGCACTCTGGCTACCTGAGGAGGAGGGGGTGGGTCCCTGACTGCACTGGCCAGATGAGAGGTCTGCAAGTTGGGAGGTGTTGTTCCTGGGGGATGTCAAATACTTACAGGTGCTTCCTGCTGCCTGGCTCCGGCTCCAGCTCCATGTCGGGAGGCAGGAGGGCTGTGAGCAGATGATGTAGCTGTGTCTGGAAGTTCTCAGGTGGCAGATCACCCCTCGGGGACTGTCACAGCAAGTGCGGATCAGCACAGCGAGATGGGTCCAGAGCTGTGGAAGACTGGGATCTGTAATAGGCCGTACTTTTCTGGCCTGGGAAAGGGACACAGGCCAGGAATGGTAGCAGGGTTTAGTTTGTGGAATTTTTTGCCACTGTTTTTCATTTTGCCTGAAATGAAACACTTTGACCCTTCTCTTGAAATGAAATTTTTTGACGCTCCTTTGGTGGCACGCCTAAGGGATGGTCGAAAACCTCCACAGGAAAGGTCTGTGTCATGATCTCTCTTATGAGGTCCGAAGAAAAAGAAGCCTATACCAGGTCTAGCAAAGTTTGTAAGCAGAGCTTTAACCCTTTTGCAAGGAAGAACACTTTCTCTCACCCATGAGGGCTTTTTTTTCCCCCTCAGTTTTTTTCTACAATCTATTTATAGCCTGCTCTAGTTTAATTTTTCTTGGCCATCAGACAAGTAAGCAAGTTTCTTCTCTGCTGATCTTATGGCAGAGTTTGTTTATACATATACAAGATCTCTAATTACATAGCAGTGTGATTCCCCATGAAACATCCCCTAGCCTCCACTCCCCAAATTCATATAGGACTTCTTTTCTGCAAGGCCAAACACACTTTTAGAGTTTACAGACAAAGCTGTTTTGTGTATATGTGATTTTCCCTCCTGCCTCAACCCTTCCCTAGCAAAAAGAGAAAGGAGTGGGGAAAAAACCAAAGGAGACAGGGCAGCTGGGAAATCTTAGACTAAAGAGCAGATCACATTTCAAAACATTGTGATCTAAAAATAAGAATTCTGTTTTTCCCCTTCCCTCTCTTTCTCTCCCCCTTGTCGTTCTTCTCAATGTAATTCATATTCTAAAGAAGGAAATTCCCAACCTGGGAACGTATGGACCACATAACACTCCAGTGAGATGGATTTTGTTTGCAAGACACAGTTAGGATTCTGTGAATGGGAACTGGAATAAGAGCAAACCTGAGACTACTGCAACTCGTGCAGTGTTAAGTAACACTGCACATACATGCACAGACATGTGTGGTAACAGGAGTGCTGAGGCTGGAATTCATGTCAGCTTATGTCAGGAATAAGAGATTTTTGCTGATTTCACATTAATTATTAAATATCTTGGCTTTGTGGGCTTACTCCTATCTCCCAAAGGACCCTTCCTGCTGAATTTTGTGGGTCTACCCTTCTTGTATGAAGATCAGAGGTTTTCAGCTGTGTGAATTAGTTTGGAGGGCTTGGGTTGTTGGTTTGTTTTTGGTCTGTTGGTTTGTGTTTGTATTTTTTTTTTTAACTTTCATTGGTGTTTTCAAAAGCAAAGAAGAATTTTGCACCTTTTTGAGTGCCACTCCGCTGCAGGTAAAGAATGTAACAGCTTGTGAGAGTGCAGCTAGAGCCAATAATAATTTGACTGACATGTCCTGGCATTAAATGCCTATTAAAACTCACTCTGTCCTTTCAAGGCGGAGATTTTAATGCTGGGCACTTGTTTGAGCTGAAAATTCACTCTCTTTATAGATCCAAAGAGCCTACATCCATGAAAGATTCTCAGAAGGATCTAGTATTTCTACTGATGATAGAATAAATCCTTCAGTGTCTCAAAGTTTCCAAGCCATGGAAGTTTCCAGGCCCAGTACATCTTTCCATGTGTAAAACACACTTTTCCATGCAGGACCCCAAAGATTTCTTAGAAAACTGCAGTCAGCTGACTATGATAATGTGGTAATAGTTTTAGGAAAAAATATATATGCTTTTAAGAATTTGTAGGTAATGCAGAAATTCTCAGTAGGGGTTAACTGTGGATTCTAGGAATAATAAAGGTCATCAGAGGAACAAATAACTCTGGATATTTGACGGGCATGATTTTAATGACAAATAAACCATCTCTATTTGGAAAAGTTTGACAATGTATTTACACTCATTTCACGGAAAGGCAACTTCTTGATTTTATGCAAGATGTGCACACATTTAAAGCCAGTTCCAAAGTAAAATCACTGATAGTCTTTCCATGGATTTGAGAGAGTTCCAGTAGGTGGGAGGTTAGCTCTCCTACCTACACTGCCAGTAACCAGAAGAGGTTTTTTAAAGAGCTGTTTATTACATGGTATGGCAGAGCAAAATTTTTCAATACAACCCCCTGTCTCCTGCAGCTTGCAGTGCTAACACAGGTTTGTGGTGCCTGCTGGAAGCTGCCTGGGTTTTCAAGGCAGAATTTTAAAGACTCTATCTGGTTTTTTCCCTGCTTTTACTCACGAGGCAATAGAAGCTGGCATTAGCATCTGTAAAATTCTGCATGTGTGAGAGACCACGACATTTGTCTGACAGATCAACAGATCTGTCAGATTCGTTTCAGATCAGCAGATCTGAAAATCTCCAATATTTCCAATATAGAAATTTGAGGTGAGATCTTACCTTCCTGGATTAGTCTCTGCCAAAACCCCCTTGAAACAGAGATGAAACAGCACTACGGTGAACAGTTCAGGTCCTTGCATATCAACAGAAAACTGGGACCTCGCAGCTGTGCAACAGCTTTTGTTCCTCTCTTTGCTGAGAAGTCAAATGAAATTATTTAGGAGGGTCCAGCTGGAAATCCAGCACGGCCAAGGTGCGCCCCTGAACTGCTTGCATGGACAAGAGTGACAGGATTCTCCCGAGGCTGAGACAGAGGGGATGCAACCACTCCAGCAGCACCTGTAAAAGAACCTCGAGGGAACTGGAACTGGGTAGTCCAAGGACTGCTACAGGTATCAAAATCCCGTGTATGTACGTCCCTTCTCATCCCCCCTCCGTGGACCCCACTGGGGACTTCGCTTCTCGCAGTGGGAGAGGCTGTTGGGGCGTCAGTAACTCCAAATCCTAGATGTGCAGGATAAAAGACAGCACAGACAAACCTCACTGACTGGAGAACCCGGCTTTTCTATTGTCCCCAGTCCGTGAAAACCCACATTTATGGAGCAGAGAAGAGCAATTGTTCTCCCACAGCAACAGCAGTGGCCAAATACAAGCTACCTCACTGCTCTGCAAATTGCAGGGCTGTAGAGTGTCTGCATAAGGGACAGTGAGACAGTCTTCATGATGTCCATGAATTTGACCAATCTTTCACACAGTTTTAGTTCTAGTTGCATTCTGGCATTTCTATATGTTTGTGTCACAAGCAAAAACCATTTTTTCCTGAAGCAATAATAACTTCTGAAATTCACTGCACCTAAATAAGCCTTTCTTGAGGAACACTATCGTACTTTTCCATCCCAACACACCATCTAACAAATATTTACAAACTAACATGTATACTGTAAACTATACAGATTTATTTAGATTAGCAGTCTTGCTTGTTAGGCCGGTAGTTTTAGAAATCCTGCTTTGAATGAGCGAAAGGTGCACTTACATCAGTAAAGGAGGAAAATGTAACGTAATTAAAGTTAGGCTAAATTAGGGAAAACAAGTTTTAAGATGCCACAGGTAATACAAAGCTTATGATTTCTTTCAAAGAACTCAGGCCGGGTGTTCCAGTTCAGTCACCCCATGGTGTTCATAACTGTCCTACTGATACTTCTTTGACAAGTTTCACTGGGTAGGTGAGGATATATCCTGATGTATGTTTTCAGGAAAGGTTCTAGACACCTGTTAGTATAATGTTGTCCCACTGCATGGCAATTTTTTTCCACTGGTGGTTGTTCCGTGGTTGTGTTGAGAACACAACCAATCTCCGAGGTTTGATCTGTGTGAATGAGGGCAAAACTTGGGCTTTGTCATTAATGAAACTCCAGTTGCCTCTCATCTAGCTTTACAACAAAGTTAGTAGAAGATGTGTGAGCCCTCAGCCAGCACATGTCCCTTACTCCAAGTATGAAAGGGGGAGATCCTTCAGGTGTACGTGACTGCAGTATCAAAGACCATATCTGAACTGGTTACACTGGGCTCCATCCACAGCCAGGATCAAATCAGTGTGATTAATGATGCCTAGAGCACAATCTATCTCATCAGAAGGTACACAACTAAAATGGGTTTCAAAAACTGCCACTTTCTCTTTCCTGTTTATCCTCAGTGTCTCATTCAGCTACAGAATGAAATCCATGGTGTGAAGGGAGGGGAGGTGAGCTCCACCTGAACTCTTCTCCACTGCCAGTCACAGTGAACACGAATTGCAGAATTCAGCTTCTATGTCTCTCCCTAATACAGAGCAGATGTTAGCAAGAATAGAGTTGATGGCATTTATTGTGACAGCTGATGTGGGTGATTTGACTTCTTCCATTAAATAGATGACTAATCTACAATTTGGTTTTTAGATTGTCTAGGTTATGTGTACCTAAAGCCCTCTGGGGATTTTAATTCTGCATTTCATCTGGGACAAGGAAAAGGACAGGCATGTTGAGCAGATGAAGGTGCAGAAAGGAAACCTGCAGGTTTCCCCGGGCTTTGTGAAGCACTGAGTCAGATTCTCCAAGGAATCAGGTGATACACAAATTCTTCTTTGGTGCTGGGGGTCTCTTTTCTAAAGCAGCAGCAGAAAAATGCAGGTGGCATTTTCCTGTGCCAGGAAAAGCAGCTACAAAGTGAGTCTGCTGGGATCACCTTTCCTTCCTGAGAAGAGAGAGAGCATGTGTGCTTTTTGATAAGATCAGGTGGTAGAGGAAGACTTCTTTAAGCCATCCCAATTCTAGGATCAGAAATGTGTAGTGGAAACCAGCAAATGACAGCCAGCATGCAAACCTGTACGTTGTCTAAACACCTGTTGGTTATTCACACATGAACTATATCCTGGGTGCTGAGTTCTGCTCAGGATTATTTTTGTGGTTTCAGAAATGTCACCTTTCCTGCAGCAGCGTGTGCTGGAGATTGGAGCACATCTCTCCACTGTCTCTCCAGAGACATACCTCTCTTTAGGGGGGAAAAAAAAAAAAAGGAGAAGAAAAACACTGAACCTTCTTTCTTCCACACTAAAAGACCTTTGTCCCAAACCACACATGTAGATTTTAAACAGAAAATAATATGAAAGCACAGTGCTTCCTTTATAGCAGACCTTATGTGCCTTATGCAGCTTTCTGAGTTCCTGTGTCCATGGATTTATGATGTGCTCTACACTTTCCACATTCTCAGTGTTGTTTTCCCACATTTGAAGGAGAAATGATCAAGAGATTTGTGCTGGAGTGAAATTTATTCTGTCTTAAGCTGTGTAGAGGTTCCAAATTCACCACAGCATGGAAAATAGAAATGCTGTAAGCATCTTGGGCCCTTCCCAGGCATGCAGACACCGTGCCTTCTGTAGAAATGAACATTACATTCTTGTAATTACTGTTCTTGTCAGAGCTGCTTTTGCCTCTAATAGATCAGGTAAATATGAACTGAGAATGTGTTATAATGCCCAGGGGTCATTTCTGCATGGGAAAATAGCCCCCAACCCAATGAAAAGTCGCTCTGCTCTGCAGAGGAGGGAGCTTGTGTGGCCTTTCTGGCCATTTAGAGGGGATTGTAGGGGTGGACCTCCAAGGGGGTCCCTTATTTTGGTGTAGGAAGCTGTAATTTAATGTTTTCTAAAAAGTTTTAAAAACCTTTTCAGGGCTGTGGTAAACAGGGTCATGCTGTCCAGTTTCCTCTGTGCGTGCAAGGAAACTCTGAGCGAGCATCAAGGCTCAGGTGCTCAAACCACTGTCTCACTGTGAGGACAACCTGGTACAGCCCCCACTTCCACAGCAATTCCTGAAGGCAGCACTGCCAGACTGGTCTCCACAGTGCTTAACAAGAAACCACCCAAGTATTCCCTGGAAATGGTCATTGCAGCCACGGCCCCATCCTCCCACTGAGGAATACTCTAATCCTGCTGAAATTCCCCAGTGGTTTGCCAGCTGCCCTTCCATGGAACAAAAAAAACCCAACAAAACCAAACCAAGCAAGAGCAAAGATTGAATTTCTTCTTACTCCGAGGTTGATGAAAGAGACACAAAAATGAAATTACCCTTTCCTTAGATCACCTCTTAAGCAGCTCTCAAGACACTTATGTAGCTGGGATCAGCCCTTACTCCAGATTCCTGGGCATTACTTGTACAGAAAGGAATTAAGACTCGATGGGGAACTTCTCCTTATATATCTATTTGTTCCTCAAGCAAGTGGTTCCAGCTTGAAAAGCCTTTTGCAATTCATAACTTAATTAGGTTGCCAATTTTTAACAGTGCTATTAAAAGATGACTGATCTCCCCTGGCTAATTTTAGAAATATCAATGTCGTTTTGGCACGTCTAGGTAGATCTATTTTCTGATCAGAGAACAAACATATCTCGTTAATGACTGTGCTAGTACTTAACAGGATACAGATCTATTTATAGCAACGAAGGAAATCTTCCTGCCTGGAATTGTCAAACATGCAACAATGTTCAAACATTTTATGTGACCAGTGTACCAAAGAGCCTGTAATTTAAAGAAACAGATTAGTAGATAACCATGCTTCATTCTCTCTTCTGTGTTTGCATATTATTCATACAATAATATAATTCATTATTATCTCTCAAATCTGGTCAGAACGTGACAGTAACCAATCAAATCTGAGGTGAGAACTGATCTGGGGAATAAACATGCCTTACTTTGGCTTAAGGGGATATTGTGATTTGCAGCCTAATATTTTCCCCTTTCCATTTCATTGCTTTTCCTTTTTGTTATTCCATGGGGATTTTTAGGCTGCAGTCACTGGCAGCTGCAGTGAAGAGACTTCAGTTTAATTCAGTTTAGTCAGATTCTAGGCAAGCACTAGGTAAGTGCCTCTCTGGCTACATTCTCCACGGTCAAAGATGAAGCTCCCTTCTGCTTACACACCAGAAATATGCATGATAGAATAATTGCCTGAGTGTAGTGGAGTCTGATGATATCAAATATTTGGGGTTTTCTAATATTGCTTTAATTCTAACATATATTAAAGCTAATAAACCGTTGAGACACTGAAGAAACTTTTACTCCAATTATTAGCTTGCATTATCAGCTGGTGATAGTGTAACTAATAAACATTTCTTACTGTGTCTCACTGTGCCCTGCAGGTTTCTTATACCAAAAACTAAAAGCCTGAAAATCAGAGCTCAAAACCACAGTGTTAATCCGAGGCCTCTACAGCCCCCTTCTGCACCCCTGGGCTTCCAAATTTTACCTTAATGGAACAACTCAGGGTGTCAAAGGAAAAAGCATCATTCTTGTGAACCTTTGGTGCCTTGATCCTTGCTAAGCCATGGGCTGTGCCAGACTGTGCTCAAATTGCCAGTCAAGGCAGGCTCTGCTCTGCTGCTCTCAAACTGAGCAGGGGTGTATTTCTCTCTCCTCACCTCCTGCTTCCAGGGCCAGCAGAAGCTGCAGAGACAGCACATTGGGCTCCCTCAGGAAGGATGTTAATGCTTTGTTTGGTTTGAATGTCTCACCTCACCCTCTGGCCAGTGAACCATCATCGTGGGCAGACTCTGAAGGGAATTTTCTCGAGGTCTTCTGGAAGGCAGGATGATGCCAGAGATCTGTCAAGGGGAGAGAGAGTCATACCTCAGAAACCATCATGGCTTTACCACACCTACCCACAAAAAAATAAAAAAAAAATAAAAAAAATATCATGAGTGGTAAAATTAGGGTTGGAAATAAGTAGTGCAGTGCTGTTGCCACAAGTACAGCACAAAAGGGAGCCAGATAAACTGGCAAGGGAACAAAATGTGCTGGGATCTGCACAGAGGCAACCTTGGAACAAGTCAGGAGGTAAGATCAAGTGGAAAAGCCATGCTGCATCATCACTTGTTCTAGTACCTCGCAGTAGATGGCACTGTGGAATTCCCATGGGCCACTGTGTCACTGGACTGACACAGGAATAACTGAAAAACCTTTCTTTTCCTCTTCAAAGGGATGTGATCAAGGATATTAGAGGTAAAAATTAACCTAATAAGAACTGATAGAAAATAAGATAGAAAATTTGTACTCTAAAAAAAAAAAATCCCACACAACCATATAAACCTATAAAACACTAGAGAGAAATAGTCTTAAAAGCAGAAAATTATTGGGAAGCAGACTTTTGTCTATCACATGGGCACTAAAGATTCTGTATGAGTCTTAACTATTCGTACATGTAACAGAAAACTAATGTTTTGTAATTTATATCAAAAGGTGGGTAATAGATTCAGAAAGCAGCATAAAAAAACCCCCAACCTTTCTTTATTTTGACTAACGATTTTTGAATGGCAGAGGCAGGCAAAACCACTCCGTGATGGGTTTCCAGCTGGACCACAGTGCCACAGGCTCCGGCTCCTGGAGCTCTGAAGTCCATCTGCAAGGCAGCAGGACTTTTCCAAAGCCTGGCATGAGAAGTGCAGGTCAGAAAGCCGAGGCACAGGTGACAGCACCACCTGTGGCCGTCGGACCCCGCCTGGGGAGGACTTTGAATTTACTGAATGGCAGTAGTTTCAGGTGATGTCTTCCATGCCACAGGCCTTGCTCAGTGCACGTGATCATTTCTGAGTTGTGTGGTATCCAGAGGGAATAGTAAATACAGGGAATGGCAGATACAGGGAACAGTAGATACAGGCAGTAAGGAAGCTGTGTGAGGCTGGCTCTTTCACAACACCCAGTGCCCCACCGAGTGCCTTATTTCGCTATGTCGTTGCAACAATTCCCATCACAAATATTCCTTTCTATGCATGAGTGCTATGACTGTGCATGCAGATCAAGGACACATAATTTCCCTGACATTTTCAAACAAAAAGTTACAATGCAGAAGTTTAATTTGCTCAGTGTAATCAGTCTCGTTTTTAAAAGCCCACACAATCTTGGTAAGAGTCTTTTCTGCAGCTTGTTGATTTGGTTGTTTTTTGGTTTTTTTTTTTTGATTGCAATGACTTTTTTATTACCTGGGTTTGTGAAAAGCAGATATCACCTTAAGGCAAAAAAGAGCAATTTTGTTTTGTTTCTAACTGGCTTGACGTCCAAACTGATATGTTTGCTAGTGGAGAACATAATCTCTGCCACAAGGAACTTGGCATGTCAGAGCAAACAACATACACTTCTGTGTACAGACACATATGCACAGGATCCACTTCTGACAAAATGGGAGAACATGACAAGGAAAATACAGGGCCTTTTTTTACCAGTCTTATAATGAATTAATGAACTATTGTGGTAAGACTTCTCAGAGTTGGAGTTCTCAAAAGTGTACAGTTGATTAAGCACACTCCAGTCCTGCTATTTTGTTTCTAGCACAGAAGGTAAAGGAGGAACAACAGATCCTAAGACTTTTGGCTGAATCAATTTATCCTTGAGTGCCCTGGCTGAAGAAAACTCAACAACACTTTGCAAAACTCATCTTCTACTTGAACAAGTGCAGTTGGAAAAGGGTGAATAGACTAATCATTGCTTTTTAAGGAAACCATCATCTGCCTGTCTGAAATCCCTGCCCATGCTGTCATAGTTATTAACAGCATCTCTTACTGTAAACACTATTTTCCTATCTTTATTTCTCGTTCATATATTTTGTATATATAGAAGTTCTGGTGTATAATTATCTCGAGTGTATCCTGATATACTCAACCACTTTTTCATGCTGGTTATATGACCAGGCAATTGATGAAGCAATAGAAAGATTTCTTTCTCCCCATCACTCTTTTTTTTTTCTTTTTTTTATTTTTTTTAAGGAATGTTTACCACAGGACCAAGGGCAACTCCTTTGCCTGTGCTTTCTGAATATTTATTTAGTATCATTGTTTAGTACTGAATTCTCTGATTAAACTTCACTGACAGTAACTCCGAGAAAAAATTACACAGCTTCAAAAACTGTGTGGGCAAATTCATGGCAGAAAAATCTACTAAGGCTATTAAATAGAAAACCAGAAAGTCCCTAAACTGCAAATTGCTGGAAGTTGGAAGAGTGTTCCAAGGAAGTATCACTGTATCTTTTGCTTATAATTTTCCCTGGGCATCTGCTTTTGGCCAGCGTTGGAGACAGGGTACTGAGCCAGACGGATCTTTGGTCTGACTCACTGCTCTTACAATTTTACAGAAGTGTCATGAGAGAGTCGTGACAGATGCAGGGATGCAGGTGAAGAAGTGCTTTTTTTTTTTTTTTTCCTATAAATAACACATCTTTATTTCCTTTTCTTTCTTTTCTTTTTTCTTTCCTCTTCTCCCCTGCCTCCCTCCTCCTAGCAATTAATGTGCTGCGTTTTGCTGTGAGAAGCCATTGAGCTTCACTCATTGTTTGGCCAGAAATGGCCTTTACAAATTCAACCTAACTGCAAAAGTTGTGGGGAGAGAGAAATCTCTCTATCCCTGGAGGAATTAAAGCTCTCAGTGAGAATTCACTGGTCTGATCCTTTGTGTAACCACAGTGTTGTTGCTGAGCTCCTGCTCTCTATTAGCCTCCCGTGCAGTCCAGGGTTTAACTTGGCAGAACTCAAGGTTTTCAGAGAAATTGGTTCAGCTCTTTAACCATCACGTTTACCAGCCCACATGCAAAATCCCTAAATATCAAAAGTCACGGATACTTTGAAAGCACATGAAAATCCATGACTCACATGACAGCTGTGACAAAAATGCAGTCCTTCTTATTGCCTTTTTGTTTATGGTCTTTCAGCCAACTTCCAGTGTAGAAGTTCAAGTCAATTTTCAAATAAATGAGTAAAGTTTAATAGCCATACCTTGAAATCTTTGCTAAAACTCAGATAGAGTCTTCTTTGTGTTTGCTTCATCTGTAGCTCTTTTAAACTAAAGACTAATATTAATAAAAAATATATAGTTTGCTTGAAAAGTCTTTATTTTTATGTTTATTATATTTATTCAGTTTTTAAGAGTTCTTTTTGCACATCTGGTACTCAGGCATTTGTACATATACATCTTAAGACTGTCTCTTTTAAATACACTACTATGAGTGTCAGCCATTGATAAATGGGTAAAATCTTCAATCAGCTGTGTGTCTTCACACAACTGTGGTGGTGGATCAAAAGAAAATTTCAAGGGCTGCCATCATCTATGCCAGTAATTCAGTAATCACAAGCTTTGAGATCTCACTCAGATACTGAAAGGTCACTTTGATTTGGCATAAGTCTGTGCAGCCAGAAGTGGTGTCTCTGCCCCCCTCTCCTCCATCACACCCTTGGCTACTGCTCTTTCCTGCCTCTGCTGTGCTGGCACTGATGTTACCCTTCAGCCTGATCTTTCTGCTGCCTGACAGTGGAACAAGGATGAGTGAGGGCTGGGCTGTTCCTCTGGCCCACCACAAGCCACTTGCTCATTAAAGTGGCCACGTAACGAGGGTCCTTGGCTCTTACGTCAGTACTGTGTCCTGAACGCTTTGCCTGCGTTGTTTCTGTTTCAGCTGTGGAAGGTTATGCAGGGGAGGAGGCAGACTTCGAAATATGAGTGGCAATCAGCCTCGCAGTACCTGCCCTAAGCCGAGGGTACTGAACTCTCCAGCTGCTGCAGACGGCAGGTTGCTGTGGAGCACACGCATCACAAGCACGCTGCACTCCTATACCAGTGCCATCACCAAAGCAAGCCATTTGCTGGTATCTGCAACCAGTTAAGTCCTTAAATGGCTGCCAGAAAGAATTATCTGGTCAATAATCTGAGCCTGACAAGGCCAGTTGCAGCTGTTTTCTAGGAAGGGAAGGAGGGCAGAAAGTGAAGGTCTTCCAGCACATGCCGTACTGTAAGGTTATAGCTGTGGGCTGTGGCCTCCTCCCTTGTCTTCTCCCTGAGTTCTGCTAATAAATAAATAGAGAAGTGGTGACCTCCTGGCAGGTTTATCAGCCACAGGAAAGCAAGGAGTGTGAGGAAAAGGAGGCCAATCTAGACGGGGGTGTTAGGTCAGGATGCAGCAGGAGTAGGGCAGGACTGCTGCTTCTCTTGGCTCCTTGAACTAAACCAAAGTACAGTCTCTCCCAAAAGAAGGATGAGACCTTGCTCCTGGTGTCAATTCCTAATCCATCCACCTGTGTCATCCACAGGTTGGTCTAACAGCTTTTGTTTTGAGCTCCTCATCTGGAAGCGGTGACTAGATCTCACCCAGAGAAAGTTTGACACAGTGGGCATTAAAATACAGCCCAAAGCATTGTAGAAGCCTCTCTAAGCTCACACAAACACATACATTAAAAAACGAAGAAATAGGAGCTGTAATCTTACTCCTGACTCACCTATCAGCCTCTAAATGCTGAGGATGCTTTTCTGAGTATTTCCAGTTTTGTTCTATTTACAGGCTGAAATGGTATTTCCTTCCTTCCTTCCTTCCTTCCTTCCTTCTCCTAATTACATAAAAATATAGATATTAGCAATTCAGCCTGTTCATTTGCTTCCATAAGCAATAATAGCTGCTGTGTGATGTCTTCCAGGAACACAAGATAGGTAAGTTTTCTTGTCTTTTCTATATTTACCCTTGGTTTTTTGCCATGGTTTCCAACTTTGCCATTTACTTGTTGTATTCTTATTAAAGAGGGGCCTGAAATGTCATTTTGGATATTTCACCTCTAATAGTAATGCTACTTAATTTTAAAAAATTTATTTCCTTTTTTTTTTTTTAATTGATGTAGTTTTCATCCTCTTATGATTTTTCCCCCCTCATTTTGTGTCTTGGTGAAATGTTCTTATCTGCAAGAAAAATGAGCACAATTTTTCTGTTTCTATTACAATATATTTTAGAATCACATCTTTGAGCAATCCCTCCTGAAGACCTGTTGGCTGGTTTCTGGCTTTGACTTCTTGCTTGGAGAAATTGTAACCTGTTGGGCCTTAATTATAATGACTCCAAGATTCTCCAGCTGCCTTGGATTTTACTATTTCCTCTTGCTATATTTCTTCCACTACTCCACCTCTTCTTTGCCTCCAACTCTCCTGCTCTTCTTCTGATGAACGGAATTAAAACTTTCACTAGCAGAAATTATGGTGTGCAGCTGTGCACACCATTTGCTGATCCCAGATTCTTTCCCTCTGTTTATGCTTTCCACACAAGATTGTTGCTGCCACTGGAAAAACAAATTAAATAAAACTGGCACCCGGCTTGCTGGTGAGACCAGCCATAAACAAGCTGGGGAGTGCTGGGGCTGTGAGATAGCCTCAAGAAACTGAAATTAAATAAAAAAAGCCCAGCTGCAAAGAACCGTTTAGCACAAATGCCTAGAAAGTATCACGAAGGTGAGGTTTCCCAAAGGGGGATGACTTTGGGTTTATTTTTATTAAGCCTAATAAGCTTTGGTGTTTTTTCTCCGGGTTTGGGGCAGTAACAGGTTGACTTGGAGGTTCTGGAAAGGACAAAAGGCCCTTTGCTAAAAGGCCAGAATTTCCAGTAAAGGATTTATTTCTTTTCTCCTATACTCAGCAAACTGTTTTGTTTTCTTATTAGTTAATGAGTATGGAGAATAAGGGGAAACATTCCCTGCTCTGTGTTAAGATACACATGTGGGTCTGCAGAGATATTTCAGGTCTGGAACCTAACTGGCAAAATGTTGGGTGTCTTCCAACGTGTGTCGCCAGCTGCATGTGAATATGCATCCCTGAAATGCTAGCATTTGGCAGCCACCTAGATCTGCAAATATTAAAGTATTCATTCTTGGATCTACCTATATGTTTATAACTTGCCTTCCCCAACCGTGTGTGAGAGTCCAAAACCAAAGAATCCCCAAATACCCTTTATATGCTCTCTGGCTCTCACTCCCACACACACTCCTACGTGCATGTGCATGTATGCATAGTTATTAGTCAAAAATACATACACAGAAAACAAGGCAGAAAGGAAAGCTGCCCTTGAAGGGACATCATTCACAAGGTGTAGCATTTGCAGCTTAATTTTCGTTCTTTTATTCAATAGCAGATAATTTCACTGTACTTTTTCTTTTATAAGGTATTCTGAGCTGAGTATGATGTTACCAGAAACTTGTGGAGGGCTATAGGTGGATAAAAGGCACATCATAAACTGGTCTGAAAGACAGATTATGGGGTGGAAAGAGCTGCAGGCTATACAGGGGGCCTCTAAGGGGCAAAAAAAAAAAAAAAAGCTTGGATAGATTTTTTTAGGGTTCTTATTCCAAATGAACTTGCAAACCTCTTCTCCTGTGTGTCCAGCCAAGTGATCTCAGCCATTGCAAGTGATGATTGCTGCACATTCCTCTGTCACAGAGGCAGCAGGCATGGCTGGAGAAACGTGGGATTTAACAGCTGGGGAGGGTGGTGAAGGGTGGAAAAAGCCGAAAATGCCCCCCTACATTTGAAAGGTGTGATGTTCCTTGCCTCCACAGCGCTTCCTTTCCTCCCTCCTACACACACATCAATGGAGCGAATGAGGATTTCAAGCCATGCAGTTCTTGGAAACAGGTTGGAGAGCCAGCGGCGCTGGAACCACCGTGTGATTCTCCTTTCAGGAACGAGCCCCACGCTCTGTGTGCACCGCTGGGGCACCAAAGCCTCTCTGCCACCTGGGGAAGAGGCAAAGCCTCTGGTGAAAGTTCCCTCGGTGCTGGGAAAAGCAGTGTTTCTGAGAGCAGATTGGCATTATGTATGCAAGATATAACGTAACTTTGTTTTTTACAAAGGCTCCTATTCAGCAGGGCAGGGAATTGGGAGACTCTGAACGGGGCAGGACACTTCACAGTCAGACTGAAGGCAGTAAACACACACAGGAGATAAAAGTTTGGCATTCTTTGGAGGGAAACCTGGTCAGAAGTCAAGCTTTTGATGTGGACACAAGCCTCGTCTCCTGCCTTGCTTCTGCAGCCAGTGACTCCGAATTCCAGTAAAGTCAGACTGGAGATGAAGTCTCTTCTCTCACCCTTTCAGCCCCGTCGCCACCACCACCACCTCAAACGGGTGGCTGGTGCACTGGAGGTCCCGCTTTCATCTGACTCATTCTCCCTTTCTGTCACAGTGACCTCCAGTGGTTCTCTTCATTTACGTCCTTCATGCAGTGTCCCTCAAAAGAAACCGGGCTAATTTGTTACCTGTTTTCTTTTAAGCATCCACAGAGCAGAACATGTTGAAGGGAAGAAATCAGAACACATCGGATTATTATCGTTGCTTGTGTGGGCACTGGATTCCTCCTCGCTGAACGTGCAGGAACGGCATGCATCTGTGAGACTGCTGAAATAATTAGCTGGTGAAACAGAACCATTATTTGTGACTATTAAATGAATGAGTAAAACTGTTCTGAGATCTGCCAAAGTGCTCACATAGAAAAATCAGTCTGCTCAAGGGGAGGGAGGGGGTGCAAGGCTTGGAAAAACTGATTTGCTGGAGTTTGAAGCAGGTCAGGGAAGACTGGGGGAGGGGAAGGGACGAACTTCATCTCTGAGGTGGTCCCACTTTCAAGAACTTTGTGAGCCCTCTTTCTGGAAGTGGTTCTCTTTATACATTCAGACTTGGCTGGCAGCAGTCACCTTGCTTGGCCTTCCCTTATTTAAAGAAACAGCTGCATATGTCAGTGTTTTTGTTGCTATAACTTTGTACCTTGTGCCAGAAGCTCTGAAGTTACAAGCCTGCTCACCTTATATGTACAGCTTATAAATCTGTGCTCTAAAGAAACCTGATGGGACAGCCCTGGGGGATGGGAATGAAAGGGAAGGGCATCAGAGGCCAGGACTGAGACACCTCTGTAGGCTGAGAAGAGAGGGATCATTATAGACTGGAAGAGGAATTGTGTTGAAAATGAGTCAAATGCTGTCAAACTCCAAGGGTCCCTTGGGAACATTTCTTATGCAGGCAAAACTACCAGTGAACCCAATGGAAGGTTTGCATGATTAAGGGCCACTGAATACTGCCCTAGAGCAAAGGTTGTTCATCCAGAGGGTGGCTGGGCACTGAACAGGCTCCCCAGGGCAGTGGTCACAGCACCAAGCCTGGCAGAGTTCAGGAAGTGTTTGGACGATACTCTCAGGCACATGGTGTGACTCTTGGGGATGGTCCTGTGCAGGGCTAAGGGTTGGATTTGATGATCCTCGTGGGTCCCTTCCAACTCTGTGATTCCCCCCCTCCACCCAAGTCCAACAACATCAACAACATAAAGCAGAAGTCTGGGTGTTAAAGAAAATGATCACAACTGAATTTGTAGTCTATCATTGAAAACTGTATTAGGGAAAATTTACACGTGCATTTCCCTGCTTGGAAATGCCTGTGGTGTCACTTTTGCTTGGAGGTGGCTATGCATCTCATCTGCTGTGATCTTCCTCATTCTAGCCCTGTCTAGTGGCAGGAGGGAAAATACTGGTGAAATGCAGGACGACTCCCAAGAATCCTGTGTGAGATCAACCTCTGCTTTCTGGGCTAGCTACTGACATTTTTTTTCCAGCTGGATGAGGAGCGTGCCCCGAGCTGGGCTGAGCCTGCCTGTGCACACGAGGAGATGACGGGCGGGTGAGCACAGCCTGCGGCCCGAAGCCTGTGTGCCAGTCCAGGGATAGCTCCTGCTAACATCAACAAAAGCTCCGCAGGGTGTTTACAGTGCACCCAGACGAGCATTCCTTTCACCATACCTAACAGACACTGCGCATACCGCCGCAGATTGTTCCACGTAATCCCACCCCGACAAACGAGACCACATCGTGGACCCCTCGTTCCCAGCTTCAGGCAACCTGCCACTGTGCTCTTTGTCCTCTTCTTGTGTTAAAACCACCTAAGATGAGCCACGCATTTTCCTGAGGTCTTTTGTTCAGAGTATTTTCATTAGAGCCTTGGATGTGTTTTTCATTATGCGTGCATGTGCTCTTACTACAATGCTGCTTAAATAATAACATGCACAGCAAAATGTTCATGTGAGTGTGTTCTAAATTTACTGGTGATTTTGGACTGTAAGACTAACTCTTGTTACGTCTGTCTCTGTTGGTCTCTGGCTGCTGGCTTTTTTTATAAGTGTAGCTATTAATGGTCCCAGTGGGTTGATCTTCGTCTGATAGAAACGTCTCTTAAATGGATTAAATATAAATGACGGATCATCTGTTGTTGGAGCTGCTCTTAACTCCAAGTATTTACCCCATGTCATCTTATCATTATCTGAGTAACTCAAACACAGTCAAAGTGATTGTGATATATTTATTTAAAGTTTTCGTTCTTCTGCCAGTGCTGAGCCTCTGAAACTGAGCAAAGCTGAGAGCTCTGGATCTGCTTAGCCCTGTGGAGTCCTGATGTAAGAGTAAGTACAATGCAAAAGTAAAATTAAAAATCAGTGCATGTCAGCTGCATTTCATTAATGTAGATAACATTTTCTGTATCTTGTTTCATGATCTGGTGTTCCAAATATAAACAAATCTACTCTGTCCTGTAAGGAACTTCCTGTAGCCATTGCACAATAGATAGGCTACTTGAGAGGAGGCCTTTTCAAGAGCAGCTCCTCTGTATCTTTCACACTTCATAATCCCAAACTTTTGTCAAGTTTTTATACTGATGTCAGTTCCCCACAGCATATCATTTGGAACCGAGTGTCCTTCAAGCAACTGTCATTACTGCTGTCCTGTGCTGCCCATTTGTCCTGAGAGATGAACCTACAGACTTTTCCAGCCTCTGGTGGTGGTTCTGGCCCTGCTCTTCCCCTCTTCTTCCCCCTTCTTTGCAGAGTCTGTGCTTTGTCATGTTTTTGTTCTGTGTGACTGACAGATTCTATATCCAACAAACACACAGAACCGCTCTGTGATCAGTGCTTGCAACCCTGAGCACTCCTCTCTGGGGACAAGGAGATCATGCAATCCTTGCTTACTTATGGATAAGCAACGATGTGGGACTCATACTGGTGTGTTAGACTGCTTGAGGCTGTGAACCAAGACTGCCAACCCAAGGTACATTTCTCAGTATAGTCGGTGAGTTACAAGCGGACTCGTCCTTCATCCCCTGTGATTTCATGTGTGCGAGTGGAATGTCATCACTACACAATAAGAAGACTCATCGTTATCCCCAAAAGCATGATAAGCCCACTTTGTCTTATGAAAAAAATGTATTAAGTCCATGTGCTTTCCTGGTAAATCTCTCTTGGTTATTATTGGAATAGGAACTGGAGCGATGCAAAAGGTAGAAAGGAAAAGAATCTATTTACAGGCACTTCTTGCCTGCTGGCATTGAAGGCTGTAGACATTTTAAATGGGTACAGCAAAGCCCTAAATCTTCCCTGTTTTGTCTCAGAATTCCAAAAGCAGACTGGCCTAAAAGCCTGACTGAGGAATTGGTTACCAAAGCCCCCAGTTCTTGTGTTGATGGGCCTCCACCCCTACGATCCCTGGGCTGGATGAGAGGAGCCTTGGAGGAGTTTGCATTTCACACTGAGGGCTGATCTGGTTGTAGAACTGAAGCACGAAGTAGTACACAGCCACTTTTCTTCTAACTGGGAAAACGTTTGATCTTATTTGGACAAGAGGTTATCTGCACTGAGTGCTTGTGCACTGTGCATTGTATGCATGTCCTTTCAGCTCCTAGAGGGTACAGGTGAAGTGTCTAACAGCATGAAAAACTTGAGCTGTGTCAGAGTAGGTCTTCTTCACCCCTCCAGTGCAGTGACAGAAGGGAAAAATGGACACATAACAGAAAACTCAAGTTAAAAGGTGGGATGATCTTCCCTTTTGTTGTTCTCTAGTTTTCTTATAAAAAGAATTTCTAATGGCATTAATCCTCACAAATCCCTCCCGCCTCTAACGTGCTTGCACAGGCACAGTCGTGGCAGGAAAGGCAGTTCCAATGTATTGCTGCTAATAAAGGATTTTGGTTAGTGCATGTGTAGGGTTTATCTGGTGGTTCCACTGGGGAAAGAAATCCCTTCAAATTTTCAGTTTTTGCAAAGGCAGCTTCACCCCCAGTATGCAGAGTGGCCTTAAACATGCTTTGTGCAGTTCAGGGTGTACTTTAGTGTGGCAGTGCACTCAGTAACGTGCAGAGGATGCTCCCCTGCATTGTCAGAGCACCGAATCCAGCTGTTGGAAAAGGATGGTCTATGGCACATGCACTGCAAACCACTCTGCTGGATCACCAACTCATTTGGAGAGAAAGGCATGGAGAGGGTTAGATCATAGATATTTTCCACAGTAAATTAGTTAATATTAACTAGAGGAAAAAATTATCTGTGAGGAGAATAGTCCAGGAAACCAATTAAAAAAAAAGGACTCTAGGGGGTATTCAGAGAATTGTGGGGGAAGTTGTGTGCAAAGCTTCCACTGAAGTCAGTGTTTAGAGGGCCATGGTGGTGGATGGGCAATGAGAAACTGTCTTTAAAATTACCACCTTTAGCTGGGTAAATAATGAAACCTATGACTTACTAGGTAATGACTGTGTTCATAGCCTGATTAAAAAACTGGGATAACCACCCATGAAAAAACAAAACAAAACCCAACCCAAACCAAACAAAACCAATGACAACAAAACCACAAACAAACAAACCCCCAAACAATCCAGTGAGGGGGAGGAGGGCAGGCTACATGTTAGTGCTTTGCCTTTCTGCACCAACCTTTCTGCACAGCTCAGAACACTTCAGAAAAGTGGGCAAATCTGACCCCATTTTCGATAATAACTGGAATAAAGAAGTAAAATGACTTTGCAAAGGAGTCCCAGTGCTCCCCCCATTAAAATCAAGAGTGAATGCACACGTCTGTTTTGTTCTAGAAGCCCTTAGCAGAAACTGGTGGTGGTCTCAGCAGAGCACAAAATGTACTTTTTAATGAGTTTGTTGCTCACATGACCTGACTCCTCACTCTGATGCTTTCCACTCTATCATGGGAGGTATCGTGGTGCGGTGCTTAAAAGGCAGCTTGTGCTTCCTCTGCTAGTATCTGTTTTGTAAATAACAAAACGCCCTTCAGACTCCACAGAAACTATTATAGCACCTTTTCTCTGCGGTAAATTATGACCAAATAACAAAATGTTTTGAACTCTCAAAGACTGTAACTAAATACAGCCAGCATTCCCCTACTTTCTGAATTACTGCAAGAGAGCCAAACTCTCTGTGGTGGCTCAGCAGATCAAGGGCACTTACTCATAAGTGAACACTCATGCTTACAACACTGTAGGTGCATTGTATTGGGAATAGTGCTGTCCACATTTTGGGATTGCTTAAAGCTGAGCCAAATAGTTCCTGTGCCTGAAATCCCTTCCTGGAGAGCATAGAGCCATTCCAGAAGACAGGCATAAACTGCATTGGCTGTTTTTTTGTGTGTCCTGAATGCCGAATGAATGCCTGTGTTTACAAAGGACCACGAAACCCTGCGAGTGGAACTGCACTGTTAGTGAGCTCCCACTGCCAAGCGCACGGAGGCTGAAAAGATCTGTGATTAAGGTCCAGCACAGGGGAGCTGCTGTGAAGAGCTGTCATCATTTGATGTCTCCTAGGCACTTCTGAGTTCTGTAGTAAACATGGTGGCTGCTTTAAAACCAGAGCAGCAGTGGGGTGCCAAGTGTGTGTTCCCCTTGGAGGTCTTGGGCAGTAGCAACGTTTCTGTGTGGGTTGGATCTGCTGCTCAGTGCCCTTGGGAGGTAGTTCACCATCTCCTAGCACGACACCCTGGCTTCGTTTCTTTGTAACTCTGACTTGTATTTGGCCTCTCAAACTGTTTTTTTTTAGAAAGTTTGAGCCAAAATAGTCATATCGTTTTTAAGCGTGAAACAAGGAAAGTCAACTGCATTATCCATGTTAAAAATCTGGAATTTCTTCTAGGAAGATCTAGCACCTCTGTGCCTCACAGAGGGGAAACCCAGAAATTTGGGAGTGAGTCCTCTGTGTTGGTAATGCTCTTTTATCACCTTGAAGAACCCCTGGCCATGCTGTGATCCTCTGAATAATCACACTAATTTAGTGACATCTCCTTTATCACCAAAAGCCTCCATCGTGGTTCAAGTCCTGTGCATGACTGGACTTCCAGTGCACATCCCTTGCCAAAGAGCCAAAGGTACCCCACCACCCTTCCCACAGAGGAGGGAAGATGAAATGTTCCTGGGGATGGGGGAAACAGAGCTGAAAGGACATGAATGTGAAAGTGAAGTCTTTCAAGAGGTCACACAATGAATCATTAAATATTGAAGTATTTTTTTCTGTCATCATGTACATCAGAGAAAATACTGGAATGAATCCTGATTCCTGCAGAGTAATTTGAGAGTAGTTGAACCATGTGGGTTGAACTGTCTCAGAAACTGTGATCTCTGGAAGATTTTAGTCCTCCACAGTTAGGGAGGCAAAGCTGCTCTAGCTTGTCTCAGAAATAGGGATCCTCAGGGTTTGTTTTCCTGCAAAGCTGAGAGCTCAGAAAAACTTGCATTCAAGTTTGTGGAGTCTGCAGTGGCGACTTTCAAACCAGAGTCTGGGAACCACAGGATCTATAGAGAGCTTTTGTAAGGCCTGTGTAAAGATCTTTAAGAAAAACAGGGCTTTTGCCTAAATTATCTACAATTGCAAATTGGAAACTAGGAAAACAATTAAAAGTACTTAAATGGACAGTGTAAAGATAGAGGGGAGAGCAGAGACACTTGAAAATCAGTTTTCCTCTTACAAGGGGGCCAGCTCTATGGAGTCAAGGTTAAGCATTTGTGTGTATGGTTTTGTTTTATGCTCCTTGGGCCCCCTGTCTGCCAAGGATCATCTTTTCTGACGAAGATAAATTGCTTCTGCCCACCACAGCTTTCAGTTTTAGTTCCAGCTGGGATACGCTGGTAATCCTGAGATAAAAAATAGTCTTCTGAATATATTGCAGTTAACTTCAGTTGTATAAATCCAAGCATTAGCTGGATACTATAAATAGGCAGGATGTGCAAGGAGGCCAAGTTGAAAATGTGCAGAAACCATGCCCTTTTTTCTGTAGTGCTATGCTGCATCATGTATAATATTTTTCATCTGAAAAGGAAACAGCGTGCTTGTGCTTTGTTGGCTGTAATAATTAACTGGACATAATGAAGCGCTGAATTTCACACTTCAGAGAAGTAGATTGGGAAGGATGGGTAATTTTTCTTAAGTCTTTGTGCTTTTAGTGCTTTCTTGGAGGTGTTTTTCGGCAAGATTGGGTAGAGAGCAGAAATACATCTGGTTTATATTACGTGATGGCTGTACTTTGGCAACGGGAAAAGATGGCACTTAAAAAAAAAAAGGAAAGGAGAATAAAAAAGAAAAGTTTGGCAACTACAGAACAGAGCAACAAAAATGCCAAGAACTATCTTGAAATTCCCAGGATTTGTAATTTGTTTTTCCACGCTTGCATTTTTCTGATGTTGCTGGTATTAAAGGGGTGAGACAGAGGAAATTCAGTAGGATTTTGCAAAGCGCAGATATCTCCGTGAAACAATCTCCTTTATTCAGGTTGCCCCCACAGCAGCTGCTCTGATTAACACGTGGGTGGCAGTGAAAGGGGTAGGAAACAGGGCTCGTATGTTCAACTTTTAGAAAAAGCGATAGATGGTTATTTTTTTTCTCGTGTTTTCTTCAATGAGTGGCCATGAAATACCGAAGGTGGTCTCTCCCCGAACTGCTGTTATCTACGGGTGTAGGGCAAAGGTAAAATTAATGAAGCTCTTTTTGGAACCAGAGGCACCTGAAGCTTGGTGGTGGGAGAGGGGAAAAGTTGTACAAGCAAGGCAACAGTACCTTGGGATGTGTCACCTACTGCAGTTCCCATTCTTTCTTTCTTTCCTTTATATTTTCACCCAGGAAACAGTTGGGTTTTTTTTCCCCCCCCCCCCCTCACATTAACATGGAGTGGTTGCAAAGCATGAAGAGCTGAGACTCTGCTCAGGGGGCAGATATTTGCAGCTCTGAGGTGTTGGGAGCTGAGGACACCGAGCACCTGTCTGGTTTTGAGCAGGGCTGTGGGGTGTGACCTGCGAGCACCTTCCAAGATGCGTCCCCTGGGGCAGCTGTTCACAGGCTCCGGTTTGGAGAGTGCAGCGCTCAGCCTTCGCGGGGCCGGGGGCTGGAAAACCTGGGAATCTGCTTTCCCTGCAGCAGGGTCTGTTCAGAGGACTTGAAACAGAGGTCTGGAACAAAATACGTTCTGAGTGATTTTTAAGGAAAAGCTAATGTGAAAATGTGGGCGTTTAAACCAATGTAAACACATTAAATTTAAAGCGATTTTCAAAAATAGTAAATAAAAAATAGCGTTCCTGCTCTTGAAATTCCTAAAGGACACATTTTTCCTTCTGAGTCGTGGTTTAATTAGATTATATTTTATTAGACATTCTTTACAAATTTTAAAATACTGCTATTATACATGCACAAAGGAAAATCAGTTTGAACAGTTGGATGTAGGCATTCATTGAAATCAACCACAAAACAGGAACATTTTATGTCAGTTATCAATGTACTCAATATGTATATCTAAAGTGCATTATGTTACAAAAAATATAGAAAGTCAGCAGCACCAAGATATGTTCACAAAATAAATACACCAGTCAACAAAATAAATTATGGTAGATGTGACAATAATAATTGTCTTAGCCTTAGCCAAAAAAAAAAAAAAAAAAAAGGAAAATTCACAATAACCAAATGTGCAGTTTCAGAGAGCAATGGGGGGGGAAAGGTTTTATTCTGAGCATTTACAATATTTACAGGTAATAAATATTTTAATACTTCCCATATGTTCACTATTACAGAATACTGCAATATGTCTTCCAAAAATATCTTGCTGAAAATGTCAGCGCCTCCTGCAAAGAAAAAAAAAAAGGACAGAAAAAAGAGAAAAATTAATTTTTACTTCAGAGACATGTGCATAAAATCAATAGCAGAAGTACCACCGACTATGACAGGTATGCCTTGCTAATAAACATTTGCAATAATAGGGCATGATTAACAATTTTACAGCTGTAGGTACATTTTCAAGACCTCCACTATATTTTCTTTAATGCAACTCATCCACCAGTATGACGACCTACAGTTTGTCACAAAACTGAGGCTCTCTCTTGCACTGTACTATACACTCAGAGTAATAGGAAGGGGCTTTAGTTTTCTTTAGAGACTTATGCCAGAAGGTTCCTGAATGCTCCAGGTAGAAGAATTGTATCACCCTGTCATAAATATGCCAAAGGGTAAAAAGAAAAAAATACAGTTGGAGAAATGGTAATTTAATCTTAAATATATTTTT
>JAYRBT010000042.1:64188193-64282488 GCA_036023395.1 Myiotriccus ornatus | reverse complement strand
CCACCGACTATGACAGGTATGCCTTGCTAATAAACATTTGCAATAATAGGGCATGATTAACAATTTTACAGCTGTAGATACATTTTCAAGACCTCCACTATATTTTCTTTAATGCAACTCATCCACCAGTATGATGACCTACAGTTTGTCACAAAACTGAGGCCCTCTTTTGCACTGTACTGTACACTCAGAGTAATAGGAAGGGGCTTTAGTTTTCTTTAGAGACTCCTGAATGCTCCAGGTAGAAGAATTGTATCACCCTGTCATAAATATGCCAAGGGGTAAAAAGAAAAAAATACAGTTGGAGAAATGGTAATTTAATCTTAAATATATTTTTTAAAAGTCTTTATTAACAATGTGGCAATCCTGCCCCTGCTGTGTTAAATGGTTGGGTGTGATGCCAGGCTTGGGTGTGATTAAAACAGTGCCACTGAGCTTATTTGGTCTCTTCTTCTCACTGACAGACCAGCTCCTAGACAAGGTTCTATATATTTCTGTGGTGTCACATACATGAGGATATGCAGGAAAGTGTGCTCAGGTCTTGGAGTGAGCAGACAGACCCTTTGACAGTGTCTCTTTGAGTGCTTGGATGAGTGAAAAGACTATAATCCTGAAACTTCCCCTCTGTGAGCAAAAAAACTTGGTCCTGAAAGAAAATAAGCACTTTCTTGTGTTAAAGCTCTGACTCCTGTTGCATTCAGTCCAGGCTGACACAACCAGTCCTGAGATTTGGGAGTTTTCTGAGGGATGTTGGCATTCTGTGGTGAGTTCTCTACTCCTGCCTTCCTTATGACAGCATGAGAACAAAAGCAGAGCCTTCTCCTAACCACTCCTATCCTGCCAGTCTATTACTTATACTATAACATTGTTTTAAGTTGCTTAGTGATGCTGCTGGAAATGCTCAAAGGTCGGGTGTTTTTCCCTTCTGTCCCTGTGAACAGCACATTTTTTTTAATGGTTCCCTGGGAAACAGCGATGGGGTGAAACGTGAAGCTATGGGATGGAGAGGGATTTGCTCTGCTGCTGGACTGATCACCAAGAGCTGTGGGTAGCATTCCACATGGCAGAAGTGTTAAGTGGTTGGGTATGATGCCGTGATGAAATGGTAGTATAGATGAAATGTCCATGAAAAACAATTTTGAAGAGCCTGGAATGGAAAGGCCATCATGAAGGTCTTTAATAATTAACTATTAATATTAGGATGCATCCAGGATATGTTACAGTAACTATAACAATGGCATATACTTCATGGAGCATGACTATGTATGAACGTGTGTCTGCACCACTCAGGCTTACTTCTAAGAGGGTGACATTCTTGATTTGGCCTGGATTTTAGCTTTTGTTTTAGAATTTAGGCTAAGCCATGTTTTGACAATGGGCTTTGCACTAATGATAACTTGCAAGCTGCCTTCTGTGATTTGGTCCCAGATTTTGCAAGACTGGCTTCTTTTATGAGGTCCTTATTGTGGTAAGTCAAAAGATCTAGAGATGACATTATTTTTGTCCTTTTATTCTGACCTAAACCCATAATTCTGTTATCAAGACTGAGCTGAGAGAATGGGCTTGAAGTTTTTAATTTGGGGTGTTGAGCAGAAAAGAAGCACAGAGGTACAGTGAAAAGTGTGCCTAAAGCTTATCTTTGCACTTCCTTGACATTTCCCCTGCTGCATTATGCATATCCACTTCCTCTCTGTAAAGTGATGATGCTGCTCCTAAGCTGCAGTTGGCCTTAGGGGTGCAGCAAAAGCAGCTTCTACTGGTGGAGCATATGGAAATCTTGGCTGCACACTCCATCCCTCCCCCCACTAGCAGTAGGGTAGAAGTTTCCAATTCAGCTGAGGAATCAACCTCCCTCAGATGTGCCCACCCCTCTGTCTAAACTGTATTTGCCCACCTTGTGCCAACAACTGCTTAGACAACTGCATTGGGCCTGGTTCCCCCATCTAAAGGGGGAGTAACTTTCCTTTAATGTACAGAAATTACATCTTTTGGATATATATCCCATATCTGGGGTAACTAAAAGCTTGTGTACCAACAGTTTCTTACAGGCTAAACCAAAAGACTGTGCTCTGTACTTGTGAAGGAGAAATTCTGTTTTCCTTGTTTGATGTATTCTCTTCATTTAATCGTCTTCATTTAAGTATCTAAACTATAGGTTGTCCATAGGGTTCTGCTTCTTGCCCTGAAGAAATACTTGCATCTTAGGTGGTAATATCAGTAAGGTAAAGGTGGACTGCCTTTAAGAGCCTGGACTCTACAGTAAAGTTGAGAGCCTTCATCCATCCAAACACGCTTCAAACAGAAAGGCTGAACTAGGAAAATCAACAGGGTTGTACCTGTAGCTCTTTTATATATTCCACTGGATGTACAACCAAAGACAGCATAGTAAGAAGAAGAAGAAGAAACAGCTGAAACTCCCTGGGATATTTTCCCCCTATATTTAAGATTTCTGTGTGCTGAAGACGTGTTATTTACTGGCCAGCACAGTTCCACGACATCAGCTGAAACGTCAGGCATCTCCTGACCCGAGTCCTGAAGTGTGCCTTTCCTGAGGTGCTGAGACAAACCGGCCTCTCTTACCTCACTCCTACCTGCTCCAGCCCTGCCAACTGGTTTATGGTCAGGGACACTGAGTGCCCAGCCCCAAATTCCAGTAACTCCTGTAGGGACCAGCAGGAGCTGAGACGATGGAGCACATCGCAAACTGTGGCCCGTAAGGCTTAATCCAAAACTGGATCTTAGTAAATCCTGCAGCTGGCATGTCTTTCTAAGGGATTTACTGTGAGCAAGTGGCGCTTCTCTTATGTCTCTATTCTTCCAAAGTGAAGGGGACGAGGAGGGAAAAGGGTGGGAGTTTTGCTGTTGAAAACACAAACATCTGAGGAGAGCTGAGGAGTGGACTCCTTGGCTTTGTCTGCAAAGTGTGTAGACTTCCACTCGAGATGACTGAGAGTGGATGAGTCATTTGAGACACCTGGGCTGATGTCTCCAGCTCACCACTACCCTGAAAACCCTGTACTGTCACACATGAGGGATGCACGTCTCTCTCCAAGAGCAGTGCTGAACATTTGTCAGCAGTAACGTAATTGTTTCATGAGCTGGCAAAAAGATGGAGCTGAATTAAAAAGCCCTAATGGCACGGAAAAGTTGATGGTGAAAGGCTGGTCTGAGTTGTTTGCAGATATTGCTAAGAGAGAATTTTTTCCGTGTTCTCCCCTAAGGTTAAACAGTAAAATGAAAAGCTGTAAAGTAAGGGTAGGAAAGTTGCCAAAAAGGGGAGGTATCAAGAGGGAAGAGAGAAAACTTTGCCATTTCATAGATGCAAAGCCTTAAATAAAAGTCAAAGCTTTTAGTCCGCTCAGGCCCAAGTGTGGGACTAAGATATGATGTGAGAGGAACTATGGCTGAAGCAAAAAAGGAAAATTCAATAGCTGTGGTGTGCTTTCTTCTTGCAGAAATCACTTACTACTCAGCTTCAGGAAGCACATTTTGGGATAAAGCGGTTTGCTTGAATTGTGTGTCATAGGAAAGAAAAACTTTGTCACCTGGCAATGTGGAAGGGGCAGTTACCTTCAGAAAGCCCCTTGAGACTGTGCAGTGCTTGAAACGCTCCCCCCCAGTTATGAGTATAAAGATCTGCTGTTACTCCAGGTTTGAGCAAGGCCTTGGCCTCTCTCACCAAAGGATTACAATTTCAGTAAATATGTGGTGTGGTCCCCCGAAGGATCTAGCAGAATTACCTTAAAGTGTGATTATGTGTAGTGACAGAGCTGTCCAAGAGTGGGCTCTCAGTCACGATGTCTCCATAGATGCCAGGATTTAGCCAAGCTGAGCGGGTTCGCCTCTTTTTCTTCTCCTGTTCCTTACGTTTTCCAGGCTTTGCTTTCTTTTTCTTCCCCGACGCCTTCAGGGGCTGCTCCTTGTAGGTCTGTGATTTGTTTGTCTCCTGAGTTAGGTATCTGCCCTCATCTTCGCTGCCAAATCGGACAGGGTAGTTCTTCGTGTTGGTGGCAGGCTTAGGGTTGGGGGACACCTCCGACGTGGCGCGGATTTCTGCAGTGTTGACACCTTCAATCAAATTTTGAAGGAATATCCTTCTTCGTAAATCTTGGATTGACTTGCCCTTGTCATGCAACAGCTGGTGCTCTGATACAGCCCGTTTGCTAGAGAAAGAGAAAAGAGAGGGGGAAAAAATGTTCAGGATTTGATTATTGCCCAGTACTTGGCAGAGCTTCCCTCGTCTCTGGCCATGGTGACCACAGTGGCTGTGTACCAGCTCTCAGGCTTGGAGACATCCAGTTAAGTCAAACTGCTGGAGTAAGTCCTGCTTCTCAGAGTAGCTACTCCCTACTGAGAAGGGAAAGACCTAAGAGGGTAATAATTCTCAGCTGACCGATCACACACCACTGGACCTGGAGCTGGATTAGTCACTGCTCTGTTCTAGGAAAGCATTATGACTCTTAATATATCACACTTCAGGCAGTAAAAGCAGGAAGGCAGTTGTCAGAGATAGAAAAACTAAAGGGTTGGATAATGGAGCACTGCAGTGAAGCAAGAGAGGGAATAACAAGTACTTGTGCTGGAGCCGGAAGCAGTGTTTATACAGCATCATTCTAATAATTTTCTTCTGCTCAGTCACACACTTCAGAAACATAAATAAATACACAAAAGTGCATTTCATTTCTAAATTTAAGTAAGTGCAATCGCAGGAGTGTAATGGAAAAATATTCGAATTGGGATGCCTAAAGCGTGGCCACTTCAGTCCATAGCGAGCTCCCTGGGGAGGCAGAGGAGCATCAGCAGAGATAAACCTCAGCCATGCCTCTTGATTTACTGTTTGGCCACTTGTGTCTAGTTATGGGTTTAGGTGCCTTCCTACTATTGCTTTCAGCATGAACTTTTGGGGCCAGATTTCTTGTCTGCTGTGCTGTTGGAGTTTTATGCTGGCCCTCTTCAGGAGCTCTTCAAGAGCATCCTGGTTTTGTTGGAGTGTTTTTTTTCCAGAGTTCATCATGACCTTTTAGTACACTGAGCTCTGTCTTGTTTTCGAGGAACTGCGAGATGACTAGCTATTTTTCTTTTAGAGATGTTGTGCTGGCAAAGAGCATATTAAACATCTGAGGAAAATACAAGTGGCACCTGGATAATAAATGACTGTAAGAAAATACACACTCATTCCTTCATGTGGAATAGACACACAGCTGCACTGTGAACCGCAGAAAGAGCATAAGCTGGGATTTTAGCTGTGTTCCCATGAATGCTATGATACAGTTTATCCTTCCAATTGCCCTGCTTCAGTGTGCAGAGATTGGCTATGTATTCTCTCCTCTTGCATCAGGGTACTGCATGTGACTGGATTCTTACTGGCCAAAGGAAAATCCATTCACTGCCTTGCCTATCCTATAATCATTTGGTCAGTTAGTTGGATAAGAAGCTGTTTCTGCATGTGGGTGAACTGGAAGAAGACACATGAGTGAATATTCCTTCCTTCCATCCCACCCCTCACTTTCCTGCTGTGTTACCATGTTTCAAAATGCTAAATGTTTGGGGGTTTGTTCTGCACTTTCTCAGTCCCTTTAGCCAAACTCTTCAGATTTGTGACTTAATCCACAGTGGAGCTATTTAAAATTGGCAACTTAAAGTAGCATTGGTTTTAAGAGCATCTCCTTCACTTTTTGTCTCTGTAGGACTGTACAGTTTGAGTATTGGGTTCAAGTGATGGGCTCAGGTGATGCTACATCTGTTACTCAGTGAAAAATTCAAACAGCAGCTTTCCTCTGTCGCACAATGAGGATGGAAGATGACTGCCAACATCTTGCTCAAAATCAGGTCTAGATATACTGAGGTTTGCGAGCACACATGTAATCATTGTCTGTGTTTTAAACGTCCCCAAATCAGTTTTGAATCACTTCAGTCTTTAGGGCAAGTATTTTATGCCCTTCAGCTCACGAAAAATGCAATGTGATAATAGTAAGCTGAACCCATGTTGTGTCTTTCTCTTCAGTGCAGCAGTGACCATTAACACAAGCTCATGATCTCCCCCAGAAGAATTCTTTTGACCACTGAAGATCTCCAATAGCCATCTCTAACAACCTTCTCATGAAGGTCAGTCTGACTGGCAAGGACACTTATAAAACTAGCACCTTGGACTCCTCTGAGCGGTGTACCTCTGTGCTCCTTGTCAAGCTGTCCGCTGTGGCTCATGTTACATTCCTAGCTTCACTAATCTGTTTTCCCAGGAAATCTGCATGGGAAATGCAGAGCTGCCTTCACTCTTCTGGTTTCCAAAAAGCATACAAAATCTCAGTGCTTTGCTGAGTCTAAAAGAGTATGTCTCATGTGATGAGCAAAGCTTTCCTACTGCCTCTTGTAAACTACCGAGGATAATTCCTTCTACCACAGACAACCTAAAGCTGCCTTAATCCTGTAATATGTGTTTGGTCAATTTACCCACTGCGACAAAATCTTGACTCTCCAAAGCCTGTTATTAAAGTCCTCTTGATTGAAAACCTATTCCATCTTACACAACTGAAACCTAAACATTTGGTTCCACTACACACAAGGCAGTCACAGAGCATTACAAGATCTACATCTTGAGTGTGTATTTTCAAAGTAATGCAGGGATTGACATGTGAGGGGTTAGTGTGCCAAAGAGGGTGGGTTTCTGTTTAAATGTCTGTATGATATTTAGCATCAAGTCTGGCCCCAAATAACATTATGTTATTCCAGATGATTGTATAACATTACGTAGTGTTACATTTCACATGACTTTTATTACTCAGCCAGACCTAAGGATTACATTTGGCCTACCAGCTTCCTTTGTATGCTCTAGATCAAAAATCTCCTTGAAACAAAGAAGATGTGGTAGATACCTATCTCTTTGACCTTCTGCCTCCTTCTGCTTTAGTTATTCAAACAACTCCTATGTTTGTAAATCATGGAGAAATACTTGCCCAGGAAGACTGATGTAAGATGGAGATATCAACAATATCTCACCCACACACACAGAGGGTGTGGAAGGCAGTGGAAACCAGAATGATTGTACTCACATATTGGCTATGATATGAAAAAAAAAAAAAAAATGGCTGTTAGGGTTAAGACAACCCACTAGAGGTCCCTTCCATCCTTCTCATCATGCACTTTTCATCCAATGAAAAGGAGACTGTCCCCAAACCAAGTGCAGTAAATGCTAAGGTTACATGTGGCAGGCACTTTTGAGGGAAGGATGTTGATGGTTTGTATTTGACCAGAGCATCCAAACTAATTACTGTATCCAAGCACGCTATGTGCAAATAAGACTTAATGTCCCATTGTGAGCAAAACAGTAGAAATCCATAACTTGTGACTATCCTGACTTCATGTACTTTCAGATAAGCTGTTCTGTTCAGGCACATTCCTCCTTCATTTTTCTCCCCCGAGATATCTAGCGTTACTAAGAGGCAACATTCTTCAAGCAACAACTTTCTGTCTCAGGGAGTTGCTCTTATTTAACTGTTATTATCCTTGACTGTCCATGTTGGGTCTGATCATAAATTCAGCAAAATAACTGGAGAGGATTCAGTCAGCTCTCTGTCTGGATTCTGAAGGCTGAGTGCCCTTGCCACTGACTCCAAAGGGAGTGAAATCTGCTCAGCCTATCTCAGGGTAGGAAAAATATTTTGAACACATCTGGGGACATGATGCTGCAATGTCTGGGCACACTGATAAAAATATCTAATTTCACTTTGAGGCATTACTGTGTTTCTCAAAAGCTCTTTAGCAGCTAAAGTATTCCTATAACAAATAATATATCTGGAAATCTGTTCTTGGGACAATTTGCTATTGCTTTCCATGGGAGATTTGCCTCAGTAAAGTCTCTAGAACTAGGCCTATGTAATTTTGATTATTTTTGCATGTCTATAATAACGTGCTTCACTATTTTCATCCATTACTGGTTTAAGCCTTTGACTGAAAAAAAACACCAAACCTCTAGGCTTAAGTGAGTTATTAACCATTAACTCTAGGAATGGTTTGTGGTGATATTAAAACAGGACACATGTTTGAGTGTGGTGTCTGTGTTTGTGCTGTGCCCACAAACAAAACTACGTGAATGCCACTAACTGACAGCTAACTGGTTTCTTGTGTGTGTTTTACACGCCATAGCAAAGAGGGAGCTGGGAAATGCATTTTCACTGGTTAGCTTCCACTTTTCTTTCCCCTGGCAGAGCAGAATGGGAAAGTTGGGAAGACCTCTAATCCTGACTTTGAAAACGAGTGTTTCAACATTGTTAACTTCAAAAAGAGAACCAGTATTTCTTAGCAATTCTAACTTTTTTTTTTTTCCTAAAAAACAGCTAAATTTGGCTTAGATCCAGTTCGGAGTTTCCTATCCAAGAAAATAGCAGCATTTGACTGCACTTCAATTTTCTTTTTTTTTTTTCTTTTTTCCCTGAAACTGTATGCAGAGAATAAAATTGTCTTAAATGAAAGAAATAGCACAAGAACAGCTTGCAGGAGTACAAAGCAGCTAAGCATTAATAGGCTGAGAAGAATACACTGTAATATTATCAGCAATAACATGTTCTACACAATTAGCTGTAGGAGATTTGTAATAGCTGTCTGCCTGGTGCCAAACTTTAGGTGTGTCTGAAGTCACTTCACCTGGGGGATTTTTGGTTTGGCTTTTTTTTTATTATTATTCTTAAATGGCAGAGGAAGTGCTATTTGGAGATCTTGCATGTAATAAAACATTTACAAGGAAACCCATCTGAAATTGTTTGCTGTGTCATGTTTCCCTGTTAAGTTGTGATCGGTTTTTCCAACACTCTTTCTCCAACTTGGCTTCCTCTTGAACTGAGTAACAATACAGCCCTCCACAGCATGACTGAGGTGTTTCTTCCTTAGAAAATCTGATGCAAGTCCAGAGAAAGCCAGCGAGTTAGATGTGTGAGGCAGCTGCTCCTACATCAGCCCAGTGGCTTCTCCTGCACTTTGCGTATGGGTATTAGTATAAACCATGCTGATTATTTTGGAAGGAGCAAAAAGGTCATTTCCTGAACAGACTGTCTTAAGTTACACTACCGTTTATCAAAAAATATTCTTCTGCCTCCAAGTAAGACACTGGACTCCCTTTGGATTTTTTTTTTTTTTCCTTTTTCTGAAGTGGCAGAAAGCCAAAGAAATTGTTCGGCACTTCAGTGTCATGATGGCCCTCGCTTCTGCGTGTCTCCCCTGTCCTTATCAGTGCTGGCTCCGTGCCAGCGCCGAAGAAATACATGTTCTTTAGTTTAACACGCAGCAGCTTGATGGACCGGGATGCTCCCCGCGAGGAACCGAAAGGTGCGCGGGCGACAGCACAACAAAGAGCTGCGCCGCCGCTCCCCTGGGAAGGGGAGACCCTCAGCTTTCACGTCTCCTTCCCCAAAGCTCTGTAAGGTCAGAGACAGCTGCGAAGCGCCCTTTGCCTGCCCCAAATCCCCGCACCTGGCGCTGTGGCACCGCCGGTGAGCACCTGGGGCAGGTAACCCGGGAGCGCTGCTGGAGGCTGCGGATCCTGCCGGGCTACTCCCGCCGCCGGTCCCAGGGGATCCTGGCCGCCTCCCTCCCCACCCGCACCGCCACCGCAGAGAGGGGGAATAAAGGAGAGGAAAAAAAAATAAAAGAAACTCACAGTCTGCGGCTGATCCCCTCTACTGATCTACCGTAAGAGGGCACAGAGTAACTCAGCAGGAACACTGCGAAACTCCACTGCTGGAAGAGTTTAGCGAACATTGTATCCTCCGGGGCTTAAAACCTGCAAGGAAAGGGAGGTCAGTCCAGGGGGACACATGCGCCAGCGCCGTCCTCAAGCAGTGCCCGCTTCTCTACCAGCTCCGAGGCTCTAAAGGAAAAACAAACTTTCTGAGCTCTCCGCTCACTCCTTCCAAACTTCGCTCTCTCTCCCTTCCTTGCTGTCTGCCTCTGCCTCTCCCTCTCTCCCTCCCTCCCTCGTTCCCTCCCTCCCTCTTTCTCTGTCTCTCGCTGCCCGCAGGCAAGATCTCTCTCGATATTAGTTAAAAAAGCACCTAGCTCACATTTGAATCGGGTTAGAGAGCGGGTCCATTTGGCTCCCTGAGCCCTGTTCAATTCTAGTCCGCCAAACCAGGTCTTTAAGCTACAGGAGAAGCCCTCTATGCAGATAAGGAAAGATTCACGAAAGTCAGCTCAGCTGCCCACTTCTCCGTAAACACACTCGCGGACACACACAAACACACACAGACTGAGGCGAGATAGGGGATGCATCTCTACACGTCTTCTAATATACCTTAAAAAAAAAAAAAAAGTCAGGTTCACGTCCTCAGCTTCCGCAAAGTTTGGCCCCTAGCTGTGACAAGGAGAGGGAACTCAAGCAGAGGTCGCTGCCTAGCTGGAGAACCAGAGAGGTCCGAGAGGAGCGGCAGCCCGGGAAGGCTCAGGGGCTGGGAATCATGCTTGGCTCGGCAGGTTGGACGGGGCTGGAGCCTGCGATGTTCACACGCTCCGAAGCAGCCTCTGGGAGACCTGCGGACGGACGGAGGGTTTTGCAAAGAGATGGCGCCCTAGGAACATGTGCGGAGAGAGCGAGAGCCCGGGCGGGATACCCACAGCCAAAACGGAGACTAGAAATAAGCACTTCCCGGGACCGGAATCAAAACGGAGCGAAGGAAGGGAAACACCCGACAGCACACGCACGCAGCGGACCCTAAGGACTCCGGCCAAGCTCTTCGCATCTTCTGCAGCCGGGCTTCTCCCTCTCTCTCTCTCCCCTTCCAGCTCTCCCTTTCTGCGTTTATCCCCCAGCTCAGCGCCTCCCCTGCCGTAGCCGGGCGATCCCGCCATCGCGGGGGTATTTTTAGCTCAAGCCCCAAACCCTTGCCCGGAACTGCTGCCTTTCACGCACCTACCGTGGTTCGTCGCCTTTCCCCTATTAGCTGGAGGGTCGATCCCTAATGATGCTAATTGTACGCTAGTGAGGGGGTGGGGGGCAAAGGGGGAGGGCTGGGGGGAAGGACTCGCCGTCTGTGAACACAGGCGCTCCTGGCCAAAAAAGTAAACTAGTGGAAAGTTTTCTCCTCCTCCCTCTCTTTTTCTTCTTCCACTTCGTCCTCCTTCAGCGCGGCAAACCCCTGCGTCAGGTTGCGCTCCCGTGCGAGGCTGCGGGGACAGCGGTGCCCGGAGCGGCGGGAGCGCGGCCGGTCACCCCCCCGCACCCCCCGGGCGGAGGGGCCAAATTTTTCCACCGCGGGACAACACTTATGTAAAAACCGAAGGTAGCACAATCCGCCCCTTCCTGCAGCCTGTTTTGCGCGAGGAGCTGCCCGCGGCTGTTGCAAGTCAGGTACCAGGAGAGAGCCGGGGGGGGTTTGGTGCGTCCCTTGCCCCCACCCCCCGGCGGCTCCTCCAAGGGGAGAATGCCCTGCACGCCGATCTCCTCCCGTTCGACGGCAGAGGCCGGGCTCCGAGTGCCGTGCCAGCGGGCACCTGGGGGGACCAGCTCCGTCCCGGCAGCATCCCCGGACCCCCCAGCCCTCCGCGTCCCGCAGAACCCCCCCGAGAGACCTTCCCGAGGGCAGCGCCGCCGCCCCCGAGCACAGAGGGGTCGCTGGTTGCTGCCGCTGACAGCCTGATTTACAGGGAGTGCTTTCCCAACACCCTCACAAGCCGCAACAAAACAGTGAGGCGTGCCGGCTGATTGCTCCTTCTCAGCCTCTTCCCGAATTAAGGAAGGCTCCCCGGAGAAAGTTTGGGTGCAAGGCAGAGCGTTTTTCTACCTGCAGGTTATTTTGAGTCAAGAGACACTTGCTGCCACAATTTAAAAGCCGAGCTCCTCAGCCAAATTCCACACCACACAGGCAAATAAAACCGACAACATAAGAGCTGAAATAGAAATCATGGCGAAAACATTAAATCGTTTATACTGTAAATAAATTCCCTGAACACCTGGTAGGCTATAAATTAAAATGTATAGCTAATAGGCTTCTTTGATTTACACTGCCCTTTCGACTAATTAAAAATAATTGCGAGATCCCCTGAAAACAGCCCCCACACACTCATAAGTCTATTGCTCTTTTAAAGGTAAAACGTCTATCAAATATTTTTAGAATTTCCTTTCCCACAGAAATTGAAAATTAAAAAAAAAAAAAAAAAAGCCTCCAAAAACCAACACACACCAAACCTTACAGACTCAGGAAAATAAATAGCCTTCATAAACTCAGGATACTGAAGTCTCTTCACAATTTATTACTTCACCTTTTCCTTGAGTTACAGCTGTCTGTGCCTCTCAGGAATCACCCTGGCCAACAGTGGTTGATCTTCTCAGCAATTGCTTCCAAAACTATGTTCTATGTTTAAGAAAAAGTGTTAAAAAAAAAAAAAAAAAGTTAAATGGAAAAAAAAAAAGGGTAATACTTTTCAAAATAAATCCAGCCCTACAGATTTTTTATTCTGCCTGCAACAGGTTAGGGAGAAATAAAGGGTGTTAAAAGCAGGTGCTTTCCCCCCTTGCTGCTCTTTTTATTATGAAGAACAGAAGCTTCTCCTAATATATATATAGTGAAGGAGACCCTTCTCCATTGCTTTTATTGAAAAGACCGAACTTGTGACATCACTAAGTACCTTCCTATGGCTGAGTTTGCCTCATCTCTGCCTCAGTGGGCTTGGGGCGGGGGGAAGGGGGGGGGCAAAGAGAGAGAGAGGAAAAAAACCCACTATGGCTTTACTAATACGGCAGGAACTGGGCAGTGCCAAACCCGTTTAGGAGACTTACTATCATACCGTTCTACGATGCCCCCCGCTGAAGACTGTCCTCTCAAAACACCGGCGCAGTGCTTTTTCACCTGCCACTTACGCAAACGCTGAACCCGTGAGCAAACTCCTGGTACCAAAGCCTCACCTGGTACCGAGCCCTCCGCCGTGGCGGGATGGGGAGAAAAATCCCCTCTCTTGGGGTTTAAACCCTCCCTTCCCCGCGGGACGGCGCCCGGGGCGCGGCGGGAGATGCGCACCCGGGTCAGCGGCTCCCGGGCAGGGACCCGCCGCCACCTGCAGCATCTCTCCCCACCTGCCCGGCCGCTCTGCCCTGGAAGCTCCGGGTGTCCCCTGGCCTCGGAGGGGTGAAAAGAAGGTGACGCTGGACTAGAGGAAGGACCGGCGGAGCGATGCTTTTGGCGCGGTTCCCGTCCCCACACCTGCGCCAAAGCATCCCTCCGCGCACGGGGCACCCCCGGGCACGGCCGTCCCCGCGTCCAGGAGCGGCGAAAAGCCGCTCTTTTGTTCGGGTTTCACCTGCCGGGACCTCGGTTACGGGCAGGGCTCCTCGCCAAGGCGAGGAGCTTGCGGTGGCTGGTTGTTTTCCCAGCCGGGACGCACGGAGGGGACCGGTCGTTTTATTGGACCTGGAAAAGGTTTCAGCCTCGGGGAGGTGAGGCAAGACCCTGTGTTTGCCTTTCTGGTCAAGCCCTCCCTGCCTCGATAAGGCAAACCTTATCCTTTTAGGTTTTCTGCCTCCACTTTCTCCCGTCTTCCCACCTCAAAGACAATGAGATATTGGAGGGATGCCGCGCTTGGCTTCTGCCTCCTTTTTCCATACGTATAAACAGGCATAAATTAGCTTTCCTACGAGGAAGTCGACCTGGGAGTTTGGCTAGGAAGACAAGTCTCTGCTCCAGGTTTGGCACGTAATTCCCGAGCGGGGAATAGGGCCAGGGGCTGCGGGCGGGTGTGTGACCGGGCTCCCCCCAGAAGCCTCTCGGGAGCGAAACTTTCCCTTGAAACAAAAGCCAACAAGTGGGTTCAGCTCACTGGGGAGGAGGTGCCCTTGCAGCCTCAGGGAGACAGAGGGAAATAATGACTAAACCCCCACCCGGTGCTCAGAGACGGACTAAATCCTCAGCTCTGCAAACTTCCCATCCTTCACCTCTGTGAAGTTCCGCCTCTCCCTCCTCCCTCTTGTTTTATTCACAATAAAGCACTTTCGTCATTTCCCCTCCCGGATTTCTATAACCTCAGTTGCACTCGTCCAGGGCTTCGGTTCAGACGGGGAGTTTAACCTCCGCAGTCTTCCCAGGGCGGAAAAAAAAAATGGTGTTCAGCAAAAAAACACAGGCGTGCTGACTGCTGGAGAGGCTGGCGGGGAAGGGAAGGGAGCGGCACATCAGTGATTGCTGGACTCGTCCTGCGAGGACCAGAAATCCCCCAAGACTTGCACAACCTCTCTGATCCAGGAAGGTTCAAAGCCAGCGAGCCCAGCTCTCTGCAGGCGAGGTGCGAAGCCCCAGAGTTTATCCAAGGCTCTCAGGGTGGGTTTGAGGGCAAGGCTACTGTGCAGCTGGTAGCAAACACGACTGCTTGCAGAGTGAGGCAGACTTTCTAGCACATAGTCATTCTTGCCTGCAACCTAGCCCTGCTGGTCTTCGCTGTCCCCAGCTTGCCCCCTCTCCTCTGACTCTCCGGTGGCCGTCAGGGATGACAAACTCCTCAGCCCACCTCTGACATGGTGTAATCTTCCTGCGGAGTGAAAAGATTGCTCGGGGAGAAAGAGAAACCCGTTTTTTTTCCTCCCCACCAGCAAGACCCAGACGTTCCGTGGCACTCCATCTGCACACACTAATCTCCTTTATTAAAGAATGATAGAGTAGCTCAGCCTCTCCCACCCGAGGGGCAGCCGGAGTTCCCCCGGCTCAACACAATGCGCCGTTTATTTAGACAATGTGCATTTAATTTAATGAACTCGAGAAAGGGCGGGGGGGGCGGGGGGGGAGGAGGAAGCCAAATTAAAAAAAAAAAATAACATAAAATAAAATTTTTCGCCAAATCTCCTGTCTGTTTCCTAGAATCCAGTAGACAGCGAAAGGAACAATTTTCAGCTCTGAGGGCGAAGAGGCAGTGATTGATTCCCGGCGCTGTCCCCCCGCGGGCGGCGGAGCGGGGCCGGGCTCCAGCCCCAGTGAGCTGTCCATGGTGGAGCGGCCCCGCCGCTCCGCTGCTCCCGGCACGGCCGGACACACCTGCCCGCCGACACGGCCCCGCACACCCTCGCGGTCCCCCGGGGGCGCTGCCGCCCCGGCCGGGTGAGGAGTCCCGGCTCCCTGAGCATCCCTGCTCCAATCCAAAGCGATCCATCCCGCCTGTGCTGTTTCCACCACCGAGCCTCTGCTTGGCTCTTGACCTGTAAGGAAGACACCGAAAAGAAACAGGCAGCTGTTGTAGAGCCCCGCTGAAGGGAGACTGACAAACAACCCCCCCTCAAACGCTCACGGCATTTGGACCGATATGTGAGTGAGGCGGGTATCAGTGTCTTCTTCCAGGCAACCGGCAGTAGGACAAGAGGGCACAGACTTAAACTGCACCAGGAGAGGTTTAGGCTGGACATTAGGAAGAAGCTCTTTACAGAGAGAGGGACTGGGCACTGGAATGGGCTGCCCAGGGAGGCGGTGGAGTCACCGTCCCCGGGGGTACTTAAGAAGAGACTGGATGTGCCATGGTCTAGTAGACAAGCTGAGAGAAGGTGATGTTAGGTCAAAAGTTAGACACAGTGACCTCAGAGGTCTTTTCCAACCGAGCTGATTCCATGATTCTGTGAACTGCTAACAGTCACCATGCCTTTTCGATGGTACATATATTTTCCTTTAGTGCTCTGAAACCTTGAGCTCTTGAGCAGCCTCTCTCTAGCTCTGGTCTTGACTTCAGCTTTAAGTATCTCTTAACATGGATTGAACTGTTATTTTATTCCTTTGTGTGTGTGTGTGACTAAATATCTATTAAATATCAATAGAAAGAAATGTGGCTGGTCTTTTTAACTTACACAAAACTATTACCAAGCTGGGCTGGCTAGAGAACAAGAATTCAATTTAAAGAGTTGGGGGGGGGGTGAAGGGGAGGAAGCTTTGCAATTTGTTTTTGCACTACGTTGGAACAAAATCCAGCCCTTTAGACACATTTCTGAGAGGAGACAGACTCACCTCCTGCACTGGAAGAGCTTAGTGGTTAATGTACTCATCTGGGACGTGGGACACCAGAGTTCAGGTCCTTCCCTTCTCTGATTCATTCCTAATCCCTAGACTGTCGGTCTCTCTCAGTTCCCATCCCAACCTTTCCGATTACATTTGTGATGAACTGGTGTTTTCCAAAGGGTGAAAAAAAATTGTTTATTTAAGGAAAAATTCCCGACTTACAGTTATTCTGAGCAGCCTTGGTTGAACAAGAAGTAACCCAGGCAGCCATGATACAACAATGGAAGGGAATTGCAAGTTGTGAAAAGAAGGGGTGACCTAGGAAAAAGGAAGGAGGCTCCTTCTCTGGTGGCACACAGGGGTAGTGTGGTTAAGACACACTTTCTTTAGCTTCAGGTTTGCAGATTATTTGAAAATAAACAGGGGGATTCTGTCCTTCTCCATAGGCACTTGGGGGCTAGTATGGTTAAGGTGTGCTTTCCTCAGATATGGCTTGGTTTGATCTTTTCTATTTCTCTAGCTTGTGGAATACAAGAGAAAGTTGCACTTAGGATCACATCCAGACTCATCTGACTTCCCAGCTCAGAAGACAGGCTGCCTTTGCACACCTAGGCTGATGGAAAGAACCTGGTTGTTTGAAGCCTGAAGTCATGCCTGTGATTCTGGACAGCAAAGTGCCATAACATGCTCTACCATGAGCACAGCCTTTATTTGCTAACATTTCTGAAATACTTATCTTTGGTTTATACAGGTTTTTTTGTTAATCTAATTATTTTTTATAATCTCCAGTCTGAATTCCAGGATCTTTTTTGCTTCTTGCTGTTTGTTTTAAAAAGTAGAAATGACTGGAACTGTTAAGTGCATCCTCTGCTTTGACTCAGATGTGCTTTGTTCCTTCCTTTGCTCCTATGAAAGTAAAACAATCCCGTATTCTCATCCTTCATACCACATTAATTATCTGTTCTCATATCCCTAATTCCCAGTGAACAAACTGCATCTTTAAACTCTTCCCAGAAGTCATGGGATCCAGTCCAGCTCTCACTGAAGCCAAACTGGTTCCCTTCATTCGCTTCATTTGGATGGTGGTCAGCATCTTACACAGCCACCCCTTCTCCAAATTTTGAACTCTGCAGTGTGGTTTCTCTTCCAGACACCATGTCCCACAGGTTGTGAACCTTAAGCTGCAATAACAAAGTGGAATGACCACCTGACTTGCTTCAGTCAGGCCGTGCATAGTGAAATGTAGCCTGTGGAGTTGCCCATGACACAATGCATAATAAGCTTGAACAGCAGGAGACGTGAGCAAGCACATTTTTTAGGAGTTTCAATTAACCCTTGCGGGTTGGGGTTCTAAATTTACTATGTGAAATGTGAAATTCAATTAACCCGAAGAAATAAATAAGGATAAACTATTAAAGTTATTTGCTGTTATTTGTTTAGCCCAAGATGATGAAACTGCTTCTTATAGCAACTCGCCTTACACTGAGATTAAGTTAATTGCTCCTTCACCTCCAGATTTCATCTCTTTTAAACCCAGAAATATTACTCTGTGTGTTTGGTCTGACCTATGAATGGTGCTCTTTAAAATCTCTTTTTTTTTGTTTCTTAGGAATATTCACTACTTTGTTTCTGCCAGATGCTCGAAGCAATTTCAGGGGCTGTGGAAGATGGAAGAGTTTTGGCTCTGGACACTGACAGTCAGAGCTCCTGGGTTCTGCTGCTCTTTTGGAAACCACTCCGTGTCCCGAGCCCTTGAGATACTTGAGGGAATGACACATGGGAGTTTTCTGAGAGCTGCCCATATGACTCAGGGGTGGCCTCTGTAGTCATAATGCCTGTGAAAACAAAGCAATGTGTGCTCAGTGCAGGCTGAGGACAGCTCCAGGAAGGGTATGTACGTGTCTGTGCTGGCAGGACAGAGATTCCAGGTTGTAATACACAACCTTGACATTAGGAGGCTGCAGTCATCACTGCAACCTGTGGATCAGAGCAACAGCAAGGGGCTGGCCTCTACTGTATTGGAAATATTTCAATTTCTCTATTACTTTGCAGGTTAGAAACAAAATAGGTGGTTTTCCCATCTTTTTCCTGTTGAAGTGTTGCACTTGCTGTCTGACTAACTTGAACTACTCTCTTGAATAAGCCTTGTCTCTGCAGCAGGACAAGCAGGCCTGAAGTAACCAAGGGTGCCTGCTTGATGTTGCTTTTGGCAAAGAGCCAGTGGCTAGGCATGGATAAGCTTCTTGCTTCAGCCTGAGTGATGTGTCAGTTTTGAAATCATATCTACACACAGACAGAAAAGGCTCCTGGGCTTCCCACAAAGAGTGAAGTCACTCAGGGCATGTGGCTATTCCGGGCCTTTCCAGAAAATCTTTCAGACCCAAGTCACTGAAGAAATTCTTCACGTGTGCCCAGACCTGACAGAGCTCTTCCTCACTTTGTTATTTTACATCTTTCAAAGCACAGCACTGAAACTCCTACGGGAGCCTCGTGCCAGGACCAGTTAACCACAAAAAAGTGACATTAAATTCAAGGGATCCCATTTGCTTAGAGAGAAAGAGCTTGAAGGACTCAGGGGGGATGTCAGACCTGATTACATCTGTATGGGCTTTTGTTAACAATCCATGGAGTCACAGGCATGAATAGGGAAAAATTATGCACCAGGTGGTGAAGCTTAACAGGTGGTTGCTTATCACTAATTACCCCTTGTCCTTTTTTCACCAGATATCCCTACTTGTGCAGTGTCCGACTAAAAGGCAATCGGTAATAACAAGAGCCCGTCCTGTCACAAAGGCAGGGTTTGTTAGACTCATCCCTTCTGTCATTGCAGTCACTGTCAATGTGTGTCAGACTCTCCCTCAACCACCTCTTTGAGGGCACGCTCATGAACTCCTTTCCTAAAACCAACCAGCATGAAGGGTTGGGTCCGTGTGTGGGAGGAAGGGAAGCAAACTTTATTTCGGTGTCTACAGGTATCAGAACAACGCCCCGTGCTGTGAAGGCCACCTGCACACACTTTGCAATCAGCCTTCCCAAAGGCTTCAGAGCAGGTGTTTTTTAATCAAGGTCTCCAGGTGCTTGTTTGTGAAATGCTTTGTTTGGAGGGACGCATGCGCAGCCTGAGCAGGAGCCTGATATCTGTGCAGACCTCTGGAATCCTCTGCTCATTAGTAAGTAGCGATGATGTGCTTGTCAACACCTATAGGAAAGCCAATTTGTACTAAATTATTTAAACCTTACTCAAACAATGATGATCTTATTTGAGTTGCAGGTGCTCAGCTTCAGGCTCAGGCTTGTGCAAGCTGTTTACTTGTTATGCCTCAAAATACACTTACTGACAAAAAAAAGTGCATGTAAGAATGCACAAAACAACATCTTTGTTAAATCTTAGGGCCTTTTCTTGTAAACACACTGAAGCTGAGCTAAGAGAGTCGTGTTAAGTTTTGCCAAGTTCTGGGGCCTCCAAAATTCCTTGTACATTCTACAGAGCTTTTGCACAATAGAGAGCATCTTCAGGCTGCAGGGGAGCCAAAGGCTCTGCTGCACTCATGCTGGAGATTCCTGTGGTACCAAAATAGCTTCTGCTTTACAGTCCAGTGTAAGGACAAGTTGCAACAAAGCAACAAAACAAGCAAATAGGAAGAGGGCAAATGGGATAACATCAAATCCAAATCCATCTCAGTTAGCTTTGTATCAGTCCAGCCGGCTGTCTGTAAATTAAGGCAGATAAAGCCTCAGGTGTGTAAGGAAATGGCTTAAGGGCATAAGGGATACAAGGAGAGAAAGAACAAGGGAATGTGAATAGATATGGATGAACAGGCAGGGAAAGTGGGAATTGCTAGTAGCATGAAGATGGGAGGATGGCAAGAACTGAACAGCCAGGTAAAACAAAGTTCAGTTGTGAAAGGATATAAAAGGAGGGATATAAGGGGGTTTTGGTTGATTGTTTTAGGTTGGGCTTGTTTATTGGTTTGTTTGGTTGTTTTTTTATGAAAGAAGGGGGAGGAAGCAGAAAGCCATGAATAGTGTAAATTACAATTTACTGAAAAAAAATTAGAGAGAGGATGATTTGGGCAATTCTCTGAACAGAACAGGTGACAACCAGCTTGCAATGGCTGAGGGTTAAGATGCAGGGGTGAAGCTTCCAGGTGAAAGCTTTTGTATTCAGGACACCTTCTGAAGATGTTGAAAGAGGAAAATACTGAGTGTAAAACATGTGTTGGAAGCAACCAAAATATCTCAATCCACACACATACACCGTCCCCCCCAAAAAAAAAAAAAAGAGAAAGTTTAGAACGATGGACCCAGGAGACTGTGTGTTTGAAAAGACTCTTATCATCAGGGAGAAACAGTAAAAACAAGTGTGTGGATTTGAAACTCAGCTGAGATATTAATTCTGTTAAGCTTAAACTCAAGCCTATACAAGTGAGAGATGGAATGAAGGATGGAATTGGATGGAGGCAATTTCATGGATCATCATTCTAAAAGCAGTCTGAGAGTGAATAAAGGTTCTGTGTTTAGGAATGCCTCATACTGTTGGTCTCAGTCCATAGTTAAGCTCTTGGCTGTTATGGTAATGCTAACACATAATAATCACAAAGGAAGGGTTAAGGATAGCTCAGAGTAAAGCCAAAGAAAGGGAAGGGGGGGAAAGAGGAGAGATCATCTGGATAAGGTTCTAAATGGCCAAGCAAAGAAAGCTACTGAAACACAGTGCCCAGCGCAACACGAAATTTAAACAGGGTGTTGCTGAACAGAAGAAATGAGCAGTTTATGAGGATGTGGATAGAGGAGGGGATTTGGGACTTAGCCAAGAGAAAGAGGTTGGAAACTTATCTGACAGCTGCATTAGCCAAAAGAAGAGGCTAGAAGCCAAACTAGAGACAGCTGTGAATAAAATTAGTGAGGAGGATTCTAGGGTGTTGGGGTGTTTTCTTCGTGTTGCAGAAGGCACAGAACCTCCTGCAGTTGATTTATCCAGGGTTCCTTATTTTTGTGCTCAGTTTGATCATAGCCCTCTGCTATCACAGCTACCTTAGAAACATCTGAAGTTTTAGACTGCCTGCTTAAGTAATTCACAGGGAAAGTACCGAGTCTCTCAAGTTGCTCCAAAGAACCCAACCACCCAGCTCACTGACCTGGAACCGTGCTCTCAAATCCCAGTTAAAGCGGATTGCTTCATTTATAACTGTAATAACTGCAAGGTTCCCTAAGAGCACTGTCCAAGGGACATATATGAAGTTTTTCTGCATTTCTGTTGTTATTTACAGAGTCTTGCTGGAAGCACTTTATAAATTATGCAATCACACCTTTAAGTCCAAAAATTCAATACGCCAAGTTCCATAAAACACTGCTGTGTGAAGGAACACTGGGATTTTTTTTTTCCCAGTCTGTTCTGCAGAAGTTTCATTATAGGTTTCATTATCTTGTGACAAGGCATGTAAATACAGCGGTTGGCCATAAAAAAGTGACAGAAATAATGTAATTTTGATTTATTTGTATAATCTCATTTATTTTGAATTATCTGCCATGCTACTATGGATTTTTTATTCCTTTTATGCTGTCACAAAGGAGACAAGCTCCATTTTCAGTTCTGTGGGAAAGGCAATCAATGATTGCTTACTGAAACACGCAACACCAGTGGAGTTGGCCTTTTTAGAATAAAGAATTAAATTATATATTTTATGTGGGAGATTAACCAAAGTAGTCTGAATGTCAGTCTTTGCTTTACTTCAAAAATTCTCTCTCTCCCTAAGTGTACTGCAGCACAGACAGCATTATTGTAGTTCTGTGACTGGAAACAGTTTTCTCCAAGACTTCTTTTGATTTTGGCAGTTGAAACCTGACTTTATTTATCTTATAAAAAAGCTCATTTCTGTGATAGAGACTGTTTTAAAAGATGAAGCTGTGCCTACTTAAATTGTGAAAGACAAATAATTTAATTATTATTCATAGTATTGTCAACAGGTTGATTATTTAATCAAAACAGCTATTTAGTAACCATAGGAAGTATAGCAAGGGTCACAGTAAGGTACAGTAAATGCTTGGCTGTAAAGAAAGAAGTCTGTTGAGATGGTTTCTTTGCTAATCACAAGCATGGCCAATTTTCAGGCTCAGGAAGTCCATTTAAGTTGCAACAAGGCAACAGTATATGGATATATTGTTCAGTATCATTTTTTTTCCACAAGCAATAACAGAATCTTGAGTCACAGTATGGCAGAATAAGAAGATGAGAGAAAATCAGTGTTCAAATGCCTGAAACCGAAAATCTAACTATGATTAGAATTTACGAATTTAGATTTGAAGAATATATTTTTTTCTACAATTTCTCTGTGACTACCCTTTTGCAAAGTAATGGGAAGTGTTTGGAGATGTATCGTTTGAGCTGCTGACATAATTAATGATTTCATTAAGAGCATGAAAGGAGGCTCTTGTATTTCTCTGGTTTAGCAAGCCAAGCTCATGTGGGAACTCCAGTAACCAAAGTCGCTTTTGCCGATCTAGACTCTTGGTCCTCTTGTTGCAAAATAAAAATTTGAAAGCCATATATTATACTGGGCCGTGATACTTCCCAACATGTCAGGAGTGTGACATGTTTGAAGTACGAGCAGCTACTATGGATCACAGGCTGGCATAAAACTTGCCAGCGTTTCACGTGACGATGCAAATGGGAAGATGGCAAACAGAATAATGGGCTGCCAGAAGTTTTAAGGAAACCAGTTTAGAAATTACACTTATCACTCCCTGTTTTCATGCATGATCCTTGCTTAGGTGGTCTGCACTCCAAAAGTAATGTTGATCCATGAAAGTCATGCCCTGAATGACTTTTCATCTCGTGACACTTGGGCTAACATCCTAAGCTGACATGAGCTTGGTTTCTTTGTCTTGATACCTAATGATTAATAAAGATAGAGCTGCTACAAAATCCATACTTTGAAGTAATGGGGGGGGAAGGGGAACAGAAAGTGTGCTGAAAGCCAGACCTGTGCACTAAATGACCCTGTATCACATCATGAGCCTTTTGCTGAGTCATATTAACATCTATGGTCACTCCATCAGTTCGTGGACATCACATTGCAGCTCGTCTGAGAGGCAGATGTCGTAGTTCTCTGTGTGTGTGTTTATGATTTCATAGGACCTGCACTTACACATGTCTTGATATCTAAAGGCTTCAGAGAGCCCAGGAATAACGATATTAAATCAGAATCAAGGTGCAGCTGGCCTGTGGCAAGGGCCAGCAGCAAACACAGAGGTTAATATGAAGTGAATCGTCTCCCCCAGTTAAATTCTCCTCTCTCAGTAACCGCTGATTTAAAGAGGGGCTGGAGGACACATTGTACCATTATTTTGAAAAGCCACCAATAAACTTATTCCTCCTGAGATTTGCTTTTCTGAGCTTGGTTACAGTGCTGGCCTCCACAGCATCCTGTGGCGGATTTTCACACTTTAATTATCACGTTGTCCGGAAAAAGTTCTTCCTTATGTTTGGTTTTGATATGGAGGGAACTGAATTCTCCCTAATTTTTTACGTTATGAGAAATAGGGAATAGTAATTTTCTGCTCATCTCCTCTTTGCCATTCAGAGTTTCGTAGACGTTATTATATTTCTCTGTCATCTGGTTTTTTTCCAGCAGGGAAGCTGCAGTCCATTTCCTTTCTCTTCCTGTGCAAGCCTTGCTTTAATTTATTTTTCTCAGAATAGTTATGCTCTCTGTCTTTTCCACTTCTACCGTGTCACTTTTAACAAAGGGCAATCATAATTAGGAAATTATTCGAAGGACTGCAAATACACCATGCAAGGAACTATGATTTCTTTTCCTCACACTTTTATAGGATTTCATTTCCATGGCAATCTCCAGCTACTCATTGCTGTTCTGCAGGTTTTGTCTGCAGCTTTGGTGCTTCTTGTCCTGAATCATTTCTGCATATTCTGTCCTACGGGAGGATTTATTAAAAAAAAAATATCAAATTGCTTTTCCCCTCTAAGCGATCCAAAGAGAAGCCAAATATGAAAAATTTTTAAATTATTTGCCCGTTAGATTCAAATAAGAGAAGGAAAATAAAAAGTATAAAATAAGTGTGCAGATTCTTAATGTAATTTTCAAAGCTCTAGAAGAATCATTGTTAGGCATTACCTTCAAAAAGGAACTTAGGTTCCAAAATCTGTGTTCAGGTACTTTTCCTTTAAAGTCCTAGTTCTAAAAGTCTGTCTTTTAGCTTTTGCTTGGCTGTGTGGTGGCGTGTATATATGTGTGCTAGGGCGTGAGTGTGTGTGTGTGTGAGCTCATTCACTTTGTGCTTGGGTTAATAAGATATGAGGTCATTCCTCCTTGAGAAAGGGGTTTGTGGTCTGGCTAGAGAAAAAAAAAAATATCCATGTTCAGCATTTTAAGCTGCCTCTTGCTGGGGAAAAGCTCAACTTTCTTGTGTAGCCCACTTATCTCACAGAGATCTGGGCATGGAATGGAATGCTGTACTTTTGGTTGCTCAGTCCTAATCCTCTGGATTTATGGGACTAACACATTAAAAAAAAAAAGTGATTGTTCATATATACCTGTCTATAAACAGGTTGTGCTTTCTATGTAATAGCAAAAAGATGTTTAATATTTATTTTACATGCATGCAATACAAATATCCATAGGTGTACCTATACCAGTACTTGAAATATACATTATATATATGTATATACAGATCTACCTATTTGCAAATAATAGTAAGTCTGGGGAGTAACAGGAAGCTCTTTGAAGTAAACAGCCAAGGTATAGTGTTTATGTTCCCTCCACTTTAGAAAACCTGATGGAAATTCCCATATGGCTCAATTTATGTTATTCTTTCATTCCTGGCTTCTGCCCCATTAGGGTGGATATCAGTTACACCATTTACTTGAGATGCCCTTGGAAATTTGTAGCTATAATTGTGGCTATAATTCTATTATTTGATAGCATTATTTATGTCACTGGGAGACTCAGGAATGATTACATGTGTCCACATGCAAAAGGCACAGCTTTGGTTGTGATTTTTAGCTGTGTGAGTGCAAGACCTTACTTGGAACACATGGGAGGCATGTGACTTGAGAGAGCAGATATACATAAATGAGATTTTCTCAGACTGAAACTAAGCTAAGCAAGAAATTCTTTTCTTGTAGGAAGTGGACACAGAGTGTTTCACCCCGAAGTAGATTGGTTTGGGGCAGTTTTAAGCAACTGAAAATCCAAGATCAAGAATGCTTGTAGAAGGAAAGGACTCAGGTCTGTTCTGGTTAGGGAGAAAGGGTTGGCAAGGGGTTATGAAACCTCATGTCTGGGACTGCATCTTGTGGTAGAGAAACATTTCCCACAGCAACCAATGTGTACTGGAGAGAGCTGAAAGTCCTTTCTCTCAGTCCATCCACTTTAAACGAACTTTAGCTTTTACGATCCCAAATGCTAAACTGTGCTTGTGTAAACTGCACGTCTGCACCTAGAAAGCATCCACTGTGAGGTTTTCCTGGCTCCCCCCAGTGCACCACACACCAAGCAGCATACAGTAAGATTAACAGGTGTGACTATAATGTACGATTAAATAACAAAATCTTAAACCCAAACTGACAGTTAATGGGAAAGCAGGCCCTCAGAAAAAAAAATCATCAGGTCCTGACTACGTGCCTCTGACCATTTGCTCTGACTTCAGAGGCGAGCTGCAGTTGCAGGAATCTCCCTTTTCAGTTGACACATCCAGAGAGGAACACCTCATACAACCGCACGCTGAGTCAGTGCTGGAGTTCAGTGGGAAAATAGGAGTTGTTGCCCTTTAGGTATTAAAACAATAGCTGGGGTATTAATCATGATTTAAAGCAGAGATGAACAAGCCTTTCCTTTTAGTTAAATATATTTATTCGAGCATTATTTCCACGTCATAATTGATTCAGTTCTCCCGTTATGCTCTGACTGTTAAATGGAAAGTATTAATGGAAAATCATATAAGTTGCTGTTTTGTTATGTCGTGAAACTGTGATGAACATGAATTTTAACAAATTGGGGTTTGTTGTGTGTTGTGGTTTTTTTGTTTGTTGTTGGGGGTTTTTTTGGTTGTTTTTTTGTTTGTTTGTTTGTTTTTAAATCTTGCACACAATTCTATAAGAATTACATTAAATATTCTATTCTTGAAGAATAATTTATCCTGGAGGAACAGGTACACCTTGCAGTGATTTTTCATCTTTCTGGAACAGCTTTTTTCTAGGAACTTCCAAAATACTGTGCAGACTTAAAATATAACTTGGAGATCGTAACATGAGTTTGCATCACAGTCCAAGGAACGGCTTCCATTAGCTTTGATGGTTCTATATACCCTCTCGATATTATAAATTTATTAATTATTAAAATGGGATGGTATTCAAAAGCATTTCAGCACTGTATGTCAGTACTCAACAATGTTTCATGGAAATCTGCACAGTAAGAGAATATAACACCCACCAAAAGCTGCAGCACAATTAAAATCCAATGCCTCAAGAGAAATTTGAGTGGGACATGAATATTATCTTCTCCCAGTCTCTTACAAGGACTACAGGATTTTAGGTACCAAAAGAGCTTTCCCGTACCTCCTCAAATAGTTGTTCAGCCTTTATTTAGGATATGCTGACCAAAAGAGTAGTTCAGGAGGGTTACATTAACAGGGCTTCTTGGGAAAAAAGTTTGGAATCTTGTTTTGAAATATTTAATCTATAAGCATTTCTGGGAAATGAGTAAACAGTAATCTCAGAGGTAATCCTGATGGTCTCAGCCAGAATGGGAATTCTTAGTTTCCAGACCCTTTCCAACCAAGTGTCATCACACAGAAAGAAGTTGTTCAGTTCATTAAAAAAATGTAATTCCCTGTGTGAACTGGGCACTTGAGGGAGATGGACAGCGGGTTTTACTTCTTAATTTTACTTTTAAGTGATGTCTTTGTTACATATTTGCCCACAACCCTCCCTCTTCCTTTCATTTAATTCTCCTTTCTTTGTCAGCTGCTCCCTCATTCTGGATCTTTCACCCCAGTGGCTTGATTTCCCTTCCTTCTTTGCTGCCCCCATGCCATGACCCCGCACGGGCTGCTGCAATCCTGTGCCTGTCACACCGAGTCCTCTCGGTGGGCTGGCAGAGGCATTTTGTCTATACCAGCACGAGGCACAGCCATCCAAGGAGATGCTGGGGGTGCAGGATGAAGGCAGACACATCAAACCCCTGGGGGTGTTTGTTAGTCACCGAAGTAACTCTGGGTTCTGAAAAATGCAGTTAAAAAATTGTGATTTTCAGCACCTCCGTTACTTGTCCGTATCTGAATTTATTAACAGCACCAGTGAAAGGCACGGCACTGGCCCTCAGGCAATCCCCTCTTCTGCCAGATTTCAAAGACAAACAACAGAGGTGTTAACATTATCCAAAAATTGATTGAAGTAATCTTAGGATGGAAAGCATTAGGCAACTTACGTGGAGGGGCTGGTGCCAGCTCACGCTGCAGCAACACTCTCACCTGTCTCACCGTGCCCAGGCACAACAGGATCACATTCAGGGCAAAGTGTCGATTTTTATTTCTCTTTCAGCTTTTCTCACGTGCTCACTTTGCTCAAGCAAACAGTCTGATCTCATGGAGGAACTGGGGGAGACTGTGATGTGGGCACAGTTTCAGGTCAGCACCTCAGAAGGATGGGCACTAGTGGGACACGTGGAATAGGACACCCTTGCAGAGAAAACAGCTTTGAAGGCTGTGTAGGCTGCTTGGTGCTTCTCTTTGGGAACATTTTCTCCTCTCTGGCCTCAACAGGACCAGAGACACTCAGTGTGATTATCTTGTCTCATTGAAGTGTCATCAACCAGTCTCACTTCTGCTGTGTGACTGAATTCTCTTCTCTTTTGTTTCAAAACCTGACTGGTATCTAGCTGTACTTTCTATCAGGTATATGCCTGATTTTCCCATCTGGGACAAGTGGGGTTAAGAAAAACCATCAAAACAAATGAGAAAAAAACAATCCCACTATACCTGAGCATCTACAATGAAAAAGAAACACCCCATAGTACATACAGTGAATGACTAGGCCACCCTCACAGTTTTGTCTGGGGAGGAGTTTCACTGGAGAGCTGAATTTGTCCAACTGTCTCTCAGTTTCTATTTATTAATCTCATCTAATTTAATGACAGGAAATGAGTAATGAAATTCAGTAGTGACAGGCAGCTTATTTGGGCCAAGTGATTCGCACCCGAACAGAAAGGGGCCCAAACCATTACTTTGCCATGAGATTTTTCTCTGCTGATTGCTAATTCAAACAGATAAAATAATAATAAAAAAATTTTATGACAATTTTAAAGCATTAATGGGAGGCAATACTAGAAGGTGCTAGATCTTTAGAGCCTGCCATAGTGGGTTCTGATGGTCGTGTCCACTGCCACCAGTGGCAGTGGGATGGTGTTTATAAGCTGGCTGCAGTTTGCAGCAAGATGGGCAGAGCTGAGTTAGCACTATTTACTACTTCTCACAAATTCCAAGAAAAACATGCACACCTGCTGGGATAACGTCTAAAATGGAGATTTTAAGTTTGTTTCCATACTCCTTCATCTGTTGTGTGTCATTTCCGAGCTACAATGAGGAGAAAGGAGGAACAGAAGAAGCCAGATGAAGTGAGATATTTTTTTAATTTAAATGTGAAGGTATTGCCTGGAGGTATTTGCAGCTACAACCCGAGGTTTTGGAATAGGAGTTTAATTGATGTGATGTCATAAAATAAATAGAATAAATCTGTGAACTGATGGTCTCTCAGTCTGGCTCTCAGTGGGTGGCAGGTATCTACATTAAAAAGACCATCGAGACTGGCACCTCTCTCGTCAGTGTCGGCTCTGGACCTAAGCATTAATTTGGCACGGGGATTACACTGCCCTTCCCGGTGGTCCCTGCAGGTGATGCCTTCAGCACCGTGTTGTATTCATGAGGGGAGGTCTGCGGGTGGCACGGCAGGCAAAAAGGGCTATCAGTGCCCAACCAGAACTCGTGCAAGCATCACCGAGAGCTGTCTGCTCCTGTGGTGTCAACCCGACATCTGTCACCACCACTAAGTGAGCTGTTAACATTTCAAGGGAGATATTTGTTTGTTTGCTTTTAACGCTGGGGCGTTTTTTTCAAGTGCTGAAGGGCCCCTTTTTTGAGAAGGTGCTGGTGAGATCAGAAGGGTTTGCTGTGCCCTGTCAGACACGGTCCCCACGCTGGAGGACCGTGTCTGCTGTCACTGCGGGTGAGTTAGTGCTGGAGGGGTGGAGGCCAAAGCAAAACACTGAAAGGAGCTCGGGGCCACAGAGGAGCAGTGATGCCAAGGAACAGAGCTGGTCCTAGAGGGCAAACTATCTAAGAGACCTAACAAGCAAGCTGATGAAGTTAACAGCTGGGCCTTGAAGGGGACAGGACTTCATCTAGAAGGACAGAACAGAATCTGGAAATGTAAGTCGTGCACATGTCTACTGACCCCACGATACAGATGGTAGGGCTCACCCCCATTTTTGTAGGATGAAACTATTCCTGCGTGGGTGGAGACAGATGTTGTGAAAGCTGAAGTGCAGCAACCAAACCCAAATAAACATTTGCCTTTCTGATATTACACTATTACTCCAAATTAGGGTCTGCAATTCCAGCTGTTGTGAAAATAATAGCAGGCTACTGGCATCCCTATGAAGTATTTGCCAATATCCTCAATCCAGATGTACAGGGTGAGGAATGAAGCTGCTTTTTTTTAAAAAAAAATTATGACTAGTTTGTTAATTTTATTTGGCAGAGAGTGAAATCTACACCTTCGAGGGGAGGGGAATTTTCTACCACTACTCCTCAGTCTTCTGGGGCTTAGGTGAACTACCATGATAACACATGGTGAACAAGGGGAGGGAAACCATTTCCAGCTAACTCTTGGTGTCTTAATGAGGGTATGTTTGAAAAATATCTATCTACACATGCCATCTTTTCTATGCTGAAAAAGAAAAAAAAGGCTTGCAAGCAACACGCAGCACAAGAATTTCACGTAGCTCTATTCCATTAAGGTTCTTCGCCCAGGCAAGCATGATTGTAGGGAAAACTTTGTCTGCCCATGTTCATTCATGGAATCCTGTGACTATACACATTATTATTGTTAAATATAAACTGTGTCCTAACAGCAGTTTTGATCTGAATAGGTGATGGAGACAGAGGAGTTGTATGGGCTGGGGCATTACTCACTGCTCAAAAAAAAAAAGAAGCCTTGTGAAAAACCTCAGGATTAATACTTGACTGAAGTAACAATTGTCATAATTATGCCAGGCCTGGGCTATTATTTTACACCTCCTCAATACAATGTGGAATTATAGGATTCCAGTGAATGTTGCCATGACCATTTCATCACAGCAGTACGTGCCAGTCGGTAGTTTCCCTTATTTTTGGTATGATCACTGCTCCCCACTCTTTGAACAAAAGAAAATTAGTAGGATTGGGAGAAGGTAAATCTAGATCCAGTTGTACAGTTCTCACTTCCCTGCTTCCTTCCCCTCATCTCATGCCTTTTTATGGTTAATTTGTGAAGAATGCTCTTGAAATGCCAATTATAACATGTTTTAACATTAGCACAACATAAATAAAATCTATCAACCTTTATTAACAGGAAAAGAAAAGCAGTATGTGATAGTCTTGTTAAACCATGCTAATGGATACATGCTGAGTCTGAGTCTTGGTTTCTGTTAAGGTGGAAATGGGGTGCCTCTGGCCATGGTCCACCTACACCAGAGTCTAGGAGAATTATTTTATTTATTCCTTTTCTCCACACCTCTCCTGAGTTATGCTTATACCTGCTCAAGTCTTACTCTTTGCATGAACTAGTTGTTCTTGAAGCTCCACTTTGTGGCTGCACTTAGGGATTAATCATTGAATATTTCCTTTAATGCTTGACATTTGCTAAAGTTATATGTGTGTCTGCATTTGTATGTGCATATGAAGATAAATATATGAAGGAAACCATTTTATAAATATACTTAAATTGTAGCGAATGGAGTTTCTAGACCTGAGAAAGGAATCATTATTTTTTCTGGAAGTCAGAATGAGGCTCATGCAACACCTGAGGCTCAAAAATATCGTAGGATTCCTGAGATCTAGCAGTGTAAATATATGATAAAAATACAGAGAGACTTCCTTCCTTGCAGTTAGTTGTACTGGGCTAACCAGAAGTCATCCTAAATTTTCAGGGAGGTTATATAGGAGAAGCTCTGCTGTCAAAATGGCATCTTGTGTTTGCAGCAGGAAGAATCTCCTTTCCTTGGTGACTGATAAGGACTTTGTGTTTCATTTTGGCTCCCAGAGAGTGCAATGCCTCAGTACGTGTACTCATTTATAAAGGATAAGAAACTGGTGCACTAGAGAAAAGAGCAGTCAGGATATACAGAGAGATAAACATAAACTTTAAAACAGGTGTGATCTGAAGCTGTGCAGGTTCACATCACATCTCGACTGGAATTCTAGTCACACATTTACTTCCCCAGTCTTTTCCCTCCCATCCCTCCTTTTCCCTCCCCTCCTTTTCTTTATGCCTTCCACTTTTCTTCCTTGTCTCTCTTTCTTGCTTCCCCCCTCTATTTCCCTGCTTTCCTTTTGTCCTCTTTTCTCACTTTTTCTCACTCTTTATCCCTTTCCTCACTATTGTCCCTTGCTCTTACTTTCTCCTCTTTTTATCATTTATTATTTTCCTTCTTTCATTCCCTTTTTTTCTTTTCCTTCTCACTTTTTTTTTTTCCTCTTTTTTTTTGAAGTTCAGCATGACTTCAGATCAGTGCAGGGCTCTCAAGTCCTCAGGAAACTGTACCCAGTCCCCCCTTACACTAATAATAATTTACTGCATTTACTGCAGAGCACATAATGTCCCAGTTCAAAGGAAAGGGACAATTAATACTTCCCTCGATGTGATGGCATCCAATCTGATTTACATGGACGTTCAAACTTGACAAAAGGAAGCATTTAACTCCTTGCCTCCAGGGAAGGGTGGAACAGTTGTGTTACACTTAGTTCAGAGCATGATCAAATAGAATATTTAGCATGGTGGAAAAGGGTAGTTTCTCAGTTTTTTTCTCATTGCTTTTTATCTCTGGTGCTGAAAAAGTTGGTGTGGCCCAGCTTATGAGAGAGTCCAAACCACCACATTATGGAGCAGATCATCCTGAGTGCCATCACACAACACATAAAGGACAACTCCAGAAGCTGGTGTTGAAAGAATCCCCTTTGCAAAGAGGGATTTGGGTCAATTCTGCTCCCGTGGGAAGGCTCAGGTCATGTTTCCATGGCAGTTCCACCAGCTGAGCTGTACCATCTACTATAACAGACACTTTCCCAGGGATTAAATGTGTTTACATTTGTGGTTACTTTGAAAGCACCACGAAGCCTTTTTATTTAATTAAATTAACATCTATTCTCTTTAGTGAAACATAATGTGCATTCTCCCTTTATATTCATTCTTTACCTTAGGCAGTTTGGATAACATTGGAAGGCTGTTAGGAAAGATTAGCCTCACATAGGATTGTGCTAGCTTTGCAAAACGTGTTCTTTCATATCTTCTCAACTCTTGAGTTTGTTTGGTAGTGAATGAGTAAAATGTATCATCCTGTAGGCTAGAATACATCTAATTGACATCTATCATATTTCAAGGGAGGTCAATCAAGTAAGTTATTTCCTTACACATTACACATGTTGCTTGGTGTTTTAATTCCTTGAAACGAAGTAGTGGTACAAAGTAGAAAACCTATTTTTGTTTCATGCCCCCTATCTTTTTTATTTTTCCCCTCTCAGAATATGTTGATGAAGTGCTCGCACTTCACCAACGTGAGTTCAAAGACTAGAAGGGAAAAGAAAAAAGGCTAAATGGATGTTTATAATAGGCAGAGTTCATAACTGGCGTGGGGTTTTGCAGGTTTTTTGATCCTTTTTGTGTTTTACGTTTTCCAGGTCCCTCCACATAAAATATAGTCCTCGCAATATGGATTTGCTCTCACCATTTCACTTCAGCTCAGTCAGAGCAGATGGAGTTGCCCCTTTCCTGGATAAAACAACATTAATCTGTGCTTCACACAGTGGTTCATTAAGAATACCTCTGTGCAGTATCAAGGGAGAAACCAACTGAAGGAATCAAAACTTAGCGAACCTTTGTTTATTTTCTCCCCCTGTAGTATATGACTTAGCAAGATAAATAACTGAAATCCAGAACTGAGCAACCAATTGTAGGGGTATTTCCTAGGGATAGGTAACTAGGAAAACATAATTAAAACTGTGGCCAAGCATTAGAACACTTTATCTTAAAAAATTAAGGCTTGGAAATTGTTTTTATTTTCCACTTTGTCCAGTCTCAAGTGGCTATAACACAGATTGAAGGGTTAGCGTGTTCTGAAGTAAACCAGTTTCCCTTTAAATTTGCCACGGTGAAAGGAGGTTTCGAAAATCCCTTGCCAACTCTTAAAACATCACGATGGCTCTTTCTTAAAAAATGGCTGAGGTCATTGCTATTCTGAATGAGCACAGGATAGTGGTGTGGCAAATTTCAGAACTGACGCAACTTCATTTTGGTATGTGTAATAAATGGGATTTCTAGATAATGCATTTCCTGTACTGTTAGGTAAGTCCTGCTCGGAACTGGATGAATATAATCCCAAGGATTTGCTGTCCTTCCCAGATTTCCTTCTCTTCTTGCTCCTCTGACACTGCCACTGCCTCTTGCCAGCCTGTCAATCAAACAAAGGAAAAATCCCCACCTCTCTTCACCTGTACCTGCGAGCATTTGTTGCCGCTTCTCTTTGCTGCATGGAATTTGCAGGCAGAAGACAATAAGGGATATTTCGTTGTGGCATTGTTTAAGTCTGAGGAGAAAGAACAAGTGTGACCTGTTGGTTAATGAAGACACTGTTTATTCTAAGCTGCAGTCACATTATTCAAGGGAAGCAATTCCTTTGCTGCAGGCTTCCTTTCCACTCAGCTGCGTGGGCCAGAATCTGCTTCCATGCTCCCACTAATTGTATGAACTAAACACTCCAAGGAGTCACAGGGGTAATATCTTTTGTTCAGAAAGAGATACCAGGAGAAACACATACAGAGCTAACAGAGAATTATCTGACACTACTTAATGTTTATGGAAAATACTGACCTGCTCAAGTTCATGTGGAAAGATGTCCATAGCTGGGAGGAAATAAGAGTCAGGAACAAATTCTCAGAAACTGGAAGGGGAATAGAAGAGACTGGAAGAATGAGACACTTTGGACCACATGGCTTGTATCAGACAGGTGATGCAGCTCACAGTGTTGATCTGAAGTAAGTAAAACAGGGATCTTCTGGGTCTTGCAGTCTCAGTGTGAAAGTCAGGATTGGTGAGCAAAGCAGTTCTCAAAACATAATGGACCAGTTTCGAGCTCTGTCTTATTGAAACCTGGAAATAAAAAGTGAAGCAAAGCATAGAGGAAAGGTGAGAAGGAAGATTGATTGATATTCAGGACAGATTAGATGTTTCCTACCCTACTTGCCTTCTGTGCAAATATCTCTCAGTAAGGGTTTAAACTTGCAGACATAATGTTTGTGAGACAGGTCTCTGTCCAGTTAAACTTCATTGATTCCCATTTCTCTTATCTTCCAAATCATCTTCTGAGGTCAAGTCTCTTCTCTAGGAGTGAATGAAGCTCGACCTCAAACACAGTGTGTGTCAGGACAGACAGAAGTAAGGTAGCACATTTCTACTGTGCACTTCCTTTCCATCTCAGAGGTTGCTGGAGATGCCTTTGAGCAACTGTTGACTAATCTTGACCTACTGCAATTAACTCTGCCTGTTGTTGACCTTCTCTGTGCTGGAATGAGCAAACTGTTATGGAACTCATTTATCAGTACTGCTAAAGAGAGAAGAACTGATTAGCATCTGTGGTGTTCATCAAGGTGCAGGTAAATTGTCCTCATAGTTGGTTGGCTTTTTTTTCTATTTTCACCTTTCTCTGAAAATACTCTCCAAACAAAAGACCAAGCTAAAAACTTTTCCAGTCTCTGAAAGAGTGAACAAAAAGACTTCAATAACTTCAGTTCTACTTCCCAAACTCAGGAACTGGAGACCTCAGAGTTTAGACAGTGTTTGCTATGATCCTGCTCTTTGTTTTATTCTTTTTGTTTTGTAACTAAAAGTTACAAGCAATTCAGTGCATTCTACTCATGCTGAAGGTTTGATTTCACTCTCATCTCTTCTGCTTCCCCCTCACATCCTTTCAAACTCAGGTGTAAAAATAAATCAAGAGACTAAGAAGTTGCTTGAGATGAGTTAAAGTCCCTGAATATTTCTTTCAGAATTGTAAAATATGCTCATTTGCATGTTGAAATCTGTGGGCACTGACTAGTTACAAAGTGAAATTGCTGGACAGATACTTGGATATGTCTGTGCTTCCAAAAGCTGGAGATTCAGTGTTCTGAAGAAACCTTTTGTTGTTCAGGGAACCATATCCTTTAGTATAATTTAATAACTGCTACTAACACACAGTGCACCTGGAAATTCTTAGTTTTGCTATATAAATTGCTAAAATTACCATGAGAGGAAAGTAAAGAGGTGTAAAGACAAGACCTAAAATGTCACAGAGGAAAAGATCGGGTGGGTATTAAATTGGAATGTGATTGTTAATTATTTTCGTACCTGGATGAACGAGAAGTGCTCGTGCAGAACTGACACAGACCATTATAAAGGCTGCTGTGAAAATGGCATCTTAGAGAAAAGGGAAATATTTTATACCTGGTCTGGCACGAGACAGGTTAAAAGGTATATACAGTTAGCTGTAGTACTTCCAGAAGAATCAGTCCACAGAGAAATGCTGCTTGAATTTGCACATGTTGAAGCTTACTGGGTTATGTTTCCCAAATGCTCAAAACTTCACGTTGAAGCACTTCCGAAAATATTACCAATAGCACACGAATTTCCTGTGCATCAGCTGTAGGTATGAATATATGATCAAGTACACGAGTGAATCAAAGGTTGGATCAGGGAGAATAAACAATAATGTGTAGATAATCTCAGCTGAGCAATTAAAATAATTGTAAATACGTGCACAAATTACAAAAGCTAATTTTTAAAAAGCTTGGAAATGTGTTTTTTTCCTTCTATTTCAAGCATACAATAGCCTATCTATTGTAAATACACGTGAAACTCAAGAGCAGGATAAAATAAAGCAGCTCTTTCAGGCTAGGCTATTTTTGGCTATTTTTTAGAAGAATTTTACTTACATTGGTCTTTAATTAGTTTTATTTTGGGCCCTAACATAGCTAGAAGCAACAGTTGTGTGTTATACTGGGATGCTGGGAAATTCCCTCTTCCAAAAGATGTAAAGTTTGCTTATCTAACCCTGGAGGGCTTCAATTTATCAAACTTTAAGATAATTAACTGTTTATATATATTTATGTATTTGTACGTGTTGGTACAAAAGCTGTGGCCTGTGACAGAACCTTGCCCAAGCTGAGCCTCCTGCAAAAATATCAGGGTTTTTTTGTGGTTTCCATCTCCTATATTAAAAAAGATGCATTAGTGTGTTGGAGGCAAATTATGTGGCTGAAATTAAATTAGTGTATCTATTGCAACACCTTCCAAAATAAAGGAGAAAATTTTCAGAATGTTTCTGAAGAATGAAATAAAGTTGGCATTTGAAAGGATCACAGAGGCACTACAGATAACAGGTTACAAATTGAGAATAAGTCAATGATGATTTAATTTGTAAAAGGTCAAAAGTCCTACTATGTTGTGTGAACCAGTGTGTGTTACATTTCCTGCTCTGGTTTTGCACAGGCTGAGAAAGCCAAACAGGACAGCAGCAAAAATGATTGGAGGTTTAGAAAAAAGGTAATGTAAAGTCAAATTAATTTTGGATGAATAGTCCACAGGAAAAAAAAAAAGAGGCAACTTATCTAAATATGTACAAAGGTTGCTATAAAGACAAAGGGAATAACTTCTTTTCTTATGTCTGTGCTGGACAGGACTAAAAGTAATAGGTCAAACTGGAGAAGGGGGTGTATAATCTGGATATTAGGAAAAATCTTTCCAATAATAAGAAGAGTTGCTTTTGGAGTTTACAGGCCATGAGAAGAGACTGGAGATGCCTCAGTCAGGGTTAAGTGGCTTGGTCCTATCTTGGGCAGGAGGACAGACTACATAACCCCCTGAGGCCTCTTCCAGGACTTTTTGGGTGTGATTTTACTAACATTTTGATGGGTAATCCCCTGAATATTTTTCTATAAAGTGCTTTACAGTGCACTGGTCCCAGATAGTGAGAGGGGCTGATGGGGAGTCACTTTTATGACCTATTTCTTAATATGCCAGAGCTGCAAATTTCTGTGCACAGACCTCTTGTATTTTCTTTACAGAAGGGTTCCATGTACTTGAAGTCAGTGTAGAGTGGGTTTAATATATGGGCTTATTCAGAGCACAAGAACAGGAAGGAAATTCAGTTAAGATGCTGTCCTAGTAACAAAACTTTGGCTCCAGTGTAGTCAGACAGTTTACAACTAGAATACAGTGTTCCAGTTCATCTGACCATATGTAAATGCTTCCATTGACTTCACTGGTGTTCCCTAAGCTTCAGGTGAGTTCAGCTTTGTGATTTGACTGTCTGCAAACACATCTCCATACAGTCATGGCTTTGGTAACTCCCAGGAATTTGTATAGTAACATGCTCTTCTTTTATTGCCTATGGGACATGAATATTGTTCCTAAGGTTCAAGACATTGCCATACCTACTTTTGGCCCCAGTGAGACTCGTGGTTATGAGTTTCCCTGAGCTGGAATGACATAAAAACATAAATGAGAAATATTACTCTTTTATTTAATGGAAAACATCCAAAAGTGCTCCTTTGGGAGACATCGTTGAAATTACTAATTCTGGCTAATAAGTTTCTAGAATTGAAAAATAAATGCGTCTTCAACTCTTGCAACTATGGGAGGAAGGGCAGATGTTAAAACCTCTTTCTGCCCTAATATTTTAATGTGAGAATGTCCTTCTGGTATCATGTGAGAATGTCCCTCTGGTCTCATATCTTAACAAAGTCCCACATTATTTTCAGATCAGAAGTTACAAGCGTAGATAGCCTGCATATCTGAGATCCAGACAGTAAAATAGTTTCTGAATCAATGAGAGTGCCCAGATGTGCCTGCTGGAGTGTTTTAAATGCAGTTGATCACAAGAAATGCTGGAGCAAGACAGGATTCAGATAGACAGAGTTACTTGGTGTACATCATACCTGCTAAATTATTCACAGGTGCCACGTGAAGACCCTGTTCTTCTGCCTATAAGCACATATATGTCTTTCCTTCTTTGAAAGTCACACTGGGTTTGTCTACGTGGTATTTTCCAGGCTGATGAGAGTCTTCTTGGGCCACTCTGTGAGCCACCACGAAGCTTCCATTAGCTCAGCTGGGAGAGAAGTGCTATTATCTTTGGCACAGCAACATCAGCTCGGGCTCAGCACCGACCACATTCTGGTCACTGACCGCCTCTGGTCTGGGCAGCTCGGGGAGCAAGGAGGCTGGGCTGGCAGCTGGTCAAGGCACATGCAATCCTGGCTCTTTTCTGCAAGGACACTGGGAAAAAACAAAAAAAAATAAGAAAAAAAAAGAATGCTCAAAGGCTTAAAGAAGTGATTGAGTGCATGTAACACTTGCTGTGAAAAGGCACAGGAGGTGAACGCCTGGTTTCACAGTCTGAGCAATAGTTTACTGAGGTGTACGTAAAAGATAGGGTGGATTTGTGTAGCTACAAGCTTACCTTTCAGATCCTGTCCTCCTTCACTTGAGAAGATTTCCACAATGAGGGAAAGATCTGAGTTCAGTACAAAAGCAATTGTTCATTACAAAAGCAATTGTTCATTGTGTGGTTTCTGTACAGTCTGTTGGCATGGACCAGAGCCAAGCTTCCTCAGGTTTGCTAGGCAACCAACCACTATTCTATTGTGCTTTCACCAGTCAAGGAGGATTTTCATAACCCTTGGTGTGCTAGATAACAATGTGTGAAATCCGATTTTAATCTGTCTCTATAAACATACTAACGTATCTCCAGCGGCCCTGAGGGCGTTAATGCCTGAGGTAACGTCTGGATTTGGTGCTCCTCCCCTCCACTGCTCCCTGCTTCCTCTTTCATGTGAAAGATTCTTGGCTCAGAGAGCCTAGTCCCTCGTCCTCATGAGGTTTTCGCTTGTGTGCAATTTCTTTTTGCTGGCACTCAGCGAATGCCACTGGTGCACCTGCAGAAGGAGCAGAGGGAAGTTTTTCTGGTGTGACCTTGTGGTCCCCTGGCAGCACCTCTTCCAGAGAAGAAGCCTTTAGGGTGCCTGGTAAGATTGCAGTATGCTAAGTACTGGTGCTCTACCAGATGACTATGACTGATCTGGAATCAGTCACGAAAGGGTTGGCCACCCCTCTGAAGAGTGGTACAAACAGGCTGACTGGCAGATCGGATCACAGTCAGATGTTTAAGGAAAAGCTAATCACAGTGTGGACAAAAGAGCAAACTTCACCATCATAGACCTAATAAGCCTTCAAAGTAGCCCCATTTGGTAAATGCTGGCTTTTGAAAAGCCAGCTCTAAGGACAGCAGTACAGCTGGATCTGATGTTACCAACCCTCTGTTGAGTCCCATGAAGAGTAAAAAACGAAAAAGTTGCCAAACTTGCCAACACATCTTATTTCAGCTGAAATACATTCCAGGTCATTTTTTGTCACTTGGACTCAAAGAGAAGTACATGGACACGTTAGCTTCACCTGCAGGTGATGAAAAAAATTGGATCTGTAACTCTGGTGATTTTGTACTATAAATTTCCTTTTTTGGTCAACATGCAGGTGGTATGGCTCTGTTACACTACCCAGCTCGCAAGCCTGGATCTTGATTACCACTGCAGCAGCACAAGCATCGGGGTCTGTAAATCTACAAGGTGGTGACTGAAACTTGGGCACACCATACTAATTAAGAACTCACTCTTCTCTCGTAGGGAGAGGTTATATTGCTTCTGATGGATCTAGTTAGTCCTTCTGTCGTAACAAACAGTGCCCAGTCTTGCACATGTATGATGTAACACCTTATCATCACCCTCTCATTAATGTGTGAAAATCATAGAATGTAGAAAGGTTTATCGGGTTGTGTAACTCAGCGCTGACGCGCGTTCCATCATCATTCCTCGGGGAGAGCAGCAGAGAGGAGCTGCTGTTGAGATAGTTGAATTTGGGCCATCTCTCCAGACAAGAAGTCTCCTCTGTTTCACATCAGGTGCAGCATAAAAGTTTGACTATTTCAGTGAATAACTCAGTGTTAGAAAAGTAATCTGCAAAGTGCAGCAGATAAGAACCAAGAGTCAGATGTTGCTGCTAACCCACAGTAAAAGGCCTCAAAAGTGCTTTTTGAGCCAGGGAGGGGGTCAAATTTGCTTCAGGAGTAAAAAATACAGAAAGAAAAATAACTAGGAATCTGTAAGTCCTCTGAGGTAGTGTTTTCTGTTTGACTAAGATTAAGAAAGCTACAAATTTGCCCACATGTGTAACTGAAAGGGATGGCACTTGAAGAGTTACCATACACAAAGAAACAGCTTTTGCAGCTGATGGAGGCTCTCCTCTCTTTCTCATTGAAGTCTGCAGAATTCCCCCTTGATTTTAGTGGAAGCAAAATTTGGCTCTAACTACTAAAGCAAGACAGACATTTAAGAACCACAATATCACTTGGTGTAAGACACACTTTATTATAATAATTATTGTGTTGCTTAATGGCAACTGAATAGTATGGACTCTTACAAAATGTGTTTTTCTTTGCAAATGTTTATATTGCCATCCAGAAAAGGGGTTGCAAGAAAAAACTTTTCTACAACTGTTAGAATTTCTTAGACTTAACAGTACTTTATTGTGCAGCATCAGGGTATAAAACTGACCATAGCTCTATGTATTATAAAGCAATATACACATTGTTTGTAAAATTAATTTCACTGAAACAATTTTATAATCTGGCAGATATGTAAGATACCACCTACCTTGTGATATGTTAAACATGGAGCAGAGCCACAGCTTTTCTTTCCTCTAACCATGGTTATGACTACCAAGAAGGCATGTCTGAAAGAATTACACTGATGGTACAGCCAAATCTGGTGGGTGGTGTCTTATCAAGAATGGTCTCCAAGCTGGGGATGGCAATAAGAAGCAAAATCTTCTTCTCCAGTTTTATGCAAGTATTAAGAATCCAAAAGGGGACACATTTTTCAAACCAGAAAAAATTTTGATGGAGGAAGCATGAAACTCTGGCATGAGGAGGGCAACTAACCTGCTCCCCAGCATCATGGCAAGGGAGGATTGAGTCTGGAGAAGCTCAGGCAAATTTGCTGAAGGGAGAAGGAGAAAAAAATACTCTAGAGATTAGGCAGAGCCAAGTTACAGGGCCATGACAGCAAGTTGGAGGAAAGCCCACAGGAAAGCCCAGCACATAGAGGACAGACTCCAAAAACCTTTATTGAGCAGAGCTACATCTACTAGGACAACATACCCAGAAACTCTGCCAGTAGGGTGGAGGGCCTCCAAAGCACTCAGAATTCCAGTGTTTGCAGGCTGGACAGGTTTGCTGTCATCCTCATGGGGATTATAGAGAGAAGATAAACAAGCCACTGTGGTTCTACTCCCTCCTGGAGTCCAGCTGATTAAGTAGGACGCAACAGCTAAACTTGGAGACTCCACAGGGTACTCAGAGGTCAATAGAAGCTGAGAACCAACCTGCTCCACATACTGGTGTTAAGGTTTTCACAGTAAGCTCACGATCAAAAAGTAGCAGGGGATTGGCAGACATACAGGTACCTCTAACCACGGGGTTTGCAGCACGGCATGGACAGTGGGGGCTGGATTTTCTTTAAAAGAGATATTGGATTGGAGGGATTACAACTGTAGTGAACCCTATTGAATCCCTTGGTAAATGCCAAAGTACTCAGCGATTAAGTGCTGCTATATAAACCCTTCTGTACCCTTATCTTTGCATCCAGATCCTTTGCACTCTTTTGTGTTCCCAGCTCCCACGTAAATCACTCCTAATTACTTCTAGTTTGATCTTCTTTTGTATACTTTAGCCTGTGTAGTGAGCAATAGTGTAAACCTTGCTATCTAACTGTGTAAAGTCACATTTTCACAAGTTCCTACTATACTCTGCTTTTGCCAATACCTTTGACGGTGCTTCTTTTTAAGAGGCCAATTCTCACAGAGGAGGCCAGAAACAGCCACTGTGTCTGGGCCAGAGAGTAAGAACTGTGCTGATAAATCAGGTGTTTCACAGAGGAGACAGGAGAATGATGAATGGTTAACAGAAAGGATCTCCTGTTGCTCAGTTTACCAAGAAGAATGATGTGGAAATACTTGTTAACAGATTATATGCACCTAAATGGGAAGGAGATATTTGCTAATAGAGCTCCTGAAGACAGGATTTTATTGTGATGAAGCTGAATATGACTGGAGCCTGGAAACTGAGTGTGAATTTTATAACCAGTGTATCAGAGGCATCCATGGATGGGATTGTGTAACTCATTGGATTACAATCAGTCAAAAATCCTGAGAGAGAGAGAGATGGATATTGCTTTCCCACTCCTCATTTCATGTGGCGATTTGAAATACCAGTCTTATAGCGTTCCTTATTTTATCAGCCTCTGAAGATAAGTGCAAAGAAGTGGAATATGCTAGTTAAAGATTTACATTCTTATTAACTTCACATATGTAGTGCCACTAAAGGGAAGAGAATGCCTTTTCCAGATATGTTTCCTTCAGTCCACCGCCTGTAGGAAATGTAAGTCTCCACTCCAAAAAAAAATTATAATTTATAGAAGAGGCTGATTGCTTTACAGTATGAAACTGAAAGCTACATTTCATTAAAATAAGTTGGCTGCTCTGAGAATGGCACTGCTGCGGTGATAAATCATAAAAAGCTGTGGTAACATCGGTCTGCTCTTACGGCTGTTGGGTTTTAAAGTGTTTACTGGTAACATTGGCCAGTGATCAAAACACAGACTTGATGGTGCCAAAATTTTCACTGATCTGATTGTTAACCTGAAATTTTTGATTAGTCAGAACTACTTCAAGCTGCTTGCATTATGTACCAGTAGGGGAGTACGTCCATAGGTGAGGCATGAAATGCTTTTCCATCAGAGTAACATTTATTAATCTTAAGCCTTGTCCAAGTAGAATCAAGATATATTCTTTTGTTCCACATCTTATCACAGACTAGCGAGAGATCATATGAAACACACATGAAAAATTGTCTTGCTTCTTAGACTAAGATCTGATCATAAACTTCTATTCTTTATCAAGAGTCCTCCTTGTCTGGAGAGCCTTGTGAACCTGAATGGCAAAGTCACTTCTTTTTTTTTTCTTTTAGGAACACTTGACCACCTACATAGATCTGATTGCAGCACTGAGATCTTGGTTCAGCTACTTATATTTACATTTTTACCAAAATGAAGCTCCATTATTTCACATTCCAGAATTTCCAAGCTTCTGTCAAGCATACAGTCAGCTAATAAGTTTATCACCCTGTAATCACTTAAGACCATTTACAACACTTCTTCAGTTACAGAAAAAAAGCTTTGCACGCAGGGACAAAAGAAATATTTGCCTATAAAAGTTCTGAGGAATTATCATCTTATCACAAACAAATAGCAGTTTTCCCCTTGAGAACCTAAATTGGTTATGTTGACACATGAAATTGAGGATTGTGACTGTTTGTGTTGTCCTATATGGAGAGGATTATATATTGTATATTATATAGGATTCTATTACGTATTTCTTTTGTCTCATATGTGGTTAAACCAGAAGAAAGGAACCAGAGGTATTTTTCTGTTGATCTTTCAACCTAAATATTTCTTGTTCCACAGCAATAGGTAAAATCACTGGGCCAAATCGTGGCCTACATAGACGGCAGCTATTACACACCAAGTCCAATGGAAAGGAAAAAACCATGCAGATTAAAAGTAATGTCATAATAATTAAACCTAAGAAACACACAAATAAATACTACACAATCTCTTCCCTTTGATCCAATACTGATTCAAATTGCCTTCCTATGCAAGACTGTGCTTGTCCCAGATAAACAAAATCCATGCCATATGCAACAAACATGCAGAAGAAAACCTACCTCAACTGGAGGAAACTGAGAATATGCTGAAAGCTATTTCACTAAACAAATAATGTCTCAGTTATGCCTATTAACATCAAAGGAAAAAGCAAATTACTACACAATTTTAAAACAATCCTAACACCTTCCTGTAAATTAGTTTGTGTAATTTTAGCAAGGAAAGCAAGCAGCACCTTTACAAAAGGGGTTTAGTGCACAACTAAATACAAGTAAATTATTTAAAGGAGCTTTTCAAGGCATCTGATAATGTATCAACAAATTTTTGTTTGTGGTGCATCTGGGTCTGTTTTAACTGTTTTGTAAGTAGAAATCAGTCCTAGTGGCTCTTCATCCGTGGAGGGTTCTCCTTGGCTTTGTCATAGTAAGAATGATAAGACCTTTATAGGTATAGATACATTCCCTGAAGACCAGTGGCTTCACGATGTATTTCCACTGATGTTACACAAGAATATTTTTGCATCTAAGTTTTTTACAAAATACAGGAGTTTAGTAGGATCATGGCCAAATTACAAATTTAGCACCCTTGATCTCTCTGTTCTGTTTATCTTCCTACAACTTGTCCATCTCCTTGTTTTCTCTTTATCTTTCATTTTACCTCTGAGCTATCCTCAAGACCCACTGGAACTTAAACGTGAAAAAAAAAGTGGTACCTCTTTACGACAGCTGAGTGCATCCAAGGAAACCGAATGAGCTTTCCTTACCCCAAAGATGTGGAACAAAGGAACTTGAAAATTGCCATATGCGGTCAGGATTTCTAACCAGGAGCTTTTGAAACGCTAGGCAAACAAAAGCAATATCTAATGTAAGAGCTGGTGTTGCATCACAAGCCATTGGGAAGCTGTTTAGTGCCTTTCATTCCCACTGTATTTATTGTTAGAAGCGTGGTGTTTACTGTTGCACCTTCGTGCATCCAAGCACACATAAGCTCATCCCGTTTTTACGATCTTAATATTTCTGTCATTCACAGTATGATTGAAAATTTCCTGGAAGGATAAATCTGGACTTAGGGAGGGGCCTTTTGCGGGTTCCAAAAACTTCAGTTTACGTTTGGTTGGTTCATAATTGTGGAGCAGGCATTTTTCAGCCCACAGTTGGAATAGTCTGGGAGGTTTGGGGTTTTAGGGGTTTTTTTTTGGGGGGGGGATTGGAATCATGTCAAAACTCTTCTCTGCTACATTCAGCAGCACGAAGCATGCCCTGTTGTGGTGTTTCTCATCCCCTGACCAGGCAGAGTCCAGACTCTGTGGCTGCATGAGAAACAACCCCCCCACTTCCCTCCGTGTGTGTGCTCAGAGTGCTGACAAGCACCGGGCAGTGGGGATGGCACTCCCATTCCATCTCGGTGTGTGAGTGGAAGAGTGATGAGAGGAGCAGGCTGTAGCTGGCATTTGGGCTCAGAAACCTCTGCAGAGCTTAGTGGTGCCACCTGCCTGCCTCGCCTCCACGAGCCGAGAGGCAGGAGTCACAGTTCTGCAGATCTGTCTTCTGAGAAACAAACACCTTTTTGCTGTGGGTTGCCCAGAGAGAGGAGAACAGCTGTTTGAAGGTGCTGAGAAGTATGGAATGGTAGAAGGAGTCCCAGAAGAGCCAGCTTAGTAGGGAAAGGCCAGATGAGGTTTTCAGAAGCACTCAATAAATTGTGAAGCCATGTAATAAATATTATTTAGTGCATGGTTCTGCAGTTTATCTTAGGATTCTAAGCTTGCCATGAGGATAACACTGCCCATATATTTATGCATATGTTGTATATAGTATTTACACAGAAACATAAAACTCTTCCGTAAATAGGACCCTATTTATAGATATATATCCTGCTATGTTTTGAAATGCTCCTGGCTTTTTTGGGTATTAATTTGGTATTACATTTATTAGCACAAAGATAACAGTGGAATGAATACATGTTCCTCAGCACTGGAATAGCTTCGTCTTTGGCTGTTTACAACTTTTGCACACTTGTATAAACCAACTGGTATCAAGTTTAAAAGGAATCGTATCAATGACTGAGAAAAATCAAAACAGATGCTCATTACATTAGTCTAAGATAAAATTAACTGAACCTGTCATATTTTGTGGGCAATTCTTCTAACATCTGCAGAACAAAGCAAAGACACTTAATTCACTACAGCCTTTAGTTTAAAGGATAGATACGGCCTCTCAGGGTTATTGTGTTTGTGTTTGAAAAGCTTAGAGTTAAATTTGAAAACAATAAAGGCTGGAAATGTTTATTTTTGTGGCCTGAAATAATCATCCTTCCTGAGTTTCAGTTATTCTAATTTAAGGTTTACACTTGGATGGAATAACCAGACTCAGCACAAATAATTCATATGCAGCCGGATGGGGGAAAGGGAACTCCTGAAGGGTAATAATGCATTTAACTGTTACCTCCTGATACTGGAGAGGAATCTCTGTCCTAAACTGATCTGTCTCAGAAGAAAGACATGCCTGTGTGTCTGCAGAGCAGGCATCTATTTTCATTGCTGTACAGTTTGACTTGACTGGAGAAGCTGATATTTCTGCCATACGTGATAAAGGTGTGCTGAGAGGGCTGTAACAATGCCCACTCTTAGTTCTTCTTCATGCCTCAGATTTTCCAACAATAGAATAGCTCAGATGTTTAGTCTTTATTATATAAGGTATCTAAGCATTGCCTGCCACCCCCACACCAAATCTGGGGTACTACATCCAGGGATGTATTAGCAGGAATATTTCCAGTGGGCCAGCAGAAGTGATTCCTCCCTTCTGCCCAGCCCCTGTGGGGCAGCTCCTGCAGCACCAGGTGCTGTTGTGGGCTGCCCACGCAAACCAAGATGTCATTATATTGCAATTAGTCCATGGAGCACATCACGTCTGAAAGGGGCTATGACAGCTGGATTGGTTCACCTTGGAGAAGAAAAGGCTGAGTGGAAGATGGGAGGAAATTTCGGTTTTGTCTTCAGTTACCCAGAGAAGGATTATAGAGAATGCATAACTTGACTCTTCTCAAACTTGTGCAGTAAAATGCGACAGATTTCAGGCTGTTCTGGTTAGACATAAAAAAACGTATTCACTTGAGAGAGGGACAACACTGGAAAAGGTACCCACAGAGCCTGTTGGATTTCCCTAAAGTTTTAAAACTCAGTCAGACAAGTCCCTGAGCAACTGAATCTAGCTTCAAAACAGGCCCTGGTTTGAACAGGAGGTTAGTCTAGAGACTTTCAGGGGTTCCTTCCAAACTCAACAGTCCTGGTACTCTATGGAAGTGTCCCTGGGTTACTGCCACACAGTTCTTTGGGAATTTCCCATCCTTCTCTTCTTTATCTTCACATTTTCCAAATTTGGAATCTTCCTCTCCCCGCTCTCTCACAATTAAAACAACCTCACATTTGGAAAGTGCAAGTACAAATCAAGAGATTAGAAATCAGGTGTTTCATGCACCATTCAGATCCTAGAAATGGGAGCTGTATCCTTGACCTTATTCACAAATTTCTAACTCTTCATAGATTGTTACCACATCAACATTTTACCCAAATCTACACTCTGCACAGTTTTTTAATATATTAAAAAAAATATTTAAAGTCTTTTGTTTTGCTTTTTCAAGAGTGGACCCGACCGTGCTTTGTTGTTTGGCAGTGCCTGATGGAGTTCTCCAAAGAGCTTTTGGTGTTGTTGTCAACTGTATTGTGGGAAACTCAGGAAATTATGTGCATGTTTATAATGTGGTAGCTGATGATTTAACTTGCTGGTGGGTCAGCTTGGCTAAACTCTTTTACTTTTCTGGATCCCTCAGACTGTGTAGTGCCACCCATGGGCAGAGGTTTTCAGAGGCAGGATCTACCCTTAAACCTTCAACATATTTGAAGCTGAATAGGCCTTGAAGTACTTTTACTTTGAAAGAAGTATCAGGGATTTTTTTTTAAAAAAAATTACTTTGCATGAGCTGGATTCTTATTATGAAATGACCGTAAGTAGAATCATTCTATAAGTGCAGCTCATGCAAGGTGTGGGATATTGTGCCATTTTTATGGCAGTCTTAGTTTTAAACAGAATGGTTGGGGTTTATTAGACACACAGGCCTTCAGGGCTCTTTTCTGGTAATTGGACACATAAGTTAAATCCATAAAAGTGCTTTCTTGGAACCACTGTGGCTAAAAGGGTGACACAATTTACTTTTGTGCTTGGCATGACTCCTTGAAGCAATATATACCATTTTATTTCAGGATGTGTAAACTGCACATTATTGTCAACAGCAGAAACAATTATAACTAGACTTGCTTATTCATGCTAACCCATAATATTGTTATAGAATGATTTGAGGTTAAAGCTAAAAATACTAAGGAAGTACATTTTATTTTAATAAATACCACCACAAAAATCTCTGCAGAGAGTCAATAGAAAGATTTAACAGGGAAGGGCAAATTTATGTGTGCAATGAGAAATAATAGGTTTGTTATATGCTATGATTTGGGAGGGAACGTAAAAATATCAGTTATTTATGAGAGAGGAAAGAACAACTTCTGCTTACAAAGCTGTAGTTAGTCCTACCAGTCAAAAGCTTTCCCCACAGCTTCTAAAGATACACATCAGACCTGACTTCTCCCTGTCAGAATGAACATAAGCAACAGTTTTTCAAGGATGAATGTGCCTCGTGTCTCTCTGAGGCCATGTGACTACATGATCACATTTCAGGATGAAGCAAGGAGGATGTTGGCCTTTTGAACAGCGTTTTTGTAAACTCTGAACTGTACCTTGTAAATGGCAGTGCTCAAGTTCATGTCACATCTATGCGCAAACAGCTCTTGACTTCTAACTAGTTGCAGCCCAGTTACACTCATGCTTGGCCATTACTTCTTGTAAACAAGGTGACTTTTCTTTCCTAAGACATGTAAATAGAGACAGGCATCTGATTTAAATCAGTGTTCTAGAAGCTCGTGAAGCCATTGCAAAGATGCTCTTAAAAATGATGTCTGAAGCATTTCAGATTTAGACTATCCAATTTAAAATGTCAATCTGATTTAGAAATGAGCAGTGGGATCAGGAATTCAAGGAGGAAAGGAATGTAAAACGTCATTTACAGGGACCTATTAGAAAATGATGGATTATTATGTCTACCAAAAGACCAGAGCACTTTCACCTCCTTTTTGATATTCCCTTCCTCATATCAAGCATTGCTTCACAACTATTTGGAAACCTGCAAGAAGTTATTCAAGTTCTAGTACCAGGTTGACTGTACCATAAATCAAATGATCCATGCTGAAATGGGCTATTTTCTCCTCAGGCAGCCTCAGAGAAAACAATGATTTAATGAGCAAGGGGATGAATGACTCTTTTGCTCTTTGGATGTGGTCTGTCACAGGTGCATTAAAGGATTTTTTAGGCTGGAAAAGACCTCTAAGACCATCGAGTCCAACCATTAACCTCACACTGCCGAGGCCACCGCTAAACCCGAGTGCCACATCTACACATCTTTTAAATCCCTTCAGGGGTGGTGTCACAACCACTTCCCTGAGCAGCTGTTCCAGTGCTTAACAACCATGTTGGTGAAGAAGTGTTTCCTAATATCCAATCTAAACCTCCCCTGCTGCAACCTGAGGCAGTTTCCTCTTGTCCTGTCCCTTCCTACTTGGGAACAGAGACTTACACCCACTTCGTTACAACTCCCTTTCAGGGAGTTGTAGAGAGCAACAAGGTCCCCTTGAAGCTCCTTTTCTCCAGGCTAAACAACCCCAGCTACCTCAGCCCCTCCTCAGAGGATCCATCCTCTCGACCCATCCCCAGGTCGATTGCTCTTCTCTGGAATCAGAACAAACGAAGCAGGAATCAAAAAGCACCCGAGTCTGGTGTCTCAAAAGGCAAAGCCTGAAAGTACAGGAGGAGCCAAAAGCTATGGGGGAAGACCTGAAGCCCCAGCCAGTTAAGGAACAATGTGGGCTGCTCCAAAGTTTACCTGTGGTTAGGTTGTGGTTTCCAGAGCTCCAGCAGAAAAGAACAGTTCTTTGATCCTCGCAAATGTACCCCAGATAGTGGGAAGTGAGGCCAAACTCAGAGACCTCAAAGCAAGCCACAGTACAACAAACTCCTACTTTAAGGGCATGTGTTAATCCAGCAGCTGAGGTGAACTGCAGAATTTGAGGTTGAGTTGATGGTACAGTTGTCCTGTGCTCTGGTGCAGTATTTTGTTCAAGTATTTTCCTTTTATTCTCCAGTAAGGTCCAGATATTGAAAAGAATGTGAATATTACCAGAGTACTCCCCACCCAGCAAGTCATGGAAAGGATTGTGATGTCTTTAGGAGCTCATTTAGGTGGGAGATTGTGGATTATTTTCTTTCTTATCCCACAGGTACTCTACCTCGGCTGACTGACTGCTGATGTTTTTCAAAGACCTTGAGAAACAGAATGACAGGAAGTATTAGACGGGGTAATTTTCCTGTGATGAATTAGGGCAGGGCATTCATTTGTTCCTTTGAGAAGTCTTTGATCTGGTTTTGTATCTTACCTGTCCTTGATGGGAAACAAACTGAGACTTTGACAGGTGGCATAATACCTGTACCTTAAGTTGCTTACCTACTTCTAGAAGGTTTAGTGGTGATCTGGTTTCCTCAGACTCAAGAGAAACTTCAATAACAAGCCACAAGGGGGGAAAAGCAGGGGGAAAAGCAGTATAGGTCAGCACTCCAGGCCATATTATAAACTAGGTGGTAATTTGGACTGCTGCATTTACAGCTAAGTTCTACCAGATGACACATGCAGAATGAATCATAACATGCCTGAATCTGCACACCCTTCTGACTGCAGCAAGCTCAGGGCAAGAAGGGACAAAGGGATTAAGTCTCCTTCCTCAAGATGCCAAATCAAAGACCCGCCTTCTGCTTCTGGGATCTGTTTTTTTTGCCACAGCTCACTCCAGTCCAAAAGTTCACTGTCAGTAGTTTTATAGATATGTATTTATAGAAGTATTACATATATTTTACACTTGCACACACACACTGAAAAAAGCAGTATATACACACTAATTTGCATGGTTTCCAAGTGATTTGCACATGTCAGATGCGTGACAAGGGTTAGAAGGAACATCAGCCATTTAACTGCAAGGGAGTGAGTTGCCATGGATGCTGGTGAGAGCTGCCTCTTCCCTTTACCATGGCAAAAAATGATAGTGAGAAAGACAAAGCTCAGCAGACTTTTCAGTAGGTTTTTCTGAAGTGACAGACTCTTCCACTGACTTCAGCTGTTCAGCTGGCAGTGCTAAGCTATTAAATGAGAAATCATGCATGTTGGACCCAAAAATCTTTCGTAAACACCCCTCTATCATGGTTTCTTAAGAAGAAAATGTACTTTTGCCATTGTTCCTGGCATCTTGGAACAGCAGAACATACCACTTGGTTCTCTGACTTTATCAGATGGATCTAGTTGCATGCAGAGCTCAGCAAAACCAAAACATGGTTCAGTCTAGAGCATTGTCCGTGGAGTCTTTGTAAAATGTTACCAACAAAGTTCTTCCATGAGCAAACGATGCCAGCACTCCTACAGTCTCATTTTGCCTTTTTCTGTAGGTCTTGTTGAGACAGGAGGTGAAAATAAACACACCTCTGGAGGGTGAATTGATCTTGGAAATTTGTAGCAGGATATAAGAGATTTCCTTTTTTCTTCTTCCCTGTGTTTAGTGCTGTCCAGGCTCCTGTTGCATTCGTAGCAATGATTTTCTGCATAAGGAGAGGACACTAGTGCTCAGGAGTAACTTCATTTCACAGCCAGCAGAACACACTGAAATATTCTCTTGAAAGCACAAACGTCAGCCTTTGAGTTGCACCAGACCTAAATGAGAGCCTGGAAACCATGAGGCTTGCTCTCTTCGTCTGGAAAAGAGCACTGGGGTGAAAAGCTGAAGCCTCGAGTTTAGCAGAAGTACATGATGCCCCCTCTGAAGGAGCTCCTTCCCCGTTCTGCCTCTTCCCCCTGCTACACCAGCTGCCATCAGATGACGATTGCAATGGGCAGTTTCTCTCATGGAGGAGGAAAGGGTAATCGAGGCAATTCAGTGAGCTGAGTTTATACCCTCATATACCCCCAGTAAAGCCTGCCTGGGGTCTTTCCGAAAGGACTTAGTCTAGCCCGGCGACAGCTGTTTCTTTCATCATCTGTTTTTCACATGCTACATTTCTAATCAGCGTTGCCCTCTGTCAGGTCTAATCACTCTTTTCTTTCGAGGAGCAGCTTTCTGAGAGGGGCTGAAGAATTTATTCTGCAGGCTAAAAAAATAAAATTAAAAAAAAAAATCCTGCATTGAAAAGCTAAAAAGAAGCATATTACCTAGAAGGAAAGTTTTGTTTTGCCTTTAATGCCTGGAAATGTGTTAGCAGAAATGGAGGTAAATACCATATTGGAATTAGCCATTAGCTTCTTAACTTCCCCTCTTACAAGAAGACAGAAAGCTCGAGGCAAGTCCCTGGCTGCAGTTGCAAAGCTGGGTGGAGATTCCCTTCCACAGCAGAAAGAGTAACTATTCACTATCACTACTTGGTCATTTTTAGTTAAGCCGTCGGAAATCTATCTGGCAACTGAGTTTCTCTCCAATGGCATGAAGCAGTGCTGGGGTCATGTGAGTGCTGTCCTTTCCCTCTTGCCTGCTCCTCTGAACCCCCCCAGCTCCCACACAGAGCATCGCCGACCAGTAAGGACAGAAAAACTCTCAAACAAAAAAAAGGTAATCCTAATGATACACATTCTGAATTCTAAGATTAAAAAAAAAAAAAATTGTGCTGAAATTGCAAGTCAGTACTTGGGCAAATCAGGTTCACAGATGAGACTTTCCAGCCGTTCAACACTATTTATTCTGTACCAACTGAAATGATACTCAGTTCTTGTACTGACGGAAAAACAGGAAAGCTGAGGAGAAAAACAAGAGGCCAGGAAATCTTCTGAGGAGAAAAGAGGGCTGGAGATGGCTAACGAGGAGATAAGAATCTAGGGCAAGGTTTTGCTAAGGTTTGATATATTCGTTTGATTTGTGAAGGCAGGCTAATTTTGTGTCAGAATGACCCAGAATTACAGAAACTTTTCCATCTGTGTACTAAGGGGCTATATTTCATGCGATTTTTATGTATTAGAGTTCTTGTATCTCATTTCACTACCTCCTCCTGCATAAAATAAACTTTATGCAAAGTAATGCATGAGATTTCCGTGTTGCTGTATGTTTTCAAAGCTCTAACAACGCCCTAATCATTAAAAGAAGGTAATGATCTTCCATAACAGTTTTTCTACACCATCATTCAGCAAAAGTCCCAGCAAACTTCACAGATCTGGCCTAATTAAAACCAGCAACAAACACATGCCTCTTCAGTTTTGATTCAAAACCAAATCAGACTCTGATTTCCAAATATAAATAAGTAGCTGATTCCATAATCATGAACTGACAGGCCCCAGCCACCAAACGTTTTCAATTTTTATTTAGGACTAGCTAATAAATCAGGCTCTGACCTCAGAGAGTAACTGGAAACATAACACGAAAGTCAGTTGTAAGGGCATTGTGGAGTAATGTGAAGAGCTGGGCAGGTAAACATAAATACTTTAAAAGCATCAGTATAAAATATTACTGCTAACTGATGAAAGGTTTTCAGCTCCAGGGTGTTTTATTCCAAGACTTTTCCAGACATTGTTTTTTTTTGCTTTACGGTAGTAAAGCAGCTGTACTTCCTTACGCAGCCTAGGAGGCCACAGCATTGTATCAGTCAATGAACTAAAGCTGTTTGCACGGTACCAGTTGTGAGAGTGGGCTTAAAACAGCACACAGAGATTTGAGACCTCAGTGCTACTGGCTGTGTGTCCTGGGTGGTCACAAACTGCAGCCTGGGACCTTTCCCAACAGTGCCAACATAAGAATTGCAGGGTGATCCTTCAGGGATGGCATCTCCCGTGATCTCTGTACACCCTACGCCAGAAGTAGATTTTAAATCTGTTATTTAAGAACTCATTTCCAATCTTAGCTGAGGCAAGCAGAGTATCTTCATCTAGAACTCCCTCGTGGTCGTTCTTGTATCCCAGGCATACAATTCACCCTTGTTTTTCCGTTGTTCACTGACATGCAAACAGCCCTGCTCTCCAACTCACTTCATTTTTCCTTTACAGTTCTCCAAAGGGAAGGAAGAGTTTCTTGCCAAATACTGCTGTCAGTCTCACATAACTGTGGGCTTGATCACATGAAAATTGAAAGTGTTTCTCTTTTCAATTGATTAAATGATTGAGTACAGACTTCTTTAATAGAGCAGTCAGCATAACTCACCCATAAACTCAGCATGGAGCGCTGTGTTCACCATGTTCTAAATTGCTGACAAACAGTTTATGGTTTGTCACATTTGGCAAACTCTGTACAGGAAAAAGGCCAGCCCTAAGCTGAAATAAAAATAGGTGCTTTAACCAGAGCTTGGAAACAACTAGTAGGAAGAGAGGTTGTGCAAACACATACATAAAATGTTCAGCTTTTTGTTTCTCGCTTTACTAGCTTTAGTTTTATACATCATCATAACTGTCCTTTCCAGTAACATTACCAGGGTAAATAATGCAATGTAAGCAATGTTAAGATTTTTTAATTGTGCAATTAGATATAATTTCTAAAATATTCAGTCAATGCTGGGCATTGGTGAAATAGAATGGAGGCTAAAGGAGCAGGGATGGTGGACTTGAAACACATCTTGACTCTATTATCTTGCTGTCATAAATCTTGTAGCAGGTGACAGATCTGTTTTTTCTCTTTTCTGTCTTCCTTCTGGCAATGTTTTGAACATTGAAAATTTTAATTTTTTTAAAAATTATTTTTAGAAAAGTTTTTTTGGTTTGACTTTCTGGAAAAAAAAAAGAAAAAATCATGCCCACTAATTTTAACTATCTGGACAAATAAATGGTTCCATCTGGTTCCATCTCTGTAACTGTATAACTCTCTCACAGCTGGGCACGTGGAACCATCATTTAAAGCAATTCACTGAATTGTAACCCAAATGGCAGCAAGCAGCAAGAATAAAGTGCACAAAAAGTAGTAGTAACATGGGTAGCATATGTATACTTTTTTTGTATAAGTGCATAATTCTTTTTTATAATGTAAGAGAGAACAAACTGACATCTGACTCTTCAATGGCAGCTGATTTATCTGCTGGCTAAAATCATGACACTTTAGCAAAGCCATGTGAAGATTAAAGATTAGGAGAGCAGAAGCGTCACAGATCAGAATTCAGCAGCTTCTCTATATACCAGACACACCTTAAAAAGCCCAAATATTCTTGACCTGATTAAACCTGATCTCTAAAAAGCACTGGAAATCTGTTTTACCTGTGATGTACCAGTAGCTGTAGATTAGAAAGCTCTCTGTCTGCTTTGGGAATATACAAATGAATGTGTAACAGGCTGTGATATTTCAAGAATCTGAATAGTGCAGGAATATTTGCAAACTGCTTCCTCTTTCAGAAGGTCCTATGATCCTGAAATGCCTAATCACGAGTGGTAATTAACCTAATATTGCTTCTCACAGTGAACTGGACCATTTAGTGCAGCTTTTCCATCCAGTCACAAAAGAACCACTTTCTGTACTGGAATTCCTGATTTGGGAACATACAATTCCTTTGCTTTTTAAAAGCTTTACTCTCATCTACCCCTCACATATGTTAATAAAACACTTCTCAACATAGAAACACATTCTTTACTTGTGACACAAAGTATGAGAAGAAAAGCTCCATAGCTGAACTAACAATTTTTCCTGACATCATTTATTTTTAAAGCATTTTATAGATGCTAATAAAGTGTTATGGGTGTCATCCAAATTTTAGTGACATAAGTGAAAAAACTCCCACCATTTCAGTGACTTCAGTGAGCTTTGGATGTTACATGAGTAACATTCATTGCATAAATTTGGACAGATATTGTTCAGAAAGGATTTTCAGATTTCAAATTTTCCTTTTTTTTCAAATAACCTTTTTTTTAGAGTTTGTCTCCACTTCATGCAGAATTTTCAGATGCTTAGTTTCTGATCCAAATCAGAATAAAGTCAAACAGCTATGTTAATTTTATGATACTGGTAATTTTATCAGTGTTTCATGCACAGAACTACTCCACATCAGGAAACTAAGGTCATCCAAGATACAGACATTGGAGGGATTAAAATGATGAGTCATTAAAAGAATTATTACATTAAAACATAGAAAATACAAATGAATGCAAGACTTATTCATACTGATCTAAATTTGTTTATTTTGATAATCTCTTATTGAAGAGTTGATAGAGATTCAAAAAACATCAAAATCACAAAGGAGGAGAACAGTCTAGATTAATTTTGGAGTTATCTGGTTTTATTTAAATGGAATAGCTATTTGCTAAAGTTTTCCAATTATTTTCATGGCAAAAGGTGTTCTAACAAACGTTGTGCCTCTTTTGGACATGCAGATTTTCCTGGCTTGTTAAACATTCCTAAGTGCACCCTCGAATAACAGAGAGTGATGTGAAAACAAAATTTGTTTTAGAATGTGACTGTGTTAGACCATCTTCTGGATGATGAATTTAAAGATTTCAGGAAGTGTCTTCCAAATTTGAGGAGACCCTTCTAGGAATAAGGAACCACAGGCGTATTCTGTCAATCAGTTTTTCAGCCATAAATCTTTGTGCAGTTTAAGGAAGTTAATAGACAACAGTACCCCTGAGAAATGGGAATGATTTTCATAAACGGAGATATGAATGGTTTTAATTCTCTCAATTTATGGTTCAGTATTATCAGGAAAAGGTTCTTCCCCCAGGGAGTGGCTGGGCACTGAACAGGCTCCCAAGGGCGGTGATCACAGCACTAAACCTGAGAGAGCTCAAGAAGTGCTTGGACATCACTCTCAGGCACATGGTGGATTCTTGGGGTGTCCTGTGCAGAACCAGGAGTTGGAGTGGATGATCCTGATGAGTCCCTTCCAACTCAGCATATTGTAAATGATTCATTATCTAGAATATTAACATGGATCCTACAGAAGCAAATTACTTACAAAAGTACTGAGTACAATTAAGAATAATTGCAAGTGGAAATAAAGATCCATTTCTAGTATCCTTCTATGGCAGCTGATGGAAAACCTTGACTGTTTCAGTGGTAACCACCCAGTCATTAGTTAACTTGACAGAAATGTATACTTCAAGTTAGCCCAGACCAAAGAATCCTGACGTGGCTGTAGGCACATCATGCTGAGAACTGAAATCCTGAAAGAGTCATGGATCACAGTGAGAACATTAGGACAAATAGGAATGGGTGGAAGCTGTCACAGGGTTGACACTACAGTCAACCTCTAAATGCCTCCAGTGGACTGGGCTTTCCTCACCTCTGCACTTCACTGCTTGTTCCACCTATTTCCTAGGTTCTTTTACCAGGTATTGGCCTTCTTTTGTGCTCTGGCTCCTTCTCAGGCACTACTCTTCTCTTGCTCTTATTTGACTGTTTTCTGGCAAATTTCTCTTTTCTAGCCCTTATCACTGTGCCCTCCAGCCTCCCCAGCCCGCTGGACTTGGCAGTGGCAGCACTAGATGAAAAACAGGCATCCAGAAATAATTACCTCTATATGGTATCCCTTGTGTGATGACCATTATGTTTATCACACCCTTGCTGGCTTCTGCTCAGCATATGTGTTTACCCTGGCCAGCTGGTCTAAAAACAAAACAAATCAAACTCCAGGCACTGTAAATTAGATTAATACAACAGGAGTGTTTCTAATCCTTTTTTATATCAGTTGTACAAACCTGACGTGAGTCAGTCTTGTTTACCTGGTTGTTTGTGCAAATTTGAGTAAATTGCTGTGAAAATGAACTGTCATGGAAGAATAAGGTGAGTTTTGGCTGAGCTGCCAGCTCTGGTGTTACAGCAGTATAATGAGTTTGCAATCAGTGGCATTGCTTTAACATAAAACTGCAAAGAGCTGCAGGGAATGAAATCCTGTTTTCCTGCCTCTGAGAGTTTTCAGAGGCTGCCTGATACGGCATAAGTCAAAAATATTTTTTTATTCACTGCTTTTTCTAATTATCAGATTTGTCTCCAGTCCATTTTGTGGTGTTGGCCAGGCACTTGATCTGAGTCAAATTTTCCATACAATCCACACTGCTTTATGTTTCAGTGTTTTTTTGTGTTTTTTTTTTCTTCTGCCCTAAAACCAGAACAGAAGAGCTAGCTAAGCATGCACAAACCTGCCTGGAGAGATGACTTGTTTTTCCTTTTCCTTCACTCCTTCTTTTCTATCTAATGTTAGTGCAAAGATGAAACACTTTAAGTAGCACAGGGGTTAGAATAGTGATTAGCAGATAATCAAAATTTTTGCTTGCCAGTGGACCACTTCATCCACACAAGTCATCTTCATTAAAGAAGCCAACCTCTTGGAGAAAGCATTAATTTTTATAAGAAGAAGCCGTGGCTGACACTGTTTTGAGAACACTTGTTCCAGCATTCCTTTCCCGCTGGAGTTAATCTACTGAGAGTTACTGAGGCAGAAAAACCATCTCTAGTTGCACAAAACCATATGAGAAACACAAAAACCTGGAATGAATAAATAACAAGTCCTCTTATCCCTCATCACTGAGGGGTCTCATCACCTGGCCCAAGACCCGCCTTTTATTCTTCCCATTGTGGACATGATGCTGACATCCCCACCCACTTCTGTAGATGGCAGAAGGATGTTCACTGTTGAAATTTAGGTGAGAATTCATATGCAGATTGCTTGCTGTCAGTTTTGTGCCCCACAATCTGAATCTGTGACGGAACAATTTGGTGGAAGAAAGAGATTGCTTTGCCTGTGATAGTTTCACTGAATTCTCTGAGACTGGAGGAGACCTTAGAGGCATCACTGCAAATATTGATTCAGACAAACCTTTTTCCTGATCAAAAGCACAGCCTTAAGTGACTCCAAGGCCTACAGTGTTGTCTTAGTGAAAATATGCATAAAAACCTAATTTGGTTTACAAGTTGTGGCTGAAGGAGCTGCATGGATGAAACTGTAGCTTTCGGATGAAAAGAAAATAGTCTCTTGTTTATACATTACACTGAAAAATTTCGGTGTTGTTGGCTTTGCTAGAAAATTCCCACTGGCATTGACTTTAAACATCAGAGATTATCAGAAGCCTGGCTTAAAAACCCACTGTTCTAAACTAGCTTTTCCTGAAATTTCCAGCTCACCAGGAATAAAAGGAAAAAAAACCCCAAACAAACAAACAAACAAAAAAACCCAAAACCAAACCAATAGCTGCTGTTGCACTTCAGTTCCTTTTATTTTTTCTGAGTGTGTCTCTAGTTGTGTGCTGCCTTTGTCTTACCCAGGACCAAAGACATCAAAACAAACCAAATGTTTCTGAAGTTGAAAAAAACATTAAGCTTCTGGTCCAGGTGGAACACTATTTTTTTTTTTTTTTTTTTTTCACAATACCAAGTGGATATGAGTGTTACCTTCGGCCTTAAATCTCTGTTTGAGCTTTACACTTTTGAACTAATATCTTTTTCTTACTCTGACTGATGTCAGCTGAAATAAAGTTCCAAGTAAAACGCCCTTTACAATGCTATTTTAGGGCTGAGGCCATTCCTTTTCTCTTCTCTTCATCTTCCCATTTTCCTGATGCAATCCTCAGCCTGGCCTTGGGCTCACCTCACACACATTAAAAATCAAAATCAAAACCAAGTAAAACCAGAGGGACCCTTCAAACCTCAAAATTTTGCTTTCAGAATAGGCTCAGAAACCAGTGATTAACTTCCTCCAAAATGCTTTACCAATTCCCAAGTTTGGAAAAATTGGAACCATCAAAATGCCTGGGGGCAGATATGCATCTTTTTTTCTTTTTTTTTTTTTTTGCATTGAGCCTATAAGCCAATCTTGCAAGGAAGGAGTCTAGAAAAGGAACAGTGCAGAGAGAGGAAGTAGCTCTGCAAGGCTTGGCAAATACCTTCAAAGAATAACTATTTTTCCAAGAGTGATCACCAGAGACACAAGCAAACACGAATTAACATATTATCTTATCTAGGACTTTTCTGATGAGCAGCAGGGGTGCTCAGAGGGTACTATCTTGCCATACTGACTCAGTTCCTCTTTTTTGCAGCAATTAATCTTCCAGGTTTGGTTTTACACTGCTTTACACTTGGCCTCACCACGGTGCCAGAGGTTCAGTTTGCTCGTCCAAGGTCACCAAATGACTCAGTAGATTAAGTGAAAACTGAACTCAGAGGACCACCCTGCCTTTTAGCTTTTGTTTTTGGGATTCAATCTACACAGTTCCTCTGGCATTTTGTGTGTTCCATTAATCCCACTGGCTATCAGCCACAAAGATACAGCAGAAAGGTTCAATACATGGAAATGTGCACAGTGATATATAACTTCGAGCTGATGGAAAATACATTGGGCAAGCATGATTAAGTTCCTCTGCATTAAAAATCCCCTTTAGGCCTGTGGCTCAAAAACAAAAGAACATGAGAATACTATTTGTGGCTTTCCCTGCATTTATTAAGATGAATAAGATGAACCTTTGATCTTATTTCACTCTTGCACTAACCACACATATTCAAAATCCCATGTTTCTGTATCCAGCTTCTCAAATTGCTCCTATCTGAAAATGAAATTAGTAGCTTGACTGTTATGACTACTGTCCTGTTGATGTTCTCTGGATGCAGAATAGATAAATTCCACGTTTCAGGATTAGGGACTTATTTACAGTTTTCCCATTTGTAAAAACTGAGAGCTGGAGATACAATGAAGTTCTCAGTCCATCAGCAGAGTAAGTGAGGCAAACTTTCATATGAGAACTTGTTCCTCTAGCCAGTAGTGAAAACCTTTTAAAAGTGAGAAATTGCCTCATTTTAAAGCCCACTGTATTCCAAATAAATTGGATTTGGAAATGCAAGAGTTAATATGCAGCTACCTTTTATTACATTTCATCAAGGAGCAACAGTAGTGCCTGACCCCGGGGAAACTCTGCAGCAGCACAAATCCCTGTACTGCTGTGGCAAGGGCTGCAGGGATGTCCCAGAGCACTGCAAGGTGGATAACTAGTGAGAAAACAAGCTTGGTGTAATTTCCTTCTTTACAACAGCATCCTTTGAATTCTTATCATAAGCACTAATTGCCTCCCCGACCTGCCAGCTTGGCATAAGCTCTCAAAATAGTCCTTACACCATTTGGATTAAAAGAAATCTGCCAGCTGTCTGAGGATCTGTAGGTTTCACTTCCCAGATCCCTCCTGAGAATCAAGCCCAACCTAGTTGCTAAGCCTCTTGCCTTCAGAAACCCTGGAAAGAGTCTCCCCAGACTGGGCCTTCCACTGCCATTGCCACTATCATCTGTAAGTCAGATGTGCTTGGGGGCCAAAGACAGATTCCCCAGGGAGGAACAAACTTTGTGTAAAGTTCTGCTGTGAAGTTCTGTGATTCTCCTTACTCGTGGACCAAAACATCTGCCCAGAAGTGCTGCAGGAGCGTGGTGTGCAGTCAGAGTCCTACTGTCAAAGGTGCACCAGGACTTGTGAGGATTTACCAGGCAACACTGCACCCTTCAGAGCTCTCACAGGACTCAGGGAGTACAGCCTCGTACCATGTGAGGTCAGGCAATTAAAGAGGGCCAAAATGTGAGTGTAGTTGCTGCCGTGGAGCCCTGGCTAGGAATTCACAAGGTGAGGCAGAACCTCAGTCTTCGGTACTGTGGATCCCAGTTCTCTGCTCCATCAACTCTCTCTGCCCATTTCTATCCCTTCTTTCTCTTTGAGTAGCAAAGTGATTTGAGAGGCACTTGCATGATCATCTCCTTGAAAAAACAAAACAACCAACAAACAATTAAATGGGAACAGTTGCAAGACCAAAAGATGAATTAAGTGATTTTCTTGAGCACATGAAAGTGAATAAAACACTTGCTAAGGGTTGTTTTTTTCCCAGGAGAGCTAAGTAGGAGCTTGTTAGAAATATCATGGCTGAAAAATGGCCATGTTAGAAGAGCTGGGCTCACCTCATGTGGAGGTTTCAAGGTTTGCTGTGAAAGAGTCCCACAGTATTTATCCATTCATGGCTTTACTGGACTTGTTTAGGTTTTATGTCTTGGTAGCTCTGGAAAAATGTTTTAGTAGCCAAAAAATCTGTACTTAATTAGACACACAAAACCAGCAGACAGGAAGTCTATTTCCTCACAGAGATACTGTGGTTTATATATTCTGCCCTAATATGAACAAGTCTACTACTATTTTCTGATGTCCCCCTTGTTTGAGGTGCTCTGGGCAACATGAAAGCTCTTTTTTTGAACCCCAATCGTGAAAGATACTTGTCAAGATACAGGCATGCTAGACATGTTAGTATTGGAGGGTTCCTAATTCCATTTGAAAAAAAAAAAAAGCTCCTGCCAGATTTTATTTCATAGAAATTCATATAATTTAAGAGTATTTGAATGTAACTGTGGATATGCATGCAGGCTTGGGGCAAAATCTGATAATAACTCTAAGCCAGTGCTCCCACCCTGAATTTCTTCAGTGTTGTAAGTGGTGGTATTATTTCCTTGCTACTTGGGGTTAGTCCAAATATCCAGTGCTTGGAAGTTGTTTAGGACAAGGGCTCTGTGTTCATAAAGTGTCTCGTAGAAAGGGCCATCAAAGAACTGCTGTAATAGAATAACTAATGAAAAATATTAATATCTGCAGCCAAAAAAGGAGGTGAGGTCTTACAAACATGTTGCATATCCTCACTTAAATTTAAAAGTTGTGTGGTAAAGGTAAACTTTGTACCCAAAAAAAGGGGTTCAGTTTACCTTAGAACTCTAAGCACGTCAGAAAACTCATGAATTTCACTATTGCTCTTTATTCTGTTCAGAAAGAATTCAGATCTTAAGTGATGAGTGGCCATACAACACCCACCCCCTTGAAGCAAAGGAGGAAATTGTTGTGGGTTAGGAAGTAGCACATTTTCTTAAATATTAAATTAAAATTTAGGTACACAGCGTGACTTACGCGGTGTGACAGATATAAATAACCTGCTCTCACTGTGTTATTTTTTCTTGCATTTTTTTGGAAGGTGGGTTGGGTTTTAGTTTGGGTTTTTTTAACCCATTTGGGTTTGTTTTCCTTAGGATAATTATAAGAATATAATTTCTTACATCCTCAGATACTCTAAACTTCTTTTTTCCCACTCTACTGTGAAAGTTCCTTGCGTTCACCATTTGCTCTACTTTTTCTCCTCACTCTGTCCTAGCATTACATCTCTCTTGCATACCACTTTGGTCTTTATTGTTCTGGTTTCACTCTTCCTCCCACAGAGCGAGTAGTATATTCCATGATGATCACGAAGGGATAACAAGGACTAAAAAAAACCCTTGAAGGTGATGCCAATGTTGACAGTGCTGGAACAGGAACTCTTGAAAACCCGATCGATGCCAGGAGATGTGGAAACAAAGATGAGTCTCTTACTCAGGTATCACCCTACTCCATCACTACTACAAACATATCTGAACTAGACCTGGAGTTAAAAATAAAAAACACCCTGAAATCACTAGACTGCATTGCTTGCATTGCTTCTTAAGAAAAAATGTCTTCCTTCAAACTAAACCCGTGTATTTTGGTATTTGACACCTGAAATCACAGCTTTAGGTATGTCCAAAGCAAGTCCTGTAGAGCATGTGGGACTCCTCACCACATGCCATGTGCAAATGAACAAATACCTTCATTTTCCAGCTGCCACTGGCTGTCTGTGAGGAAGCCTTGTGGCTGGTAGCCAGGACATGGAGAAGGCCTTCATTCACAGCTCTCTGCAATCCTTTAATTGGGGTAGCCAGGAAGATTAGAACACAAATAGTGAGGGAGATATAGTCTTCTGTATTCTTTCATCTGATGTGGCCAAGGTGAGATCTCTGCCGGATACAGAGTAGGAAGGATGTGCACATGGAAAAGGTCTGGTCTCTCAGTGGTTCTTGTCAAACCCTTCTGAGATAGGTGCCAAAAATTCCCAGAGACGCTTCTTCTTAATAACTATTTCTCCAGGTAGGAAAAAAAACCCAACATTAAGCCCATTTAAGTAACATTCCTGTCCACGTGTAATGGCAACTGATGATTTCAGGAGGAAGCTAAGCCCTCTCTTGCTAATGGTGATCTGGCTCTCTGCAAAGCAGCAGACAGGCTGATAATGTTTGGGCTGAGTAATGCCCTCTCTTCATATGGTTTTTAGATTCAATGTGTCTGAGGGTACTTTCAGTGCTATTGGAGTATTTAAGTTTCCTTGACATGTCCAATATGCACCATCTTTCTTTTTCCAGAAAAAAGAGCCAACGCTTACTGATGGCATATGAAAATATAATCACTACCCTGCCTGACCACCCTGGATCCCCTAGTGCTCTTTTATCATCACTGGATGAAAGGTGAAGGTAAGATGAAACTTTTTAACCGAGTTGTTTTGGACAAAGAAGGAAAAATATAGCTATCAGAATACCAGCAGGCTCTACAGTCCTTAACTTCATAAAGACAGCACGGAAGAACGATGTTTTTCTCCAAGAAGCAGCGTGCTCTGAAGTAGTCACTCTAGATTATTTTGTGATTTAGTGCATTGCAAGTTGCTCTGAGAGACCTACCTCCGTGGTATGTCTAAATTCTAGTATATTCTTTGCCACAGGCAAGATAAGTCACACGAAAAAAACAGACCCAGTGGTAACATTATTGGAAAGCAGATTCCTGTTCCAACAAGCTGGAGATTAGTAAGATAGATTTCTAGTGACTAGACTCATCCCTGGCTTTTGTCTTCCTTCGGTGTAAAATAGAAGACAGATAGTTTGATAGAGGAAAGTCTGGCAAAGGCAGTGATGGAGCAAAGGAGTCATAACATTCTCCTGACGAAGCCCGGATGTCTGAGCAGTGAAATACAGGGGAGCGATGATTAAGGTGACTGGGAAGCTTCCCATAGGCTGCCAGCAGTAGCTGTCTTCCCAAAAAGCATACAGCAAATTCAGTCCAGGTCTTTCTTTTCTCTGCAGAAACTTCTCTAAAATGCAATTATCCTCTCTCAGGGATGTTGCATTTTAATTCCTTTTTGGTACCCTGCGTGAACATCACCTGCTTCCCCGTGTTTTGCAAAGCAAAAGCCATGTTACTCATTGTGACTACTTCTTCAGGTTAAAGCTTTTGACAGCAATTCCCACAATTTCAGAGTCCTCATAGGGAATCTACACCAATCTGCTAGTGAAAATGCCATTCTCTGTCTTTACAATTTAAATTAAAAAAAATTAAAATTACAACCTCTCTCTTATTGGGCTCAAAATAACCTGACAAAGTGTCTAATAGATATTTTAAACAAGCAGTAGGTTGATTCTTTCCAATTAAATATAATACTTAGTAATTGCAGGAATGTAGACTGCACAGTAGTCTCTCCTACGGATACCTTCTGAAAAGATGCAAAGCTGCTTTACTGTTTTACAAAATCAAGTTGTGCAATTTTTACAGCTATAGAGAACATAGATCTAAAATTTATAAGTGTATTTTCTGGAGAAAACAAAATGTGCAACTGATATTGAATAAAGAGACAAAACAGCATAGGAAGAGAGAATAATCTAATAACTCAAGAACCCCTTTTCAGTGGAAAAATGTCAATGCACTTGGAATATCTTGACTTGATCTTCAAGTGGCACATTAAGTAACCTTTTATTTCTCTTGACAAACTTTTGTTATGTGAGCAGGAGGATGTTTTCCCAGCCAAGTCACTTATAGGATCACAAGAGATGTGCCATAGATTAGACTGACTCAGAACTAACACAGATTAAAAAGGACAGTCGTAACTATTTTCATTCTAAAACTGGCAATCCTGTTATCATGTTGTAACTGTTTTAACACATCCTTATACCAAAAGAAACAAATATGGAGAATATTCCTTTCAGGCTGCATAGCAAGCTGGGTCTTCCTCGTCAAGTAGATATAAACCATTACAATTAATAGCTTAATATTAAGCAGAAGCACAGAATAGCAGAAGTTGTTATCATTTTATGTAGAACTTCTGAATACAAATTTGAATCCTGTGTGTAAGAGCTACACCAAATGAGGTTGATTCTGTGAGTATGGATCACACCACACCTTTATTCACCAAATGAATCCATAACTCCCAACACCCTCCCACCCCTTAAATATAATTTGATTTGGGGAAAATAAAGCTCTGGACCTTCAAATATTTATATTTTTTCATAAACTTCTGAGTTGCTAGATCTGGGATCAGGTAACATAAACGTGCTGATCAGGTAATAATTCATGTGCTTAAAGCTGAGCACATGGAGAAATATTTACAGCCCCAAAGTCTTAGCTATCAGTGTTTTTTCTTTTAAGTGGTTTAGTTACCCAAAAATTCAGAGAGGTGCACTAGGGAGTACAAAGGGGACAAAGGTACCTAATTTCCAATGACTCAAAGTGCCAGGATGTCTTTAAAAAAGTACTGGTAAAGAGAAACTTCCTGATGCCCTTCGATTCACACTGAGCCTCACCTTATTTTGCAATAGTTCCCTGGCTTGTCAACATCAGGGTTACAGAACACAGCCTAGAGATGTCACACGTGTTTCTCTTCAGCACATCAGAAGAGGAAGCAACAGGACTGAGATCTTCATTCACCTTGACCTAAATATTAACCTCTGCAAGAACATCTCTACTGGATGAATTCCCCTATATTACTACAAGTGGTGGGTGTCAGGGTTTGGTAGCTTAGGTTCAGGGAAGTACTTAAGCAAGTACACATTTCCCAAATACCTTGGGCAGGCAGTTTTGAAATTTTAGGGGGAAAAAAGAAATCAGTAATATTTCCACAGAGATTGGTAGGACTGCCTCCTCCGAGGTGCCCCAGTGCAGCTCAGTATTTCTGATTCTATCACTAGGGTGGAAGCACGGGTGCTGGCAAAAACAGGGAGCAACAAGAAAAACGTGGAAATTAATTCCTCAGAGTTCATTGGTGGACTGAGGCCATGCTCAAACCTCATGACAGCTGGTTGATACTTAAACCACAAGTGTAAAATACATACAGCTCTTGAGAATTTTTTCCACCGGAGTAACAGCAGTTGTGCACTCAATGCACAATTGTAACCTTTGATGCAATATCTTGGCTTCAGTAAAAATCAAGCAACTCTGTGTAAGATATCCCATTAACTTGCACTGATTTCACAAGAAGCTTATCATTTGGCTTTAGCTTGCAGTCACCAGCACGGGTTCTTTTCAGACTTGCATCTGGCAGCTTACAAACATGTTTGATAAGGTAAGAGGCAAGTTAATCTTGAAACAGAAATCTCTGTTCATAAAATAAAATGAAAACATCATCTGAAACAGATTTAAGCATATGCAAATTGCAACAGACTCCCTTAGGCATATGTATGCTTACAACAAAAGATAATTTAAAGTGATGTTCAGTTTGCCAGTTTATTGCGACGGTGCTATTTCGACTGGTATTAAACAGTCTTGACTGATGACCTCTCTAATTTGTTTGGTGCAAACACTTTCTTTCAACATCACTTATTTTTTTTTTTTTAACCATCTACTTATTTGAGAGAAAAAAATCTATTGTGGCCTTTGCAGACAATCCTGCTTTTTAATTGTGTTAAGGGTTTTCAGGATCTGCCAGACAATGCATGAGAGCACTTGATGATGAGAGCATCGATTAAGCTTGAAACATACATTTTTCCCAGGGTTGGTTCTAAAGAGTTTTTGGCTCTTCTTCCAAATATAATTTGCCAAAAAGCAATTACTATCGAGATGCAAAAAAACTTGTCTTCTGGATTTTAAATTCACTTTCTCCTTTAATGAATCAGGAATCTGAGCATGCTGCCTCCTGCTTCTTATCAGTTTTATGCATTGACACCGGGAAAAGCAACTGTGAATTCTGCAATTCAAGTTCATTAGAAGTCATCATATGGGGAGCATCTATAAAAGCAAACGGTGCCAAGCAAACTGGATTTAATAACTACCTTATTTATATCCCACATGCTAGGAAAAATATCGTAATTGGGATGGATTATGTAAAACATGAGGAATGGAATAACTGACGGAATAATTAAAAAAAACCACCAGTCTGCATTGCTCCTAAGATGCTGGTTTGAGATTGGTTGGTTCAGAGGTAACAATGGAATACCATTAGTGTCTACTTCCTTTTGCTTTTCAATGTGCCATTAGTGTTCAGGAGAGAACTTTTTCATGAAGGACGATGCTAGAATTTCTTCTGTCTTGCCTGTAGGCAACAAGGGGCCTGCCCAGCTTGCCCAGGATTGCTGTCACTGAGTGCCCATTTCAGGGCCAGGCGTTGGAGCAGGGCAGGTCAGAACACGAGCACTCCACTCATGCCCTGCCCCAGCCCCTCAAAACTCTCTGAGAGCATCTGTGCAGCAAAGCAGGACAGGAGGGTGATGTCCTGACTTCCACATTTCATCCTGTCTGGCTTCTGCAGGTTGAGGAAGAGTCTGTGTCCCTGACTGAGAGTGAGCCATCTTCTGTCAGCACCAGTCAGCCCTGGAAACAATGGGAAGTATACAGTGTGTCAGGACTTGCACAGGCATCTGATGCAATCTAAAGGTGAGACAGTCCTAGTTACCTAACATGTCTAAATGAATGTCCCATAACCCACATTTTTATGCTGGGGAACTGCTGATTGCAGTAGCTGCTCATTGCATACACCTGTATTCCTCCAGGTGATAATCCAGCAAATGAAGCACTGTTTAATCTGACATATTTAATATACATGCTTCTTACCTAAGGACATCAAGAACGCTGGTGTTCCAGCACAGGGGCACTTGTCCTGAAGTTCAAAGGCTGAATTTCAGTAGTGTGGGGATGAACCTTGCACTGCCAGGATCCTTTGCCTGGCAAAAGTGTTCACACAGGCTTTAGCACAAACAAGAAGCAAATCTTTATTTTGAGTATCAGCTGAGAAGACCGTAAGATTTTTTAAATAACTTAAAATGAAAATAATCAAAATACATTAGACATTTTAAATGGCTTTCTTGTGCTTTTATTTTATTTTATTTTATTTTATTTTAAAGAGGAGAATGGATACAGCAAATTAAAAATAAGCCACCACAACAAAAACCCCACACGTGGAGATACATGTCTGTAAAATTAAATACACTGACCCCTTATTAATATCCTTGTAAATGATCTACATTGATTTGTTCCTATCTGGAATCAGCTCCCTGCTTTTTGTTGTAGACAGAATATTTAAAAAAAAAAAAAAAACAAACAACAAATTAGGTATTTGATTCTGCAGACAAAAGAGCAGAGAAAGTAGTGTGTGTGCACATTACAATTATATTATCAGGGCTTTCTGTAATGTTATTATAGGCTGTTCCAAGTTACCATGTATGAAAACAAACCACACTGATTCCAAGCCCCAAAATGAGAGAAGTTAGGGAAATATAATCAGTGCAGCTGTGGCAACAATACCATTGTTAAAGTACAGGGAGATTTCATAAACAGTGAGTAAGAAGTCAAGAAGGAAATAGTTGTAGACAAAATCATTGCTAGAAAACATGAAAGCAACTCTTTTTTTCCCATCCCATCCCATCCCCTCTCCACCCTGTGAAAAGATTATCCATGGAAGGGGAAAAAAGGGTGAGGTTGTGGGTGGTGTCCCACATAAGGCCATAACACACAAAAAGTATGTGTACTTTTTTTCTCTTGGAAGAAGATGAGGGGAAAAAAAAAAAAAAGAGCCTGGAATTTCTTTTGGAACAGATACTGTACTTTCAGGTGCCATCTGTGGGCCATGAAAGAGGTCTGTGTTAAAACAAGAATAAAAGAGATAAAGGACATTCAACAATCCATCACAGGCATTGCCTGCAGCATGACAGAGGTGTTCCCAAGCAGGTTTGAGAGAGCCCTGCAGTAAGAACTGGTGGCACTTCAGCTTCTCTGCCAGTAATGTGCAACATGGGGCAACAAATATTTCAACAAACACTAATTCATCATGCTTCTTATTGACAAAACTGCAGATGTCTCAGCAAAGAAAAACAAATGCCACTGAGTCAACAGCTGTGCTCTGCAGTGGTTTTCATCCACTTTGCTTTGGCACCACGTTAAGAACCTCAGTGGCATTGCTCCTGCTTGACATCACTGCAGAAGAGCCACTCAAAAGTCTGATCCCCTGATAAACAGCATTTCAAAAGAAATCGATGGTGCAACTCCCCTCAGCACAAGAGAGGACAGACCTGGACCCCCATGTTTTTAACTGCCTCCATGAGACGTTAGTGATGTGACAGATGGAACCTAAAGAGATGAAACTCGACCAGTGGAGCAACCAAATTTATGTTAAATAAAAGGCAACTTTAAATCTGTAGGAAAATTTACTTAATAGGAACCACAAACATCTGAAAGGTGAGAGCAGCATTTCCTGGTATCACCAAAACTACAGGCATATGGAAAGAGGCTTCCCAGTCTAGCCAGTTTTCACCTTACAGTTTTTAACAGTGTTTGGATCATACATTAACTTTAAAGCAGTTCTAGATTGTATCTGAGGAGTGTGGCAGTGCTTCTGTTCTTCTCTGCCAAGATGAAAGAGAAATTTTCACCATTGCTTTTGAAGTTCAGACTCTCTTAAGCAGCAATATAACATTCACATTTTGGAAAAACAGGGTTCTTTGTGAACTGGCAGGAAGCATAATATGACTTGCTGGTAATTATTTCCATGATATTAAGTTATTCCCTTTTGAGGTTTGCTTAGAATATATATATATTTGGTGCAGCTAGGAAAGTTTATTGAGCAAATGTGCAGACTGATGAGTGACAATGAAATTTTAAAGGAGCTGTGATTGTTTCTTCAGATCACTCTGATCTGATGCAGATATTCCAGGCAGGATCTTTGAGGGATGTGTGCAATGTCAGTTCAGCACTGGAAGCTGAAAGGCTGAACAGAACTCAGTCTTGTCAACAGTAAAAGGCATTCTCCATAAAGATTACTCTGCCTCTTAGGCAGAAGATTATTCCATCATTCCTATCTAGCATCTTATTATTGAGAATCTGAGAATCTGGTTCATTTTCCTCCCCCTCCACCCCCCGCCACCCACCATCAGTTTAAAAGCTCCAGAAAAACAACTTCAGCCCTTTTTGACTGCACCTTCTCTCTACTACCTTCAGCATGTTCTCTGTCTTCTCCCTGCCAAAAATACTTCCTGTCCCCCAGACACACGAAGCTGGCAGTGAAGAGGTTAGGTCAGCTGTGAGAGGGTTTCCATGGAATCAATTAAAGCTTTTTGGCAGCGGGAAGGCAGACACTGCGGGATGTGATGGGACTCGCTTCACACAGAGTTTTGACCTCATCCAGTTTCTCAAAGTGCTCTCTGACCCCCAGCCCAGCATCTCCATTGCTACCCCTGCCCAGAACACGGAGTTCCCAGACAGACCAGGTGCGCAGCGAGAGCTCCCTTTGGTACCGGAAACTTCGGGATTCAGGGAATCCCAGAGCAACAATTAATGCTACTAATTCTTCTGACAGGAATATGAATGGCCTGGAGCCAGACACAGCATCAATGCACTTACTGCCAACTACTAAAAACAAGCAAGTCAACCATGATTTACTAGCATTCCTGACTCTTTTTCTGAATTGCATTAACGCATTTTGAGAGTTTTCAGAGAACATTTGTGAGAATTCAGCTGGATGAGGAACAAGAATTGTTTCACTGACATAATTTACTGGGATTTTTAAAGCACTTTTGACAATATACCTCACAAGAGGCTAGTAAGGAAACTAGGAGGTTGTAAGGTGGGGGTTGTAGTTGTGTTTTGATCACAAAATGGCTGAAAGAGAACAGAATAGAATAAAAAGGTCAGTTTTCAATATGGCAATGGTTAGCAGCAGAACAAAGCAAGACTGAGAGAATTTCACTATATTCATTAATGTTCTGGAGAAGGGCTTAATCAGTACGGTAGGACAATTTGCCATGGAATTATTTTTTTAACCAGCAACAATTATTTAACTGAGCAGTTATTTAAGTTAGTCAAGACAAACCTCAGCAATCAGGCAGCACAATGGCAGAGGAAGTTCACGATGGAAAATTCAAAATAAGGTGTGTTGGAAGGATATTACTAACACACATTGTTGAATTTTGAATTAACAGTAACCACCCAAGAAAATGACCTGTGTGTCACCTTGGAGAGCTTAATAAAAACATCTGCTTAATGTGGATAGGCAATCAAAAGCAAATGAAATGTTACCATGAATAAAGAAAGGGGTGGGGTCCCACGGAACCTGCTCTGGCCAAGACTGCCCAGGATGTACAATAAACCGGGACACTTTCTCACTCTGCTGAGCAATTTCAAGGACGAGTTGGCCGGTCCCCTGGACCAGAGGAAAACTCCTCTGAGTACCTCTGACACCACTTCCCATTCTCTGCCCCCAGCTTTCTCCAAAGGGCCTTCCTGTGGCTGTCAACCAGCTGTTCATAGAATTTTGCTGTGGGAAAGAAACTGAGTTCGTAAAGCAAACCCACTGAAATGTAGCCATTTAACAACATACAAGCCAGATGAATAACACCACATTCACTTAATAATAATAATAATAACAATAATAATAATAATGGGTGAGTTATTCAATCCAGTTGTGTTGAAAATTGGAATAAGTGCAATGGCTAATGCTCCCAATGACAGAGATCAAGATTTCTTTTGTTTTAATTACATAATTAAGCAGTATACAGGCTAAAAAGCTATGAATATTTACTATTTTATGATAAAGATTGTTTAGCAGAGGGTGGCAGGGCTTATTAATCTCTGAAAGCCTAAATTAAAACCATCAAGCACCGACAATACCCAATTAATCACCAGATTTTGTCTGTGGGAGTTCTTTGCACCTCCTTATAAACATAATCCCATAATAGCAAAACATTCCATTGCCTTTACCTTACACACTATTATTCTGCATGTAAAATCTTATTCTCTTGCAGTGAAGGTGGGGACTAGAAGGACTGATAGAACCAGTCCTGCTCAAACTTACAGCGTGAGGCACAAATCAAACTTTGATTATATCTCGTTGAGGATGCATTTTCACTCCACAGCACAGTTAAGTGTTCTGTACATGTCTGAAAACAGATAAGCCAAAATAGTGCTGACTGCAGTAAAACAGGAAAGCAGCTGATCAAAATGCACAGGAGGGGAAAAAAAAAACCAAACCGCAACAAACCAACAAAACCCAACCTAAAACCCATGATTAACTATTTACAGAGCTCGTGGGAAACAGAGATGTGATGGAACAAAAACCAGGGGCCAGGTTCTTCCATTTGCCACGATTGCCCTGTGACACCCACCACACAGATCAGGTTCAGGTGTCTGGAGAGACATTTTGAAATATTTCGTCCCTTTAGCAAGGAAAGGCAGGGAGAGGGGAGGTGACAGGAAGAGACACTGGGAGATACTTTTGAGGTCTGGGCACAGGAGAAGAAGGGACTGATAAGCAGTCATTCCCATCAGCTTGGATCTGGAACTCCCTGAAGATACAACTGAAGTGCTCAGGAGGAAAGCTGGGCTTAGATGTTCTCAGTGTGCTGGATGAAGGCAAGCAAGAGTGAGAGGAGGAAGAAGAGCTGGACAACTCTCCAGTGAATATCAGCTGGGTCTTTCAGAAGACATACAAGGAAACTCTGTCTGGAATAAAAAAAATCCCAGAGGAAGGTAAAGAGGCTGGTCCTGAGAGGAACCAGAAATTACGAGGCATCATGTTCTTACTTTGGTAGAAAAAATGTATTATTTCTGTTTATGCTGGTTCACCTAGACAATGGTTAGTCATCCTGCAATCAATTATTCTGTCAGTTTATTCAGGGCAAAGCAGTACAGTGGATCTAGGTTCCAATCCTGCTGACATTTCACATGCTGCCAGAATACAGTACTTTTTTCCAGTTCCTTTCTTAAAAAATTTAAGAAGAAATAAAACATTACATGGCAATTATGCATTATGGTCATAATGTCAAATGTTAACATTTATGAAAAGCCCAAGCTAGAATTATTTATGCAACCTTCATTTGGCCACCAAACACATAGTTGCAATATCATATTTAATTACATGGTTGAGGAGTTATTTACACACAAGATCCCAGGGTTTTTTGAGTATGATGAAGGAAAGTTTAGCTGTAGTAGAAGTCTAAGGAAAGGAAGTCATGAGGCAGAGAACACAGTGTGGGAGAAAGAATGTCCTAATGACTATCAGATACTGACCTACAGGATTCTCCTCCAGACTGTGCTACTTCCCATGTAATATCAGACAGCTGACTTAAATCTGCCTCTCCCAGATGACCTGCAAGTATATTCTCAATTTTTTAGGTGTCTGCCTGAGTTATAGAAATGCCTACAGCTCAACACCATGTCTGATATGTTTGGGACTCGTTCTTTGAGAGCAATAAGTCCTAGACAGTTCTTCACATTCTGAAAAGATCTGTTCCTAGGCATGCAAGATCTGGCACACAGAACCAGGGAAAACTTCTGACCCTGAGATCTCTGTGCTGCTGTTCTCTACCTATAATACTGAGTTCCCTGACACCGTCTTGTGAAAATCATACCATAAATATTTGTGAAGCATTCATAAACTCTAGGCATGAATATTAAATGAAAAGCCAGAGAGAAGTAACTAATTCTGTTTAGTATCATGGATCCAACAGGTTCCAGTAAACGAAATCACATGCTGGAGAAACTCTCTGTTATAGATCCTCCATGTCTGTTCATCAGCTGAACTCTGTCCACCCTGTGTACTCAAGTGAGACAGAGATTCCCCTGGAGAAAGTAAAAAACAATGAAGTCTTTAATCTCATGATTTCAATGGATATTCAAAAGGTGACCCAAAGTTCTGACATTCCCTTAGTTTGAGTACTTTATGATTTCACCATCCTACATGATCTTTTAAGCCTTTTAAATCAATTTTACCTGTGTGAGGCATATGAAATAACCATTTTTGTAAAAAAGAACAATGGACACTTGATGCTGAGTGACTTGATTAATGATCCACCTATTTTAGCATTCTATTTTCCATTAAAATCACATCAAAACCTGCGACAAATAAAATTCCCAAAGATCTACTTATCTCAGGGCCCCTTGATCCTTCTCAGTTCCTTTATTTGCAAAGGCATGGGACGGAAATTGCGCTGGTTCCATCGGTCTGAGACTGAATTATGAGTGCATGTCTACGGCAACACTGTGAGACCTCTCTTCCAAGTTTCACTGACTTTCATACCACACAGCAGTCATGGAACACTGCTTTTAAACTGGTGTTTTCTCCCCTGATTTGCTTTCCCCAGAACGTCTTGAGTAAAAGTAATTTCCTTCCCCTTCAGTCACTCCGAGGGAGGACTGCACTGGAGATCTGCCTTGTCACCTTTCCTGTTTGATTGAATTAGAGAGTGTTGGGTGAGAGGCAGCAATAGGATCCAGGCATTGTTTTCTAGGATGTTATCACAGTTTTATCACTCCTCTAGCAATCAGTGCAGTAGTGCCTTGCCAAAAGTCTGGGAAAGCGGCAGAAGAATGAGATCTTGCTGATTCATCCACTGCAAGGGGGATTAAATTGATGGCACGGCTGGGCATTGCAACTGAATTGTAAAACCACTAAATCCTTCGTTGTTTCACTGTTTCTTACTTACGTTTGCAAATCTGTGGTTATGTTGGATACCAGCTGCTCTCTGATCATGTAGCAGAAGCTCCCAAAAAATGCTGCACTGCCTGTGCCTGAAACACTGCCTTGGGCTGGAATTTCCTGCTAAGATCCTTGCTTTCACACCTCGGGACTGGATTGCTTCAAGGTCAGCTACATGGGGAACCATCCAAAATCTCACAAAACACAGCATACCAAAAGAAGAGCTGCTGCTGTTTAGCAGCATTATATGCCCTCAGTGTTCCTTGCAGTGGAATGTGGAATTCCTAATTGGAATAGTAAACACACTGTGTATCTTTGGGCCGAGTCACCAAAGGTTGTCTCAGTGGAATCGCTCTTAGAAAATCCTTTTTGACTTGCAAGACAGAAGGTTACCCCCAGAGTATCCTCTGTTCGTGTGCCTGAGCTTTGGGAAGACCTGCTTTCCTCTTCCACTGACCTACACTGCACACGAGAAGCAGTGCACCCCTGACTGCCACAGGAGTGGAATTTCGACCTTTAGTTGTACGTGGCAGGGATAGGCAGAGACCTCACAGTCTTCCTCTTTTGCTTTTCTGTAAGCCTTATTAAACAAAATTGTTAAAGATACCTGTAATGCAGAAAACTTCCAGCCTATGCCACTGAGTGAATGTTCTCGGGCAATGGAAGGTGCAAAACCAGCCTCAGATATCGACCCCAGGTATTAAAAAAAAAAAAAAAGGTGAAAGAAATCCTTCTCTGGGAAAAGAACACCACCACAGGGATTCTTTTTTTCTCCTGTCAACCCTTCCTTTGGATCAATAAAACCCTGCATAGTTATGAGAATCTGCACTTGTTATTTCATCACTCATGAGCAACACAGTAATTTCCAACTCGCATTTATGAAACTGTTACATCCTTTCAACATCTGTTTCCAATATATATGAGAACTAGGTTTATCTCCGTTGTCTAGTGCACTCCAGCAGTTTTATTTAGGATTAAAATCACCTTTGAATATAGTGTTTTGCTCTGAAATTCTGGACCAGTACAAACCAGCTCACCTGGAAATGATGCATCCTAATTTTATAGGTGGGGAAGTTACACATTTTTTTGATAAAGTTCATTACATTGATGGACCAAAATATTTAATTATGGTCCTTTCTATCACTTTTTATTCTGCTGTTTTCCTCTATTATCATTATGGGGTCAGAATCCATTTTATGATGGCTGAGTAAGTGTCTTAGTTATATTTCCTACAACACTATGAATCACCTATTTTAACCCTAAGTTTGTCACTTCCTGTAGAATTATTTCAAAATAAATAGTATGTCATAGGAATTAATGTGGGGTGGATGATTTGAGGGAAATTGAACAGGTCTGATCACGTGAAATTTTATACTACTGAAAGTTAAAAGGTGAAATTTTTTCTTCAAATACTGATGGTTTTTGTCCATACCGATAGTTACTCTTTCCCAAAACGTTCCAAAATTGCATTAATTTTGGCACTAGTTTCCCCTACCCAAGTAAAGTTTTTATACAATATACTGATCAGGGTATATTCTTCCTTTCCTATCCCATCCTTTTTTTTTCTTTTGCTTACAAGCCACACTGTTACTGTGTGTTTGCCAGATTGGACGGGCTTATGATCTCTATGGGACAAATAAGGAGAAAGGAAAATTGTGTTTGCTTCAACATGACTCGTGCCTGCCAGCACAAATACGGGCCTGAGATTGAAAAGACAATTTATTTCATTTTTAAAAATCAGTCAAGGACTGCCAGCACACGAACTGATGAAAGTTGCACGAGAAACTCCAAAAAGCAGATGAGCAGGGACAAGAGGAGAAAGAGTGAATTTGATTTAACATACTGTAAGACACTCACACGGTTAATTTTGTAACCACCTGGGGTAAGCTCTGACAGCTTTTCCTATTTTTTATTCCCACAAACTTCTCTCCCATGGTACGTTTTCTGACTAGTATTTCTGTACATTATCTTTATGTCACCTTGCATGGATCACACAGACCATGATCCTACTCATTTGGCTTCAGGAGACAACGTATTTCATACTCAGAGACAGGCAGAGCTGTTACAGCCTAAACATGAGGAAGGATTAGAAACTTTATTACCCTCGTTACTACTTCACTGTGCAACTTTATACCTCCTCACACAAAACCCTGTCTTTTAAAATCAGAACTGTTTTCATGATACCATTCTGACAAATAAATATATAACCATATGATGGCAGCAATATGCTTAAATATGTGGATCCCAACATGTAATAGGTTTTACTTGTCTGAAAAAGAAGGGGACAAATCGAAGCAGCATTCTGAAAAGTAGGGCAGAGCAGTGACAGGACACATTCAAACTGAAGTTTTCGCAATTTTTTACTACAAATTAAAGGCTGGCTACAATGTTAGTTGTTGAGTACAGTTTTAATTATTCTGGTCATTCATTCCAAGGTCCTTTCAACCTCTTTAATTACAGAGATAAGTATTTACCATAAAAAATTGCCTTACATACGTGCAGTTCCCAGAGATCTTTGGGGTACTCGTGCATATGCAGAAAAAGACTAATAATTGTATTTTTTTTAGTATTAGATGCACATTGTTATCACAGTACATGTACTAGATGACATGGAATTATCTATGCACTTATCATGCCACAGTAACAGATTATAATATGCAACAGGATTAAACAGATCATCTAGAAAGAAGATGCTGAAAATTTTAATTGAATTTTACCTGGTTGATCTAAATTTCTCCGAAATTTAATTTCTAACAAGAGATGGAAGTGTTTGAACACTAAATACAGGCCAGAAGGAAGGAAGATTTTATAAACACGCCATGCTTGATAAATGGTTTACAATTATTTACCAGAGAATTCTTAAATTCCCATAAAGATGGTATGAAAATAGGGGTATGCAAAATCTATGTGGACATACAATCATGCCTATAAGGCTTGGATAAATAATTACAACATTGACAATGTTTAAACAACTTTAAGGAAATTGGATCATAAAACTTTACAACCCTTTCTTCTTTGTTTATTTGAATTGCTCTCTCAGTCTTTTTTGACTAACACTTTACCAGTTTGTGGTATTATTAAACAAAGAAGATTATTTAAACCAAAACAAAATAAAACATATTTTCACTGATTGGATTTCATTATAGAGAAAAGAAGTAATTTTTAGTCGACAGATTAAACACATTACAATAGATTTTAATAGTTTAGGAATGTTAAAACACAATTTCTCATGTCTGTGAATTAAGACAAAAAAACACAATTTACTTTTTTTCAGAGTTTTTTTTACAGATTGTTTTGAAAATCTGTCTGTGTTGCGACTTTCATGGACATGAAAAAAATGTAATTCTTCAAGAAATAGAGAGGAGCAAAACTTTGTGGCTTACTAGATATCCAAAAAGATCCTGAAGACCAAGCTGTGCCTTGTTCCTGACAAATATGCTTTCATGTATTTATCAGCAACTGAACACTGGCATATATAGAATGTTAATAATGTCTTCATAATAGTAATTCTCAACACGTTCCACCAAATGAAAAATGCTACAGTAATATCATTTTCTGAAAAATAAAGGAGTAGTGACTTTTGGAGAATATGAATCATTTTCAGTGAACCTTTCTAAGTTTAAGTATTTGTATAAGTATTACAGTTAATGTTTAGTAACAATGTGGGTTCACATGCAAATAGAAAATCAGTTAAGTCCAGTAAAATTTCTCACTCGAATAACCTCTCCCATATTAATATTCCTTTATGTAAGAAAGGGAGATATGTTATAATTTTCACTTCCCATACTGCTTGGATTACTTACTGATTTGATTCTGCAAGTTACACCTCAAAAAATCAGAGCACAAAGAAAAAGTATCTTGAAGCAAATGTGAACTTGTAGATTCATTCCCCAGTTATGCTTAAACCTCACCTATCAGCATCCTCACCATTTTTCCACAGGCCTTGTCCCTCTGTTTGAAAAATACAGGCAGCATTTCTTAACTTACAGAATGTCCTGAGAATAGATCTTGAGGAATATCAGATCCCATGGTGATGAGCTTTCTAAAAAAGAAAAAAAAAAACCCTGTAATCTGCACTTAAAGAATCTCCTGTTACTATCAGAGTCCCATTTTTTTTTCATATCTCACAGCTACCAGCATGAGTAGTCTCTGATCAACAAGTGATTGCAACACACCAAACTGAGAGGCAGGACTGGAGAATCTGCAGAGGACCTGGATGACCAGGCTGCAGTCTAGTCTGGCTGACATCAGTCAGCCTTGATCTGCAACCAATACTCTCCAGATCTTCACCTTTGTCCATTTAGAAATCACAGAAACGGTAACTGGCCCATGGACATTGCTGGCCTTTAGATCAGGTCTCAAATGTAAGGGGAGTTTGTTTAAACAGGTGCCATGAGCAGCATGAGTACTGAAAGGCACCTATATAATAGGGGATAGCAATTTCACTGACGTGTCACCAAATGCACACTTCCACACTCAGCCAGGACTCACTGGGTGCTTCCACTGTATTCAAATTTTCCACTTGTGTCTTGACCTTTTCTCCTTAGAATATTACTCCTATTTTTCGGCCATTTGCCATATGAGATGAAATCCACACAGAGTTCATACAGGACTCAAACAGAGTTTCTGCTCCTTCTGTTTTCGTTTTATTTAGGTTTATTTTTCTAAACCACATGTTACCTTATACCTTGCCAATGTAACTCTTTTGGAAATAACGTATTAATTCAAACAATGTTTGTTTGGAGGAGCTCTCTGATAGCTTTCAGCTGGCTAAACACACTTAGATAGCATCCTGTTGGCTTCCAAGACAGAAGTGAAAGGTTGATTTGCTTATCAAGTGACAGCTTTGATGCAATATCCTTACAATATAAGGGTACTTACAGCCCTATATTCCTAGTGGTAGCTTTTTCTCAGGAGTCCTTCAAGTGCCAAAGTTCATGCAGTTCATGTTTATACTCAATTAAAACCTCAACTAAAACATTTGCAGGCAAATGCTGCCTTCTCAAGCTCTACGGAAGCCCTTCAGACACATCTTCTACACATATAACAGTGTGGGCTAAGCAGATAATTCTGTGACAAATTACCTCTACTGCTGGTTGTTTTGGTAGGAAGTAGTTGCTAAAATCGTTTTCATGCATCCAAAATGAAATGTAACTTGATAACACATCCACTGACAACATAAAATGGGTTCAGAAAAGGGAACTGCAATTCAGATTTGTTTTAAAACATTTCACAAACAGCCTGATTATTTTGTCTTCCAGGAGAAACAAAAAGCTAAATGTGCCATGTACAAAACTGAATGAAATTCAGTGTGCTTCTAGAATGAACTTGAAATCCTAGTAGTTATATATAATGACTCATAACCATGTTTTGACAGTGTTTTTCTCTTTTGCTGGTCCCTGAAAGACTTGCTGAAGCAATCAAGGAAAGCAATTACACATGAATAATGTTAAATGCAATATGAATAACAGTATACTTCTTTTTAGTATAATAGCATTTCCCTTCCCTTTGGAAAAAAAATTTTAAAAGAACTTATTTTACTACTGTTACAGCAGGATATTTTGTTATCTGCTTTAATTAGGCTCAAAACCCCTGGAGTTTTCTTAGAGAATGGTCTAATAAGATAAAATACCTTTATTATGGCACACCCACACCCACATATCAAATGTTTCCTTTTCTGGCCATCTATGAGAATAACACACCTAAAAAGTAATTTGTCAGGGAAACATAGCTAACAGTAAATAAGTATTTTGAACTGTAGGTAGATATAATCATTATTACAGCACTATGTTATTTGCTGCTAAACCCCTGATAGTTCAGCTTGAGCAGGGCAGCATAATCAGCTGATCACTAATTAATCGTTATTAATGATATCTGAGTTCCATGCTGGTAAGACAAACCACTAACAGAAAAACAGCAGTTCTATTATCATTAGCCACCATTTGCTTGTCCTACAAATATCTTACCCTATTTGTAAGACTTACATGAAAGAACAGCATCTTTTGAAAGATTGTGGGCAGGATATTTGCTCTTCTGTAAAGAGAAAGGACTCTTTCAACTATCTAGATCTGAAAAAAGAAAAAAAAGAATTTAAATTACAGATATATATAGATATATATATAAAATACAGAACATAAATAATTTGAAGGATCTCCAGTTTCAGTAGAGTAAGATTACTACTCATTTCTGGAAACCATTTGTAATTTCCCACTAAAAACCCTGCCTTTGACAGTTTTCTGGGAATGCTCATGGTATGACTATCATAACTTGATAATTCCCCTCCTTTCGAAGCCCTGACTGCCACTGCCAATCTTTCACAACCAGACACTGTCTACACATGATTCATGAGGGTTTTCCTCTCTTATTTCATATTTGCTTCACAAAAGAATCATAACTGGCAGTGTTGAGGTAGTCTCAACATTTGTTTCAAAAGAATGTGCTTAATGAATGTGCTTTTTTGAAAAAAAAATGTAAATTTTTACTTCAGTCAAACCTCGGGATATTTATTGGAGTAAAGCCAAAACCAACCCACCCTAAACAAAGCGGAATCCATGAGAATGAATCCCTTCCCAAAACTAAGAGCAGGTTTGGTCCTGTGTTCCTCAAGCTGGATAGATTCTATCAGTACCACGTAATTACTCTCACGGCTTCTTACAATACCTGCTAAAACAAAGCAGTAGACCTGAAACGTGTCAGCGGACTTCGGAATGACGGTCATCTCCCAAATAAAGGGCGTTTTCTGGGGCACAAACTTTCCTGTTTCCTTGGGACACATCTGCACTGCCACACGTGCACGACCTCAAGCTTAAAATTTAGTTTCTGCAACGCCTTTGTTGTCCACGTGTTAATGCATGTTCAGGCTCAACTTTAGGATGTACCACTGTGCTCACTGGCAGAGAAACTCCGTGCTGGGGAAGGAGCAAGAACAAAGGACTGGGATCTGGCTGATGATTCAGCTCTATTGTTAGGGAAGGTAACGGGCATGGCTGATTAATTTGTCCTGGCGCCGATACTCCACAACCGTATCGGTTTGCCATGTCCTTCCGCCATGACTCAGTGCCGACACAATCCCAGTGTCCTACTAAACATCTCCTAGGCATGAAACATGTTTTTGCTCCCCGAGGGACTCTTTATGTGATTCTGTAGTTATTACATGAAACGGGTTAGTAAATAACAATATACAAGTGAACCATATGGGCCCGGGAGGAAAATAAAATTTCTGGAAATATTTAAAGGGACAAAAAAGTTTCCTTCTAACAAATCTCTAATCAGCAAACAAAGAAAGCCACAGAGGGAATATGATTCTGATCTGGATGGATCAGGAAAATACAAGATTTAAAAAAACTAAGAATTCATATTTGTACATATGGAACCTCAACCTCAGCTGGCCCTGCAGGGACACACTTGCCTGCTCCATGGGAGGCAGACCGGATTTAATCTACATGACGTAATTCTTGAACACCTGGGATTCACTTGCATGACTGCAAGTGAACTAGACAGGTTAGGCCACAGCCTCCACGATGCATTCAAGGTGTGAGTCCACAGGGCATCGGCCCCCAACGAGAGGTGGATTTCGGAAATCCCAGTGCCACAGCTGTGCATCTCACACGTGCTTCAGCAGCAGACCATTGCTAAAGGTCTCACAGATCAAATCTTGCTGACTACAAAGGCGTAATGTGGATGTTTACAGTGGTGAGCACAGATGGAAGATCTGTCACAAAAGGTGCAGCACATATGGAGTAACTGGCAAGTCCAAGATCTTACTGTGAAAATTCTCCAGTTAGTTAGACTCTAGGACGAGTCTAAACGAAATCTGTGGGGGCAGGCTGTGCACCACTCCAGAGGCTGCACCTTGGCAGATCTTTCATATCTCTGTGAAACACAAAAGTAAAGACATGTTAGAATGGTAAGGTACAAAGCAATAGATATCATACTGTAGAAAACAGGCATTTAAACTGCTATCTGGTAAAAATTCCTATCTTACATACATTTGTTAGTTTCCTTGACATGACTGAAAATGAATTCTCTATAAAGCTAGTTAGAATACCATTATTAAATAAAAACCATCACGAAGTAAACCTGAGTGCAGAGTGAATAGAAAATCAGCATAGAATAGGAAGTCACATTTTGCTTTATAAAGAGGTGTGTAAACTGTGTAGAAAACAGTTCATAATAATGTTACCAGAATTTTAAAATGTACAGGCATGCTTAATAGTGTGAATTAGGTTTATCCACACCATGTCTATGGAATGTGAAAAGTTAGGTGGTGTCAAGTCTTACAGCCTGTGGGGTCAATCTTGCCCCTAGACACACATGGATGTGTCATTTATCTGCTCCAGTTGCAGCCAACACTTGCTGATTTTAGAAAGTATGTGCACAAAACTGTGGGCAAGACTGAACAGTGACTTTTCAAATTGAAGTTTCTTCATACAAATGCAAACACTTTTGGCAATCTGATTCTAATTAACAATAGAGTCATTCATTCATTCTCTAACAAATGAGCAGAAATCCCCTTCCTTTAGCAGTACATAGACATCTGATAGTAACAAAGTATTTGAGGTGATTATGTGTTACAAGATCTGATTCTGTTGTAAGACCCAAGTCCTGTTTCCATCCCAGCACAGGCCACAAAAACACTGTTCTGTATTACTTGCTTAGGGGCATTGGAAGAAGAAATCTTCCATACACAGCTGCTAAGAGAGCAGCGGAGCCATTCTGTCACAATGAAGAAAACTTCAGGGTTGTCCTATTATTTAGCTCCTAATCTACGTAACATAGAAGTACCTGCTGTGCACCAGCAGTAGCACCTAGCACAGTCCTTTTTTATGGTCTGAGATCACTATAACATGAACCTTCCCAGTGATTTCATAAATCCCAATTAATAAAATCAGATTTGTGCCCCTCAAGCTACTGGCAGCGCTCTTGCTAGTATGCAGTTGGCCTCTTCCCCCACAAGAGCCTACTGCTGGCTCATGTTCAATTTGTTGTCCAGCAGAGCTCCCAGGATTTCTCCAGCACAACTGCTGCTCCGAGACTCTTGTTTAAGAACAGAGGGGAGAGGTGCAAAACCGTGAGAGAGCAAGTCTCATGAGGAGGGGCTGAGGGAGCTGGGGTTCTTTAGGCTGATGAAAAGGAGGTGCAAGGGAGAACTTATCACTCTCTACAACAACCTGAAAGGGGGTTGTAGGAAGGTGAGGGTTGGCCTCTTCTCCCGAGTTGCACCAGGAGAGGTTTAGATTGGATATTAGGAAGAATTTCTTCACAGAAAGCGTTATCAAGCAATGGAACACGCTGCCCAGGGAAGTGGTTGAGTCACCAGCCCTGGAAGTGTTCAGAAAACCTGTAGATGTGCCACCTGGGGACGTGGTTTAGCGGTGGCTTGGCAGGGTGAGGTTAATGGTTGGACTTGACGACCTTAGAGGCCTTTTCAAACCTAAATAATTCCATCCTTCTGTGATTCTATGCCTACATCTCTCTGGTCTTATACACCAAACAAATATTAACACCTGGGGATATTAGGTGCACTACCTGGCCTCTTCCAGTCTAGTTTTATTCAAGAGGAATTCAGCTCTAGTGTTCCATGACTATTCCACAATGGCACCTGAAGTGTTCTAAGTGGGGACAATTGAGAGATTCACTTCAAAAGCACACTCCTGATCTAAACTACTGTGTCAGTATGGATACTACACAATACTTCTCAGTCATTTGTGGTTTTTTTTCTCCAAAATTAGTATCTTACAAAGGTACTTGTAGTATATAAATTAACTTTTCAAAATTAGTAACATTTAGTGCAATGTCAGTTCCCTGTTCTACCTAATGGAAGTCCTATTTCTAAACAAATATGCAATCTGGAAAAGAAAGTCAATACGTGCCTGATTTCTCCATGTTTAAGAAAGGTATGTGTTTTATCTAAATTATTTAAATGTCAATCAAATTTCTCTCCCTCATACCTAGCAACTCACAATAAATCAGAAAATCTTCAGTTTTGGAATTAATGTTTTTGCTTTCTCCACTCATGCAAATAATATACTGGTGTGATATTCCATTATAATATGCTAATAAATAATGTTATTTTTAATGTACATTGTACACTAAAATGTGGATAAATGGATTAAGGTCAAAATTCTCCTGAGTAATTTTGCAAGTATTCATCTGATTTTTTCAACATGTGGACACATTTCTTAATACGTATTTTCAAAAAGACAGATGTCTCCTCTACTCTAAAAATTTAATAATATTTTGTGCAACTGAGAAATGCAAATTTCAGATATATGCATAAGTTGTTTCGAAAACCTCTTGTAAGTGAAGTCTCAGAGCCTGTAACATTTCAAGCCACACCAGGTGTTCAATACTTTCTCACAAGTTCCTTGATTGCCATAAGTAATTCCACGCAACTAATACTGCCCATGGCTGAGGGGTTGGAAACAGCTGTGGGAGAGAGTCCAGAGGAGGCACCAAGATGATCAGAGGGATGGAGCAGCTCTGCTGGGAGGAAAGGCTGGGAGAGTTGGAATTTTTTGGGATTGGAGAAGAGAAGGCTCTGTGGAGACTTTATTGCAGCCTATCAGCACTTCACGGGGGTCACAGGAACGATGGGGCTGAACTATTTATCAAGTAGTGTAGTGATAGGACAGGAGGAATGGTTTCTGAATAAAAAAAAGGTAGATTTAGATTAGCAAGAAGAAATTGTTCCCTGGGAGGGTGTGGAGGCCCTGGCACAGGTTGCCCAGAGAAGCTGTGGCTGCCCCATCCCTGGGAGTGTCCCAGGCCAGGTTGGATGGGGCTCTGAGCAACCTGGGCTGGTGGAAGGTGTCCCTGCCCGTGGCAGGGGGCGTTGGAATGAGATGACCTTTAAGGTCCCTTCCAAGCCAGAAAATTCTGTGATTCCAATGATGTGTTTAACAGTCAGTTTAACATCCAGTTTTTTCCACTGAAAGCAGTAAATTTGGTAGCACTTATAACCTGCTCAGCAACTTCCCAGGTTCGCCCAATTAACCTTTTTTTAAAAAAAGAAAAATTGGGGGTGTCTTCATGTACTAATTTTCCCAGTGTGATAATGTAATTTATGGATATCAAAAGTCTCCAATGCTACTTGTATTTCTTTGCTCATCAGGCAGTTTCTTTGTTACCTTTCACATTAGCAAATATTTAATACTTTACCTCTTTTCAACAAAAACATTTAGTCAAACTATGTTTTTTATGTTTTTAATTGAATTTTTGCACAGCAGCTGGATTACTTCAGAGTGCTTCTAATGGAAAAACAAGCTCCAGTAGATGCAGGAATAATCAGGATTTGGACAGTAATCACCTATTTGCCTGATAATTATTACTACAATGCTAAATGTTCAAGAAAAAAGAGGATCACATAGTTGGACAGAGGAAAAAAATATTATGCAAAACATTTGCTATGTGCCTGGCATGCTTTTTCTGTATCAGACAGTAATATTAAAGGTAATTATTATTTCAGATCTTCATTTCACAATTTTTTTGCTTCCCTAATGAAACAAAACTACACTGGTTACATAAGTTCTTGGCTAAACCACTTCAGTTAGCGGCATTAAAGCTAATAAATCAATTTATTCAGGATTAAAAAAAGAAATGTATTTGTCCATTGCTACATTTCCACTACATGCATTGAAGGTGTTTTGCAAGTGGTCAACCAGCAGAGATGATTGATTGCCTCTAATTCCAGAGACAGACCATTCTCCCTAAACTTTAATGTGAAGAGATGGAAAAAAAATACGTCTTCGTTCAGGAGACAGGAATGGAGCAGAAATATGCATGTTCCTTTCAGCAGTTTGAAACTCCATCTTTGGCTATATCTAGACACGGATACGACATTCCTTCAGGGCTCCCAGTTGGTGCAACTGCCTGGACTGCTGGATTACTCCTGCGGAATGGAACGGTCAGTCCCTCTGACTGCTGGCGGAAGGAATCCCATTCCCTGTGTCAGAGCTGTCCAACAGTAACGGGCGACCTGCTGACAAAGTCCAGGTCTCAGAAAAGGATCCACACTTTCTACAAAGAGAACTAATTGAGGATATTTTTTTTGTTGTTGCAGGACCTTTCTGGCTGTTTGCCTGCGTCTGTCTCAAACAGAACCAATTCATAGGTGATTATAAATAACTCCAGGACTGTGAAGAGGCTGCTCCGAAGATTTTAAGGTGAGATAGTTAGGAACTTTCTTGGAGTAATTTTTGGACTTCATATGCCATACAGTTAGGTCTTAACTGCAAGCTGTTTTTAACAGTGGATACTAAGATACTCATAAGGAATGATATGCTAATATACTGAACAATCTGAAGCAGTACCTGGTTTCAGCAAATTTGGTCAGAGAGGATTCCAGGACTGACTAATGTGGCACTGCATTTGGCTCAACTACTGTACCAGAGTCATGCCTTGCATGGTAGGACACACAGTTCCAAGCAGCTGTTCCAAAACACGAGTATTTGTCCTTCTTTGAGGCGCAGATATGACTTTGTTTACAAAATCCTGTCTTTTGAGCTGTCCAGCTCATCCCTTGACTCAGTCATTGGAGCAGTTTGCTCACTGGGGTTCTCTGGAAAATTCTGCACCAAGCCTCTAGTTATCTGATCATCTACCTGAGATTCTGAGAGTCAGCTCTGGATTTTCATAGCTTAGAGGGAGCTGTGTCAGTTCCTGCTAAAGGAAGTTCAGGACTGACTGCATGACCTCCTAGATTACCTAAGGTCCATATCAATATTGCTATTAACAACAGACTTATAATCATACATTTTCTCAACAACTTTATCAAAATATTATTAAACAAACCTATCTTTTGAATAATGGTACTCTGAGTAGAGGTACTAAATGTAAGTGAAGTAGCATGACTTAACTGCTCTCTCATTCCTTGAAATATTCTCCACAAAACCAACTTGACAGGATAAATCCAGTAGTGTCACAAAGCCTGTCCTTTTCATGTATGTATTACAATTTAAAATAAACACAGAAGCACAAAACCACAGCAAAACATTAGGAAGAGGACCAAAAGCTTTAAGAAAACCTTTGTCCCATTGAATTTGCCTCCTACTGGGCATTAACCCATAACGTAGACTTAATGTATTCCAGCAACATTGCAGAGAAGGTACCGATTATGTTACAGATAAAATTATGTTTCAGAGTGATCCGTACAAGCCTTGAATCCTGAAGTTCTAAGAAAGCCAAGTGTGAAAACAGAGTTATTTTCAAACAGCAATACTTTCGTCCTCAGAAATTATTTGTCTTGGGTAAGGTTCGGAGTTCTTACGCTTGGTGTCCAGAGAATTTATGGGCCTTGTTTGTCCACTCTTTCAGATTCCCACAGAACGTGTGTGCAGTAGCAACCAGCTGAAGGACACAGCCCCAGTTCTTGTTGCCGAGGTCTGACCGATTTGAAGTGCTTCAGGTATGCTCATAATGGCTTAAAAAAGGACCACTTGGATATTTCCCTCACAGCTTAACCACACTTCCAGCACTTGCACAGCTTACTGTGATTAACTGGGTGATTTCTTTGTGCAATATTGTTTGCTCTAGAATTTCTATGAACTCAAATATTTATTTATTTTAACTTCAAATAAGGGCAAGTAAAATACCGTAGGAAAATACTACTTGAACTAAGAGCACTGTTCATAAATTGCTCTTGCAGATGTAAGCAGAAACTGATTTTAAAAAAAGTTGCCCTGTGAATCAAAAATCTGTCTTAAACCTTTTTACATTATTCACAAAGAAGTCTCCATTGTAGCACTAGTGATTATATAGATGCAATTAACATGCAAATTAATTAAACCTGGAAAAAGGTAACTGAAAAATAGATCACTGATTGCAAATTCAAGAGTACTTCCATACAATTTAAAAAACAGTAGGATCAAATACTTAAAAGTACTCAATAGTTAGGGGAACAAAGGAACTCTATAGTGGGTTTTTAACAGCAAGACTTTTAAATGTCTACTTTTTAGTTAATTTTCTTGAAAGAAAATCGCAGTGATTCCTATACTTTGATTTTTCCTACAAAACCCTAAAAGGCAAACGTGGAGTATGTTTTGATCAGGGCTTTTTAGTGGGCAGAAAAAGGTGGCAGAATTTTTCTAAGGAGGCAGATTGTGGTCTAGCAACAAATATATTATTTATTTATTTATTCTTTTATTATTTATTTATTTTTATTTTTAATTTGCAGTTTCACTGTGTGAAATTGTAATTACCTAATTTAGCTAATTTAGCTTGGTTAGAGCTACTTTTTCTTGTCTTTTTGCCCAGAAAATGTTTATTCCTTCTGTAAAAACACAGCAAACTATAGAGTTTAGCAAACTCTAAAATAGAAAAGGAACACATTACAGAGTTGAAAAACAGAATACATTGATTATAAATGTAACATATTTTAGGATTACTGCCTTCAGTAAGAGAAATTTGCATTAATCTGTACAAAGTGAATAATACCTTGATAGTCAAAAAAAGTGAAATCCTCAGTTTAGTGACAAAAATGAGAGCAGAGAGTGTGTTTGAAAACCGTCCCAGAAAGAATCTCGTGAAGTTCTGAGAATCTGAATGATCACTTTCAGTATTACAGAAATGAACTAACTGACTAAAACTTTATAGAACTTATTGAATTATTAATCAAAATCTTATTAATATAAAATATTGAAAAGGTTTTCTTAGTGAGACTTTTTTTTCCCTTTTACAGCCAAGAAGAAATTCTACCATCTGGCTGACCTATATAACGGTCTTTAGCTGGGATAATACTTCAGTAAAAGATTAACTAGCGCAGAAGACAAGTTCTTAATTGTTTTTAGTTTCTGAGGATGAATGATTCAGAAAATTCCATTAAACTGTCAAATTCTGTAGTGTTGAGGCACAAGTTTTAGTTCTTTTTTTTGCATAGCACAGGTTGCCCAGAGAAGCTGTGGATTTCCCATCCCTGGAAGTGTTTGAAGCGGGGCTGGATGGGGCTCTGACCAACCTGGTCGAGTAGAAGGTGTCCCTGCCCATGGCAGGGGGTTGGAAACGGGATGATTTTTAAGGTCCCATCCAACCCAAACCATTCTGTGATTCTATGATCTTAAGTTTCTTCACAAAGTATGGAATATGAAAATTGCTGCAGAGTACTACTCCAGCACCATAATTCTATAGCTTTTTCATTCTATGCCTTTTAAAATACTGCTCATTAAGTAAGTATTCTGCTAGATACTGACAGTGTCCTGTTCACAAAACAGATTCAGTAGTGAAATGAACCAGTTGTTTCCCCGGTTCATCCCAGTGTGGTGTGCCATTCATGACTTGGCTGCTTCCTCTTATTTTGGCCACTTTATGCCACGACCTCTCAGCACCTTGCAGCAACTGCTCAGGCAACACCAAGACCGGGGCTGGTGTGATCCTCACTGCCCGGCCTGCTCCTGATTTGTTTCAACATTTCGCAGTACAAGAAAGACATGGAGCTACTGGAGAGGGTCAGCGAAGGGTCACAAGGATGATGAGGGGTCTGGATGAGGAGAGAGTGCGAGAGCTGGGTCTGGTTAAGTCTAAAGACTGACAGGGGATCTCATTAATGCATATAAATATCTCAAAGGCAGGTGCCAAGAGGATGGGGCCAGACTCCCTTCAGTTGTGCCCCGTGACAGGACAAGGAGCAACAGCCATAAACTAAAGCACGAGAAGTTTTATCTCTTTATCTCAAGAAGCATGAGGAAGAACTTCTTTACACTGAGGGTGGCAGAGCACTGATCAGCTTCCCGGGGAGGGCATGAGCTCTCTCCCTTTGGAGACATCCAAACCCCACCTGGATGCGCTCCCGCGTCACCTGCTCCAGGTGGGGGGATTTGGACTAGACAATATCCAGAGGGTCCTTTCCGACCCTACGGATTCCGCGATTGTTTTCTAGGAAGGGAGGCAGCTGGTGCTGCCCGCCGTGTGCCAGGCACCGAGCCCGAGGCCAGGCTGGGTGAGCAACCACCGCCCGAGAAAACAAAGGGCAGAGGGGCAAAGGCTCCACCCAGGAGCTCCATCCAAGGTCTCCGTGGCTGCCCCGGGAAGGAACAAGCAGCAGCGGGCGCTCCCCCCGCCCCGCCGCGGGGGTCGTCGCCGATTTTTAGGAGCTCTCAAAACACGGAAACACGAGCCTAGTTTAGAAAAGAGACGTCCATTTATTCCGCCCGGCGTGCAAGGTGGAGGTTCCACCCCAGCTCGAGCGCACCAGGGGGTTTAAAACAGCCGCACCTTTCGCACAATGAAACTCACACGATCCCGCCCATCCAGCGCACGCTCCCCGCCTACTAATGCATATTTATTTGGGTGATGTAATCTTACGCAATGCCCGAAACGCAGGGTTCTTCCCTCTTCGTTAAGCAACTCCTGTTGTAGGAGTTATCTGACGACACCGGTTACGTTTAGAGAAGGTGAGAAAACCCGTCCCGGGGGGACGGGCGAGCCAGCGGGAGGGCAGCGCGGTGACCCGGGCGGGGAGCGGCCCCGCTGCGCATCCGGGTGAGGATGTGAGCAGCGCCGGGAGGGGCCGCGGGCATCGCCCCCCGGGGCCGGGACCGGCGGGATCGCCGCCCTGCCCTGCCCTGCCCCGGGCTGCGGGGACGGAGCTGGGGGCGGCACAGCCCGGCCGGACACCGGGTGCGGGTGGTGGTCCCGGCCGGGTCCGGCTTCACCTGCCGCGCCCTTGCCTTCTCCTTGCCTTTTGCTTCCACCCGCCTCCGCTTCCCATCACCTGCCTGACTCCTGCAAGCCTTCCCTGTGCCGCAGTCCACCTGCCTCCACCTGCCATCACCTGCCATCACCTGCCTCCACCTGCCTCCACCTGCCATCACCTGCCTCCACCTGCCTCCACCTGCCTCCACCTGCCTCCACCTGCCTCCACCTGCCTCCACCTGCCTCCACCTGCCCGGCTCCTCCTCCGAGCCCTCCCTGTGCCACAGCACGGATACCCATGTGCGGTGGTGGGGCCGTTCTTAGTGATGCGGCTTACGGGTCACGACAAAAGGGGCTTTCAGAAGTAGCTTAAAGCAGCAGCAGCAGCAGCATGGGCCTGCCTGCCTGCCTTCCCTGCACCACGAAAAATTGGTATCCCTGTCAACGGGAAGGAGAACCCCGTGATTAGTTCTCTAGCTCTGAGGTTGGGAGGTCCTGGCTGTGAGTTCTCTGCTTCTTCCCTTTCCAGGACCGAACTTGTGCGTGGCCAAGTTTTCGAATGTTGTCCAGGATCATTAATTGTGGTGAACTGTCTAGTCTGATTTTTCAGTGGTGCCTAATATCTGTTACTCTAAAGTGGAGTTAGGTGTTGAAGTATTCCTGAAAATCTCTCTGAATCTTCAGGCATCTAAAACACTTTCTATCATTCTGGTCTTTAAACAGATTAATTTTTGCGGCTTCTAATATGTGTAGTAAGATGGACTGTGTCCTCCTGATACCTCAGCACCTGAGGAAAGCCTTCAGTGGGATGCTCTTGAACTCTCACTGCAGCTTTGGTTCTTCTCAGGACACTACAGTTTATAAGGAATTTTCCTATCTTAGCAATTCCTTTTTGCCTATGAATAGCACATTGTGAATGCATCTTTTGCCACCTCACTGCAGTATTTTAATGTAACTTTGGGTAGTTTTTGTCACAGTGCTTGAACACCTCTCTTAGTAGACTTGCTTAATTATTTTTGCTCTCATTGCTTTCTGGTGATTTTGCTTTCTGGCTGTGTTTCTTTCTGCTCTTCGGATTCGGCTCTTCCGTGTACATTTCTTTAAACATGTGACTTTGTTTTGAGTGCTTCCACATCCATGGATTGAATGTCTCAAGTAAGTGTTGGTGCTAGTGTTGTACTTCACTGTCAGTTTCTCAGTCCCTGATGATCTGCTGACCGTTCTCAAACCCAGTTTGCAGGGCAGACAGTGTCTGTTAAGTGCAGGAGTGATCTTCCTGCTCGTAGGATTTGAAATAACAGAGTCGCAGTATTGTTCAAACAGGTGATGCCTGCATGCTCAATGGGTAGCAGATAATCCCAGAGCCTTCTTCAGAACCTCTTAAAGAGATTCTTGAGAGTCTGGTGCTATTTTGAAAGGGAGACAATTAAATACAGGAGACTAGGAGATTAATCTATGTGTTCTGTGCCTCATCATGTCCTTGTGAAGAACTGCACCAGTAATTCTTTCTGCTGTTAGCCTGAAACACTCCCTTTACCTTAAAGCTGAGAGGGTATCTTACTGTAGTTGAGTTGAGGAGGTAGATGGATTGTGTACACAACCACGTTGAGACAATGAGCATCGAAATAGAATCTGTCACCTTGGGATATGTTTTTATCCAAATTGTTTACTGATCATTGGTATAATTGAGTTTAAGGCTTCCTTCAAGGTTAATTCTACCTAGAATTATTGTAAACTGAGCATACCTGGTGACACATTTGCTTCTGTTCTGTACATACATAAACTTCCTCAAGGGCCTTGAGTTGAAGCCGGGTGAGGAGCGGCTGAGGACACTTGGTGTGTTCAGCTGGAGAAGAGGAGACTGAGGGGAGACCTCACTGCAGTTACAGGTTCCTCAGGAGGGGAAGAGGAGGGGCAGGCACTGATCTGTGCCCTGTGGGGACCAGGGGCAGGACCCGAGGGAATGGCCAAGAAGTTGTGTCAGGGCAGGCTCAGGTTGGATCTCAGGGAAAGGTTCTTCCCCCAGAGGGTGGTTGGCACTGAACAGG
>JAYRBT010000042.1:64139741-64171289 GCA_036023395.1 Myiotriccus ornatus | reverse complement strand
TTTGTGTGATCTGATGTTATCCTAGTTGTGCAATCCTAATCTCTGCCTGTGGCTGCACTACTGCTGAAGAATGATCATTGTTTCTTTTTGGGGGGTAAAAATGTTTAGTATTTAACTAAACTATTAGATGAGCATGGGAGGGGAAAAAAATTTTGCCTTGAGATTAGCAGAGGAATGCTGGATTAATGCAGATGAGAATTAAATAGATTTACCCTCCCAGTGAGTCTTTTATTGCTGTTGGTTGCAGTGACACCTATTTGAACAAGTTTACTGATTATAAACTTCCCTGTTTCAGGATGTATAGTAGTACATACTTGAATTAGAAAGTGCTTTTGCCCCACTGTGAACCAGTCAATACTTTGGGCTAGTTTGCAACCCTCCCTTTGTTTCTTATTCTTCAGGAAGTCTCATCAAGTCTAGGGCTACTCATGGTGAAAACTGAATGTCACCATTTAGTCAGATTTCCACTGTCTGACCATTTAAAAGCATTTCTTTAAAACTGTATCAAGAACTTGTACAAAATACTTGTTTTGCTTAAACTGAATCTTTTTTTTTCTTTTTTCCTTTGAGGAGTATCTGTGTGTTTACATTTTATTTAGTATGTTTGCACACAAAGACTGTGGCTAGTGCAGCTCCAATCGTCCAGTCTTAGGAATGAATTAGTTACTGTTTTGTATTTGTTCCCAGCCTAATGTTCAGGGGAAAGCCTATAAAAAAAGCAAAGAGATTTGCCCAGATGCACATGATATCAAAGAAATTTTCTTAGAAATCCAAAAGCTGTGGGTTTGTTTCTTGAGAGGGAGGAGTGTTTATTTTATTTTTTTGACTGATACCATCCACAGTAATTTTCTGTGTAGAAAGCTCTTCTTCTGCCTCTCTGACAGAGTTTGGATAAGTAAATTTCTCTTACTGGCACAATGACCAAGATATGCTTTCCTGGTGGGTGTAAAACTATAATAAAGTAACAAAATAAAATAATAAAATATTCTTACACCTGTTCGAGGAGAATGTTGGGAGAACTTCTTTTATATTTGTATCTCCAGGGCCTCTTGAGGTTTCATGTAAAAAAGACACTTCACCATTTTAGGTTCCACGCTCCCGATTTTTGGCCATGCCAAACTCTGATCTTCAGTACTCAGAAATAGAATTAGCACATCTGGCTTCTCTTTGCCAAGGAGAATTCAGAGCACAGACTGCAGTTTCTTATGTGTTCCTGTACAGGCAAGATCTCAGCTGGTTTTGTTTGTTACTTTCTTTGAATTCTTTGAGGGATAGTTATTTATCAAAGTCAGTACATTATCTGAGTGTACGTTTGGGATAAAAGGTGTTAGGGGAGTGGGTTAAGTCAGATCAGTCAAACCTCTCTTTAATACACACAGTGAGATGTCCCTTACCCAAATCTCAAGTGTGTATGGCTTTCAGATTGTTGAAAAAGTGGCAGCTCAATTAATTTACCTTTTCCTTGGCTGCAAAATAATCAAGTTTTTGCCCCCTCCTTTTTTATTTATTTTTTTTTAAGGGGGAGAAAGGGGGGGGAAGTTGACTTTTTTTAATTATACCACAAAATATTTTAAACCTCACCTAATTTTTTTTTGTGCTTTTCTGAAAATATGGGCTTATTATCAGTGTTTCATCTGGTTTACACTGTGGATTCTGGAAACCTCTGTTTCAGTTCTTGTGCTTCTGCAGTTTACTGAAATGGGATTAACTAAATATTGTAAACATGTCCCAATTACTCCTATTTTGGTGATCTATCCTCAAGATGAGATGCAAAAACCTCTTATTCCCTCTCTGTGACTACTGTTTGCAGCCTGCATTGGGTGAAAACAGGGAGTGACTAATCCAAGGAGAGTTTGTTACCCTGTAAACCTGATGTACTGAGATTATTCACGTTTCTCCTGTGAATTAGATTCAAGCAGATATTCCAGTTGCCTCTTCGAATGTCATTGAAGACAAGACTTCAGTGACATCAATCTCTGCTGTGGTTGATGCTGAGACACAGAGAACAAATGAAGTAAAGACCTGCCTTCAACAAGCTGTTGCAAACCTAGAAATCAAGCTCTGCACTGCTGAAGAAGAAAAATTAAAAATTAAAAAGGTATGAATAGGTTTTTTTTAATTAGAACTGTTAGCACTTGTATGGGATTAAAATATGGTTGGAGCTGGCAGAGATTTGAAATTCCTTTTTTTTTTTTTTTTTTTGGTAGAAATCAGCCAAATTCCAGAGAAATTGGCCCAGTTTAGAATCATGTAGAGTTTCAGGATTTTATTTTTTTTTTTCCCTTGAGGGGTAAAAAAAGGAAAGAAAAAAAAAAGAGACAAGTTTTCTTAGCATGGAGCCGTGTGGTTTGGTTTTGACTTTGTTTTGTTTCTGGGAGCTCTGGTAGCCAAATTCTTCATATTCCTTCCGACCTGAATATGATAAGAGCACCAGGCAGTGTTGTGTCTGACACATCTGAGTTGGCAAGAGGTCACTGAGGCATGGGAGGGTGAGTTTAGTGTCTGCCATTCTCAATACTGTTTCTTGATAGCTCTCAGGGAGTGCTGGGGAAGGAGGAAACAGCTTGTTGGAAGCGACAGTGAGGTTGAGGAACTGGAGCCAAGGATGAGGAGGAATGCAAGGGGCTGGCTTTGCTAGGAATTAAGTGTATAGAGGACAGCTGGGAGGGAAGGATGAATACAGACTGCTAGAGGAGATAGGCTGAGAGCTAAACTCTGAATTGGAGAGGCATTCCATAATCTGTTTCTCTCTCTACAGTGGAATCAAAGACTTACAATCCCTTGAACTGTTTTTTACGATTTTGCCCCCAAGCAGGGTTGAACTGAGCAGACCTGCTCTTTGTGTCCTCCCTGTGACCCTCTCAGTCGTGCCTTTGTTTGAATAGCTGTGCAGTGACCTGGCAGGTCGTTTGTTTCTATACTGGCTTCCTGCAAGGCTTCAGGAAGTTGTTCTGGAGCAGCTGAAAGGGTGCCAACAACTTATGTATAATAGGAATGAGTTTAGTAGGAACAACGGCTGCATTAAGGAAAAATAAAAATCTTTAGCTCTTTGTACAGTGGGCGATTTTGATGGTTTTTTTTTTTTGTCGGTAGTGTTACTCTCCTTCCTCCCTATTGGTTTGTGTTGGGCAGGCTTCCAGATCGGCTCTCTGCAAGATCCCGGAATATTTTGAGATTTTATTAATTTTGGAGATGTGGATAGAGATCACCCTATCTGTGTGTGTCATAGGATTTGTGCCTTTTTAGTGAAAACATTTACGAACAGCACATTCAATATGCTGTTTTTCAAATGCAGAAAGACAGGGCAAGATATTAAAAATGTGGAAATAATTGGACTAGAATAGAATAGTTGCAGTTGGAAGGGATCTATAACAACAGGTCCAGCTGCCTGAACCCTTCAGGGCTCAGCAAAACTTATTAAGGGCGTTGCCCAAATGCCTCTGAAACATTGACAGGCCTGGGGCATCGACCACATCTCTGGAAGGGCCATTCCAGTGCTTGGCCACCTTGTTGGTAAAGAAATGCTTCACAATGTTCAGTCTAAAACTCCCCTGAGGCCACTTTGAGCCATTCCAGTACATCCTGTCGCTGGGAACCAGGGAGAAGAGACCAGAACATCCCTCTCCACCTGCTCTCCTCAGGAAGCTGTGGAGAGCAAGGAGGACACCACTTAATCATCTTCTCTCCCAGACAATCCCAGTGACCTTGGCTGCTTCACACAGGACATTCCTCATACATAGGACATGCCTTGGCTTTTAAATACCTTATACTTCTTCAATGTATTGTCTCAATCTGAAAACTGCAATCAGAGTTTTCTTGCACAAGCCTTTATCTCTATGTAAATGATGATATAAAATGTCACAGCGCTTCAGAAATTAAATTAGTTGGAATTATCAACTGAATCTGTGTTTTCACAATCCTCGAACGTTTGTAATTTCACGTATTTTATTTTGAAAACCTTGTAGGAATTAGAATATTTGCTGGAAAAACATAGTGTCTTAGAAATGGATTTCCTGAAGGAAAAAAAAGAAAAAGTACCCCATCAAGATCATTACAAGACACTCCAGGTAATTTCTTTCTTGTAGTATCTTAATTTGCTTTTCAGGGGGGTTTTGTGTAGAGTATGTTTATGTCCAACAAATATTTTTTAAAGTATCTAAAGGCCTGCTTTGAAAGCCCTTTGGAATTTAAAGAATCTCTAAGGTTTTTAGATTAGTCTGATTCTGGAGATTACTGGGAATACAGGTTTAATACCCCACTTGCCTCAGTAACATTATTGTAACTGGGATCACTCATCCTTCTTACGATATATTTCCTAAAATGGATGAAAAGAAAAACACTTTCTAGGATAAATGTGTTTAACAGCATGACTTAGCATGTTCTGAAGCAGCCAATTATTTGTGATGTGTCACCTAACCTGAATATGGACCAGTTTGTGTTGCATAATAAAAACCTGTAAAGTGTAATTAGATGCTAGACGATGTAATTAAAATTGCTTCCACTGTTAGAGTTAACATCATTCACTAGATACATGTGTGAAGTCTCAGATGCAAGACAGATTTTTCCGCTGAAGTTTTCAGTCATCTCCCAGTGTTATAGCAGGGCAAGCAAAATTTCAACATTTCAGAAATTTCTGTTGGTAATTCAGCTTCACATAACTCTTTTTGCTGCTGAGGATGGTTTTTAATAGCTACTGCATTGTTTCCTATTTCTACTTTTGGGTTGCTCTAGTAGTTTGGATTGAATTCCTGGTGGCAGCACACCCTAGGATTTACAGTAGTATAATCGTGTAGTACTGATTTTTCATTTTATATGTGTAACGTCTGACAGAAAGAAATGTTTGCTTAGCTATGATGTAAAGGTCAGGTTTGCTTAAAAAACTCCTGATTTTGCCTAAAACCCTGCTGATACTGGCTAATGTTTTTGATCATTGTGAACAATAGAATTAGTGGATTTGGTGTTTTAATACTTTTACTGTGCCCTTCGAGCAAAACTACTTAAATAGTGGAAACGTTGCTGAGGTTTACAAGTACCAGTCTGTCCTAACTCCTTGAGTCAGGTACTCCAGTTTTCAAAAACAGCAATAAAAGAGTCACAACCTTTAACTTACTCTGTAGTTAAAGCTCATGGGCTTCCTCTTGTTGCCCTCTGGGTACAGACAGAATCAAATCAGAGCAGCGAGGTCAGTCGTGCCGCTGAGAGCTGAGTGTTGAAACTGCTTTCGTGGGATTTGAATGTTGGACGTCTTCTTTTGGTGCGGCCTGAAGTTTCTTTTGTCTCACTCCTTTGGCTCCTGCAGCACGAGGGTCAGCACCTGTGGCCACACACTGAGCAGGTCTGGCAGCTCCCTAGTGCAGATGTCTGTCTTGCTGGCTTTTCCTTTCCCAGCAGAAACAGCTGCATATTAGTGCTGTTGACTTGAAAAGCTTAAAAGCAGACTGCAGTGATGACTCTGGCATGGCTTTGGAAACTCTCAGGATGAGGTTTCCAACAGGACTGATCCTGGCATCCGAAGCTGTAGGTGTGCATTGACTCAATTCCTTTTAAATGAAATTGCTATGTTATTATTTGAGTATAATGTATAAAACAAATGCCTCAGGAGATGGTTCTAACCGGCTTTTACATGAACATGCATTATTTCATTCACCTTTATATTTACTAATTAACCGACTTCCAGCATTTGTGACAGAGGGAATTCTCAAAAGCTGCTTTGGAGGTAATAGAGCCAGCCAGTTAATTGCATTTTTAACAAGGTGATATTTAGATAAGACTCTTTTCTTTTTTTTTTGTGAATTTATTATGCTTGGTTCTGAGAGATTTCATTAATCTTTGCCAACTAAGCCAGTAATTTTTTTTCATCTTCTCCTACTGATTTCTACCTAAGTCTAGGATGACAACTGTGTTTTCAGGGCTTTGTTGTCACAAAATTGCTTCAATAAAATACGCTTTCAGGTTGTTGTTTTTTTTATATAGAGTCATAGAATCAGAGAATGGCTTGAGTTGGAAGAATTGTAACTAATTTCTAATCATGGAAGGCAGAATTCCAAGTATTGGAATTAATTAACTAAGGGATGACAGTGGAACATTGCCACATTTGTACTTGTGTAAAACCGAAAAGTAAAAAGTTCTGTGTTTCATCCAAATAAAATTAGCTTTTAAAAAATCAGGATTGAACAGACCACATAGTATTTTCACATTCTTAATGTTGTTTCCATATGTTACTACAACAACCAGAGACAGTAAAGGGGCAGCAGTGGGTTCATAAATAGAATAAACAAATTGGTATTAACTAGTATTACAGTTATTTGGATATTTAATGCAATGGCCTCTTTGAGATCTTGAATTCATATAAGCTAGTAAAATCAGAGTTATGATTCCCACATTCCTGATTCAGTGTTTGTAGTATTTAAGAGGCAGAATAACACACTGTATTTCTAACTTCTTTGCTTACGAATTGGAGCTGAGTTAAAATTGCTGTGGGAAGGGTAATTTTAGGGGTTTTGACTTGTGTGCAGTGTTGCAACCATAAAGTTGCCACGTTGGCCTTATAATTCCTTGCTTGTTTTAGATGGGAAAGAAGCAGGTGCAAATGTATGTCTGACTTTTACATTTTCTTTGTTGGTATGTCAGTCCCTTTTTTGATCACATAGTCATGTATATATATATATATATGTGCTCATCCCAAATTTAGCACCAGCTCCTCTAGATGGGAGGTGCTGCATGTTTTCAAGACATTTAGTGCTAGTGGGTAATCAATGTTTTTTACCATAATGCAGAATTAGTGGTCATTTTAAGCCTGTAAGTCTAACATTTTGCTGTAGCCACGTTACAAAATGAACATTCCTGTTTAGGAGGTGATGTCCTCTTGTTTGCAAATCAGTGAGGCTACACCTAATTTGAGAAGGGGAGACAGTGACTGGGTTCTAATGCTCTGAGTAGGAACTTGATTCTTTGGACAGATTGTTAAGCTGATAAGACTTCTGATGTTTGGTCTATCTGCAGACAACTGGTTTTGATGATTCACTAAGAACTGGATCATCATTTTCCTCTGCTGTTTCTCTGATTTACCACACGGTCACATTTGAAGAAATATTGCCTTGCTTCTGGAAAATTCTAGTTGTGGTTATACACATTTTTTTTCCATCATCAACCGTTTCTGGAACTTAAGCAGGCTGTTTTTTTAAAGAACAATGTAGTTGATGTGGTGTGATTCTCCTTTTTGAAATAATATCTTTTTTTTTTAACTCTTGGCAACTGACTTCTAACTTAACAAATCTATAGTTGTTTTAAAAACACCAAAAATGTTTTCTTTTGGAAACCTTTGTTTCTGTTCTGCCATTTTTTTAGGGAAAAATATTTTAAATTTTTATTGAAAAAGTGACTTTAATGTGCTTATTATATTTAGCACTATTACTGTTATTGCAGAGAGTCGTGATTGGAAGTGAATTAGGTTAGTACTGTAATTTCACTTTAAATAACATTTTTGGGTGTAAAAAAGCAGGTCAGATAGGATCCTTTTTTAAGTGGTGTTTTAGAAATGTAAGAGAGGAAGCTTATACTGAAGAAAACATTGACAAATCAGCACATAATGATCCAAAGAAACTTCACTAGGTTGTGCAATAACACCCAGCTGGGATTAAAGGGAATGATAACTTAAATAAAATCATTGCTGGTGTTAGGTGTAACTACATTTATTTATTTCTGTAACTGTCGATATTTGGGGAACTTTTCACTTGAGTAGGTGTACAAATGTCACATTTAAATTGTACAACTTCAGATTATGAGGAAAAGACCTAAAGTGCAGTTACATAAAGACAGGAAAGGTAAACTTGAGATTTTGGGCTTGTTTCTTCCCTCTTAATTTGGAAGGAATTTATTTTTATTGTGATTAATATTGCATGTTACTTTGTTGGGGTTTTTTTAATGTATTGGACCCATATATCGCACAAATTCATATAAACCAGGGTGCATAGTTGGGTGTGTCTGCCTCCTTGTTTTTGGAGATGGTTCTTCCACATCCTTTTGATGTTAGAGTTTGGTGAGGAGCTTCTTGTTCACCCATGCAGGCCTCCCACTGCCTTTGCCCGACTACCTGCTTGTCACAAAGAACCATTCTTGAGGTTGGAGGGGATAATCCCTGAGTAGGAACCAGCTCTTTTGGGGCCTTCTTTCTAGGGCTGTGTCCCACGTCCCAGGCAGTCCCACAAAGAGACTTCCTTCCTGCAGTCCAGCACTGTGATCCTGCTTTTTGCCTCGTTCCTCCCCCTTCTCCTGAACTCCAGCACCTCCTGGCACTGCACCCAGGGCAGGCTGCCACCCATCTTCACGTTCCCAGACAATCCTTCCATGTTTCCAAGGACCGGCTCCAACGGAGCGCCGTGGAGATTGCTGCGTTAGGGAGTTGTTACCAGCGTGCCCCAGGAATCTCCTGGGGTGTTGTCCCTTCAGCAAACACTGGGGCTGACAAGATTCCTCCTGAGGACCAGGACCTGTGAGTGTGAGGCTCCTTCCTGACCCCCGAGTGGATCCCTTGCCCCAAAACAGAGCTCCGGGCATTCCAACCCCCCTCTCACAGAAGGGGCTACACCCTCTCCTCTCCTTCCCGGTCCTTCCTTCCAGAAGAGTGCATTTATGATTCTGGAAAAGGTGTTCTGCAGGAGATTGGAAGCAGGTCTTAGAGGTAGGTGGCTTTTATGGCTGGAGTACTAGAAAATGTATGTTTTCTTACAAAACTAATATATGACTTACATCCTGTTAAACACCATCTTCTAAGAAAATATTTAGGTTGGTTTTAGGTGCAGACATAGAGGAGACAGAATGCTAATAACAAAAAATAGGTGTGAAAAAAAAAAGTTTATGTGCTGTACCTGCAAACAAATTTATAAATGAGGTTCCAGGAAATTTCATGGGTCACAGCAGGGTTTAAAATTATGGAACGCAGAAAAAGGGGGAATTTCAGAAAAGACACTTCAACAGATAGCAGTGCATCTTTTTGCTGAACTGGGAGAGGTATTTATGGATATGGCAACAATCCCTTGCCCACCTCTTTTTCAAGTGAGTGCCAGATACCTCACATTTATTTATCCACCTTTAATTTTTTTTAATATTGCTCTATGTGCTCTTCTTTCAGACACTCATTTTTATTCAAAGTCTTTATTTATTAATAATTTCAGAGCTGTTTATCTTTTGGCCTGGTTTTTTCCCTCCCTGTTTTGAGGTCTTCTTTCCTCGAAATTGTTTTTCCAAATATGAGGAAAAATAATTTTTTATTTCTCTCTAAGGAAAAGATTCTGCTCTCTTGCCTTTATGTTTTTCTCTTAAACTTCAATTCTTCTTTTATTAATTATTTTGTTGGTTTGTTTCAGTATTATTAATTAGAAGATTGGTTATAAGACTGAACTTAGTGACTTTGTTTTTAAAATATTAAATTTAAAAATTAAAATAATGTGTTCAAATGTACCTCCCTTATGCTGTTGTGCTGTTATTTAACACTTTTGAGATCCCTGACTTGCCTTACAGTCTAGTTTCCAGTTACAGTCATGAAATGTGCCTAGCATTTATACTTTTACACTTAAGTGCCTCCTTTTGCTCCCTTATTTTAAACATATTCAAGAAATTGGGCTTAAACAACTTTCATTTTCCTGGTGTGCCAGTGGGTATAAGTAAAACTTTTATTTTTGGAACCAGGTTTTGTCTCGTGACTCCTTTCTGCCTGTCCTGACCTGTTTTATACCAGTGTATCCTTGATTTCTTTGAATGCATTTGCTAATTTATGTTTAGGGTGTCACAAGTCTGTAAGAGCTGCTTGCCCATCTCCATTTGCACATTCACAGCAAGTGTGTTCAGGATGATTAATCTTTTTTCTTTTTTTTTCTATTTAATGGGGGAATTCTGACTAAAACAGTTGGGAAATGTCCAGATGGATGTAACACTGCTCAGTTGGAGTTCTTTACCAAAAGGCTTGTCTCAGCAAGGTCTGGCTTTTGTAGGAATGGTGTCTTATTGGATTTTTCAGGGGATAATGAAAATGTTCAAAATGTACTCAAAATTAAGAAACCTGTGTAGAGTAAAACTTGGATCATGGTACTTCTAAGACAATGCTTGTAGGCCAAACACCTGTTACTTGGTATAAACCTTCTTTAAAAATGTCAGGAACAGTTCCAAAGCAGCTCCATGTCCCTGGATCCACTCAAGTCCTGTTTGTGTTCAATTTAAGGCATCTGAGACATTGTAATTACGGTGAGTACTTGACCACTGCTAGTTAAAATCAGTTAATACCATTAACAGCATTTTTTGTATTCAGTGTTTATATACTTGGAAGAAGTAACATGCACAGCAAATATTAGGTCGATATTTTGGGAGAATTTTGAAGAATGGTCTCTTCATTGCCCTTTAACTGTTAAATCATCTGATTTGGCTCATAGTCCAAACTGTGAGTGGCTGCAGAATGCAGCTAACTACATTGCTGCACATTTTATTGCCTAGTTAACTTGTTACACCTTTAAATTCTTCAGTCTATGTTGAATTTGGTGTTGAAACGGAGTGATCAGTTGAAATGTATAATTTACCAATTATTAAGCAAATTTATTTGTATAAAAATATTCTAATCTAACTAATTGACACACTAGAAGTTATTACACGACCAGGAAACTCTTGTGACTTACATATCAAAGTTAAATTTATTCTCAGTTACCTTGGAACCTTCCTTATTAATTATGTCTTTAAGTTTTAGGCGCTTTTTTACTTGAGTAAACAGCCCAAATGTTAATATATAGGCAAAATGTCAGCAAATAACTAGTATTTTAAACTACTGCCAAGATATCTAACAGGTCACTCCCATATAGCTGCTGATACTGAGAAAGCAGTTCCAGTGGTAAAGTATTAGGTATTGCAGTGACCACAATAGATTATAAACGTATCATCAAGGTTTTAAAAGTACCATCTGATTATGAGAAGCTTTAAAAGAACAATAAAATAACGTTTAGGAACTGATACAGATAAGAGAAGGTATAAGTCAGTTCTAATCAACATAACTAAACTGCTGTTTCTTTCTTTTTTTCCTTCAAATAAAAATGCATGTTTATAAGGTCAAAGCAGTTTTCTAGTGTATATTCTTACACTGATTATTTTTGGGTTTGTTTACAGATAGCCATAGTGACACAAATTATTTTTAGTTGCTTTACTGTCGCTGCTCTTAAATGGGTAAATAAACAAGGTTTTGCTGTTTTATAAGGGGTTTTTTCCTCATTAAAGGCTTAAAGGGTCCAGAACAGCATGTGACATGTAACATAATCATGTACTTAAACTAATGAGAACTTTTTTACTATTCTTGGCTAAAGTTTTATCACTGAGAGAAAACTGATATTAATGAAAACTAGAACATCTGTTCTTAAACCTGAAGGATATTGAGATAAAACAGACTTTCCTAGTTCCTTAAAAATAAACCTGTTATTCAAATGTATTGCTAAACAGATAGAATATTTTGGTTTTGAATGCACATCACAAATTTAAGCATTCTCAGGCAAGTAATCGTTTACGATGGTCAACATTAACTTCCAGAAATAAATATCAGAATGAAATTATGAAAATGGAAGTCTGAGTAATGCTTAAAAATAATGTAAGATACTGCAATAAAGAACTGAGAGACATTTTGAATTTTTTAATGTATTATAACTTTTTTAATATATTTTAACAATAATTTCTGCTATTAAGTGTGCACTTAATGTACTTAATTTCTACGTAGGGAGAACAATCCAAGTTTCTGTGCTGCGTTTTCAAGGGCCTGAGTCTGTAGTCTGACTTTTGAGATAAGTCAGAAGTGAGTGTGCCATTGAAAAGCAAATTCCCATTGATCTGATAGGTAGAAAATTTGAAATAAGCCTTGGTTATTTCAGGCAAGCTAAGAAGGGAAACTTACATTCAAAGTGTAAACTGAAAAAGTACTTTTTATGATTAAAGAGCCTTCTTGTTAGTGATAAGAAAAGGAGATATCCATTTCCGTCTTTCTGAGCTAAACCATAATTTCAGACAGTGTTTGATGCCTGCTTTTGTGGCATTGTTTCGTGAAATATTTGGTTTAAAAATATCAAATATAGCACAACCCTGCAAAGAGGCCACTACAGAGGAAAGTTGCTGGGTTTCATATGGAGTGTGATGATATCTCTGGCCCTTGGGAGTTCCCTTACCTGCACAGAAACCAGCTGGAACGGTGAGAGAAGTTCCTGAAGTGACTGGGACTTGGACTCATTGCTTATAAAGATGCCTTTCAGCTCTGTGTCACTTTAACACATCCACTGTTATTGTGCTAAGATAGATTAAGCTGGTTCTACAAATCCTATACTGTTATTTACTATAAATACGGTGACAGTTGTTAACTGAGGAAAGTTGTTCAGGGTTCTGTGATACTCAGCCAAAAATGCAGTAGACATCTCACATGCAGGGGGAAAGAGGGTACTGCAGCTAACAAAGACTACAGGAATAGTCTGAAGAAATCTCATATTTCCCATAATATTTTCATTAGAGAGTTCTCACATGGATAAGGGTCTAGTGGCACTTACCCTCCTTCTTACGTCATTTGTCTGCCTTTACTTGCACATTCTTTGAGAACTGATTATTTATTAAATAAAAATAGCAGCTGTTTGAAGCATGTTGCAATTCCTGTGACAGTATTTTATCAGCTTTCATCACAGTCCTTTACTGTCACCACCAATTAAATTATCATATACCAATCACTTCCATAGCTGACGAATCTTGCATTGCACAACAGAAACCCAGTAGTATTTTTTTTTTAAGGGAGAATCAAATTTTTGTTTGGGTTCCTTTTTGCTATTTTGTATTCTTAATTGCTGCTGCACTGCTTTACATTTTTGAATGTGACCTCCAGTCCTTCAAACACCTTTACATATGCTTAATAAATCTGCATGTGTCCAGTTGAGCAAGGCTGTATTCCAACAGGATTTGCTTTCCCTTTTTGAAAAGACTTCTAGCCAAGAGCCTTCCTGTAAGCGATGTTTGTGCCCCTCTGAAGAGGGGAGCTGCTCAGAACAAGAACGTGCCTTAATCATGATTTTTCTCATCTGGATTAGCCAATTTGTGGGAGGTCTGATGTAGTGTAAAATACCCAGAAGTTTCAAACCAAGTTAAAATGCAGCTAAAGCTTTCTGTCAAACTCAGCCTTAATGCTACAGCCTTTTAAGATGTATTTACATTTTAATTTCTCACATACAACAAAGACAGACTGAGTTTGTTTCTGCGTCCTTGCCAGCTGGCTTGGCTGAAAAGGAGCCGAGGGACTCTGGAAAGGGGCAGTGTTTGTAAGGTCTTGGTTTGGGGACTTAGAGGAAATAATATTTGTGTCCAAATTAGAACCCCTCTGCTTCTCCCTTGCACTCTTTCAGCAACAGGAGGGTTCCTACTGGAGGGCAGGGTTGGTTTTTTTTCTGCTGTGGGATATTTGGTGGGATTTTTTGGTTCGAGTGTTTTTTTTGTTGTTGTTTTTTTAACTGCAGCATATTGAATAGATTAAAATAGGAAGCTGTGGAGTTACTGTTGTTCAAAATAAAAAAATTCGAAGATGAGAAGCGTGGTTTTACCCTCGTTGAAGGGAAGGACAGAGTGAGGGGTGGCAGAGTGTGTTCTACAAATGATGTCCTGGCAACGTGAAAAAGATCTAGGGAGAGGATAAGTGTTAGATACAGCAATGGAAAGGCCAGTCCCTGTCTCAAATTTATGCATTTGTCAAAGAATCTTTCTTGCAATTTCTTTTTTTTTGAGTGTTAATACCATCAAGATCAAGAAGTAAATGGAGTGTGTAAAATAAATTAAACAGCCACATCACTGTCAAGAATCTTGAGTTGTATTCCTCATGAAGTATTTTTGAAAAAGCACAGGTATATGTCTGTTTTTGTTGTTTACACTATAACTTTGGAGTTTTGAATATTTATCTGTATGAATCCATTTGCCTTTAGTGACCAACAGTAATATTTGTTAAAAATAGATTACATGGCTTAATGATCTGTAATTTTAAAATCTAACAAGTCTGTTTTTCAAATTGCAATTAAATTTAAAAACAAACAAACAAACAAAACCCCAACAAAACACCAAAGCCCAATTAATATCCAACAGAACTTTTAGTTATCTCTAAATAACTTTAGGTGTTATCAATCGTGGCTGACTCTTTTGTAATCAAGAGTTTTTGTTACATCTGATGTTTTCTGGTTTAAATAATAAATTTTAAAAAAAGGTTAATTTTTGGTGACTTTGACTTTGGGATTTTGGTGAGACTGCTTTTCTTTGAGGAAGAGAATGCGTTAAAGTGTGTACTGTAAGAAGTGTGAGTTTAGTCACCTCAGAGCTGGGAGGCGGTGAAAGAAATAACCCAAACCAGACTCTCACGTGCCAACCAGCACAACAACTGAATTGATTTCAGGGGTCCCTCTCAACTGTGCATGTGCAAATACATGGATTCTGGGAAGCAAAGAGGAGGAGCTGGAGCTTCACGTGTTGCATTTGGCATCACTGAAATAGCTGGGATGTGTTTGGGGTGCGTGGGTGGGTCTCTAGTGCAGATGAGGAGCATCAGCTCATTAAAAAGCCATGGAAGAAAAGAGTTGTCATTTATAACAGCGAGCAGCTTCAGACCACAGGGGCCAGGAGTGATGAGAGAGTTGGCTGGCACTATGAGAGAGTTCTGTGTCCACTCAGAGACTGAGGGAAGCCTCTGATTATTGGAAAAAGGCAAGGAGGATGATGGATGGATCCAGGCGTGCCAGCCTTTTGGCCTTTGGGAATATCGTGGTGCAAGTGCTCTTGGCAGCCATTTTTGGGCACATGAACAAGATGACTGGGAATAGCCAACATGGTTTTACCAAACCATAAGTTATGCCTGACCCAGCTGATTGTCTTCTGGGATGAAACACCTGGAGAGTGGATGAGAGGAGTGCAGTGTACGCTGTATAACTTCACCTCGATCTGGAGAAGAGAAGGCTTAGATGTCCAGTGCCTACAGAGAAATAAAGCCAGGCAGGCTCTGCAGAGGTGGGTGGAGGAAACAGTGATAAATTCAAACATGGGAAGTTGCAACTTGGTCTAAGGAAAAAAATATGTAATGATGAAGATAAGCACTGGAATGCCTTAACCAGCGAGGTTGTGAAATCTCCATCCTTGGAGCTTTTCAAGGTCTGACTGGACAAGAATTTAAACAATCTGGTTTGAATTCAGTGTTGGTCTTGCTTTCAGAAGAAGGTTAAACTAGATGACCTTAAGACATCCCTTCCAACTTGAATGATTGTGTGATTTTGTGATTTAATACTTTGTTCATAAACTGAGAAAAATAAATATCCCACTCTTAGTCACTAAAGTCATAACTCCAATCCAGGGGATATTCCCCAAGCTGAATTATTTGGAATATATTACTCCAAACTGGCCTACCTCATTGCCAATTAAGGGCAGGGTCAGGAATGCCTGAACCAAAAATCAAATGCAGTGTTTGAAATGTTAAACTAGTCAGAAAACCAGTTACTGTAAATCTAATATTTTTGGTTGTTTTAAATGTATCTGCCATGTTAGAAGAGGCTCTTGTACTATGAAACCTAACCTTGATTTGATGCTTAGTTTCCCAAAATGCTGATTATTTTGTCTTCTGATCTAAATTCTTGTCACCTTTCTAATGAAGCAAATACAGCAACTTGATGAAAAGATGATTACTTGTGTCTCTGGTTATCCTGCAGTCTCTCTCAGTTTTTTTTCAAGTTGCTCATCATCCCTTGTCTTCAGGAAACAAACAAAAAAGGCATTTGAAGCCTTGCATAAGAATGGCAGCCACTTTGTGTTGGGGATGCTTTGCTTGTGCCTTGATGGGAAAATAGCTGTTGATCATCTCGTTTCAGATAGCAGGTCTGCTCTGGAATGTTTTTAGTGTTCCAAAATGTGTTTACAAACCAGAAAAAGAGTTAAGGTTGAAGGAAGAGGTAAGTATATGGCCACTGTTTGCTTCTGGAGTTTTGTATCAAGAGGCAGCCGAAGAAAGTAGCTCAGATACTGAAAATGAGAAGGAGATTGAAATGTAAAGATGTAACTTCTTTTTCCTGTTGATTTTGTGCTAAATAGTACTGTTTCTGTTATAATTAAACTAATTTTCTATATTGCAAAAACAAGGAAGGAAGAAAACAATTCATTCTTTTCTTGCATTGGAAAAATTTCAAAGATATGTTAATCTTTCAGTCTTACAATGAGCATTTACATACAATGAGGCTATGAGTTCTTGTTTTGTGTCTTCTAGAATTAAATCTTGGAAAGCTTTTATTCATGCTTAAATAAAAGTTCTGCCTGCATGCTTTTGAAGATACTGGACTGAGTTTCAAGATTCTCTGCAGTCATCTTGGGTTTTTAAACACTTGCAAAGAACTGAAGGTGTCCTCCAGGAATGTGCTATGAACATCATTATGAGTTACAAAGAGTACACCTCTATGAAAATACAATGTACACTGCCTCATCATCCAGATCCTTAGTGAAGGTATTGAACAGAATCAGAGCCAGCATTTACATCCTGGGTACACCGCTGGTTTCTGGCCAGCCTCCTATCTATAGGAAGAAGGAAAACTCTCCTAGTGTAGCTTTTTTCATGCATATTTATATATAGAAATAAAGTATGCTGTAGGAGAGAACGACATAAACACTGACGTATTTTTAAATACATGCAGTACATGAAATCGTGTTGGGTTTTGTAACTGCCTTCAGCATCAGTAGCTACTGATGACAGCTGGCAGCCCTTTCCAAATGAATGTTTTGTTCTTCATGAACAATGGTGGAATTTCATTCCATCTGAAGACTGATGCTTTTTTAGGTAAGAGACGTGAGAATATCCTGATGAAGGCAAGAATTCTCCTGTCGGCTCCCCTGGCTTTGTTCTCCTGTTCACTCTTTCTCCCTTACTTTCTCCTTGCTGTCATGTCCCACCATTTAGATTGCAGGGGGAAGTAGGAAAGCATCCAGGGCCTAAGTTGCTCTGGCACATTTGTAATATTTTAGAAACCTGAAGGCAGAGAAAGCTTCTGAGCCAACTGCTCTGTGCTGTTTACCATATCGTGCAGTTTTGCTACAAAATGTATATTAACACCAGGAACACTGAGTATTAATTAACAGATTGTTCTGCACGTGTTTTAGGTCTTGGTTTTCTTATGTAATGTCCTCTTCAGTGAAGAGCCTCTGTTCACGTCCTGTAGAAAAAAATGAGCAGATTTAAATGATATTTTTTTCTTCACAGAACAGCAATGTCTTAAATATGATAGGGTTGTTATACAGTGCAAATACTTGAAGAGTGGTATGGGAACTGTAATTATGTTTCAGTTTGGGGCATGTACAGGCTCTTCTGTACTATTTCCTTTGCATAGTTTTTCACATTTAATCAGTCATAATATCTCCCAGCAGACTGGTGCGTTCACAGCCACTCAACTCTGGCTCAACCCAGATCTAACTCAGCAGGAAATGTCCTCACCACTATGTGAGGCAGTTGCTCGTGAAAGTTTGTTTGCTACCTCACTTCATTATTCACTTCAGTCTTCTATTGTTATAGCCCAGGTATAAATGATACTTGTATAAAGTAAATCATGCTACCTCCTTGGTTCCTGTGGTGAGCTTAAGGTTTTCCATACTGCATTCTTTTGGTTGTACAGGGAAATCTGAAATCTTTCTCTCCTTCCTATATTTGTCCTTATCTTTGAGTTCTTAGCTGTATCTTTCACTAGGATGTTGATGATACGACCAAAGTGAAAATACTTGCTTTGCTATAGACCTGGAGACACCCCTGTGTTTTAGTTCTGGAGAGCTCACGTGCTTATTTCACATGAACAGAAGTAGTGACTAATCTGTATTTTATATACAATAGCACACTCTAGTGTGGATATTAATTAGCCATTACGGACTGATTGTCATAATGTTTAACTCAGGTTTTCATTGATATAGTTCTGTTGCATTCAGTATTAATATTTCTTTTTCTCTATACTTGCATGAATTGAAGGAAATCTTCTAGTGATATGTTAATCATAATGATTAACAGAATCATGATGCAGAATGATGCTTTGGAAGAAAGATGATTTTGTGGAGGTGAAAATCCCGTTGTAATGATAGTCCAATATAATAATTAGCAAAACATACTTTGATATGCAGCCACTTGCTTTCTTTTCAGGTAGCTGTGGTTGTTTGCCCTAATTTGTAGTACCAAGGCTCTTTTGATGCTGTTTCTGGCACGTGTTAGGACATTGACACAAAATAATTTTTCTAAGAATCCCCTTTTGATAATGCAGTTGCTCTGAATTAGCTGAGGACAAAGTGAGAAAGTGAGCACCCTTTTTTTCCTTTCTTGGGTGCAGTTTCACTTATTGCTGTTACAACGTGTTAAGAAGTTGCAGAAAAACTTGTCAGCTTAAGGATGAGCAAATATAATCAAATAAACTAGATTTGAGGTCTTTACTCTCTTCTTTCCCAGTTAGAGCCTGCAAATCCTCTGCTGTGGATCTCTGCTGAGAGGTGTTGCCCCTGCACTTCCCACTGTGTGCAGACTCATGCCTGGTGTTTCTGTTGAAATGTTGGATGTTAATTAAGAACCCCGTTTGAAATGTCTGTACCAACAAAGGCCCACTTAGTTCAAAATGATTCAAATAAAAGATCTGAGGGTGCTAGGGCTGTTGTTAGGCAGTGGCAAGCTGGAGGGAGGGTGCTCTGTAACCTTCCCTGCTGTCACAGCTGCTTCGCAAGGCTTCTCTGCTCCATGGTGTCCTTGGGAACTGCTCCTCCCAGAAACTCCTCAGGCATTTGGATCCATCTGCCTCTGCAGTGGTTTGGTTCACAGGGGTCTAAGAGAACACAAGTCTGGAGTAACTTGGATTTTAGACTGTAAGAAAATGTTGCAAGTTCGATGCCACCTTCTCATCCTTCTAATTTAAGTTTTTATTTGATGTGTTTCTGAAGGTACATGTATTTGGTAGCATTAGAGCATGTATTTTTTTGAATAAATTGTTCACAATTTCTCATATAAGAGTCACTAAATCAAAAATAATTGAAACATTGATAACTATTGAGCAATTAATTACCTGTTACTTTCTGACTGTGTGCATGCCTCATTCTCTCTGGAATGCTGATGTTAAATTACTGTCAGTGTTCTGTGTGATATTCTGTCCATCACAAGGCACAGGAGGAGGGGGTGGAAGTCCTCTGAAGATGGTTTTACTTAAATTTCAAACTTCTTAACTCACATTTGATTCCTTTCTTAAAATTAAGAAATAAAAACGTGTTCAATACTGGGACCTACTTGAATTTAGCATATATATATTGAAAGAGTCAAGCTGTGTTCATTTATTCATGAAAGATACCAAAAATGAGACAAATAATCAGTATTTACTCTCCTAATTAAAATTGTTGCGTCAGGTGCTTATGTTGTGTATAATCTTCTCTATGTTTTTGTACAGGAAAAGCATAAGCAGGAATTAGAAGACATGAGAAAAGCTGGGCATGAAGCCTTGAGCGTTATTGTTGAAGAATTCAAGGTAAATGAGTCGCCAAGCTAACACAATTTTCAAGTAGTGTTATTGTAATAATATAAATGACTGCCTGCAGTGCACATTTATTAGTACACTCTGCTTGTTCTGCTTGCTCAACCTCTTTCACTCTGAGACTGCCTTTTCTGTTTCCATTTAGACTGTCTGGCCTGAAATTTTGCTTGACATGTTTTCTCAGCCTGCACTTTGGGAAACTTCAGCCGAAGTTGGTTAGCCATTTTCAGTAAGGAAACTTAAAACCAGAACAGACCAAAAGTGCTGTCAGTTGTGGTGAACTTTGGTTTGGATTGCTTATCACGAGTCCACATGTTGGATCTCTCCAGTCTCAAGAGCTGCACTTTCAGGAAAGCAGCATCACAGAGCAGTTCAGCAGGTTTTTATCTGTGCAGCACCAAGAGAAGGAGTTACGGATGAAATAAGGCTGAAGGTGTAATTCTTTCCTGTTGTTTCTAGTTCCTGTCAGCTAGTGAGATAAATGAACTGGGGGTTACCATGGATGAACCTGTGCCTTCTGTTATGGAAAATATCTAGTAAGAATTCCACAGATACGTGTCCATCAGTGCAACTTATACTAATTTCATCTAAAGGGAATCTATCCAGAAAAAGGCTTCAAAAGTTTCCAGTCCTGAGAAAACTTAAGCATGGCCACTGGTGATGTCCCACTTCTCCATACCTCCCACAGTTCACTTCTTGAAGAGAATCACTGTGTTCCTTTTGCCTTACTTCTTTGAGGACCATTTTGCAATAGAATTTCTCAGAGGGAAATTTTCTTTGGACGGTGCTGCTTTGTATGGGCCACTGAGCATCTTCAGTATCAGCATTTTTCATGTCTGTTTTGTGCCAGATGTGTAGAAAATATGTGGCTGTTCCTTTTGTGAACTTAAATTTTGAAAAAGCCTGTCAGCTATTCGTAGTTTCTGTACTTATATTTCCTCCTTTTTTTTTTTTTTATTTTTCTGAAAATACAAAAAATTTGTGAAATGCAACAATTTTATAGCATGGAGCAAAAGTTTTGAATGTTTTCTAGATACAATTTTCCAACATTTTATTGCCTTTGTGTGAGCTAAAGAAGAGTTTTGCAAGGGTGATATTGGCCCTTTTTAAGGAATAATTTCTTCATGTGTGGTTGGGTAAAGGAATATATTTACGTGCCATATGGATTTCTGAAAACTATTTTGCCAGTCAGAAGCAGCTGGGAAGATCTGGTATGCCATCTGGAAAATAAGGTTTATGTTTATCAGTTTCAGTGATTCAGCACAAAAGATCAGGGAGTTAATTGAAGACTGTGTTTCTAGACAATATTTATATTTAGTATGTCATTTCTCATAGAATGTTTATATTCAAGTTATATAAAGACATTCTTTAATACTAGGGAACCATGACATGAATATGTCTTCTTACAAGCCTTCCTGTTGCCTCATGTGGTTAGTTGCCAGATTTTGAACACTCTGATGAGAAGTATCAGCTATACCAGCCTGCAAGTAAATTGCTGCAATCAGTATTCTCTGCAAACATGCAATGACTTATTCTTCAGGGGAGCAAGAAAAATCAAAAAAGATTGCTAGGTCTAAAAAAAAAAAGCTTTTTTCATTGATTGTTTTTACTTTAATAAACTTTTTTATTAACCCTTTATCATGTACTTAAAAAAATAAAAAAAAAGAATAGCAGTGAATCGTCAAAGAAGTCACTGAAGGCAAAAAAGTGTTCCGTAGCTTTGTTTGAGAAAATAATCTCATGGATGCTTTTAAAATGTTAAATCATGTTAATATACTTCAATACAGAACAGAGTTAAGATTTCTTTTCCCCTTAAATAAATTAGTCAAATGTCTTTTTGTAATTATAAAAATAATATTTTGCATTTGGGGGACTTTTTAAGTGCCTATATCTTTAGGAATTTATTCTATTTTTCAGACATGTTGGCAGCTAGTTAGATAACCAAATAAGGAGTCCTACATGTAGCATTTGTTTAAGAATGTAAAGTTAATCTGATTAGTCCTTTCAGTGAAATACAGGATTGTGAGGTTCATTGACTCTTTATTTTACTCATTATTAACCATACTTAATTTTGTGCTGAAATAGGTCTTCTGTATGATTTAAGGCTTTATCACACTAATACGTATCATTTATAAGCAGAAGTGATTTCCATTTTCAGTAGATTTTGTAAGTACTACTTAATCATTCTCCAAATTACCTTGAGTGTAGAAATTCACTGAATTGTTTAAAAGATGTGGGAAGGAACATCTTGCCTACGATGAACACTGTCTTATTTTGCATTCCTTGGGGTTTAGTAAAATGAACTGATGCAGATTATTCCAATCAAGGGATTGCTCAGGCCCAGGTTAGGTTCTGTTGCAGTCATGACTGTTGGAGTTCTGACTAATCCTCTCTGATACCAGTCAATTATAATTTTGTGTTGCTGCTCCAAGCAGAGGTGACTGAATATAATGCCCAGCATTGGTTGCTTAAGGGTAGCTGTGCAAAAACATGAACTGCTCATCATTACCCCCAGGAAATAATCCCCAGAATCCCTTAAACTCCAAATCCTCTAATTTAGGTATTGCAAACTTTGACTTGAACAGCTGTGGAAAAAAGTTGACTGACTTGCCTTTTCTGTATTCCTGGCATAGACAAGTGTTAGTGCTGGTGGATTTGTGAAAGTGCCTTTACATTGGTGTACAAAGGACAAGAGGAGTGGTATTTTTTCACTTCTGTGCACAAGGTTGCCAAGTTAGTAACCAGAAAACTCAGAGTTTTCTTCCACTTAGAGCTGATTGCCCTCCTTACAGACAAACTGCTGCAGACTTCTGATGCTGATGTATCTTTCTGTGCTTGGAAATGGGTTACACTTTCTGATAGTCTCTGCCTTGTATTTTGGGCGGTGATTTGTTGTAAAAGGAACAGGTTTCTCCACATGGATCTTTCACTAGTGTGGTATCCCCAGGCAGATCAGGCACTCAAGGTTGAGGCCAGATGCTCTCAATTCCCACCCTTGCTGTAGGTCCTTCTTAGCATGGCAGCAGTGCTGAAAATGCAGCTTACACAAGCAGTCAAACACTGAACCATCTTGTCTTGAGGATCTGGATGTACCAAAGCCCTTAGAATTATTGCAGTTGTCCTTGGAATATTCACTTGCTCAGTGTGTTGGGAAATCCATTAACAGAGACCATGAGGTGTTTTGCAGCACAAACCCTCAAAAGCCCTGGCTATTGTTAAACGTCTCACATTCTTATCTTCCTTTCAACAAATAAACCATTTACAACACAGTCACAAAATTGGTATTAAAAACACGGAAAAACAATTAGAATTAACTCAGTGCTCTGTGTAGGCCAAGTTTCCCCTTCTCATGTTTACCTAATTTTGTTTAATTTCTGTCCTTCATGTCATTATTTTTTTAAACTTTTATCCCTGGTAATTAACCACAGTAAAGAAAAGTAAATGTAGATCTTGGAAATTACGCTTGTGGGATCACGTCACACTTTAAGATACTTACCACAGGCAACATAAGAATTTCTTCTGTGCTTGTTTAGTCAGGCTTTTGTTCTGAAATTGTCATAGTTCTGTAAATAGAGGAGTTAAGAGTTTTAATCTGTTTTGTTTATATTTCTCACCGTATGAAATGTCCCCGAATGTAAGCTTTAAAGAGTATGAGGTTACAGGGAGGTGTATTTATTAGATGATTTTTATTTCCTTCGATTATTTTAGGCAGTTATTAGTCTTCTAAAAGATTGCTTGCATGAATCAGATGTGTGTTTCCTTTTATAGAAATTAACTTCAAGATGCAAAGTTCCTTCCAGCCCTTGCTGCAGTAAGAGTTTTCTCTATCAGTTTTTGGTGTTAGGTGGTGGTGTTTTTTTTTTTCAAATTTCCAGATTTGCAAAGTATGGAATATGTGGGGGCAATCAGATTGTCTTTCAAAAATACTTGTGTCGATAACAGACCTCTGAACTGAAAGGTTAACCTCTAATAAACAAAGGAAATTTAAAAAGATTTCATTACAAAAGAAGTTAATCTAGAATCAGGATATCTTTTTTTAGACATAGTTTATCCCTAGTGAGAGAAAGCTCTGAAATGTGGCCAGTTCTCAGCTCTTTAAAACATCAGCTTAGCTTATTAAGTTTCCAAGTTGACATCCTGGCTCAGAAAGTACTGACACATGAATAAAAGGATAAATTCAAAAGTTGTTGCAAGGGCTTGTATTTCACTTCCAACTTCTAAGCTTGTTCAAGTGCAAGTCACACTAGAATTCAAGTGAGCCTTGACTATAAAACAACATTGGTTTTTGTCATGAAGAGCTGATGGCTGGAAAAGGAGAGATTCCTTGTGATTTTTACAGTATGGGAGTACTCAAGTACATCAGTGAAAGTCTCTCTGCAGAATTCAGATAAAAGCGAGGTGCAATCAAGTCTCAATCTTCCAAAGATCTGTCTATCAAAAATATTTTATCGTAGATGGAAGCATCTTTATTTTCTCAAAGTTGTTATAAAAATTGCAAGAAATTTCTCCCTCCCCTTTTAGTAAGGATGACTTTAATATGTGTTTCTGACTACAGAACAATAAATACAGTGTTAATATAATAATAGAAAGGTTTGATTAGGAGTGAGCTTGCAGTTTGTTTCTGTCAGGAGTATGTGAGAACACTGTTTTGTGGTAAATAAATCCTTTACACTCACATGTCAGTAAAACTGAGCTATGTAGATAAACCCATCATAGTATTCAAAGTGGAAGTTGTTGATGCTTACTGGGATACCACAAGCAGTTGAAAATGAAGCCAAGATTTTTATACCACTTTGCAAAAAACACATTTCCCTTTTCTTGTACTTTACCCCCTTTAATCCATAGCACCTAAATGGACATGTTTCATTTTCACTTGAAGGGAGCCTCACCTGGAAATAGCCCAGTGGTGAAAATGTGCAGTATCTTGGGATGAAGTGGAGAAGTTGAATTCTGTCAAAAAAGACATCTTCAAGAATCTTTTAAATAGTTTTATTCATATAGTCTGTGTCCTAGCTCATAGCTGAATTATAACACAACACTTTTTATTGAGTTAATGTATCTTTTCTGCAGGTCAGGAAAAAATTTCAGTTGTGTCCTCTGCTCTGGTTTCTCATTCAACAACTGGTTAACTGCACTTCACCCTTAAATAAAGTAGTAGGAAGTAATTACTGGTGGAGACAGGTTGCTGAATTAGATGAACCTGTGTCTAATGCTATGAAGCATAAAAATTCTTACGTACTGTTGCTGAAATTAATGCTGACATTTAAAGTAGTTCATGTGTTTGAAGCAGCATGGTAACCTTACTTCTCATCAGTAATTCTATTTTTAAAGACAGCTTCTTTCGGTCACCCTGACTCAGCAGTTTTGAAGTAAAGAAGATGTTGGATGTACTGGCTTGTATTTGGTTGTTTAAGCAACTTAATGATGCTTGAGCAGGATATTCTTTTGGATTGACTAAGGGTTTTGATGCAGTGCTTTTAAGTAGCATTCTAGAACATAACCCAGCATGTACATCACGATGCTGGTTTCATCCACTGATGTTACATGTGGCTTTTTCAAACGTTGCTGTGCATCTGGGAAGCCTGTGCTGTGCTTGGGTCCCAGTTTCTTTTATACTGTTTTTCAGAACAGATAAGTGGGGGTAATAAAATCTGCTTTGTTTTTCTTCTTGACTTTTTTCTTTTCCTCACCGGCTTTCTCCAGTAAAAGGAAAGAGATTTGGTAATTTGCTGCTCTCAGGGAATTTGGGAAGAGTTGGGGGTAACAGTCTGTATTTTGGCTCTTTAATTCAAGAAGGATTCTCATAAATTGTAGCTTCTGGCCATACAACCAACTCTGGGTAAGTAGCTGTGGTTTCAATTGCCAGTAGAATGAAGACAGTATGCACTGGGGCTGTGCAAATAGAGTCGTATTAAAAATGGGCTGGAGGGTCTGTGCCATGGTTTTAGCAAAACCACAGCCCTTGCACTTCTGCCTTTTCACATATGAGGACAAACTTTGGAGACAATCTAGTGATCTTTGTGATCACTTGTGTTTTCTGATATTTAAACGTTTCGTCTCATATTGGCTACAGTACAAGGTTTTAGTCTCTAGTCTGTAGGCAGGGATGCAGTTCTCCAGTGTTCCCACCCTACAGGTAGTGTGCTGAAAATTACATTCCAGGGCTACTTAATTCTCTGACCATTGCTACAGCATGTAATTAAAAGATGTTTATTCCCTTGAGGATGCCCCAAGGTGATTATGGCTCTCATTTTGATGGCTGGAGCTAGTTTCAGTTAAGGGTCTTCTAAAATTATTCTGACTTAAAGCTAAGGTTAGTTCTTTATCTGACCTCAAACTGGCTCAGACTAATTTACTTGGTTTGCTTGGTTTAATTTAAAAATATTTTGTACTGTCGTTTAAATGTGGGGAGGTTTTTATAACAGTTTGAGGAAATAATGGTTTCTGTGATTATTATAACCCATCATACATCAAACTAAAATGAATGTGAAGCCTTTATAGAGAACTTATTCCTAAGTTGTTTCAGTCTCTTTGTTCTGGGAGAAGCCACCAGGCATTTCTGAGTATTGAAGGAAAAGCAGGATAGCTTTTCTTGGGTTAGAAGAGAGATCAGAAAGTGGGGAAGAAGCAGGATTTCTTGAGTGGTTAAAAATGTTTCTGATAGTTGAAGCTTTAGAAGAAGACTTGATTTGCTGTCACTGTTGTCCAACAAGTCCTGTTATTTGGGCCATTCTCTGGGAGCAGCCACACTGTTCCTGTTAAAGGTGAGCATCCATGTCTTACTCCTTAGCTTTCCCGTTGACAATGTGAATTTGTTCTCTAAAAACCTCTCCAAAGTTGGTCATGAATATATGTCCAGAAACAATGAACAGAAAACCTAAGACAGTTTGGTGATAGAGCATAATGTGCGTTGGGAATATGAATTATTTCCAAGTGGCGAAATCGCAAGCAGGATGTAGAACTTCTCCCAAAGAAATTCTAGCATTGAAATTACTTTGTCATACAACTAAAACATATTGTTTGCAGACACTAGAACATGTTCCACCTCCCTCTCCTGCAAGAATCTACAAGGTTCTAACAGATCCTACAATTCAAATGCTGTCATTCACAAAACCCATGGGATATGGATATTAGAAAAAGAACTATAATCAAGGAATCTCTGAAATTTTAGTTTGGCTTCATCTGTAGCGGTTCGAGAGCTATTGCCCTGTTCTTTGTGAAAGGAAAGTCAGGACTGAGGCAGGATGAAGACTCCTAATTTTTCTTGTTGGTTAAATTCAACAGGGCTTAGTCCTGTTAACATGAGAGGGGCGTGACTTTCCCATCCCTGGAAGTGGTGAAGGCCAGGATGGGTTGGGCTCTGAAAAACCTGGGCTAGTGGAAGGTGTCCCTGCCCATGGCAGGGGTTTGGAAGGAGATGATCTTTAAGGTCCTTTCCAACTCTTAACATTCCCTGATTCTGTGATGACCCTTGCCACCCAGTGTCAAGGAAGTTCACTGCACAATATATGAAAGGAATAATGAATTAAGAAGAGCACCCATATTGAAATCCTACCTTTTGGCTTCATGCAGCAGATGCCATGGGCTACATTCTGCTGTAACCTTATTGAAGTGATTCAGGGAGCCATTAAAAGGAGCTTGCTTCAAGAATGCCAGCTTGATATCAGGTCACTGGCTATAGGTTTATGGAACATCAGCCCACCAGGATAATCATGTAATTTATTAAGGAAGAAAGTGGTTCTTCAGCATGGATAAGAATAGTTGCCCAGAATAGCAATTAATGACGAGATTTTAGTGTCATTGTACTGAAGAAAGTTGTAACTCTAAGATTACAGATTCCTATCATCAAGTAGCCAAATGAATGTTTTAGTTCAGTGAGTTAATTAGTAAATTAATTTTTTTTAATTAGTAATTTGAGTAGTTGATTATCTTGAAATTTTCCAAAGCTTTGGATGGATATCTTGTCTCTCTTCTGTATTTCTCATCAAGAAACCTGATTCTTGGGAGTACTGTGCTACATAGGAGGAGTTTTCTCTCCTTCTCCTTACTTGGCCAGCTAGGGAAATAGTCAAATAAAGAATCAGTCCTGTGGTACTATTTAAACTGTGTTATGATAGGAAAAGAAGGTTTTTGTTTCTAAAAAGAAAAATAGTAATAATAAATTAAATTTTAAAAATTTAACAACCTCTACATGCCATCCAATGAATAATAATTATTTCCTTGAAAACTGAAAGTTCTTTATATCATTTAATAGGATTTAAACAGTTGCCAGTAAAGTTTGCATAGCAAAGTGCAGAAAGTGACTCAACCCTTGGCATGAGCAAGAAATGCCATTGCTGCTTAATGACAATTCTGTTACTGTTTTACTTAATATCGGATTTTTTTTTAATTTTCTTTTGTGCCATTTACATGAAACATTTCTTGCCACAATAGTGTTGGCAAAAAGAGAACCCATACCCCAAAGTACAGGCTTAATTTGTGCCAGTGATATGTGGCAATTCTATTTTGTACAGAGTGAGATTTAGTATATGAAGTTTCATATAGAGAAGTTGTACTTCTTTGAGAAGTGAGTTCATTCTGAGTGCTTGAATTTCTATCAATAAAAGAAATAAATTTAGTTGGAAATAAATTGGCTTTTTTTTTGAAAGTAAACTTATGGTTAGAGAAATTCCCTGCAAGCACCAGTAAGTGTATTATTACCCTTTGATTAAAGTACAGTTTAAGCACAAATTTTAACCTTTTAAATCACTGAACTTGTGATGAAAACTGCTACCATATTATAACAACACTGAAGAACAGCATAAGAGGGCAGTTAGTGGAAAATCTGAAAAGTTAGTTCAAAAATTGTCAGAAGATTTTAATTTTTTTATACATTTCTGTTGTTTGTTTTTTTTTTAAGTATTCAAAATTCTACTTAATGTGTGTGTTGTGTTCCGTGAATGAAATATATCTCTAAAATAACGACTGTCTTAAAGATGAGATTTTTCTCTTCATCTGCATTTAGGCCAAAGGTCTATTTTCTGCAAAACTTACGTCTGTTTTAACTTACACGGTCATTTTGACTCCTCCTCTGTATTGATTACTAGTTAAAAATAGTTTGCTACGTTGTGTATAAATAGCCTGAAGAACATTTGGGAAGTGGCATGAGTATTTTACAATGTCAGGGACAAAGACTTGCGTAGCACGAGGTGAGCAAATCCCACATGGAAGCAGCGCCGGGAGCGTAATTCCTTGGGCGGCAGTTTGGTTTCTCGCGTGTCTCCGACGTCTGTGCTTCTCCTTCTGCGTTCAGAAGCCGTGCAGGGTTGAGCCAGGCGTGCGTGGACGCGCTCACACGTGCTCACACGCAGAGTTCCTCGTCGCGGCGTCCCTTTGTTGCTGTCGTGGTGCTGTGACTTTCCGCGCTTCGACTTCCACTGCCCCACATCGGAGTGTGAACATCCTGGGGGGGCATTCTTTCATGTTTGCAGTTGCTCAGAATTTCCATCTGCTTTTACTTGACTTGTGGTTGTGAAGATCATGCTTGGCCCATGGGATCTTACACAGTGCCGAGAGGATGTGGAGTTTTGTCAGCCAGGGAAATATGTCTGGCTTTTTTTTTTTTTTTTTCCCCTTTTTTTTTTTTTTTTCTTCAGCAGCTTTCATATGCTTCTCTTCTTGTGTGGTCCCACTAAACTGAGTATATTTAACAGAAATACTCTCCCTCTCTATCTTGTGTGTGCTGCTGTCTTTTAGGCAGTCTGTATAAGAAATCTGAGATCCAAAAAATGTTAGTCCTGACTGAAAACAAGGTAGTGTTACACAGAAAGGTACTTTAATAGTTGCACATTCCAAATTTATAACAGCATTCCACATTCTGGTTATGGACAAGTCTTAGTGGATCTGCAGTTACCAATAAACATCCCAGTTATATCTTTCTTGAATATTCTGTGCTTTCTTTTTGCAGGCACTGCTACAATCTACAGTTCAGCAGCAAGAAGCAGCTATTGAAAAACAGTATATACTAGCAATTGAAAAACACTCTCACAAATGTGAAGAGCTTCTTAATGCTCAGGTATGGATGTGCACATGCAAAAACCTTCATGATTTTCTCTTTGTTTCAGCTCCTTTCTGTTTGAAAAAAAAATATTAACATATATGATCCCTGAAGAAAATTATCAGTCTTTGGCCTCGAGTCCTCAGCCTACCAGTAAACACAAGTATTTAAAAATGCAAAACAAATAAGGACTCTTCATGTGTATCGTTGAAACCTGCTTAGAGCAGATTCAAAATCTTGTAGCACTGAGAAGAAGTCTCACATCAACTTAATACTTACTCCTGTAACAGCTGCCATTTTCTGTAGTCTCGGAGAAACTCAGAGAGTCATTTTTAATTTAGGTAGTTAAATGCAGGATTTAATTGTATGGGATTCTCAGGAATTTTTGATCCAAATTTTTTTATAGTTCTTAGGTGATAGACACAAACATCTGTTGTCCACCCCTATTTTTATTCCGTAGAAATCTTACCTAAAAAATAAAAAACTGGCTATTAGGAATTATATCATATGCAGAAATATTATATAATATACATATAATAGGCCTAAGTTGGTTCACTTACCATGACTTGAGTAAAAATACACTTCATAGAAATATTTGAAATCACATCAATTGCTGTTGAGTATCTGAACAGTGTAAACCTGTTTTGCTATCAACAGGATCTTGATTTGACTTAAGTGCAGCTCTTGAATCAAAATAATAATGACCATTAGCATAGAAGTTTAAAAGAAAGAAAAGGCTGATTTGCTCATAGCACCCTGAATTTGTTTACATTGCAATTAACAGTTACCTATTAAGTACTGTTAGCAACAGTTCAGATAAAAAATACAAAGGATAATATTTTTTTCTATTTTCTTGGGATATATTAGATCTATATGCATCAAAAGTCCACTTAAAGCACTGCACCATTTCCAAAAGTGTTCTAAGACCATTTGACTGTTCTGACCACATCAATTAACTTTTAATGCAAGCATGTATCAGATACAAAAGCACCTGTTTAAACAGAATTAAGGAAAGATGTAATAATCTGGAGAAATCAATTCCATCATGAATGAGGGGTTTACTGCACAGAATTACAGGTATTAAATGCTCTGCCTTAAAAGCAAGTAAAGAGAAAATGTTTTGTGTTATTCAAATGAACATATCATTTACTGGCTTGATACCACTTTCTGAATGTTAAAAAGCAGTGAATCCCATGAAATCTGGAAGTGTCATAGGACATCACATCTTTTTTTGTTCCCTTCTAATGCTCTTGCCTTACAAGCAGTATTTTGCCTTCAAAATTTAAAGCCCATGTAAAGCTTTGTCAACCCACATAGTTTTTTGTCCTCATTTCCCATTCCTTTTAAATTTTCTGCTGTTTTATCTCGTGTGATAAATCCTTTCTCATGCTTTCTTCCTAATCTCGTGTTACCCCTAAATTCCCATAACCCTCCCTCCCAAAAATGTCTTTGAGAAGGAGGAAAGGCTGTTTTTCTCCTCTCGTCAGAGTTAATTGAGGTTTCTGATTTTTGAAGATTTATTTTATCAGGGCCTTGTGCCTGTGGTGAACTCACAGCTTAAAATCCTGCCTAGAGAGGGACCATCCTGCCAATACATTCAGTGTACAAGGCCATGTTTCCCAGGACAGGGGAAGATGTGAAAGGCCTGGTTCTGTGGTTCTATCCCGCTTTCCTGCAGGACAAATACCTGCAATTCATCTTGGATTGTTACGTGTGAGGCTTGGCACCTCACTGGCTACTCTCAGGTAACATCATGGACGATGATCACTGGCATGGATGCTTCCCAGGGAACAATCTCTTGGGCTGCTGGTTTTTTCAAGGAAATACACTCTCATATCAAAAGCAGGGTGGGCAGCAGGGCAGGGGGGGATTCTGCCCCTCTGCCCCGCTCTGGGGAGACCCCCCTGCAGAGCTGCCTCCAGCTCTGGGGACAGCACAGCAAGGACAGGGAGCTGTGGGAGAGTC
>JAYRBT010000042.1:64100056-64138513 GCA_036023395.1 Myiotriccus ornatus | reverse complement strand
GGTTGCCCAGAGAAGCTGTGGCTGCCCCATCCCTGGGAGTGTCCAAGGCCAGGTTGGATGGGGCTCTGAGCAACCTGTGCTAGTGGAAGGTGTCCCTGCCCGTGGCAGGGGGGTTGGAACTGGGTGATCTTTAAGGTTCCTTCCAACCCAAACCATTCAGTGATTCTGTGATGCCAACATTTGAAAAAGCAAACCAGACATTCTGTGACATATTCAAGGGCAGCAGTGTCCTGATACCCTTAATCAGTGAACATTTGCATCCTTTCCCGGACTGAGCTGCTTTTCTTCTTCTTGGTTAACCCTTGAGGTTGTGCCTAAAGAATGTGTGACCTGCACTTTTCCTCTGTATAGAGCATAGAGCACATGTGTGTATTATGTGCTGAATTCTTTGCCGTGGTTTAAGAAGCCAAAGGGGTGTAATTGCTGAGACAGAACAGTACTGGGAGTGTCATATGAAAAGGAAAGAACTCAGGAACTCGGTTAAATGCTTCCTCTGCACTTTTGCACGTTGGTATTTTTCGTGATGATTTTACGTTATGCTTTGAAACAAATCTTGTGTTTGTAGATGCGACATTCAAGATAAGTAGTTCCCCCCGTGTCTTTAATTCTTTTTCCATGCTATCATGAAGCTGGCTGTCATTTGTGTGACAAATAGTAGTTCAAACTCTGCTGGTTGGTGCATGAAATCTTTTGCCCTTTCTTTGAGGCACACTTAGAGAAGTCCTGGTTTATCTTCAGTTCGAAGACAGTTTGCTGAAAGGTCAGTCAGAATAGAAGTTCCATTTGCTGGGACTCAGTTTTTTAAAGTTTATGATGCTTTCAAGAACTGCTTGAGGACAAGCAGAAAACTGGTGTGACAATAGTCATGAGCTGCTGGAATGTGATAGGTACCAGTGTTCGAATGACGCATTTTGGTGAATTTTGCGTAACTTTTTTTGAAAACTGCCGCTATGCCCCCCCCCAAAATTCCTAAAATGTCATATGTAAAAAGTGCTTTTCTTATAGAGCAAGTGATTGTTTGTATGCCAGGGAAAATGTTTACTTCATTCAACTTAAGTCCCTAGTCAGGAGGTGTAATTTTCTATGATTTCAAATATTGTTTTTATATCGACTCATAATGTGCAGCATGTTTCTATAATAATGCTTAGTTTATGAACTTTGATTTTTTCTTTTTTATCCTCTTGTAAACAAAAGAGGTTCTATATTTTTCCCATCTGTAGTTAGTAATTGTGGAATCTGTTTAATACCTGATCTTGAAGGGAGCATATGCAAACTAGATTCTTAGAGAATTGTGAATATTTGCACTTTTAGGAGGCACTAGCCAATTTTTTGCAGTGAGAGTAGTAATCCAGACTTGCAGACTGAAAAAAATGAGGACTGTGGTGGGCACAACCTTTCTGGTTCATTAATTCCAACTGTGATAGGTTGGGAAATTCTTGAGAGTACTTGCCATGTCCTCTTCTTTGGACATTTCCTCTCAGTTCTCAGAAATCTCATAGTTTGCTGCTGTGGAAATATTTGTTTATTCATTCCCTTCAAAACCAAGTACTTCCTATCAGTCATTCCTGTTACATTTTCATCGAAGTCGCTTTCACATAATTCATCAAGATGTGTCTTTCCAGGTCTGCTGCTCTTCTGCCAAGAGCAAAGTTGCACTTTCTCAGAACTTCTCTGGTAGTTCCTGATTATGTGTTATTTATTAGAATCCTGTTCCCAATTTGAGTAATTTATTCCTAAATTCATAACACTTCAATGTACCTGTGTATATGGAGAGAATTAAAATAAAAAGTCTGATGTGTCTTTGCTCTGTGTTTTCCTTGTGTATGTGCTGACTTTGTAGCCAGTGTTGTTCAGTATTTACCTCCCAAAGTCAAAGCTACATTGCTGAGGTCAGAAAAGGTGTATCTATTTTTATTTAAAAAAAATTGCAGATCCTTAAGAGGGTCCTTTAACTTCATTTCAGTATGCCCACTCTCACATGCTAGTTGGAGGATGATTCTGCAGTCCCTTTGCACTGTTAGCTCAGCCAAGGATACTTTCAGAGTCTCAACCAAAAATCTTATTTGGAAATTACATTTGCTTTCTTGGATTTGTCAAGTTGCACTTAAGAATAGCTCTTTAAAGTGATTTTTTTTTTCCCCTCCTCTCTGTCTTTTGCTTGTATAACTGGCTACCCTCAAACCTTCATTACCTGTTATGAATTTAAACCACCAGCTCTTGTCAATACTGAACAGCTAAGTAATATTAGTATGATTTTTCTCCTCAACTATTTTTCTGTCAGCTGTTGTTGAAAAAAAAATTGTTTTTCTTCTGCTTTGCTGTCTTCCATTACTCAATATTTTGCTGTTTATATTGCTTGTATTTTAGGAGTGCATTTGCTGTACGTTTTCCTGATAGGTGGACCAATTTGGTGAGAACTCATACAGGTTATGAAATGAATTAGATAACAAAACAGAAAGAGTAATTGATACTTTTCATTCTTCGTCCTATTTTTATGAAGTTCCTTATCTCTGTATCCTGAGGACCTCAAAGTTTGTGGGTTTTTTAATAGTCTCTATTACTGTGTACTCTTTCCAAGAAAAGTATTTTCATTATTAGATGCCTTTATATAGCTTCTTACTTTATTAATAAAAACAATGAAGCACTTATGCAGCAAAATGCTTTAAGCTTAGTTTCAACAACCTCTGATGTGCCTCAAATTGTACAGTTTACACGCTATCCTTATGATGCTGAGTGGAACCCTGAGTACAAGTAAGTTCTTAGTTATTTTATTACTGCTATTATAATTTTTCTTTATATTTACTATTCTTTTAACTTTTCTGGTTCAGTAATGTTTTGCTGATTCCTGAGCTCTCTCTCAGAAAAGCTTTGCTGCTTTGTCGGCCCCTTGGACCTCAAACTGGCAAAAAGAAGCAGTTCAACCATGCAGTAATAAGTTATAATTTGAGGAAGTGGAAATATGTAGCAGATGTTGGAATTCTTCAGGCAGATTTTCCACCTTGCACTGCCAAGCACTCAGATGCCACAGATAGTGAGGACAGTGTAAGAAACCACTTACAATTACCAGATCTTGTCATTTGACTTCGGCAGAGTTTAGCAGTGGGCAAGAAGAGGTGAAGCACAAAAGAAAACGCTGCTGGCTGTAGCCAGTCTTTTTAGAGGAGCAGAGAGCTACTATGAGTGTTTTAATAAGGTTGCCTGTTTCCCTCAGGATGATGTTTTGGATAGGATGTTGAAACGGGACTATTTTGATAACATTACAAAATCATGATGCTATAACTGCGTGTTTTTGTTGCGTCACCTTCCTCCCCCACGGATAACACTGTTTCCCATGGCTTGTGTTATTTCTTCCTACTGCTAGATTCCCTCAGGAGAGGCAGAAATAAAGGTAGGACTTTGTTAAAGTAGGTGGACAGATTTGAATTGGTGAGTTCTTAAAAAGCCCCATCCCATGGTTTGTTATTCCTGCTGGTGAATGAAGTGATGAAACACTTGGTAAATCATTCTGAAGATAATTTTTCCCGTACCTCAAGGGATAGTTCTGTGTTCACATGTAATGAAGGTACAAAAAACCCATACATACTGGAGGTGAGATGATGCCTGTTTTTTCTTCTATTAAACTGCTACAATGCATTTTCATTAGATTAATAAGTTCAGTAGATATTTGTGACAAGAAAAACTGGTCATTCACTGAGGGTGAATTGGACACATCAATGTCCCAACATACTGGGTTTTGTCATGATGTCATTAAAAGAAAGTTCCAAGTGTCATTTCATTACTGTGTGAAAATTGTTTCCTCAGGTGAAAGATCTGTGAGAGAGGAAAATACCATTAATTTGTTGCAGTGATGCTACAAATAATGCAAGATATTTTTGTCCTGTTTAGGATTAGGATATTCATATTAACTTTGGTTGTTCTGTGATGTTCTTTGCTGGTTTGTTTTTGAATTATTATCTAACTGACTGCTATAAGCTATGAATAGCAGCTAAGAAAATGATTTTATCCATGCAGAATTTTTTGATCCATGCATGGTGGTTTACCCGATGCTGAGAAGGAACCAATCTGCAGAAACATAAATTGGGTGCCCAAAATAATTGTATCCTTGTTTGTGGATGATATCCTATACACATTTCCTTTTAAATTAAACAGTACAGGACTCAGAAACTCTCTTTCAAAAAAGCATTTCAGTTCATGCAAGGCACCCTATTTTCTGTTTGACTTTAAATCTGTAGTTTAGGATTAATAGGAATATGGAATTATGGAATGGAGTTATAACTGTAATCAAGTAGAATTTAGTATTAATAGCTTTAATGCAGTATTTCAGTTGTAAAATAGCTCATCTCGTGCATTATTTCATTCCCTCCATGAGTTCTTATAATATATACTCTGTGATCCTTCAAATTATATTTACCTGAAAGAAAAATGTCACTATTCTTCAGAAATAAATTGAATATATAAAAATAACAAAATAGACTGACTAGTTGCTATTGTGATTGAATCTGTTTACAATGTCTTCTGTGACTCACATTCCAGGAAAAAAAAAGAAAGATTTTTTTGATTTCTTTTTTACAGGAATCAAGAAAAACCACAGGACCTCTGTATTTATATTTGAATCTACATCAAACGATTTTCATTTGGAACCACTGCCTAGAGAACTTCTTGCAGGGAGGAAAACATTATAACCTATTTTGAATGCCTTTTGTTTTAAGTTAATTTTCACAAGACTGTTCTTGACCCTCTCATGCTACTTTCCAGAGAGTAGGGTAGAAATACCAGTATTCCTCTCCACTTTGAAATACTACTTTTTAGAAAAGTTGGGGGGTTTTCTTCCTTTTTTTTTTTTTTTTTTTTTGGAAATCTCTCATGTCTCTCTGGGTCATCATGTCCCACTAGAATTTGCTCTTCAGAATTTTTTTACAGCTCAGAATTTGGCTCTCTTAACCCTGTACTCCCTGAGTTAGGAATAAAAGGAGGTAGCACAGCTTTTTGAGAAAGAAGAATAAGTAGGAGTGCTAGGCTATAGAAATCAGGTAAAATGATGCATTAAAGAGCTATACAATTTTTTGTACCTAAGCTAAAGGGTTTTTACATCTCTCTGAGTATCTCTAGATAATGTTCCACTGTCTACTGGGCCTTACAGACAACAGTGGGAATGTGCAGCCTTGCAAAATTGTACTGGGTGAAAACCCTCTTGTTGCTCTGGAGTTTTCACTGAGATTTCTTTTGGTCTCACACTGATTCGTGCATCACATTTCCAGTTCAGGACATTTATTTATGTAGCCATAACTTTTTATCAGTTTCCATTTTTAGAAAAAAATATTTTTTTAACCTGTTTTCTGTTTCTTGGATTGTAGATTGATGAGGGACTCCCTCAGTTCAGCTTCCATTTAAAAACTTCGTGGACAATCTGCACAGGTTAGGGGCTTTTTTCCAAATGGAAGGCTCCATTCACATCTTCATGTTCATAATTCTGACCTGTGGAAACTGGAAATGCTGAATGAGATTGGTCCATCTCACATCCTTCCTCTGGCTTTAATTCCTGATGAGAAGGGGAGGGGGTTATGAGATAAGTCTGCTTAGCTGTAGGCATTTAATTCAGTGTGTATGATCTTTAATTCAGCAGTGGTTTCTATGGTTTAGAGGCCTTTACTATAGCTCAACAAAAATCTGCAAGCCAAATAAATGAACCTAAAACATCCTATTCCTATTAGCTGAAAATCCAAGGGCACTTGAAACTCCCTTTAATGAAAAAACAACTGAGGAAGCACTGGCTGTATATAAAGTTCATCGTGACCATAAAGTCCCAGACTCCAAAGTCATTCTTCAAACATCTAGAAATGTACCATACCACATGCTTCTGTGGCACAGTAACTTCTTCTTGGAGGGTATATAGTTGATTTTAAAATCTGAAATGCAAAGCTGGTTGCCCTAATTAAAGAATAGTTCCAGAGGGGTTACAATAACTTGCTGTGCAGAGACATTTAAACTAAGAGCTTGGAATTCTGTTCATACATTCATGAATCATGTCCTGGAATTACTGCTTTTTTTTTTTTAATATGTCTGTACAGAAATACTAAAATTTCTCTGATTGTTGTCAGAAGAGGCGGGGCACAGAAACCTTTACTGTCCATAATTTCCCAGATTTTCTGTTCAAGAGATACACATATCCAAGACCCCTGAACATGCCTTTGAAAGAGCTGTGCTTCTGTAATAAGGAATTCAGGTGCATTGAGGTGCATCCTTTTCTAGACCATGGGTTAATAATGACCACCAAGCTTGCTTTACATCATTTTAATAAGCACAACTTTCAAGGAGATTCCATGGCTCCCTGTGAAGGCTGATAAAACTGTGGGGCATAGTACCTGGGGGAAAAAATGCTTGGTAAGTAATTAAATTGCCTATTAATTGCATGCAGAATGGAAGCTTTCATGTCACATCCATGCTATCTATGCCAGATGGGCTTTCTGGACCTGTTTCAGGGAGAAGCATTTTGTGCAATATTCTATTCCGTTTTCTCTATTTCTGGTTGCTCATTTTTTCAGCTAATTTATGTAATTTAATAGCTTAAGGTATGCTTCTCTCTGAAAAACAAAACTGACCAAATATAGATTCTGAAGCCAAATAAACAGCTCTCCAAGGTATTTCTCTAGGTCTAATACAAAGAGATTTTGCTTTACGAGGCTTTATGGACAGCTATTGCAACATTTGAGATGATTTATGAACTTTTGGAAGTTCAGATGTGAAGGTAATCATCTATGGGAGGATTATTCCACATGAATAAGCATTTATATTGTAATAGGAAAGGACATGCCAAGCTATTCACAAGAGACTTACAGTCGTGAAATTCTAAATGTTGTACTGCCATGAGAAGTCGGGATGCTATTTAATGTAAAGTTGCATTGGATTATGGCAGAAGTCAGTAACTTTTCTTTTGAAAGCACTCTAAATATGCTCACAAGTACTTACCTCTATTATCTTGAAAAATAGGAACTAATATGTTTTTACAAACAGACACAATTCTTCATTAAGTTCTTACTGAATGTCAGTGAATTCCCCAGAACTCCAAACGTAATACCACATAGATCTGATCTACCAAGGAGATGGGAGAGCCTTGCTCAGTCAAAGCAATCACACTGCAGTCACAGCAGCCTTCATTTTCATGGTAATTGTTTACTTACTAGGCAACCTTTATGCAGTTAAAAGTCTCAAGCAAAAGCAGTAAATTGTATTTAAAGGTTCTTTACTGTGGGGTGGTCAGACACTGGCACAGGTTGCCCAGAGAAGCTGTGGCTGCCCCATCCCTGGGAGTGTCCCAGGCCAGGTTGGACGGGGCTCTGAGCAACCTGGGCTGGTGGAAGGTGTCCCTGCCCATGGCAGGGGGGAGTTTGGGGTCCTTTCCAACCCAAACCGTTCTGTGGTTTAGTTATGAGTTCTCTTTGCAGCAAGGGAGATTAGAACTTTTCAGGTGTCTGTACAATAAAAAGTTTTGATCCCAATATCTACATTTTTCAGGATTTATGAAAAGTGAACTGCTGTGCAGTGACATGGAGGGCTGTAGTCACAAAACTATTTTCACCAGCAGGGAGGATTGACATTTGTTTTCTCCACTGGCTGTGTATAAATATTCTGTATTTTATTAATGCAAATGTCTGCATTGTTTCAGGGCTTCCAGGATGGGCTTGGATGTCTTCTTAAACATAGATGTAAAATAAAACTTGAAAACTGCCCTGAAGTTTAAAAGCTGGAAATTGTGGTCCCACTGGGAATGTTGCGAAATGCATCTGGGAGCTGGCCCACTGTGGCAGCTTGAAATGTGGCTACAGTCTAGAAATCTACCTAGAAATCTGATGGTCAAACTGGAATTATCTGCCTGATAGGCTGAGACTAGAAACTCTCATCTTGCTTGAGCAAGTTGATTGCTGTTCTGTTGAAGGGGCTTCAGAGGTAGAGGTGATTTTTGTCTGACAAGCTCTCCTTAGAAACTCTCTTGCTGATTCTTGACGAGCAAATAAAGGTTCAATCTTTTACTTTGCGTTAGGAAGCCTTGTGGATATGTCTGACACACTATTTGCATATGTCTGTTTTGTGTTGTGTCGCTGTGAAATAACACGTTTGTGCAGTTGGTCGAGTGAAGAGTCGTGGAGGTCATTTAGCCAATAAAATCCATTTATTGTTTCACCTTTGAGTCACTGGGAAAGGGCAATTTCTGTAAGTGCTCCGATAGTTGAAGGTAATGTCTGAAAATACTGTGTCCACCAGAAAAGTGAGTTACACATCATTAAGTAGAACCATGAAGTGAATTTCACTACTCCTTCCACAGGTGTTTTCCATTAGAATATGTCTGCCACATTCAGACCTATTTTAAGTAAATTCACAAGGAAATGCCTCTTTACATGTTTATCCTGGAAGGGCAGATAGGTGTTTTATTTTATAAAGCAGTCTAGAAGTTTTCTATTCTTCAAATGAAAAAATATTTTTCAGAACATAGTATTGCAGTTTGGTAATGTATTTCTAGCTGCCATTAGAGACACTTAAAATTAAAAAATAATAAAATTTGTGAAACAGAAATGCCTGCTTCTTAGGAATTCTGGTGAAAGGGGTATTTGCCTGTGTGTTTGTGTAAAAAATTTATGTTCTTTATGTACACTTATTTTAATATAAAACTCTACTGTATCACTTTCCTTTTGGTGATCCTATAAAATATTATTGTGTAATGATACTGTACTTTAAGGTTATGATAGATCATCTCTTAAATGATGAGTTAAAAAGTGTACTGACTTGCTGGAAATTCTCTCATGACAAATACCCAGCATCAACCATTTCCAGTAATAATTTTTAGTTTTGAAAACCAGCTTTGCTCTTACAGACAGAACCTGTATCTTTCAAATACTTCACTTTAAATAGTGAAAAACAAATAAGTGAGTTGTGATATGGAATACATGGTCACTTTGTTTCAGTGTCCCTTTTCTCCTTGAAGAAAGCAGCATTTTCTTTTCCTCACATTTCCTGGCTTTCAAAGTTCACGATAGCACAAATGGTTGAAAATAATGCATCTGTCTTCTGCTCTCTATACATATAACTGAGATGTAGTAAAAGCATAATTTAAATTCTGCAGCTGTTTAAAATATTTGAAGTTTGGTGTTGCTTAAACCCTCTGTATCATTGAGGTAAGTGTTGCTTTTTTCGACTTCTTTCCTAATCCTCTTCAGACTTAGAGGATATATTAGATATTCAGGAAGCTGAACATTTCTTATTGTTGTAATTTTTTTTATATGAAATCATTTAAAGAAGTGCTGTTTATGTAGTTTAACCGAATCTACATTGAAAGCCATTTTGCAAGCTGCTGAGAAACCTGGGATGGGTTCTTTGCATCTGTTTCAGTAGCAGACTGTGGTTACAATAATATGAGTGTTTTCTCCCAATAGCATCAGCGACTTCTTGACATTCTGGAAGCAGAGAAGGAAGTGTTATCAGAAAAGATAGAAGAAGCGTTGATGCAGCAATCACAAAAGCACAAGGTATCGCTTTTGTTTACCACACACACACACACAAAAAAAGGGGGTCTGATCAGCACCGTGGAGATCATTTGGAATGATCCTGTCGCACTCACTGACAGGAAGAGGAAGGTTCCTTAAGCACTTTGACGGTTTGAACTTGTTTTCAGCCACTCCTCTGTTGTGTTTAATTTTTTGTAACATTTGCAGGAAGTGCTGGACAAATGTTTGGACGAAGAGAGGCAAAGAAGTAAGGAGGCTGTGGCAGCTGCTGCCAAGGTATCTCTGATTAATTTAGTAGATGTGCAGTGTGGAGTCCACATGTGTCATTAGAAATGCCGAGTTCAGCAACTCATTTTTATTTCACGACTAAATTTATCAAGCTCTGTGTCCTCATCTGTGTTTAAAAGAAGCTAATTCAATTAATCATGAACATACCTGCTATTTCCTATGCCTTGATAGAGAGAGTCAGTGCAACTTCTATGGGGGATAGCGTCTCAACTGTTTATGACAAGAAGTCACAATATTGAAGTTCAGGTATTGCTGTCACCTAAATGCCTGGTTTTGTGGCCTTTCATCACCATTGCATCTTGATTTGAAGAGCTGGGTAGCAGGTCAACTGTTCATCTCAGGAAGACAGCATCGTGTCTTTCTTAAGTTTTGTTGAATATGGTTGTTTTCAATGAGGAGAGAGCTGTTTCATACATCATTAAAACAGGGACATTTAAACAGGTTTTCAATTATTTTTTTTAAGTTGATGTTTGAGTAAAAGGGAGTATTTGGTTTTTAAAATATGATTTCTTCTGTTTGTTTCATTAGTAAGTGCATTGGTGTCAGGACAGTAATTTTGTAGATGTTAAGCTATCTTTCTAATACTGAAGTAGAATCCAGTTGCATGTCATGATCTGGGAAAACTAGTGATGTGTATTACCTAGTGCAGCTCAGAAGGCTATATTAGAATTTTCTGTATATTTTTATGTGTGTTAAATGAACACTAGCTGAGCAGCTCTCTGAATAACATTCGATTTGTTACATGGTTGATATCTACAGGAAAATGGGTATAATAGAATACCTTGATTTAATAGAGCTTTTTTAAAAAAAATTACTATATTTTTTAAATATCTAAGTAAAAAATCAAGAGCAAAAACCAGCTTTATTTGTTAGTTATGAGATACTGTGGTTTTGGCAGGGGGGGATTTAAGAGCCTTACTTGTAACTTCATTTTCCTTTCTGTAACTGCACAAGTCGTTGTCCACAGGTAATAGCTGCTTCAGGCAGACTGAGGTTCATAGTTCAGAAGTGAAAATGCTCGTGTCCAATATCTTACCAGCTCCCAGATCTCATTAGGAGAAGGTAATCTGTAGGATTTAGGTGCTTGTGTTGGGTGTGTCGGTCATCTGATTGTGCCTCGTTTGTTTGCAAGGCTGAGAAAGAAGTAGTGCAGGAAGCTGTTCTGAAAGCAGTAGAGGAGGAGAGGAGGAATATGGAGAAGATTCATGCAGAAGAGAGAAAAATGTGGGAAGCAGAACGTGATAGTCATAAAGAGAAGATTGCCCAGGCTGTTTCGGAAGCCATGCAAGAACAAAGGAAGCAGAATCAGGTTAGTATATTTTACCCTTCCTTTGGACCTGCTTTATGTATTTCATTTTTGCTTTTCATTGCCTTCCTAATGTCGTGGTGGATTTTCTTGTGACATCTGTCATTCATCAGTGCACGTAGTTATCTTTGCAGTGCACAGCAATCCTTTTAGATTATTTTCGTCCAGACTGTGCATAGAGAGAGGCTGACACATAAAGAATGAAATTCCTGTGACCTTTAGAGGCACACAGATTGCAATGAGGTAAATCATGCCCTCTGAGTGTCTGGTTTTGTCCCATGACTTCAAAAGGAACCCAGGGCAACACACTCAGAGAGTGGCATTTGTGCTGTAAACAGTTTAGGGGACTTTTATACTTGTGGAAGAGTAAGGATGTTACAAGTGTTCCTTACAGAAGAGGTACAAAATAAAGAAAAGGTTATAAAAATTGGAAGCCTAAGCCAGTAATGAACCAGAATTTCTAGAGTTACCCACTGGAGAGGTGCTTCTATAAGGATATTTGTATGCCACCTAACACAAAATGAGAAGGACATCCCCAACATCGCTTTTAGCAACTTCAGGAATTACAAATTAAATATGTTATAATAGCAGTTAAATTACTATTCCAAAAGTTGAGTTTTGGAGTCTCTGATGCTGGAACTGTTTGGAGGAACAGCCTGTAAATTCACTGATTTCTTGGTGACATACTGGAATGTTACAGTCTTCAAAATTTAAAGGAGTTTTTGTTTCATTCACGTGTGGGAATTTGAGATGGCTATATTTTGTGTCCTGAATAAGAAAAACAAACAAGCAAACAGAGAAACAAAAACAAAATAGAAATTTAGAACTTGAAGTAAAGTAGAAGTAAAATAGCATATCACACGAGCTTAAAAATTAAGTCCTTGGAAATGATTCCATTTTGCTTTCCTGTATTAAACAGAATTATTAACTCTGCAATAATCAGCTACACAAAAAAGTTGTTTTTTGATGCTATGCCATTATTATATCTGTATTGGTACATTTCTAATGTAAATAGAGTGATTTTAAATTTTATATAGCTTCTTCTTTTGAATGTAAAGGTATCAGGTGGTAAGATGTCAGTTTGTAAGACCTTCAGTAAGCCTTCAGGCACTCAAACTCTTCTTTAGGATAAAAAGATAAACAGCTGATTTCAAAGATAAGTTCAAGCTGAGAACAATTGCTTGGGGTCTAATTAGCAACTTTGATTGTAACAGGAATACTTTCTCTTATTCGGTTATAATAAAAAAATGTAAAATAAATAAAAAATTTTAAAAAGTTTCTCATTTGAGTTAGATTCATTTTTCAAATACCTAACCAATTTTTAATTTGGGAAAAAGGCAGATTTTTCTTAAGATTTCCAGAATTCTTTCACATAAATGTGAAGTATATATGAAGTTACACTCTTACATTTTGTTTTCTATGAGATTTCTCTTTCTGGAGCTGTAACTGCACTCTTGACTCTCTTGCAGCTGTCTAATAATTTACACAATGAAATTTAAAATTGTGGCCATGTAGTGCTTGCCTCATTTAATTCTTTATGCTCTGCTGGGTAATTCTTTATGGTTGCTGCTTCAGTATTGTCACCTCATACTCTCATTACATTTAGTACCAAGTAATGCAACAACTTTGTGCCTTTGAATGGAAGTGAAGGTGCAAAATAATCTTTATGGTATCAGAAAGGAGGTTTAAGAGCAGCATTTTTATTTCAAGAGAACTTTCTGACTAACCCGTGGTTTTGGAAATTTACAGCAGGAAAGGGAAGCCTGACTTGTTTTTAACAAAATGTCTCTTCTTTTAGTTTATCTTCAGTTTATCACCAGAGGAAATAATCTGTGTGAGAAAGGAAAGATGTTTTTATATTGACTTCTCTGTCTTGTATCACAGGAGGGATTGTCATAGAAACCTAGATGAACATTTTATTCTTCTGTAAATTAATCTGGAGATTTGCTTTACTGATTTGAACTAAACCAGAGAAATTAAGCATATTGTGAAAGACTTTTTCTTTTACCAATCCTGTAAGTCTGTGACACTGAAAGATCACAGAGGGTCAGTGTTAGACTTTTTTTGGTGGTGTTGTTGCAGAGTGGCCAGGAAGGAGAGCAATAGTGGATGCAAATCTGGAAGTTTATGCAGATTGCTTCGACTTGTTGGATACTCATGCTTGACAAAACGTTGTCCTAAAAATAGTGTTTGTCCTTAGTCAGATAGAGGTCCAGTCTGCAGATAAGGAGATGCTACTTCCATGTAAGATTTATTTTCTTAATTGAACATGGCCAGAGAAAATTCTGGGGACTTGGAGACAGTTTAATAAATAAATCATGATGAATATAAAATATTTTTTTTACCAAATATGAAACAGCAGAATAAATGTAAATTTACAGTGAAAGTAGGAACTAAGACAGACTGAGTTAATATTTCAACTTGAGGGAACAACCTTGACATACCCCCTTCTTTTTTTTTTTCCCTTAAGAAATTAAAGGATTAGAGTAACATGAATGTTGCATTTGTTCTCATGAAAGCTTTGGCTGTTGCAGTGACTTGGGGTCTTTACTTAGAGACATAGGATTTTTAATTAAGTTGAAGGTATTATTTTTGAAGCCTTTTAGGTCTGAAGGGATAAATGAGATATTTTACATCACCAAGGAAATGGCAAAATTTTTTTAGAGCACTCTTGTGAGGCTGTAAGGTATTAGAAGTCCTGATTGCTTTCCTTTTTGCTGAGACTGGAAGCACCTTCAGGTTTAATACTTGTGCTGTTCAGGTGCTTTGTGCTTTTATTAAAGAGTTATTTGGTGGTTTGGGTTTTTTTAATTTAGAAGAGCATTCTTAGGTTTGGGAAGGGTGGACTTGCATTTTGAATCAGGAAGAATAAGCTCTCCTTGATAGAAATGAGTAGTATTTTGATTAAAGATAATGTTGTTTTGCACAGGAACCTCATGATCCTTTTCCAACACACTGGAATCTCACTATAGATTAGGAACTCATCTGTTCAGCAGGGCAGATGTAGCCTGGCATGTCTGCAGTAGTTTGTTTTCTATTTTCCCTACAGTGTATTGTGTTTTCTACAGTGGCAACTTCCCTGCAAAGAGAGTTTAATATGCCTGGCAGTTGCCAGTGTTGAGAGGAACACCTGGGGAAATCTTTCCAATAGGATGGGGTTTTTTTCTAGAACACTTATTTGAATAAACAGTGGATATCCTCTAGATAAGGAAAAACTATAACAGCTAGTTTGGCTGAGGCAGAAGCATTTCCCCACAGAATTCAAAAATTGCAGGGAATTGGAGTGCAACTCTAAACTTCTGTGAAAAATCAATGGGCAATGCTCTCTATTGTCATCTACTTTACGTTGATTTTTACTCTTTGAAAAAGCTAAAATCCAAAAATCCTTTTGGGGATATAGGAAGATCAGATCCATACAATTTTGAATAAAGTAGGAGGATGCTATATTGTATTTCTAATTAGTGGGCAGTGCAGAGTAGCTGTACCTCCCATAGCTACAATGCCCAGAGCTCTCTGCGTGGCAGCTTTTATCATTTTACAAAGTTAAATACTCAGTTACATAAAGGAGGTGGAATTGATGGTGGTGGGGGAGAGAATTAACAAAAGAAGCTAAAGCACCACTATATTTGTTTTAAAATAAGTTCATTAAAAGTAAAATGAAAGCTGGCAGCTGCAGGTTGAGCCCTGGAAATGTAAGTCTATCTCATAGCTTGAAATTAATAATTCTGCTAAGGCACTCGAAGCAAAGAATCACCTTTGTCATTTCCTGAAGGCTTAAATTTAAAACACTGTAGATAATCCAGTGTAGTTTACCCTAATTCTCAAGGGGAAAAGAGCCTGAGTTCATCATTGCCAATCCACAAAACAGATCCATCAGAGACTCAAGTGTTCTGAAGGCTGCAAATATTTAGGAGGAAGAAAAAAAAGAAAAAAAAGAGCCTTTAATTTATTAAAAGAACTAACACAAACTCTGCTTCCTCTTGGACATGAGCAAAAGCACTGAGGCAAAATGATCTTACCAATGGGAAAGCACTTCAGGAAAACTGAGGCTGCGGGTGCCTCACCCAGCCAAGCCACAAGTGAGATATACTGAGATATACAAGGAAGAAAATATTTCTGCAAGAAAAGTGAACTAAAAGGCTTATTATAAAAAAAAATAAATAAATAAATGAAAAGAAAGAAGAAGTGAACTTCCCAAATCTACGCTGAGTAAATCTCTAAGCGTTAAAAGACGATTGAATGTGTTCACACTTCCGAAGGGTTCCTGTGGTGGCGTTCTTAGCAGAACAGTAAATTTGGAATTTATGATCTTGGAATGTATTAATAAAACTTTGATGGCGAACACATAGTTGAAAAAGTCATTCTTTAAAGTATGTTTAATGTTTTTTTCATGAATTTATGGATACCAGTGTATGCCATTGCTTAGAAGGTAAAAGCGACATGTCTGGAACACCTGGTGCTTAATTGTAAAGAATGAATCGCTCCTTACCTGCTACACTCTTAAAACTGTTTTGGTTCTCAAGTTCATCTGCTTGAGGGAGCGCTTCTCCTGATGGTTTTGGCAAGCCTGAATCAATTTGGTATTGAAGGTTTTCAGGGTTTCCACAGCCAGTCGTATGTAAGGGAATAAAAGATGTGTAAGTGAAAACATGAAGCCATTGGCTTTATACCTGAAGAACTGGGGTTTGTTTCTTTTTTGCTAGTGCTAGAATTAACTGTCAGATTTTTGTTGAAAATTATTGTTTGTCTAAATATTTTCACTCGCTGACAAAGGTTGAGAAGGTTGTAAGAACTAGTAAGTAAAGGAGTTTTTTGACGAAGTTATTTCCCACTCCAGCTTTCAGTTAGATTTATTAGCTGCAGAGTGGCCCTTTCTCAGCCCTATAATGTGTAAAAAACACTTCTCTTTTTCTCCTGCATCAAATCAGTAGGTATATATGGAATATTTTGGTGGAGGGTATAAGGGAAAAAATAAAATATATGGAGACTATAAGTTTGTCTTGACTTTTTATTTTCCAATAAAACTACTTTTGCAGATAAATTCCTTGACATATCATTTTTTAGGTGTCAAAACTATGGGATTTTGTTTATTGCCCCTACAGATTCATTATCTTAAAAAAAGCAGAGAACATGGCTTGCGAGTGCATGCACCTTTCCAGACTTTGAAATCTCTGAATTAATTTCGTATTGTGTATCTACTTATTTGTCTTTATTTTTTTTGTTTTAACTTTCCATCCCTTTGCTCCATCACTCTTTCCTTGTTAAATAGGCCATAAACTGCTTTTTGTCTCTCCTTCAGGGTTTGCTGTTGTCTCTTTCTCACTATTAGTCACTCTATTTATAGTATTTGTTACCAGAAAACCAACTTTTACCCATAAAACATTCATGAAGTTCGCGTTGCTTGCCCTTCTTCTGTGCTGCTTTTTGATTTGTGAGGATTTCCAGTTGACATACAATACTAATTTCATTTCCTTCTCTTTGCATCTCTGATATGCAGAGCTTTGAGGGCATTACCAGTTAAGTGAATGCAAAATAGTTTATCAGTCTCTCTTTGTACATTTGTTGTTTGTTCCATCTTTTACAAGGGTTGTAGAAGCCAATGGAGGAGTCAGTGTTTGAAATACTCCATTTATTCTCTTTCTGAAACACCCAGAAAAATTACCTATTTGGTAATGTAATTCCAGGAATAACATTTTTAGGCTTTGCAGTATTTTGATTGGGTGGGAGAGTGTTAATCTTTGGAAGAAGAGAAGTTATTTTCTCAGCAACAGGTTTGGACTATTGTAACATTGTACAGTATCTGGTGGATTCATATAAGAAGTTGTTGGGTTTTTTCTCTATATCTTGATTTCTACCCAAATAGTCAATTGATAATCAAATCATGTGCTGGAGAAGAACTTGCTCTTCAAAGGACATCTCCAATTTCTTCTGCCTTTACATGTTGTTCACCTTTCAGTGGGAGTGTTTGCTCACATTTCTCTCGAGGAGAGGATGGCCGAGCATTATTTTCAGTTTCACTTTCTTCTCGTTTTTCCACCTTCCTGCAGAAACATTAGTGTGGCCAGTGTTTGTGGGGACACGTTCAACGAAAATGTTGTGTGAGGAATGGCACAGCTCAGTAGCACCGAGTGGAAAGAGATCCCTGCCCTTCGATGAGTTTATTTTTTAATATGCTTGCAAAGTCTGGAAAAGGAATAGTTCCCTGCAAGCAGACTTTAACCATGTCTGACTTCAGAAGGAGATTGTAGTAGTTATAACCACAGACATTATAATTTGAGGGTTACTATTTTCTGAAAAACCACTAACATTGCAGTCTGTGGTTGCATTTCCTAGATAAAATTCAGTACTGCCACCTGATCCCTGTGTGGAAACAAGAATTTTTCCTATAAATTGCTAACCAACATATGGCTTGCTTTATTTTTAAATACTGCTTGGAGTTCTCTGTGGTATACACAATACAGTGGTTTTTTTCTTTCTGTCTTCCTGCAGATTTATATATTGTGATTGTGTGGTTGTCATTCCTAATATATGGTTGAATATGACTTATCAATTGAGTACTTGAAAAAAATACTGGAGTATTTTATTTTTTATTAGGTATTCTAATCTTCTAACTGGTGTCATGTCAAGCACAGATACACAGAGTCATGTAAAGCAGCTAACCTTGTGACTATAATTTAGCAGTCTGTTATCTGTGGCTGTGTGTTTTTCAGGGTGTTAATGCTGGCCTTAATTTTAGGACCTAGTCGTTGTAAATGGAAACGATTTCTTTCCAATTTTATTTTTCCTTGCTGTGATAGACTGTTTGGACAATATAGTGTTTCAAGTATCATATCAAGGATACCTCTTTTATCATATCAAGGATGCTTTAACTGATTGTAAGTATTTTATTGATGAAAAATTTTCTCTGTATTAAGATAAAGCACCTCACCAGTTCTTTAATGTGCTTTGAAGGGTTTAATGGGATACATGATGGGATTTTTTTTCCATTCTAACACAAGACAGTATTTTGGGACATTTTGACAAATTAAACTGGCATGAGAATATAATTACAAGAACAGCATATTTCTGTAATATGTAACTTTCTGTACTTTTTTGTTAGCCTTGCCAGAGTTCTGTAGTGAAAGACACCTTTTTCTCAGGATTTTTATTCGGTAAACTGAATTAAAATAGGAAAAAATTATAATCACTTTTCACAACTATGGTTTTCATATGTGCTGCATTCCAGAACAGTGGGGACTACATAGTTTCACATTTTAAATTTGGGATTTTAGACTTTTTCTGTTATAAAAATAGCAAAAGTGTAGTTTTGCAGAAACTATTCCGTTTTGGCTGAAAAGGAGCAAACAGCTAAAGGTAAGAAGAAGAGCTTTCTTTTTCGGTTGAAAGGCTTCCACTGAAGAGACTTTTTTTGAAAAAATGGAGTTTTATACAATTCAGTGGTGATGTTCTTCGTCTTGTACACTAATAGCATATTGTAAAATTCTGATCTTAAATGTACAGATGAATTACGCAACTTCCTAAACATCTTCTGCTTCCAAAACCTTAGAATTCCACCTGTTCTCCAGCCAAGCTCCCCCTTTCCCACAAATCAGAGTTGTAAATATGTGTCATAAGATGTCTGTATTAGTCTGCAGTCAAGCAAACCTATAAACAAACCTGTGGGTAACAGTGTTATGTCTAATCAGTGAAGAGTAATAAGGAATCCACGTATATATTTACCTTTCATTTCCTGCAAGTTTTGATTTTAAAAAAAAAATAAAAAATGTGTGTGAACAAATACACTAGAAGTCCTGCTGTGTTCCTTTTTGAACCACTGGAGGTTTTCCATCATTTCCTCCTTAATTCTGCAGGTGCACCTCTCGTGCTTCTGCTGCTTCCAATTTTGAATATCTGGGGCAAAAGCACAGGAATTGCCAAGGCCACTGCCTGATTCCTGAGGCGCTCTCCCCCTCCCTGTCTCAGGAATCTCCCTGACAAATCATTTGATGCTGTGTGGTTGTTTGCACTGGGTGTTTAGTGTTTCTGAAAATGTTAGATTTGCAGGATTTGTCGGTGTCTCGGTTTGTCCCTTTGTTTACTCCTGAATCTTGGAAACAGAACGCTTTGGCTCAGTAAAGTTATTACTTATTTCATCAGTGGCTTCGGGAACGTGGGGCTTAAGTTTCGGGGCAGTGACTTTTAGAGCAGGAATTTGTTTCCTGAGCTGGTAACTTAACCAGGTAGGTTGTACTGCAGGTGATGGAGATGTTTTGAGAAGTTTTCTCTCCTGTAACGCTTTTGATGCAGAGTAATGCTAATTTAGAGGCAGGGCTGGGTGGGTATCCTCTGTTGTTTTGGGTTTTTTTATACTGCTGTGTACAGAATGTCCCTGGCAATTCTCGAAGCTTGGAAACAAACTTTCTGGTTCCAGTTTTGAAACAAACTTTGGTGGTGTGGGAGTGTTTCAAGGCTGCAGCACGGGATGTTCAGACTGAACATTCTGAAGCATTTCTTTGTGAGAGGGTGGTCAGACACCGGGACAGGCTCCCAGAGAGGTGGTCGATGCCCCAGACCTGTCAGTGTGTCAGAGGCATTTGGAAAATCCCTTAACAACAAGCTTTAACTCCTGGTCAGCCCTGAAGGGGCTGATACATATTTGTATCTATTAATATGGCTTTAAAATCATTATTTCTGCCTTTTTTCCTCACTTATTTTGCCCTTCAGTATTTAAAATACTGAATTTGTAGTTCGTTTTTTTTAAAAAAAAAAAAAGATTCTGTGTATATTTAAGATAACTATTATTTAAGAAGGACAGTGGAGGTGATAACAATTTTAGTAGGAAGGAAAGAGATGACCCTTATTACGTTGGTAAAAGACTTGTTATGTTTACAGTTAAATGTTTTTCTTTTAAAAAGGAAATTGTCAAGGAAGCAATAATGGAGGAGCAGAAACGAAGTGAAAAGGCAATTGAAGAAGCAGTGAAAAGAACAAGAGAGGAGCTGATGGAATATATTAAAGAACAGAAAAGGGTGAGTTACCAGTGGCTAATGGTAAAGTTTATTAATGCTGGAACACGTCTTAAAATGCACAAGAAAACAGAAGCAGGAGTTAGATTTTCAGATCTTTCACTCATTTTTTTTCGAACAATTTGTTACTGTGATACGTTTCTTTGCATATATATATCTATAGACCTTTAAATCCATCCAAGCCAAAAAGCAGAAATTATTCTTTTGGTTAAAATTTACAGCATTTCTTATTACAGTAACATAAAGATGGGGCATAAATACAGTCTGTTGAATTCAAATTGTGACCTGAGTCCAGTTCATTGAAAGCATTTCAGCATAACTAACAGATGCTATTTTATGTTAACAAAGGACCTTTATCGTGCAGTTTGCAGGCACACAAAAGTCATTAACTTTTCCTCTCAACCCACATTATAAGGGTATATACAGCCTGAAAATGTATTGGTATTCTGTTGAGAATGATTTATAGCCAGTGTGTTGGACTTGTTACGAAATCTGGTAATGTTCTGAAAGTTGGTTTCAATTGTTCTGTTAGTGCTCTATAGTGGTAGTTTAATGGCTGTGTATAAACAGTAAAATGTAGCTCAAAGAATTTTGTTTTGTGTTCAGTAGGAGGAGAAAAATAGAACACATTTCTCCCCTTTGAAGCTCTTTATAAAAATATAAACAGAGAATAATTTTTAAAAACCTTTTTTCATGCAACAGTAGCAGCCTGAGATACAATTTCAGTGTTCCCAATAAATAAAGTCACTCAACTTGAATTTAATTGGTAATGTTGTCCTGAGAAGGAAGTAGAAATAATGCATTTGGCCACTGCCTCTGTATTCCCTGATCTTATGGGTTGGGTAGTATTATGGTAAATACAATTCACCTTCAGAAGTTTCACTCTGCTATGAGTGTTGGGTGATTGATTCCCTTCCATAATCCCCTTTTAGCGGGGTTTGTTTTATTTGCAAAGGCATTTAAACAGAATGCAGAGCAGAACATGACCCAGAAGGATGTTTGAGCGTAGCTATTGACAAAGGATAAGCTGTGAGGAAGGTGAAAGGAGGTCTGCTATTAAAATAACTCGTGTCATAAATAAATTGGTCAGTAGGACCTCTGTTCCCATTGAGAGTGAAAGATGTGTTTAACTTCAAATCATTTGGCATAATAACTTTTATATGATGACCTAACAGGCAGAGGAAATGGACCTTGGTCAAAGCCCGTGTAGCTTGTAATTGCTTAGCAATTCATTCAATTAAAGCTTTTTTTTTTTTTATGTAAGTGTTACATAGTTAATACAAAAAATTAACACTATTATAAAATAGTTGTGATATCAGTCTAAAAAATCCAATTGTGGTTTTGGGCGGTTAGAGTTTTGTTACAGATATTTTAGAGTATTTACAGCTGTATTTGTGCTTGGACTCCTGGAAGAATTTCCATAACAGTTTATAGAAGTTGGATCTGGCAATCCCACAAGATCTGCAGCGCATTATAAATGTAGTCCAACATGATATAAATAATAGTAAATAAATAATATTGATATTTCCTTTGTTAGAAAGAATGTAAACGAGTCTTTTTAAAAACAAATTGATTTGATAATTATTTCTAGAAATCATCTGTATAAATCATTTGTGTCAACATAATCTGTAGATTGAAAGTAAACCATAGAAATTTCCTTTTGCAGTTCCAAAAGTGTTGAGACCTACCAACCATGAAACCAGCATATCAGTGACCTATGCAGAGCTTAACTGTCACTTAGTGAAGAAAATGGACAAATGCAGGCGATTATTTGAATTAGTAGAAATTTTCTTAACAAAAAGCAACAATATCATCATGCTGAAATGACGAGGATAAACTTCCCTTCCTCTCTATTGAAGCCAAAAAAGTCACTTAAGCTAGCAGAGAATTAGTTGGCATTTGTTTTCTTCTTCAAATAAAGAACACTGCAAGCTAAAAAAAAAAACAAAACCAAAAACAAAACAATAAACTGGGATAGAAACAGGTGCTTTTAAATAATACATGAAAGATGGGCCATGCATTGTAATTATGCCATTTCATACTTCAAATACAATCCCAAGTTTTTACAGATATACAGCCCTGTACTGGCAACAATTTAAGTTATATACTGCAGTCTCAGTTTTGTTTTCTCCACTCTATATTATGTGAAGAATTTTTTTCTAGAAAAATGGTATTTTTATGTTTCCATGGGTAACATCTTAGGAATCTGGGTATCTGAGACGTGAAGGAAATTTCAGTCAGGAATTTAATTCTTTATTATTTCATGATTATTTTGTAACAGCCGCCTTTATGAAGCATCAAAACTGAACTAGAGTAAGACTGTCCCATCTGTTCAAAGACATCTTCCATACCTATCAAACTTGTAGAGGTTTGTATAAATATTCATAGCGCCCTGATGGATTCTTTTAAGTCAAATTTAAATGCACATGCTACAACCTGAGTGCTCTGGAAGATTCCAGTGCTGTGACAAGCCCCAGCACGTGGAGTGGCCCGAGCTGCACTGAGTCCCACAGAGCAGCCCCTGAGGCTCCCCGTGCCTGGGGCAGTAAATGCTGGCAGAGCATTTACCCGCTATTTGCATTAATTGTTTAAAGATTCTGGTGTTCGGTTTTACGCTGAGTGTTTGTGAAGGTGTTCCTTCTTATTAGGTGGAACAGCTCTGGGTTTTTTCGAGGGTTGATAGTTTTGTTTTGTTGAAACATCGTGCTGCTGTGGTGGCACACGTGCACATGTCTGTGTAATACTGATTTAAGCAAATATATGTGTATGTCACAGTCTGTACAGTCATCCAGACAGTCCTGCCTGAATTTTATATTTCCAGGTGTGTTATAAAAATTCTAATGATCAAAGTAATTAACTGGTCACTATTGCACTTCAAACTAAGATCCAGTTATTTGCTGTTAAAAAGATCAGGAAATTCTTTACTCTGCTTCATATTTTTTTTCATACTTAAACAGTGTCCAGACTTCTTGTACATAATCTGCAAATGTTGTTTACTTTTTTTTTAAAACTAAGCACTGTTAATTCTTAAAATCACACAAATGTTAGAAGCTTTGTGGTATGGAGGGCTACAAAAGTATTCTGTTGTCCAATTCCAGTGTTTTATTTTCTGTGCTACAGATTGGAAGCTGTTTATGAAATCTCATAGTTTAGTAATTTACAGGCTATTCATTGCAATTCAATGCTTAAAAAAATAGTCATTCAATATGTTATAGTTTGAATATTTATAGCAGACAAAAATGTAGTGCTCTACTGTTACTGTGCCTATTATTTATCTACTTTTTAATTCTTAATTTAGCTAGATGTGCAGAGAAGAAAATTAATTCTTGATGGTGGCATACACAGAACAAATTAATTCAGGAGCAAGAAAGTTTCCTACCAAATAAATGTTGTGCTCAATAGGTTATTTAAAGAATTTTCCTAAACTACAAAGATTCACTTCACGAGATAAATACTTAGATTAAGCATTTGTTATAGTTGTGGTTTCTGAACCAGCATAGCCAGCTAGCAAGAAAATTTTAATTTTTCCCATTTACATTGACATTCATCTTCCCTCAGGAAAATGTGCTGCTTGTTTTCTGACAGCAAAACTAAGTCTATTAGGCAGTCACGTTTTGTCTGCTCGTTGTAAACAGCTTTCACTGGCTTTAAAGGGCGTGTTTTGACCAACCAGGGAAAGCTCAGACGTGAGGACTTGAGTAAACATTTGAATGACAGACTTGTTTTTGCAGCCACTGTTTCCCTGAAAGTCAGACACTTGTCATGAATGCACTCCCATCCTGATTTAAGGGACAGAAACTGGGAGCAGAGATGTCACCATTACAATGAAACTCACTGTACTACTGTGTGTTCCCATATGATTTGTGCAGCTGTGCCTCATAACCTTTAGAAGAAAACACAGCTAAACATTGCATTTCTCTGACTAATGTTTACCAAAATGTAAGTGCACACTTCAGAATTGCAAAAGCTAAAGAGTTATGGTTTTTGGGGGTTCACTGTGTAATAGATCATTTTTTATTTTTTCTGATATTGTGGAAACTAAGGACCATTTCAACAACAGTATTTACATTTAAGGATCACTGGCAAGCTGGTATAAGCCACGTCTGTCTTACAGCAAAGTGAAGAAAAAACCAGGTTTCTCTTCTGAGCCTGCATAGAGAAATTACTCCTTTAGTTTGGTAATAGTACAGGTATTTTTGGAAACTACAATTCCAGCCCCATTTCCTGCTTCCCTGACCAGGTGCTTTCTGTACAGCTTTGTCCAGCCAACAGGATGTGTGGGAGGTTCCTCCCACTGTGGAACCAGAATTATTTTTGTTCTTTTCCGAAAAAGACTTGGGATATTTGGAAAATACTGGTTTGCCCTGATGAAACACCTTTATAGAAGGTCAGCTCCTCTTGGGTAAGGGCAGGTCGTACATTTTCCCAGTTTCAGTGGGATTATTCGGGAAAGAAATAGGCATTTACCATTTGGAGAGGAGGAATTTACCATTAAGGGAGGGAAAATAGTGATCGATTGATCAAAGCGATCAAGACAGCAGGAAATATCTACGAGTAAGTCAGATTAACACTGCTAATTTTCCCCAGGGCTATCCTTGGGTATCAGGGTTATTTTTAACAGTGTACTGGATTTATGGAGTGTATCTGTGTATTTTGTATGTTTATTTTGTCTGAAGCCAAACAACTAGACCTTTACTTTCCCTTTGAAGTAGGTTTCTAGCTGAAACGCTGCCTTTTTGATTTGGTTATGGTACAAAATCCCAGTTCAATTTTTTTTTTTAAGTGTGCCAGGTGTTAGATTTCATAATTAAATGTAGTCATACAGATTTGTTTTATCATGAGTGCAGTTTTAGAACTTTCTTTGTTTACCTTTGATTTTGTAGATGAGCTACAAAGCCTATAACATCTATCTCAAAGGCACCTTTACCGATATAGATTGTGGAAGGTGATCTATGTTACAATTGATTGTAACACTTGTTATCTGTGTAGATTTTTTTTCCTAACGTGTGAAGTCTTTTCTTTGCAGGTTCCTCATTCTTTAATATTCCAAGAGAGGATTCTGTGATGAAAACTAGTATTTTGTATTCAGTTATTTAAGGTAAAGACTGCAAAAGAGTGCATGAAGTTCAAGTTTAATTAGATTCATCTGCCTTGTTAAGGAGAGGCAACAAATTCCTTTGGGTTGTTCAAATTGTCTGAGGAACTGTCTGTAATTCACTCATGAACATATGAGAAGATATGTGAACCTCTACATAGTTGCTCTGTTATTCCTCCATCAAAAGCATCAGAGAAAATGGTCAGTGAAGTTTGTCTTTAAAAAATCAGACTGAAAGTTCTCCCTTTACATATCTTAGTGCTGCAGTTGAAAGAAAATTTTAGTTTTTTACAATATTGGCGTAAACACCTTAGTTAGCATACAGCTCATGTAGTCGTAGTAAGGACTGTGTAATTTGTAGCCCTTTTTGTATTAAGAACTAGATCAAATTAATAGGGCAGATCAATACAGTAGAAGAGAAATAAGATGTCTGTCTGGAGGCTGAAACTTGCTATGACTGTAAAAAGGACTTTGAAAACAATGTTATGACCAGAAAACACCTTCAAACATCAGTTTAATGAAAAATAACAAAGGTTTATTGGCCCCTCTTATGAGACAGATAAAATTTGATGTTTTTTTCTTGCTATTGATTTTTAATGTTCTAATTACAAAGCTTTCTATTCATCTTTGTAGAAAAATCTCTCTCACACACACACAAGTCTTCACGCTCATTGTTGTAATTGTGCAGGGTATTTTGGAAGAGGAGGTGGGAATAAGAGAGAGAACTTAAACAGACGCTGATAAAAAAATGTTCCAGTAACAGAGTTCTGATATTAGTGTATCTTACAGCTGTGAATAGGAAGGATCCCACTGGCAAAGCCTTGTGTTACAGCTTAGTAATTGATCTATTTGTGCGTGTTGCACTTACCAACACCAGAGAAAGTGGTTTTGAACTCTTGCAGGTAAAGCCTGTGCCCCTCAGTGCAAGCCAGTTGTTATGAGAATTTTGATATGTGTCATTGTTTTGCAAGTGTGCTTGATTTCAGACATCAAGCACAGCTTTCCTCGGAAGGTTTATTATTTGAAGACAAGTGCAAGCGGGAGAGGTTATGAAAATCAGTTTCTTCTCAAGCTATTAATCTCGAATGAGTGATTTCTAATTTTTTTTTAATACTTGTTATATTTTAATATGCCTTAGAACAAAATAGGGTGTCATTACCATTCTTGTTCCTGACTGTTTGGCTTGGCATTTGATGCAAGGCCTCAATTGCAGGCTGGCGTGCCAGCAGCTGAAGCTGAAAACAAGACTGCGGTGGGCAAACTCAAGATTTAATTTCAGAAAGAGTGTTTATATTTTCCCTGGGGCCACATTAATGAGAGTCCAAACCCTAAATGTTACCACCAACACATTTTAACAGACCGGTTTCCCCGTTTTTAAAGTGTGGTGTCACCTTGAGTATTTTTCTTTCAACTTTCTCCCCTTCTTCTGACTTTAAAAGAAAAGCAGTGAAGCTCTACCATTTTTTGGCTGAATTCAGTGTCATGTTTGGGGAACATAAAGTTCTGTGACATGCAACAAAGTTGAATTTAAAAACATTTAATCCTGTCTTTTATTTCTGCATCAGCTGTTTGAAGAATTCAGCCTTAAGTTACCAATGCAAACCTTCATGTTGCTGCAGAACACACCAGCATCCAGCATGTGATGTAGGGGTCCCTGTGCTGATGTCCTGAGTCCTCCTGATGTCAGAACATCTGTGTCATGCCCAGGGTGAACTTGTGACCAACAGGTCAGTGCCAAGAGAGGCAGCAGCAGTGATGGGGTCACTGAGAGTTCCTTAGCTCAGTTTCCTGCACCTTCAGCGGGGCCTGTTTTGTGGCTTTAATGGGATTAAAGAAACATTTACATTGAGGCTTTAGGAGCATTTTCACACTACTCCTTTACCCAATTCAAAGAGCAGTATAAATCCGAAGGATTAAGCGAGGGATTTATGGGAAGTTGTAGTGTAAAATGAGTTGGTGCACCTGGCTCTCCTTTTCTCCTCTCTGGATAAGGAATACTGAAGCAGTAACTGCATGGGATGTGGAAGTGAGCCTGGCATTTTTCTCCTGAACTATGAAGTCTCTGTAAGCTTTGAAACTATTGTTTCTAAATGTTAAAATTAAATGAGAGTTTCTGCTGGAGGACTATAGTATTTCAATTGGTCGATCCTATTAGACATTTTTCTTTAGAGAGTGTTATGGCATTTTTCTGCCACTTTTCAACAGTGAAACATCATGCATTTAAGGGAATTTTCCTGGAAATTATATTACTCTGTCTTTAAAAAAATGGAAAGGGGAGAAGAATACAATTCTCTGCCACTTAAGTTCATTGAAATCCAAAGGAAGTTGTTAAATAACCAAAATTATAATTTTCAAACTCTTTGAGTGATCACTTATGCTGATGAAAGCAATTTACTTGAAACTACATACATAACCTATTGTATGTTTTCTGCAATTGCTTTGGAGTAAAACTGCAAGAGTTTGAAATTCTTTACTTAAGTTTAAACTGTTTTATATATCCTTTTGTGCCTCAGTGTATAAATCTACAAAGGCTGAGATTATGCCTGTACTCTTTAGTCAGGCGAGATTCCAGTTGAAAGTGAAATCAAGTGGTGTTATTACTGAGCAAATATTGTGCTATCAAAGCCAAAAAGGGAAAAAAATAACAGGATGAATTACAATGTTCCACAGCGAGATGAGTGGATAGTACCCTATTTCAAAGCTGCTCTTGTGATTCAGATGTATTGTGTTTTTAATCCAGTGTGTCTCATTACAATTACTGCAGGAGTGACTGCAATCACATAATTATACAGCTCGCTCTGTGGGTAGAGGCTGTTCACGGGAATAAAGGTTTGCAGTGCAGGCTGTACAGTGTCACCTGTGGATAGTGGGGTGGGTTTTCACATCCTTACGTGACGAAGCAGCACCTGAGGTCCAGGGAAATGGAAAAAGTCATCCGGGGTCCCTCTATTCTGCAGGTATCTGATAAGAAAGGAGAAGAGACTTCCATATTTCCCTGCTGTCCATCAGGAAGGCTGAGTGTGACAGGAGGAAGCGAGGCATCCTCACACGCCCCTGGTCTCCTGTATTATTCCTGATTCTTCCTTCTAGTGGTAGAATTCTGTACTCTGCTTCTGGAAATGTGAGACTTGTAACCAGATCGCCTGTTTGAAGATCGGGTGTTTTGCGTTCCGTACAACTTTCTCAAAATAGGTTTTGATATTAAGTTGAGGAAAAAAATTCAGAGTTCTTAGTTAGTTTTGTGGAATTACTCATTTTTGCAACGCAACTCGTGACTCTCATCCCTAGGCATTTTCAAGAGTTCTTTAGATTAGCTAAGAGAAGGTAATTTAAGGAAAACAAAACAAAAACCAAACAACTACAAAACCCAGAAAAATCTATGCATCCATGTGTGTAAATTAACATCAATACCCTTATTTTGCCATCCTAGTGAGAAACTTAGACAGGTCAGCTGAATTTTGAAGGTTAAACATTTAATATCCTAGTAGACTGAATAAGTGAATGTTTAGAGGAGGAGGAATTTGTGAAGTTTTGTCAGTCCTATTAAAATAAAACCGTTATTCATTTGCTGTCTTTGTCTTTCAAATTCACCTGTATTCTTGTAACCCGATTGTTATTTCACTGTCATTTCTCAATTTAGAGTTTTGGAATGCATGTAACTAGGTACTTTGCTAACACAGCAGCAGTCATAAACTTGCTCTTTAAGTTCGTGTAGTCCACATTTCTTTGTACTAGATGGAAAGCTTAATCAGTTCAGTATGATCAACTTGGATTAATTAAGAGCTAAGAATATCATCTGCAATTTTATTTTCTTAGTCATAGGTCAACTTTTTGGCTTTTCCCAAGTCCCTGCTGTACCATTCCCTTGGCACCAAGGGGATCCTGAAGAGTCTTAGGAAGTTAATGAGGGACGTGCTCGGCAAAGTTGTTTTGGCACCCACCTGCGAGTCTGTGGGATCACAAACGACAACAGGCGATCGTCCCGCTCCGACTGACCTCGCTGCGAGCTCCCACTGCGGGGATCAGGAGCTGGTCACGGGCTCTTCCATCCCTAGATTCCTGTGATACCATTTCAGAGTACCCTGGAATTGAGCCCCAAAGAGCCAAGGAGGGAATACAAGAGGCCCTTTTCTCCTTTGTGCTTCCAGGGGGCGGTTTTGTTGTCTCCGGATTCGCGCTGCGAAGATCCAGAAATCACGCGCATCTTAATGAGATGGTCTGTAGGATTTCTCTGTCCGTGTAGCAGGATAGGATAAGCTCAGAGTAATTGCAGAGCCACCACAAAGTCCCTTCCTTTCCTTGGCAGATTCTCTTGGCTGTACGGTTTTGAGGGGAAATTATTATTTTTTTATTTTGTTCACTGCACAAATTAGTCTTTGAGCATAAGGATGAGTTATTCTGTTCTCGAGTGGGGTTTGCTGCAGCTGAGCAATATTCAGGGTTCAGTGTTTGTTTGTTTGTTTTGGGGGTTTTTTACTGCTTCTCGTTTACACCCGAGTTCTTTTATGTGAACATATTTGAACCTCAGTAGTTTTATCTGCTTACTTTTTTGGTTGAGTTTTTAGCTGGGGAGTTATTAGAGATTTTTCATAGCTGGCTATATGCAGAAATTTTCAAGCTATTTTTATCCCAAGTCTTGCAGCTTCTGTGCTCCATTTGTCAGGTATGGCTTTTGCTGTTTTTACCCTTCTGATGTACTTTGATTTGAAAAAGTAAATGGGAAAGTTGGCCTTACCATATGTGTTCTGATGAATCTTTCCTATGATTATTTCCTGCAGTTGGATTCCCACAGCAGACCCAGTGGGATCAAAATTTGAGACTTAATCAAGTTGTCTATGATGCTTGAAAAATATGTAAAGTAAATTTTCTTACCTACAGCAATAGTAAGATTAGAGAGGTGAAGCAAAATGATGTGGTTTCCTGTTTACTTTTTTTATTCAAGTCTTTACCCATGTGTTAGAAATTTAGCAAGATGCTTCAATGACTTGTAGATATAGTTAATATGTATATATGTTATTTTTCTACTTTGGCTGCAGGCTACTGACTCATATTTTTATTATTGTGCTCAAGAGTATTTTTTCCCTCCCTTGCCCCTTCCCCCCACCCCACCCTGCTTAGAAACAGTTTCTTGTCATTTTTTTTTTTTTTTTTAATTAAATGTAAAATGAGGTATTGGTGAGTTAAAAAACTGCTCGTCTATTTGTGGTTGTGCATCCTTGATGTTACGATTTCACTCCAAAGCCTTAACACAGATCTGCCTCTGGAAAAGCAGCAGAATAGCCAGTCCAGTAACCAAAGTGCTTTGGGTAGTACACTGTGACTGTGCTGCTGAGAACTCTCCACTGGCTGCTGGTTGTAAAAGGGATCTGGAGTTGTGTGGAGCACAAAGCCTGCGGATTGTTATGTTCTGCTGGTGATTTCATCCTCCTCCTTGAGAATCCTCTGCTTGTGGTGTTGTAAGTGATGACCTGCTGAGAGCTGTGGGTGCTCAATCTGGGTCTGTTTTGGAAAAAGGAGGTCTTGTCTTTGATGACATTGTTGCAGCTGCAGCTCTGTGAAGTGCTTCTCCAGCAGCTGTCCTGAATTTTGCTGCATTAGTTTGGCTTCAAATTCCAAACTGAGCTTTCCACTAAAATGTCACTGTGAGTAAAAAAGCATTATCAAAAGCTTCCATCTTCTCAATACTGAAGAAGTCCAGTACTAAGTGTGGTCTCAAAAGTTTCTGTCTGAATGGCAGAAAATTAGTTTTGTGTTCCCTGAACCTTAATGCTTAATTACAAATCCTAATTCATTTATATGCTTGCCACGGACTTAATGCTAGTTTTATCACAGATTCACTGCAGGCTGATTTTCTTTGTTTAATTTCTTCATGTGTATCCGTCAGCTTTAATCTACAATGGTAATTTTAGAAAGATACCTGTATTTCATGTGATATCCTCTTTACCTATGCCTTCAAGAATGTACTGTTTCACCCTGTCGCATCTTAAAAGTTAAAGTTCCATTAAAATGAAAATCTGGCTGTTCAAATCAAGTGATGCTAAAAAACCAAGAGGTAGGATTTTTCTCATGCTGCCTCGGTGTGTACCAAACTAGAGTGTGTTGTTAGGGGACACTTTGCTTTAGGGACAGCCAGTGACATTTAGTGTCACAGTTTCACAGGAACCTTCAAATGGCCATGGTACAACTCCAATCTCCTTGATGTCTAAGTAGACTAAATGTAGTCTGACTCATTATGTTGTTTGTAGTTTCAGCTTTCTTCATGACATTGGTTTTACAGCTCCCAGCCTAAAGCAGTGACTCTCTGTGATGTGTGTTATTAACCATCTGTTGTACTTCTCAGAGGCAAGGAAGTTGTGCTCCTGGTGAACCTCCTTTTAGTGCAGAATCAGGAAGCACTCATGGCAATGGAATAGCAGTTACACAACTGTGGAAAGGTTTACCCTGTGGTTTCGCAGTCGTGCACGTTATTAGAGCAGGTTTTTTCACTTTCTGTACACTGCAAACGCTTTTGATGCAATGACTGCTTCTCTTTTACGTGCTTATCCCCCAAGAATGCAAAACACATTCTCACAGTAATAAAAAAAATTGTTCTTATTAATGCCTGTATTTGTTGTTGGCTTTTCAGTTAGGCTTAATTAATCCAGTTCTGTAGATATCATCTTGGTACTGTGAGGCAGTTCTGTGAGCAAGACTCAACTTGAGCCCATCAGATAAAAAATTTTTATTTGGTTTGATAACAATAGGGATTTTTACATGTAGGAAGATTGCTCTTGCTTTTAACCAAGCATGGTTACCCTGGATTAGTTTGGAACATGTATGCATACTTACAAATTAAGCAAATCTTTTCTACCGAATCTATCAGCCAGCCCTACAACTCAGGGCTTTTCAGGAAGCATAGTCTGATAGTCTTCAGGCATTTTCCTGGAGAGATGGTAATTTGTGGTTAGGAAGCTCCACAGAGGCCCTGTGTAATCTCTGCCAAGTCATTTGTAGCCATATTAAAACAACATGTGAGAGTGCCCAAGACTGACTTGGGTACTTAAAAGAACTGGAGATAAACAGAACACTCCTGAGAATTTCCATGCTCTGTGAGCACAGGGGGTCTGACAAGCCTGGATAGGAAGCACTTACACATCCTTTATTTAGGTGCTGGTGTATATTTGTAGTTCTTTCTTCCATATCAGAGGAGGTGATCTGATGAATTTGGCCACGTTGTGATTAGTCTCCTGCTTGTGCCTGCCTTGTGGAGACTGTAATCTAGTGTGTCTCAGGAGCTGTGCAGACACTTGCCAGGGCCAAACACTCACCATTTATCCTTCAGAAGTTTTAGGGATGCTGTTCTCATATATTTCTGTGTGTTTATCAGGAATCTTGAAATCTGTGTCTTGAAACCAGGACAATCAGATTTCTAGACCAATATAGTAGCAATTTCGGTAACTCCGTATTTTTAGTGTGTGTTGGTGGCCTATAAATAATTTGGTCAAGGAACCGCATGTTCATAATCTGTTAAGCAGGTAGTTCGCTCCCAACATCGCTCATGTGTTAATGCACATAAATATTTCCATTATTATTATTTTTGTGGGCTCAGAAAGTGCCTATTTTTCACCTTCTCCGGTAGTCCGAGCAGGTGCTGCAACCATTTTTAGTTCTTCATGCACTCAATCTAATTTCCTTGATTGAAAGCAAATTTCCTTCTCTTATTTATATGAGGGAAAGTTAGTATTTTCTTACACTCATGTGTCCAGCTGGGACACTGGAGATTCTGAGTGGGTTGACAGGGTGTTTTCCCACCACCTTCAGAAACTAGGGAAATATGTTTTAAAGATGTGTCCAACATATGGTATTATTTTAATGATCAAGTTCAGAGCATAAAATCCTTAAGGTTTAGAAGTTGCAGCATTATTTATTTAAAGAGAAAAAAACATTTTCACATGGCAATATAATTTATGAAACATCACTCTTTCCTGGAGGTTGTCCTGAACACTGATGACTTTCTAATGTGTAGCAGATACTGTATAAATTACAGCCATGAAGAACCTTGTTTTTATATACTTAGTAAGTGTTATCAATAGTAGAAATTCACAGGTGGACAGACAAAAATGTCCTGTCCTGGGATTAACTCTAAAATAAGCTCTGCTCCACATATGTACCATATGGATCTGTTTTCCTTCTCATCCACTATAGAAATGAGAGGAAGTAGTTCATTGTTTCCTCATCCAGCTCTCAGATTTGCAGGTTCCTCAAGGTAATAATTTTTTTATATGGTCTACTTAATGTGCTAGGGAATTTTTTTAAAGCCTTCTGTTGACTCTGTGGGGAGAAGTTCACATTAGTGCATTGGTAAAGAGTTCTGGGCCCAGGCTTTTACTAGAAAATATAATCATGTAGCTGAACTTTTGCAACTAAAGAACATTTTAGGATCATGTCAGGATCACTAGTGTGATTCACTAGTGTGGGTTAATTAGGGGGGAAATAAAACCCAACAAATCCTATCCATATATCATAAAAATTGTTCCAAACAAACCCCTTGTCTTTGGATTTTCCTCAGACAGGGGCATCTACCAGTCAAGGTGTAAGAAGACATCTATGAGTGTGTAATTACACTGTAATGTTGTGCTGAACAGTGGGGTGTTTTGGCCAATATCCAGTACAGTTCACACCATGAATTGGGGCACAAGGAGTCTACAGAATTTAAGGTTTTAATAATACAAGAAAAACCATGATTTTTCCAAAATAAATTCTCTCTAAAGATGTTTAGAAAATGCCACAGATTTAAATTGCAGCCATTTATTCACTTAGCACTGAAGTTCAGACCATTGTTTAGAAGGACCATAACTGTATTTTATAATGCAAACTGATGCTAAAATGATTTAAAAAAATTACATATTGTTTCAATATACGTGTAATTAGGCTAAACAGAAATACCTAAAGGCAAATTCAGTTGCAACCATCAATGGTTGACTCTAAACAAGCAGTGCTGTTACATCTGGATTGTTTGCTCCACGAGCAACACAGGATATTTTCAACATCTTATTGGCTCTGTGGAATGAGTCCCTGCCAGTGCCACTGACAGAATTTTTTAGTAAATCACTTATGTGCATGAACAAATCAAGCATCAGAATAGTTTCTTCCTTCTGCTTAATTAACACATATTCCTGATCCCACTGATTTCAAAGAGACTTGGATTTGTTCCTCTAGTCCTTAATAATTAAGTACATTTTGGAAAGCAGTTTATCATCATCAGTGCTTTTGTCTAGTGTTTTCTTCTCCATGGACACATCCATGCAAGTGTTGATCAAACAGTGCTAAGTTAGAACTACAGAATAAAATGAAAAATTATTCTGGAGTCTTTTCATGGAAGAATGCAAGTTCACTTTATTGTTAGTTTAGGCTTATATTAATTTTCTGCAAAGATGTTTTTATACATTATTAAAAAAATCATAATCTGAGGTATGTTTGTTATCATTCTTCAATTTATATTTACTTTTTATGGAAGTTTTTTAGTTAGTAAACTCACCTAATGCAAAAGCATATAAAATGAGAAATAGAAATGACAGTTTGCAAACAGCAAATAGACAAAGCTTTTGTATATTTATCAATAATAAAAATACGTAGAGAAATTAGGACTAAATAAACTAAGACAAAATTTAACAAATATTGCAGCAAAGGTTCAGTTGCTTTTACCCACAGTATTAAAATGTCCCCTTTCTCCTGAACATTCCTTAGATAGGGGACAGGAAATATGTAGGTTTGCTTATACCACGAGTCTTTTGAAAAAAATGGAAGTATGCCAGGCCAATGTCTTCAAATAATAGCCTGTGGCTAATCAATATTCAGCTTCAAAGAATCCCCTGTTCAACAGCCAACCAGTAGCTGCTTGTAAACAGTAAATGGAAAAGAAAACGGTAAGCCTTTATATCAGCCTCACTAACCTGGACCTGCTTAACTCCATCTTCAGAACCCATTCTCTTTACCCGTCCTCTGTGTGTTTTCAATTCCCCAAAACATTCATTTTGCATCTGAAATTTCCTGTCTTTGCATGATTTTCTCTGAGTTTTCTTTAAGTCTTCTCCCACTGTCCCTCCCCCTTATATGACAAATATAAACATATATATTACTGCTAAAGTGTTCTCTTGATGTACTTAGTGTATTTTCTAAGAAATTATCAGGACTCAAAAACTTATTTCTTATTTTACAATCTTAGGGAAACTGCTCTGCTTCATTAAATTACAGTGGCATGATTATTTTTTGTTTGTTTTACAGTCTACTTATGCGAGATCAGATATGAAAATACCAGTAATAAAAGTAAAATTAAGAGCTTTTTTTTTTTTCCCTCAACATCTTTGCCCTTTTTTAATCTCTGGTCATTGTTTGTGTTGCATTTCACGATAAAAAGGAAGATTGCAATTTTTACTCCTGTTAATATCGCAGAGCCAGAGTAGTGAGCTGAGCTGCATTTAATCCTCAGGTGAGCATTTGAAGTACAGGTAAATTTTTCAATACCTATTTAAGTAAATGTAGCTACTATTTCTACAGCTGCAAATACATTTGGTATTGGAAAATGGTATTATCTGAAAAATAGTTTTGAAAAATACGCTTTTAAGCGTGTTTATACAAAAGGAAAAATTATAGAGCCATGTGTAACGTTAATTTTGCTTTCTTCACTTTTCTGGGTAAACTTCAGGTCACAGTGAAATTAATAGTGAAATATATCTTTACAATGTTGAGATCGGGATTCCATCCTTAAACCTGCAGTGCTAACCCTAAAATTATATTTCCCATGTGATGTTTTATTAGTTCCTAGAAACGGATAATATAATTCTGACGTGATTTATAGAGTTCTGAGTGGGTTTCTCTTCTAGAAATTTGAAATATTTACAGGGTTGGCGAATGAGCATTTATGCCACAAAAACATACCTATTTGCAGGTAGATATTGTAAGGAGAAGGTATGGAGGATGTGCATGTGCTTTTCCCAATCTTTCATAGCCTGTTTCTCAGTAGGATCCATACAAGTGCCTAGAGAGTCAGCCTCTGGCTCTGAAGAGAAAAAACAATGTGTACAGAGTTAAAAAGATACTGTTGAGCAACTTAAAAAAATGAAGTTCAGGACCATTAAAACTTTGAGCTAATTAAAGCCCTGCTAGAAGGACACAGTCTAATGAATTGAGAACTTTGAACTAACAGATTTCATATGGTGGAAGAGAAACATTGGTGAGTAATAACAACAGTGAGGGTAGGATGTCAAAAAATGCCCTCTCTTGGTAGACCTGAACCAGCATGGTGTTTTTCTCAGTATGTATAGAACTGGAGCAGTTGGGTTGGTTTTGGTTGTGTGAATGCTCCATCCCAAACACGTTATTCACACTGGTCACATTTGCATGTGAGTCACATTCAGTTTGAATTTGCCAGATGTCCGTTTATGTTTGTTTAAATAGTGAGATCATTCCATGAGGTGAACAGAACCTAAAAATATAGAGGGAAGACTGTTTGGAAAAACGAGACTTAAAATGCTTTACTTCCATATTTTCGCAGCTTATGGTATATTATGCAAGCAGGAGCACAGCAACATTGAGGAACTTCTCAAAAAAACTGTGTCCTTTGCTAACGGTTCATTAAACAATATATTATGTAACAAAGCTTCGTTGGACTTGTTTCTATTTCCCAGCCAAACCAATTTCTCTGTTAATGAGAATATTCTCCTTTTGAATACATTCAAATGTACCATTTTCAAAGCCAGCATAATTTTGTTGTTTCTCGTGTTGTCTTATGTGAAGATCCCAAGTCTTTTTGGATTGTTTTGTCATTTACTGTAGCATGGAAGATTTTTAAAAGGTCCTGCTCAAGGCAAAGCTTATTCATAAACTGAGCAAACAAGGGGGAACTGAATTGTGAAGTTCTATGTTATTGAATTTACATAAACTTTTAACGAACAATAAATTTTTTTTATGCACAAATGGAGACTACCAACTAACCACTTGAGTTCAACAAAGATTTCCCAAATGTGTACTTAGTTCATTTGAGACTTTTAAAATCTTGCTCAAGCCTGAAGAAATTTTGGTTTGTTCGTACTGCAGCCAATCACTCCACACATTAAACATTTACATTAGTACTTGGTGAAATAAATTTAATTGTATACAGTTTGAGATTGCTGCCTTGGTAAAGAAAGTTAACAGCAGCAAATCAGAACACACATCTGGTGAGCTACTTTGATCTCTTTAAAGCAGAATTTGCAAGGGAGGGCTGCAAGAAAAGAAAATGGAGCCAAAGCTCTTGGTCTAAACTCAATGAAGAGTAGAAAATAGAGTAGAAATCTAGGAGTATAGATGATATAATAAGCAATAAAAGGAAGCCAATGAATTTCAGTTTCTAAGCTCCTCCAGCTGATATACCAGAAGCAAGAGAATCTGATGACATAATATGTGTACAGAAAGAGGTTTCTCATGTTTTAAGACATAACAGATGATGATATGTGAATTGCACTGTATCTGCCCATTCCCCGAAGAGATGTAGATCACAGGCACAAAAACATCTTCAAACTTCCCCAGGCAAAATGTTCTGTATGTTTTGGACCAGAAAATAGGAGGGAGACAGGATTCAAATCAGAGGAAATGCACCGTCACAACAGTGTGTTTTTTTGTTCATTTGTTCCAGACTGCCTGTTCTAGATACAGCTTTTTTAGAGGTCAGTTTGCTGTTTCTTCCATTTTCATGTCAATAGCATCTGTTACTTGAATATATCAAGAGAAGGCTTTTCTGAAATTTAATTGAACTAGATCCGCTTTAAAATCTCTTGTAAATCGGGGGGCAAGGTTCACATCAGGCTGTGCATGGTTCACTAATGCCTGCTGTTACTGAGCTGCAGAAGTTTGAACAGCAGCTGGAAATCTGTAGAAGCCCAAGCAGACCAGGTTGGACGGGGCTCTGAGCAACCTGGTCTAGTGGAAGGTGTCCCTGCCCATGGCAATGGAGGTTGGAACTTTAAAGTCCCTTCCAACCCAAACCATTCCATGATTCTGTTACTGAAGGAGAGTTTTCTGATTGGGTGGCTTCTAGAAAATACGTGTGTGTTCTGCTGGTGACTCAATTTGACACATTCATCTTTGTTGAAACAAGTTGTCCAAATATTCCAACTTCCAGAGCCTGGTTTTGCACATTAGAGCAACATATGGAGCAGCAAAGGACAGGGTCATATAAATGCTTCCCTTTGTGTATTAAATCACAGCAGTGCAGCTTCATCCTGAGTGCATTTTCAAAGTGAAGTGGGA